>VZDJ01000594.1:23224664-23824664 GCA_008694505.1 Cyanoderma ruficeps
TTTTTTTTTTTCACCTGAGGATTACTAATTTTAAGTGTATTCTTCTTAACATTTGATGTGTCATTTTAGCATAGTGGTCAGATGTTATCAGATTAATCTGTGATCAAAACCTTTCCACAAATGGGGGTAGAGATACATGGTATTGTAACATATCAGGGTGTTACTCTGGCTGTGAGTAAATACACTGTACATCTAAGGTAGTCTATATGAAATTCAAACTACTGCTGGAGATTTTCCTTTTTTTTAGAAGAACTGAACTTCCTAAATAAAATTGCCAACATGTTAATGTCTGTTGCTGTTTCATGATTATTCAGCGAAGCATTGCACACGGAAGAAGGGGAAGAATATTGGAATTGAGATGGAGTAATGCAGATATGTGATATAGTGATGGAGAATCCTAAAGAAACTGGAGTTATAAGATGCTATGGAAACTCTTTTTAGCAATCTAAAAGAATCACAATTGTCATGAAAGATGTTAAAAAAGATTATTCATTCTAATAGTTGTCTTTAACTTTTTTTGTTAAGATTTAATAGCAGTTATGAAACAGGAGGCCTCACAAAGATTTGCTCAAAAATGCAGAGCCTGCTCTTCTTGAATCAAAATTATTTCTGTCCAGAGCAAGTTTAAACAGTTCCAAGAAAAAGGGAAAAAACAGTCCAGGGAACTTCGCTGCCTCAGCTAGCTGAAAACTGACTGAAAAGCAAAGGAGAGCTCTCTCTCGCTGTCTGTCCGTAGACAGCACAGTCCACGAGCAGAACGTGGAGCAGTGAGTGCAGTTTCTGCAAACAAACAGTGCGCTTCTTTCCCTCCTTTGCTCTCAAAATCAGTCTTAAAGGTGTAGAACTTAATATCCAGCATAAACAGAGCAGCCAGTTGGGGAAACACGCATCATAAAATCACCCCAGGACAACGTATCAATAAATGAAGAGAATTTATTTTGTTTAATTGCTGAGGCTGTTATATTTTTTTGGTGTTTAGTCAGCAAAACCCAGTTACCTCCCAAGCATCCTGCTGAAAATTAGCAGAGTTCTCTTCCTTTTTTAATCTTCATTGAGCTAATCTTAATTATTATTTTGTCCTGATCTTGAATTTGAGTTCTGGATTTGTAACGGATATGATTTTCCCAGTGGCAGGAAAATTTGATACAAGTACACACTGTGATGACTTGTTGAAAAATCTTTAAAGTGAGAATTCAAATAGTTGAATTTATGCTGTTAATTAAATAAGCATTAACATAAATTAAGGAAAAATGTCTACAGAGTCTATTTTATAAATATTCTTATTTACATGTTCAAGTATCGCATGTTTTCACTCCAAAAAGTCAAAATGATAGTACTTTAACTTTTATAACTGAATAATTTCACAGACTTTGTGCTTAATCTAATCTTTTTTAACAGAGGGAAGAGAATTATGACTTGGTGTTTGCCTTGCTAATGTTTTGTCCCAATGCAAATGAGTATTACCCTCTTGTTTAACAATATTGAGGAGGTGTCCATTGAAATTGGCTGTCCCCCGTGTGGGACCAGCAGCTGTGGGCTGCAGTTGCTAGGACAGAGCCTGTGGCTGGCTACAGGTGGTTACTGCACCTCTGTGTTTCCTTATGGCTGGGATTTCTGGGGACCAGCTGAAACCTCTTTTCAGGGGATAGCCTGTAGCTATAATGCATGTGAAACAGTAGGAGCCAGAGGTATTTTGGGTCAGAAAGTTGCCACTCCACAGCCCTTTTGTTTCAACCATTGACTGGGCGCTCTTTCCAGTGAATGAACTACATGGCTGAGAAGAGAATGGTCACAATGGAGAATAGAGACACATGCACAAAAGTGGTTAAATCATTTACCTTTCAGAGTGGTCTCTACTGTACGAGTGAGAACTAATGTGTGACAGGCAGTGTTATCCCACATCAGTTGTGTGTGTGTGATTCCTGGGGTTTTGGTTGCCTTTTCTTAGGTGTCCCAGTGATTTCCACCGTACAGAGCTAGATGGAGCTATAAGATCTTCCGTCAGTAGGTACAGTGCTAGGGACTCTTCCAAGTTCTCAAGTTTCTGTGTTAGGTTTTGGGCTGCCTTTGTCTGTTGAAGAGTTATGAAGAGTGGGCACATGTAGCCCATAAATGCTCGGGAAGGGGAGCGGCAGTGTTTAACCAGGGCCTGGTATCCGAGTGTACTGTGGCTGTAGGCCAACCCTTGCTACAAATTTTCAAATTTCATTTGAAATTTGGTCCTCTGGGCTATCAAGGTGCTATTAAAATTGTCAGCTGAGGTACCATGAAGACACTCTGCATAAGGTGCCAATGGTACTGGAAAGGATCACAAACACTATGAACGTGGTGAATCTGATGAAGATCCTGTAATCATGGAAGGGCCGGCATAGCTTACGGCATTGAGTTGTGCACAAATATAGGGATGTGATAGCTCATAGCCAGTTTTTAATAGTGCTTGAGTATTTTAACTTCTGTTTTCCCCATTATTTTCCCCTTTTGTCATAACTGTGCTGTTGCTTTGTGCTGCCAATGCATGATAGATAGGAAAAGAACATGAGGTGCTAAATTTTTTGTTTATTGTTCAAGTAAGAATCCTGTGTATTGGTAAGATGGTTTAATAAATGTCACCTTTGAAGCAGTTAATTGCAATAAATTATTGTGTTGGATACTCTAGCAGGATTGCTCAGGTCCTGAGCTGTTAACACATGCAGATAATCACGATGGTGAGCACCACAATTTTTAAGTTTTCAAACACACTGGAATCAAATAGGTATTTTATTAACTGCTTAAACTCTTAAAAATATTCATGTTTTATTTATTTTAATTTTTCCTTCTATCTGGCTGTCGTTTTTACTTTGCTGGGGACAGGCATGGGGACTGCACAGGAATAGAAAAATACTTTCTCCATTCCAAATTTATGAGGTTTGAATATTGCAAAAGATGCTATCTTGACAAGCCCAAGGGCTGAATTTCTATCTGGAGAAAACAGGCAGCACTCCAGGGAATGGTAGTGCAGTTATATCTTTTCCAGGTGATGCTCATCACCTGTGAAGTGACCAGCTTGAATGAGGTGGCTCAGTCCCCAGTAGGTCTGCTGGCTGAGAACCGTCAGCATTGGCATCTTTGTGTTTATGCTTTTCTGGAATATGAAATTATCAGTTTCTTTCTCAGGAAGATAGGTATTTCTTCTCTGGATTACCTGTTCTGTTCCTGTGTTTCTTTATTTTTGCCTGCTGTTCACAAGAGTACAGTTTCTAATGATTTTTTCCCTGGCACTGCTGCAGTGTGGCAACATACTGCTCTTATTTTACGGGCATGAAATGCTGTTGAGAAAGTGAGGCTTGGAGTTGCACAGGACATTGTGTCACATGACACTGAACAAAATCCAGCACTCTGGGATCTTTTTTTATTGTGATCCTATTCAAGCAATTCTTTCTCCCTAGTTTTGGATTAAGGTATTTGTAATAATTTTTTAAGTAGTGCTCAGTTGATGTCATAATGTACCTAGTATTCATTTCATGTTTTCATTCTTCAGTGGAACCACGGTTCTTTTCATCTGTACATATTTTATATTCCACTTTGAATAGATTAAAAATAGATTTGTTAGTTTTTTAAATATATTTACAATAATGAATGGACTATAAAATGATTCAACTTATGAAGAAATTTGACAAACTTCTCTAGCACTGTATTAAACATTAAAGTATTATAGGTTATACATAATTGCTGTATATGGGTTGATTACTGTATGCAACTGTTACAACACTGAGCATCTTTAGTATATGTTTCTTTCCCTTGATTTAGATCAGAGCTCTGCTGCAATTTCTTACATAGGAGAAATTTCAGCTAGTCCCATATTCTCTCGTGTGAGTAAAAGCCATTCAAGAAGCTCTGCTGTAAATTTCAGCATGGTAGTATCTACTGCAAGTGTGTTTCGAATAGTTTGATCCAAACCACAAATAAAACTTGAAGAGATGAGATTTTTAGTTGGTGTGTTGTAGCTCTGCTGGCTGACCAAGTATATGGATAAGAACAAGGGCAGCAGGGTGCTTTGTCAATATATTTGTCTAGAATTGTAGAGAGAGACGGAGACCTCTGAAACGGGTGGACACCATCTGCTGTTATTTAGAGTTTATGTCTGCTTCAAAATGTACTTAAAATGTTGTCTTATTGGAATAAGTGTTTGCATCCATGGGAGAGTGAGTATTTTTCTATTTGCCTGTGTTAGAAGCCTAGTAAATTATATACTCTAAAAGGGTTGCTGGAAGAGTTTGTTGCTTTAGGCAGAGATCTTAACCTTAGCATTTAAAATGTGATGTATAAAGTACATGATGTTGGTTCCCTCATAGGCTTGTAACAAACAAAACTAAAGGTTTGGGGACTTTTTCTTTAATATTATGAGGTATATAACTTTGTGCATACGCTCATGTCTTTATCTTTCACGTGCTCAGAAAAGTGCCTCTTCCTTAGTAAGAATGGCCAAGTCCTTTGAACATGGCTAGCTGATTTTAACTGCCAGAGTCCCTGTTTAAGCACCTTCTCTTGGGTTGTGAGTGAGGTGCAGCACAAAGCCACCTCTGGGGTGGCAGCTACTGTGTGTGAGATAAGGAAGGCCCAGCTGCTGCTCTGTTTCCTACCAGCAGAATCTGGGCAGGTGTGTGGTTTGGCCACAAAATAAAAAGAGAGGCAATGGAGCTGCATTTCCTTACCTCTTTAGCAATATCCTAAATGGCACTTGACTGAGAAAAGGAGGAACATTAGGTCTGGCACTTTATACATGTGTGCATATTCTGTCTGGGTATCCTGAAGCTTGGTTTTTTGCAAGCTCTCTTCATACTGGAGCAAAATTTACCATGCCATGTCAGATAGCGTTCCACGATGCTTAGAGGAGCACAGCTGGTCATTGCATTGTCTAAAGAAGCCGAAAGATTGAGATGCTGGTGGAGACTTGTGGATAGGGTGGTGTGTTTAGTGGGCAGTGGGTCTTTTAATGTCTATTGATGAAGGAAATTCATTGTATCATTTCAACGAGATACTTAAGCTTTTTTTCTTTAAATACAGAGGCTAGAAAAGAAGGAAATTGGAATTTGTTCATGGGCTATTTGTTTCCATTGTGGAAGAGAAATAATAGAGAACAGATAAAAATAGATAATCAGCAAAGTGATTTACTGTTGCATGAGTACTCCTAGATTAATGTAGTGATAATGTGCTGTTTAGAGCTGGGAAGATGCTCAGAAGAAGAGTTAATGATACTTTATTAATAGTTAGCTTTTCTTTTGTGTACTTCTACTGTCAAGCTTCATTGTTACTGTGATTATTTGTGCTGTTTATTTCTTTTTGAGATGATGAAATCTGCTAATGTCTTTCTAATGCATGTGTGAGTGTACACTTACATCTGTGTCCTGCTCTGTCTTAACTCCATCCTTAGAAAATGTACTGTCACCTACTCTTAAAGTTTTCTGTTTTCAGCAATTAATCCCTCTCTTGGCCATGAGATTGATGTGCCTTCAAATGATATTGTGAAAAGAAGGAAGCAGTGTCTTCATTTGCTTTGTAAATTTGCTGGTTGGTGGGATGCACCCTCATGACTGGAAGCATTTCTCCAGATTGTAAAAAGTAACAAACTTCCTTTAAGTCAAAGCTGAAACTGTCATCTCCTAAACTGTATTCCACAGCTGCAGTTTGGAGATAAGATCAGTTATGGTGAGATATGCACTAATGTGTTTTGGGAGCTGGCAGCTCTGAGTAAAAGACTCTGTTCTGTCTCTTATGGTAGATTTCAGTAAGAGGGCGGAACTGGGTGGGAATCTAAAAAAAATTCGTATATCCTAAAAGGGAAATAAAAACTATTCAGTAACTTATAGATTTTATAATTTCAAATGTTGTCCCTTGTGATTATTAGGTTCTAGTTTCTCGTGTATGAATGTTAGTAGTGTTAGATCCCATTTTTAGTGACTCTGGATATTGTTCAAATGCATACAAAAATACTTTATGGTTTCATGGCTTGCTTGAATACATTTTGCTAAGGGCATTCAAGAGAGGTGAGTGAGCAGAGAGATCTGTGGGAATGGATCAACCAAGTTGCTTTAGGTAAGGAAACAGGTTTCTCCCTGCGGGATGCGTCTCGCACTGCAGAAGGAGGGATTACTGGCTTGTCACAAGGCTAGAAGGACCATCTGGTAGGTATCCAGGTATGCCAACTGGTTGTCATTGTTGAAATCCTGATAGGATTACAATGCACTTCTGATGATCTGTGGGCCTGTGTTGAAGAGTATCCCCTACTAATTTTTAAAAGATGCGAAAGCTGCCTAGAGGCGGCTGTGCATGGTGGGGCTCGGGGGCCTGAGCTCTGGAGCGTGGCTGTCATGGGATTCTTGGTTGCCAGTACCAGACAAATTGGAGCAGGATCTCTGCCAGCCAAATACAAAGGCCAGGCACAGTGCATGTTTAATTGGACACATACTGATGTGAGCTGGGAGTTTGGTTTGCAGAGAGAGTGACAAATTTGCCTGCTTGCAACAGTCAGTTAAACTGCACAGTGTTTTCTTTGCCTTAATAGGAAAAGATGTGGTGATTGTGTAACTATTTGGATGCATTTTGCTTCTTATGTGGAGTAGAAAATCCCATCTGGAAAGAAGTTACTCTCTCTGTAAAAGGAAGGGTGTGGGCTATTACCTCCCTTTACCAAACTGTTTGCTTTTCTCCTCTGTATCATTTCCAGCTGAAACTTTTTTCTTTTTCTGATTATCCCTGTTCTGCTTTATTACAGGCTATTCAAAATGGTGTAAAAATGAAGAGTGCTGTTCTTACTGTGAGGGAGAGATTTGGGGGAGATTTTTAAGATGTTTAATGTAGTTGTAGGACATCAGTGGAGTTGGATCTTCTTTGCTTGTCGTCTTTGACTAGTAGCCTGAGTGCTACATGAGTATTTTTGGAAGACAGCAAAATGCGTGTTTTACAATCAATGAGGTAAAACTCATCATTATTTTTCAGAAACTTACAGCTGTTGTGTAGCTGCACAGCAATTACTTTCCCATGGGCGAGTTATCTTTTAAAATAAATAAATAAATTTGCATAACTCTATAGGGAATAAGATAACTGATGTAATAATTACTTAGGAGCAGAGCCAGCATCCTGCAATTACTTTAAAGCACATGTGCTGCAATGTCTCTCTATATTGATGTGCTTCTTGTGACATCCTTCTTCTGACACATTCAATTAGTGTTTTATTATCATCTTCCTATTTAAAATACCCAGTGACTGAGCTAGAAGCAAAGTAGTCTGTTCACTTACTTAACAAGAATGGTTAAGTGGTTTTTTCAGCCCTACTTGTAAGTATCTCTGCTGCATGAGTTGACCTCATATCACTGAAGTTATTGATTATACTTGTGCCTGTGGTTGGCTGAGAATGAACAGGTTGCAGCATTTCTTCCAGTGCGGAAAGCTTTGGATGAGATGGATGTGTTATTGATTAGAAATTTCGGATTTGTTGAGTATCATCATCTGCATTCTCTATGCAGCGCATGTGGTAGCTCTACCAATCTGAATCAGGGACGTTTCTTGTCTTCCCTTTGAACTTGTTTTAAGTATTCCAAACAGGTGACAGTGCAAAATATTTTGATAGATGCTTTATTTTCATGTGTATTGCATCACTTGCTTATTATCTGCTTTAAAGATGCCATTTTCTTCACTTTAGAATTGTTATATTTAATTTAGTCCCTTTGGAAAAGCTATATGTCAGAAAGGAAAAAGATGTTGAAGCTGTGAAATGATGAAACAGTTTTAGAACTATTGTGTCTTTAAAAAGTTCCCTTCTTTCCCAAAGCACCTCTGCAGAGGGGCTCGTGAGCAGTCACCACGCTCTGGTGACTGCTCTGGCTGTTGGGATCCGTAACCACTGGCACCCTGGAAAACTGCTGTCAGACTCCGGGTAACTCCGTAAGAGGGCCCAGCTGAGGAGCTGCAGGCAGATGTTTGTGTGTGTCAGCCCGTTCATGGCCACAGCCGGGAACGAGTCCATGTGCCACACACATGGGCCTGGGTGTGTGAGTGTGCTCCGAAGGGACCTGGCTGGGAAGGGGCCACGCACAGCGTGTTTAGCTAAGGTGTTCATATGTCTGTATGGAAGCCTCAGCTTGCTGCTGAAAACTTTTTTCAGCTTGTTCAATGAGTGGAGTTCACAATGAGAGTACTATGACAGTTCTGGTTCCACGTTGTAGTTGTGGTAATTAATATTTAGTGTGGTATCTTGTAATTTTCAGCTTCAGTGCACTTTACAAACATTAATTAATTGTCACTGCACCCCTGTGCAGTAGGTAAATGCTTTCTTCACTGCTGTTTTTTAGAGCAGCTGGGAGCCCTGAGACTTGCAGGCTCACTGGGTCCTACTTGGTGATCTGTACCTTAATATTTGAAAAGTTCTTCGTCAAATTAGGGTAAGTTGTTATTAATTCTGTGTAAAAACAGAATTGTCGTTAGATTATTATTGCATTCATTTCTGCAGTACTGTGTGCTTTAGATGCCACAGATTACATTAGAATGTAAGAGATCAAACCCAAATTTTCAGTTTTATTCCACCTGTTCTTTGGATGCTTTGGCATCCTCAGCTTATGCTGTGGTGGTGAGAGAATTGGAATAAATGTGAGACTTTTCTATGGCAGTCTTGCCATCGTCTTCCAAGAGGCACTTACTTTGCTGTAGCTCCAGTGTTCGTTAGTAACGCTGGGTGAGTATGTCGAGCACTGGCTTTGGAAATGTGTTGCCCTCTGCTGTGCCCTGCGGAATGTGAAGGTGTTCAGTGTGGGTGATCCCTACGGATGAAGGAATGTGTGCACTGGGTTGGGTTTGAGTGCTGTCCCCCCACCCCCAGCTGATGGGGTTTAATGGGAATAAAGCCATTCATGTGTAAGTGGTGTTTCTGTGTAAGTCTGGCACGCAGACCACTGTGGCTGTGTTTATAGCTGTTACCTTTGGCTCTCCACTATTCTGGGCTCAAGTAGAACGTTTGACTGAAAACTTTCAGCTGCTACTGCAAAACTTTACCCTGGTAACTGTTTTTACTTAGAGCTGCTGACAGCCCAGGAAAGCATTTGAAAAACATTTTGCTTACCGGAACAATTCTGCTGACGTATTTTTCTTCCTATCCTTTTATTACTAGCAAAATTTGCATGAAAACAGGTCTCTGTGTATTAAGAGTTCACAATCCTCGGCTTGACAGTGTAATTAGAGTGGCGTTCAACTTGCACAATGGAGCTAGAAGGAATTTGCTTGATTTTCCTGTGAACCTGAAACTTCAGGCCCTGTTTAATCATCTTAAATCAAATTTGTGTTAATCCATGTTTTGGTGTGTAACTGAGGCAAGATTCAAAATGAAGTGTAGTGGACAGAGGAAGGCTTTGTGTGTGGCAAGGCAAAACAGAAGACTCATGAGAAAGTGCTCCCTCTTGTCTCCCCCCAGCCTAATGGAAAATGTCAGGCTGTGCCCAGTTCTAGTCCTAATGACTGAACCTAATCATCTCCATGGCCCTAATTATGGTCCTGTGGTAGGCTGAGATATTAGGTGAGGAATAAGCAGCAGGGGTAGATCAGCTCTTGAGCGGCAAATGTCTCATTATGCTCCAGTGATCAGTATTAAAAGTAAAGGGGAGGGAAGAGTCAGAAACACACTGCTAAAATACAATCCAGAGTAGCAGAATTTTCATGCATTTATGTTAATTTCTTACTAATTCTTTGTGTGAATCATGTGGCTCCCTCAGCAGCCCAGAATTTTTATGGTTCCTTCCTCCTCTAGAGGCTTTTTTGTAGCATGTTTGTCCATGTTTGGCTCTGCAGTTCACAGCAGGCCCGTGTCCTTTCTCATTTTAAGAAACATGTATTGGATGTGGTGCAATTGGCTTTTGTTAGGTCTTTACTGAAAGAATTTATGATTCCAAACATACATATTGTCTTCCTCCGAATGGTTTCTCTATATTATTGCTCTTTTGAGGTATGGGAGTATTCTGGAGTGTTTTTTACTCCTCTGGCCCAAATGAATAGTGTCTGGCCATAGTTTGTTGACTGCTCCAGCAATTGGAAAGCATTTGTGTAAAAAAGTTAAGAATGCAGTTTAGGTTTTTTTAGATTTAAAGCTTCTGTTGATGTGTTTGTAAGAAATCAAGGTTAGCTTTTATAATTTCTGAATAATGTTCTGGAGTTTCATTGTCATAGTCTATTTAGCTGAAGCAGTAGCAGAACCAAACTGATTTTTTTCACATTTTATGTTTGCTTGGAGGGTTTTTTTGGGAACATTAGTCAAATGGAGTAAGTCAAGTGCTTTAAAATTAGTTATAATGCTCTTGCAACAGCACTAATGTATACTTAGTGCCAGTGGTTAGAATTCACCCTCTTCTCATCAGGGAAACAGGATGTCAAAGTCCAGAAACCATTGTATAAATGCTGATTTTATTACAAGGAACTCTTTTTGCCTGAAAGAAAAAAGCAAACACAAACCAATTTCTTAAAAAAGATTATTAATTGATCTTTCCACACATAGAAGAAAGCAATAAAGCTTGATCAGAGAGCGTTCAAAAACAATTATGTATTTACATTCCGTGTTGTCTTTATCAGTCCATTTTGGGACCATGGAAAGAAATTTTTGTAGGCTAGTTTTCCATTCCGTATGTTAAGATGGAGAATGGCTTCAATAGACCTGGAAATGAACTGGAATGCTTTTCAAAGCTCTGTAATATATAAAGTGCGTTTCAGTGATACATACAGTTTATATCTTGGTTTGCTGGCTGTAAATGAGATTAATAGTGCTCTAGAAATAATGCTGGTTGCTTCTAGAGATGAAAGAGGATTCAAAAGATAATGACTTCTGAAAGTTAAATCTCTTTGTTCAGGAATACTACAGTAGACAGTGATTAACTGTGAAAGAGTCTTGCTGTAATAAAAATTTGCAAAGCTATTATGTTTATAAAGGCATTTTTTTATTGCAAGGTTATCTCTGTATGTCTTTTGAGCAAGTTCTTTAAGGATTGACCGGGCAAATGGCTGTTAGTCAGTGTCCTGCTGTTACCCTAAGGCACTCTGGGGGAGTTCTCAAATAGCGCGCTCTAATTGTCTCTCAGAACTGCGGCGAGACCAGCAGTCTCATTTCTCATTCAAGGTTGCTTTTGTCGAGCTATTCTGACTGTGCTCTGTGACAGTTGTTTCCTATGGTAGTGGTGCTCGTGAGCATTAAAAAAAAAAAAGGAAAAAAGAAAGAAAAAAAAAAAAAGGAAAAGCCAGTGTTAAAGAACTATATATCAGCTTCATCTCCCTACAGCTCCATTTGTTTGATTAGTATTATGGTGGTGTGACAGGGCAATATATCAGAAGTAATCGATCTGATTATTGTGGAGATGATATAAACACAGATTGTATTGATGTTTAATAATATGGGCACCCAGGGTAAACATAGATGTTACATAGGCTGTGGGAAAGGTCTCTATAATGAAAACAGCAAATACAGAGGATTTTTGAGCTAAGTTATTTTTCTGCCGAATTTCACAGCAAGTTACGGGTAGTTTGACTTTGCAGTCTTGAAGAGGGTGGTCAGATGGGTTGGCATAAATTGTTTTAATTGTTTTTTGAAATACATCTTTTCCCCCAAGGCAGATCTGAAGCTTGGTTTCATAGGCTGCCTTATGTTGAGTCAATTCCAATGCTGTGGTAAAGATTACAGTATTATTAGACGTGCAAACAAACACTTCTTTCAATTTTGTTTTTGATAAAAAGGTTGCCTACATCTATTACTAAAATCTTGATCTCTGGTAATTTGACTTGATGGTGATTTATTCCTTTTCCGTAACTGAACTTGGGAAGAGATGTAAGTAAGTGCAGTAAAAAGTGTTTTTGTTGGACTTTCCAGTGAATGGCTGGAAGGAAATTACTGTGAATGAAGGAGCAGAATGCTGTATTGAAGTTCCATAAGGAAGAAAGTACTTAAATCAAATTTCCCCACTTCAGAAACAATTGTTTGGCTGCATCTGTTTTAGTGCAGGCTCCTTGATTGCCTAAGGTGTGTCTCGAGGAGAGCTCCAAGGCTCAGCCCTTGTAAGAGGTTGGGTGTTGGTGCTGAGCTGTGATGCCCTCCCTGCCAGGGGGATTACAGGATCTGGGCCGTGTCACTGGCTGGGCAGGGTGGGCCATGTCACTGGCTGGGCAGGGTGGGCCATGTCGCTGGGCAGGGTGGACCGTGTCGCTGGCTGGGCAGGGTGGGCCGTGTCACTGGGCAGGGTGGGCCGTGTCGCTGGCTGGGCAGGGTGGGCCGTGTCTCTCCACAGGGTGAGCTGCTGCTGCTGCACTGCCGGGGCTTCCTGGGCAATGCTGAGCCCAGCACCATCCTGCCTCTTTGGCAGCCTTTTGGAACAGGCTCTTAGTTTGGAAATACACTGCTGAAAGGAGCTTACACCTTTAAAGCAAAGCCGAAATGTCAATTACTTGCTTTCTCGGGTCAAGTGCTGAGCTTGTCCCAGCCAACAGCCTCTGGTAGTGCCCTGTCCAGTGCTTTGCCTGCTCCCACCTGCACGGGCAGTGCTGGTGCCAGCGACAGGCCCTCACAGTTTGGTGTGCTGGGAAACGTGCTCCTAAAGCTGGGCCATCACAGGAGCCAGCAAGGATGATTTCTGACAGTGCTCATTGTCTGCTGCATGGGGTCCATTCTGTGTTACCCCCGGTGCCGCCAGCAGACAAATAACCCAAACAACTGATGCAGACTGAAACTTTGCTCTTAAAAGACTACAGTCAAGAGAAGGGGTGGGAGCAAGAAGCAGCAAGCAGCCAGTTACGAGTTCTGCAGAACTAGCCCTAGAATCTGGATGAGCTTTTCTAAATTGATGGTTATATGGAAGATGGGGAAGAAAGAGATGGTCTCGTCTGACACTCACTTCAGACCTTTATGAATGCAACATGATTTCAAATTTAAACTTTGTTTTTAATGACTGGTCTTTCTGTGTTCAAGGTCAAGAAGCGGAGCTTCTTAATTGTGAATTTTGCCCTTTTTATAGGCTAAGACATGTTGCATGAAGCAAAAAGGAATGGCTGTTACACTTTTCAGGCTATTATTTTCAGACTAAATTTGCTTGTTTAATTTGATCAGTTAAACAGAGAAGCATTCTACCCTGTCTGCTTAGTATGGTTCAGATACAAAAAACCCCAAAGTACTGTTGGGAATTTTCCATTTTTAATATGAAACATTTTGGATCGGATCACAGCCTAATTTGTGCCAGTAGTCTGGTATCAAATTCAATTTGTGAAGAAGAGCTGTTGATTTACCCACCTGCCTTAATATCATGGAATGTATTTAATAAAATATGGAAAAATATGCACTGCCTTGCACCTGTTTACACATGCAGTAGTAACTGCTGATTGTAGGTGTTGCTGGGTATTAATAACGTGACAGTATTGAATTTTCAATTTCACAGCAAAAACATGAAAGGATGTGTATATGCACAAAGAAGTTTATAATTCGTATGAAGAGAAAGTATTTTCTTTCTAAAATACAGACCCTGGTAGAAGAGTCTGTTCCTTCAACAACTGTTTCCTTTCTTTAGTCTCTACAGAAGGAAAAATTCATTTCAAGATGGTCTGATTAGTCATGTGCCCTTATGGAGTTCCTGATATTGATGTGACTCGATGCTGTATTCCTCAGATACCAACTGCAGTTCTTACATGCTGCTTGAAAACTAGAGAAATTTGAGAAGTAGTTTTTCCAATGTCTTGTATTCACTTCAGTTACATTTGTGAAAGTTTCCTTTTTAAAGTATTGTTCATAACACATCAAAAGAAAGATTTGAACAGTATTTTGAGAATCTAGGTTCTACTTCCGTGTTCTTTTCTTTTTGGCTGGAATGCAGGCTCAGATTCCAAAACTACTGTTTGTTTGCATGTCGATTCTCGAATCTCTGAACTCTTCAGTGGTAGTAGTAGCTACTGCAGTGGTGTCCTTGTCTTCTTTGGAAGTCAGATCAGCTCAGATGACAGGGACATCACCTGTTGAAGTTTAAAAATCTGTTTAAAGCTGTAGTCAGTGGGGTTCTTTTCAAATTGGTCTCTAGTGACCATCTTCAAAGGCAGTGTGATGGTCTTGGGTTCTGTTATGTCAAAAGTTTGGAGGAGAGTGAGATGGGTTTGTAATTTGCATCCCAGTTCAGTATTTACTAGAACATTAAATGGTAGCTAAGCATCTTATGTCCCAATTCATTTGCGATGCTGTGGCCTTTCCACCAGTGTCTTTTTCCCAGGTTCTCCCCTTGAAGAAACCTGTTAAAACCCTCGTATGGATTGTTCATGAAGGTAATTACATTAAGTGTGTGTGTATTTTTAAGATCTTTTAAAATTTTGTTCTAAAATAAAAGAATCAATAATAATAATACTGCAATTTGCCAAACACTGTACATAAAGGGATGGTTACAGTAAGTCGAAAGTAAAACTGAAACTGAGAAGGACCATGAGAAATGTAAATGTTAAATTCTGTGGAGAAGAAGAAATAATTGTGTTTAGTGATAAACAAAGCTGAATTTTCAATTCGGCAATATCATGAACATTTCTTAAAGGGGTTCTGTACCTTCCTGCAGTGAAAGTGTCTCTTTGCTTTAATCATTTTTCAACACCACCACCTTGTTTCAGTGTTACAAATCAGAAGAGGAGCCTTGTGCTGACCAGTCCAGAGAGCCACGTAAGAAGGTGCTCAGCGCTGGGCCTCGTCTCCACACCAAGGGGATTTTGTAGGAGTGCTTGAAGCTGAGCACGTGTTTAGATGCCCTGGCAGTGATGAATAACATTTGAGTCTGAGTCCAGGTTTTTTCATAGATCTCAGCACGTTGTTGTAAAACTGGGCGTGTGGTGTCTGAGTGCCTTTCCAATTTAGTCATCCTCCTAGCATTTGGCTGAGTGTTAAGACTGCATCCGTCCTGCTTGCATACTTTTTTTTCTGACTAAATGCTAGACTTGTGGTGCTGGGAGTTTGTAATTGTTCAGTGCTCACTTCTTCCTCCTTTCTTTAATTTGAGGATTTGTTTTGACAGCTAAAATTCTGGTGGTTTTCTGGTTGTCTGCTGCAGTAGAACCTATGAACAGATGCCAAAGCAGAATGTTTGTGTCCTCTTTTAAATAGTGAAAATTCAATTTCTCCATTAACTCACAGTTTCCCCACCCAGATAATGATTTTTTTTTTTTTTTATGGTCTTGTACCATCCCATGTCACAAGTTTTGGTCTGGTAGTTTAATGACTTAAAGCTAACATATTTAATATATTTTTATTTGCTGGGAAATTTTTTTAAATTATTTAAAATCTAGTTTTTATGCTTGATCTAATGCATATTCTGCATGTGAGATTTTTCTTCAGCTGGTACAATTAATCTTTGTTTCAGAGCAGATTGTTATTCTGTGCAAAGAACTATTAAAATACTCTAAATATTGGGTGTACCTTGATTACTGTAGATTTGTCACAAATTTTGTTGTCAGGGTAGCTTCTAAACCACCATTTTCTTTGTGTGTTTGCTTTCAAATAATTATGCTTGACCTCAAATTATAAAATAAAATGTGAGTGTGGGTTAACTTGTCTGCGGATCTGCTGCTGACTCTGCAAACCGGGTTATCATGCTGCCATCTCCCCTCTCTCTCAAACTTACACTGGTGTGCAAATTTATGGTGTCAAATAAAGTTGGGATGTAATTCCTCGGGTGAATGCCGGTGAGATGCCATATTTTGTGGGAGCTGCTGTGGAGATCAGGCTTTATTGAACCATTTAGATTTCAAAACCCAAATTGGCAGAGGCTGTAAGTTAAAAATGTGCTGGATTGCGTTGATCCTCTCTGGGCTGCCTTGAAGGGAGCTGTGGCTCTGGCATCCAGGGCTGTGCTGGCTGGGGGCTCCCTGAGCTCTGTGCCCGCTGCTGGGGCTCAGGGGCTGTGCCTGGGCTCAGCTGCTGGCGGGAGCCTCTCCTCGCCTCTTGGATTGCTGTGGAAACTGTTCTTGCTAGGAGAACCTCTGGGATTTGTGTCGTAACGTGCACTTGTTTATTTTTTTAAATTTTCAGTGAAAATCATAATGAACAATTTGGATTTCAGTTTCTGTTTTGAGAAGTGATGATTTTTCAGACCCTGTTAACTTTCTATTTTAAATAGAGTTCTCACAGTCCACTAAGCAAATAACTTTCACCTTGTTATTGCAGGTTCAGTATTTGTTTCTATAGAAACAGCTGTTGACAGGGGGTTTTTAAACTCTTCTTAGTTTCTCAGATTTCCAGTGAGTTCTAGAAGAACAAGTTCCTGAAACCTTTGAAATCAGTAATCTGTGACAAAACAGAAATGTGTAGCTTTACTTAAACATAGAGGTTGGGCAAATGTTGACTGAATTAGAAGTGACTTAACTTGCTGATAATATATAGGTAATATTTCTTAGATGGTGAAGTGATTCATCTGCATTACAATACGTTGAGTATGTTTTTCAACAATTTCTATATGACAGAAGGCTTTTAGTACCAGTATGGGCTTTGATATTGACAATTTAAGTATTTCAGGTGCTTCATGTGATTTCCTGGCTGCGTTCTTAGTCTTTTAAACTTTGTCTAAACCTGAAAATAACTGATGTTTTGGCAAATTCTTTTTTCTGATAAACTATAATAAAGCTTTTTACAGAGAGTTTATACTTTAAAGATTTCTACAGTAATGGTTTTATTTTTTTAAGTAATCAGTGTTGTCTGCTAGGTCAGTATATGTTCTGTTAGACTTTTTAGCTCATTTGCAGTGAATGTTATAAGAGGTGTTGAAAACCAGCTTATCCAAAGTTTGCAGGTGCTCAGGGTGCCCTCAGGAGTGATCTGCAGTTACATTCCCAAACCTGTTGTTGTTGGTGAATTGTTCTTGTATTTAAGTTTTATGAAAGCTATATTAAGATATTAAGGGTATCTTTTATTAAGGATGAATCTTTTGACAGATTTGTCCATTTAAAGGATTTTTAATATCTGAATGTGTTTGGAAAATATTTCTGTATTCCAGATTTGTGAAGTGGAATTATTCTTAGGTTAATTTCTTTGCATTATATGTTGGATGATTATCGTTATGGAGGCATTTGTATCTGCTCAGTTGCTCCAAGTAGGTTAAAAAATGGGTAAAATTTTTTCTTTTTATAAGACAAAGTAAACCTATTTAACAAAAAATGTATCAAAATTTTAAATATGTTTTTGGAGTATTCAAATCTTCTTAAAGACAATTTGCTTGAGTTTTTCTGTCTTTATCTGTTGCTGCTTCTTTAGCCTTCTGTGGAACACTTATTTTCAGTTGTTAACTGCTTCTCAGGAAATAGGACCTTTTCCTTCACTCCTAAGAAAACTCAGGGAAGGTGCTGTCCAATGGTACAGTGAGATTGGAAGGCCCAAACAGAGACAGTTAACAGCAAAGTCGTGCTGCTTTTTGGATGCAAGCTGACAGAAGTAGGGAAATGAAAAGGTATTGCTGATGCTCTGCTCAGTTGTAGGTATTTGGCAGGCTCACTGTAATGGAGAGTGGTGCAACATTGCTTTCTGCTTGGAGTTTAGATGTAACTTGAAAAGTGAAGATAGAGAGCCTTAACTTAGAATTCTTTTTTTTCTTTTTTTTTTCTTTCTTTNTTTTGTCTAGTGTTTCACTGTTGAAGCTAAATATTTGGTTTGGCTGCTGTTTTATCAGTCACTTTGTATAAATGTGATTTCAATGAAAAATACTTTTATCGCAGTAATTTCTTAGCTAATACTGTATTAGATATAAAGAAATGTTTGCAAACCAGACAAGATAAACAATTTCCTTGTCATTAATTCTGTATTGGTGCATTTCTAAAGAAGAACTGTCACATTGCCTTTCTTCACTAAAATAAATTCTAAATTCTTTGCTAGAATAAAATTTTTAAGACATTTATATTGAAGGCAAAATTATTAATCTGTGCAGGTCACCCTTGGTACCATAATGGTAGATATTGTAAGAATTGGGGAATATGGGAAAAACTGCATCCCTAATAGTGTGAGTTCTGCAGAAAAAGGTGGTGCAGTGTTCACACCCCACTGGGCTCACCTTACACCCTAAACTTCTAGAGTACCAAGTGCTTATTAGCCTACCGAGTTGCCCAAAAGTGGGATAATCTGTTTTGTTTAATTTTGCATGTAATCACCAGGGATTATGCTGAGTTAGTTTCAGGTACACCTGTAGTCTCCCTGTTTTCTCTCTCCTCTCCCTGATCAGTGGCATCTATTTAATATCATTGTGGCTTTACATCCTGAGGAAACATGAGGGAAGACAGTGGGTGCAGTCAGTGAGGGACAAGGATGGATGCAAAGTGGTTCTTGGGGTGAAGATAGAGAAATTTGGTTTGAGTTGGACTAAAGTTAAGGCTAAAGCTGTTTGGGGCCCTAGTGATGCCGTTAGTCCTCTCAGCCCTCACTGGCCTTCAGGTTGCAGCTGCAGCTCAAGTGCACAGGAGCTTGGATGAGCATTTGTGCCACAGGGATGCTCTTCATGCCCTCCGACAGCGTCAGTCAGCAGCTCCAACCTGCAGCTCTACTTGGCTTCCTGGTGAGCAGCAAAGGTCTTGGACCCTCTGCAGAAGGTCGCCTGCCAAGTGCTTTTATTTTTCCTCCTGTGGGCTGGCAGGTGCGAGGTTGGCGGTGTGTGACAGTGGCCTGTGCTGTGTTACATCTCACTGGGATGTAAGCCAGTTTTGCACGAGTGGTTTTGGCAGCACTCTGAAAAGCTGCAGTCCCCAGCCATCTTTGATGGAGACAGGTCCCCAAATGCCCCTGTGGGTCAGGACAAATTCCCCAAATGTAACTGAACAGGCCAAATACTGCAGGTCTCTAGCCTGTGCCTGCTGGACTAACATAGAAATTTGTGGGGTTATACCATTTTCAGATTCAAATATTTCAAAATACTTAAATGTTTCTTAAACTACTTGAACTTGTGAGTTAGAAATGCAAACAAGTATTCTAGACTAAAATTCAGTACTTCTAAGCAGTACACTTTAATATCCATGGCTCTCTTGGAATTTGTAGACCAAATGCTTGTTCCAATATTGCTGTATTATCTGTGATCTCCTTCTTCTTTCAGCCTTACGGGTTAAAATTGCTCTCTTGCAATAGTGCAGATGAAAAGAAAATAGGAAAATGTTTCCAAAATCTGTCTTGATTGAGCAGCAAATGCACAACCAAGTTATAATAGCTGATGATGTTTTGTATCGTGACCAACTGAATTCTCAGTGACAGTGGCTCTACAATTATCTGCTCTATACTTTCTTGCAATTGCAGCTGTAGATGTCTTGAGAAGTTATTTTTTTAACATACTTGTTTAGTAAGGTATTTTGTTTTCTTTCGAGGTGTGCCTTAAAAGCAACAATAACAACAACACAAAAACTCTGCTCCAGAGTACAGTACAAGAAATTTAAGCATAAGCCAGACTTTTATGGCATGGTTCTGAGCTGTAATGCAACATTTCTCTAGTGGAGCAGGTAGTGTCAAAATAAAAAGCTATTTATGCTGGAAAGTCTACTTCTAACATGCTTTTAAGGGCAGTTACATGGTGTGGGAATTGAGCCAGGCACCAAGTATTTCTTGTAACTTCCTTGTCACACAGAGACATCAGGTTTTTTTTCCCCCCCTTTCTCCATACTCCAGTCATGCCCTGAGTTCATGTAGGTCATGTGAGCTTCTATATATACACATTTTTCATTACTTAAGGCTTGAAATTGGCTGAAATTTTGAAATTTGATGTTAAAATCTTAGTTGTAGCAGTCATTTAATAATTGTGTTTTTTACTGTGGTTGTGTTGCAATAATAGAAACAGTGCTGCCTTTTAAAATGTCTCTCTCAAAGCTTTGTAAAAATCAGATATGAAATAATTACAAATTCATTTGAGGTTATGGTTGTGAATTTGACTGATGAAAGGTTGAGTGGTCAGTTAATAAATATTCTCGAGTAGCCTGACCTATGGCTTCCTCTGGGTCACTTAGTGCCCTCTTCTAGGCCTTGAGTGTTGGGATCATAAAGTACTTGAAGATTGTCTTTCTCAAAAGGTTGAGTAAAATTCAGTGATGGAAAAGCAGAGCAGGCCACAAATTGGCAGAGAACCTGAAGTACTGGCTGATCCTAAATCTCTTTGTACTCTTGTATTAAAATAAAATATTTCCATGTGGTAATGTAGTAAATATTCCACTGCAGGAATACTACAGGATTGGTTTGATTTTGTGGTGGAGATGCAGAACACTGGGAAAATAAAATAAATGGTTATTTCAATAACATGTAATTTTCACTGGGCCTCTAAATGTGAACAGGTAGGAGATCAACTATGCCTCTAGTCCTGCTTGATGGTTTTTGTCTTCGGCGTTTAAGCTGTGACCATCTTTGTTTTCCTTATCTTCTTATATAACCAGGATAAAGCCTGGATTTGGAGGGCTGGTCCTTTAAACATAAGGGTTACATACTTACATTTAGATGGGGAAAAAAAAAATCAGAATCTTGCAGAAATTCACAAGTAAACCCCAGCTGGCCTTGCAACGCTTTTAATCTGTGGATTTGCAACAGAAGGTGTCAAACAGTATGTATATGTGCATTGAATTGTATATATGTTGAATTGGATACAAAGTACTTTGTAGACCAAAATGAAAATGTTTTAGTTAAAATAATGCCTATTAAAACAATCATCGTAGTGGTTGGAGGTATGTGGCAAAGGTACAGAAGTCAAAACCTTGAGGGCTAATAGTTTTATAAAAATAAGTTAATTTAATTTGTTCTCCTAAGTGGACTAGAAAGTATCTGTTCTCAAGTGTCTTGCAGATTTCAAAATATCCCTGTACCAGTACTCATTGCTTTTAGCTGTGGAGGATACAAGCAGTGACACTGGCATTAGTCACAAGGCTGACACAACTGCTGTGTGCCACAGACCTGGCTCTCTGTATCTGTTGATTTAGACGTAGCACTTTCCTTCCTCATTCTTTCCTTCCACCACCCACACATGTGCTGATAAAAATAAAAGTTATGTAGATTGAACTACACTTGATAGGGAGAAGGGTGTTTTTGGACTAAGCCATCAGTCCTAGTCTTGAGTGAGAATGGGCTGAAGTTCCAGCTCTGTCCCGTGTGCTGCCACAGACTTCTGGTGTGCTTGTTCAGCAAAGGCCTCATCTGTCACTCCCCTGTAAGCTGGACATGCAGTTAAAAGTGTGAGAATGCTGCTGGTGACTAGCTTGTCTTTTGATGCCAAGCTCTGCAGTGGGCATCAAAACTGATTTCTGGGGCTCAGTGGCTGCCTGATCTCTTGGGGTCCTTCTAGCCTGCTGCAGAGTAAATGTGTAGCAAGTCTGTCTCCCAGGCAGCTCTTTTTGCTGGGTTTTGGAGCAATCTCTCCAGTATTCAGAGCTGTGTATGAGCAGACTGTACCCTAAACACTTCGTGGTCAGGATATGTGGCTCAACGTAGGTAAGATTTGAATAATCTGCAGTGGTCAGTCAAGGTGGTGTGAAATGCTGAGAGGTTAAAATCCAGCCTCTGCAGGGGTGGTGACACTTGGCCTTGCTGCTGCTGTCATGGTGTTGATCCATCATGTTCTGTTATGATATGGATAGGGTTTTTTTCATTATGAGGAAATTTGTTATTTTCTGGTCTGAACTCACCTACTGGCACTTGCCAGACACTGAAAGACTCCTCTGAAAGACCATCTTCTGGGTATTACAGTGATCTCAGTAGAAAAAATTACTGTAAGCATATTGCTGTTGAGGTATTAGCTGCTGTGTCTACCTGGGGATCCCAGGAGAACATCCTGGAAAGCGCTGCAGAGACAGGGCTGACGGGTGTTGCAGAGCCTGTTTTTGCTGGAAAGGCTTTCCAAGGCAGACTGGTGTTAATGGCCACACCAGGCAGCTGTTAGGAGGACGCTGGCTTCTTCCTGTGCCTGTTCTTGTCCCCCTGAGTTTACTTCCACTTTTGCCCCGTTAGCTCTTCCTGGTATCCTTTTGATAGACTATTAGTCATTGCATCTCTTTCATGTGAAAAATTCATTTTGTTTTGTGTGGCTACTGAGTGTTTGATCTCAAGCCTTCCTGTTGTTTTAGGCGCTGTGTGTCTCTAGTTAGCACAGTAATCCCTGCTGTAATGTATCCTTGCGTTAGTCACTCCTATCAAAGGCTTGATCTGGTGTGATTTAATGTAAGAAATTATTCTGTTAGCCTAAATGCAAAAATCTGTTTTTCTTTTCCCCCCTCTTTTGTTTTTCCCCCCCTTCCATCCCACTGTGCATTGTATAGGCTTTTTATTTATTCTGCCAGATTGACAAGATTATAAATGAGAGCTGCATGTTGAAGCCTCTAATTTTTCATAAGTAAATGAATTAATTTATCATAGCTGTTGTGTTTTATTGCTGTCTCAATGCCAGACTGGCCAGCTTCTTTATTCCCCTTTTTACCTTCTAAATACTGAATCCATGTCATTGTGTTTGACAGCTTTCTGGTTCCCCTGTCAGATGCAATTTGGTGCTAATCACATTTTCTTTGCTTAGTGTCAGTGGTACAGGCCATGCATAATATTCCTGTATGTCCACTTATTTACTTGAAACACAGCTGAAATGTCTTGGGCATTAATCTGATGAAGCTACTACATTAGAATGCAAAAATGATGCTTGAGTAGTAAGATAATGCGGTGTGGCAGATGTGCAGTAGATAACATTGAGGCTAAAGTGGTGATCCTTATCAAGCTCTGATGCACTTTATTTGTTGGTTCTGCATAACTTTTCCTAAAAAAAGATTATAGTCAGTTCTGGTTCATTAGAATGATGTCACTTATAATTTAATTCCTTCTTTGTGATCAAACTATGAGAAACTGCTTCTATTCTTCCTTCCTCTCCCCATTTTTTTAAATACAGGGTGTTTCTTGTTTTGGTTTGGTTTTGGGACAATTCATGGGACACACTTCGTATATGCTGACTCCTAATGGGAGTGTTCAAATCTTTCAGTTACTTATTTGGAATGTTTCAACTTCCTGTTAAAACTCTTCATACATCTCTGCAGTTTTCAAAGCTCCTATTAACTGAGCCCTGAATATTTAAAATACAGTAAGATCCAGTAGTCTGTTATTGAAAACTAGAGCATGCTGTAGGTGTTCCCCTCCTAAGTCCTACAAAGGTAGGTTTGCAATGCTTTTGCCTTAACAGTATTGAAATTATACTTCCTAGTATGTTTATTTCCAGTTACCTGGTCATGGGTTTTTTTGGTATGTTTTGAAATCCTTTTTTTCCAACAAACAAAAATGTATGTTTCTGGAAGACCTTGAAACTATAGGTCCCTATAGTGCATATCAGGAATTGAAGTTTGTTAGTATTTACCTACTGAATTATGCATTTTCTTTGGTTTCTGCATGTTTTTGTCTACTCGGAAATCCTGCTATGTACTCCTCTGCTGCTGTGTAGAAACAGTGATGATGGCTTGTGAAAGACCCAACTGCTTCAGAGGCTGTTCAAATATATTCTCCCTTTGAAAGAGTGCATTTAATTATGAGAGTTGGGAAAGGATGTAGTGTTGATTTGTCATAAAATGGATGAATTTTGAGAAACGTATAGTTTATGAAAAAATTCAGACTAATGTATGCTTGTCAGCCACATAGGCAAGGATGTTTTTTTCTAGCAGCACTGTCTGCAGATGAGCCTTGCAGCTCAGAGTCTTTATTTTAGATTACATATGGGTGTTAGGAGTAAGAGCTTCTGTGAGTGAATCAGCAGTTCTAAAATTTCCATCTCATGGCATGGGAATTCTGTTCCCACACAAAGAAATCCGAAGCTGGAAAACAAGCTTTATGGAGAGCACGTGAATTCTGCTTAACAGTATTTACATGTCTCTGCAGACAGACTTTATGTGCTCCCCATAAAGCATCTTGGCAAGTAATTACAGTGCAGGTTGTTACCTGGTGGGGCTTTCTAACAAAGTTATTTCATACAACAAGCAGGTTTGTCTGTTCTGTGAGAGCTCTGGATTCTTGAAAACTGCAGCTTCACCTGAAACCCTGAATAAAGAATTCTAATTTCAAATACCTTTCCATTTATGTGAAATCTGCTTATGTGTGCATGAAACGACATGGCTCATGATGTTGAAATTCTTTCCTTGTAAAAAGAGCAGGTTAAAAATCTTTTCTGCTTTTTGCGGTCAGAGTGCTCACACTGACCTGCAGGGCTGTTGTGGCCTGGTTGATAACACAGGGAGTAGATAACACACTTCAGTTCTGAGATGTTTCATTGGTTTTGTGGCCAGTCGCCAGTAAGTGATTTGATGTAGCACATCATTTTTTCTGTATGGAGTAGTAATATCAAGACTTCATGGAGTACTTGAGCTATTAAGAGAAAACGTTAATAAGGAAAAAAAGATAATTTCAGTTCAACTTGCAAGGGATTTGCAAGAAGTAGGCTGAACTCCAGGTTTGTCATGGATATTGTGTATGATCTTGGATAAATCAGTTTATTTGTGCATTTATTGTCTCTTGGTGGAGGAGGAAGGATAATTCTGCTGTACTTCACAAGTTTTCATGAAACATTTATGTACCACACTCACGTATGTATACACACAGTGCACTTCTTGTGTTTGGTTATTTTTGTGACCTTCCTTTGTGAGTGCATAGATTGAGTTTGCTGTTAGTAACAAATAAGCTTAGTGAAACCAGTGCAGTTTTCTGGACATAGAGGGTTTAGATGCTTCAGTTGATATTAAGGAATTGGAATGTAGCTGTTGCGATTTTTTTTTTGTTCATGCAAATGGAAAATGTTTGATGACATTAACACATATCCACTGAGAATATGGGGAAGTTTTTCATATTGTCTTACACTTTTGGCAAGACATTAATTCAGTGTTTTGGGGTTTTTAAAAATAATCAAATACAATACAAAATAATTCCTGTTTATTAGCAGTGCTGCTGGCTTTTTGTTTGTGTTCCTTTTTAGAATGCTTCAACAGTGTTTGTATATGCTTTGAATTTCTGAAAATGTTTGTTTACGTGGTCAGAGGCATCTGAATCAATATAATAATAGTGGAGCTAGAACTGGGGATGGGATTTGTGGTACCTTAAAATCATTTTACCCCATTTAGGTAAAATTATAGGGCAGTTCATTACGCTGCATCATCTATTACTAGGGTGTGGATCTGAATACTTGGATTTATTTCACTTCTGTTTTGTTGTTTATTTGGAAAATACTGAAAGAGTTCCCAAGTGAGATTGAAGTGAGTATATTCAACCCTTAGCCTCTGTGCTGAGACTCTCCTGTGGTGATGATTAATTGGTAATGTGAACATCTGTGAGGGAGTAGTGCAAGTGCCAGACTTTTCAGAGGGGCTGTGTGTGACTGGTTGGTAGGCTTCATGTTCATATGTTGTGGAAGGAAGTACCCACAATATAGGTAAATCACTCGCTGTTAGTGACTCAGATGATTTAACTTGTATTTTTTAATAATGCCTGAGGAAATATTAGTTGAGTGACTTCCCGAATCTTGGTGAAGCTGTGATCTGGTTGGATGTGCAGTATATCTTCGTGCATTTCTGCTGATGTTTTGGGTGACCTTGTTTTGGGGAGGTTTCTAGACTCATCACGTTGGTCAACACATGTTGAAGATGAGCAAGAGTAATGGTAGAGGCCTGCAGGTGTGAGTGGGGGTATGACTTAAATAGAGATGTGCTGTCAATTTACATGATTTCTGTTTGCATGGTACTGGTCTGAGCATCTTGGACTCAAGGATTTCCAAAGAGAGGATGCAAGTTGTGATGAAGATGTGTCACCTGGGGTCCCCTTTCCTTTGCTGATGTTTGTCTGGGCAGGAAGTGGCTGGGGTGGACCAGTGCTGTTTGTCTGCCTGTAGCTGAGGTGTGGATGTTTGCTGGGATCTCTCTCCTGTAGGAAGTGTCAGGCTGCTCTGGCTGTTCCCACTGACAGCGCCACGTGCCTTCATACGCCGGAGAGAGAAGCATGTGAAGGGAAGGGTGCACCAGGTCTGGTGGCTGACAGTGTTCCAAGTGCCTGCTTGAGCTGGGCTATTCCATCTGCTGGCAGGCTCCTGGCTGGCACCTGCCACCTTGGTTCAGTTGAAACTGAAGCATGCTGTTTATATGAAAAATAAGCATTTTTTCTTCTTCCCCCCAGACATGCCATATTGTGGCTTTAAAAGAGCTTAAAGGAAGCCATCTAGAGACTCCTAAAAATGAGTGATTGTTTTTCAAAGCTTGCTAAAAATACCGGTATGCAGGAAACGCTGTCAAGGCTATTTTTCAGTAACGTGTACTTACATACCTGGTGTGAAATTATAGTTGAAGCAGTGCTTGTTTGGTGCTCTTGGATATGGAAACTTTCAGAAGGGGTTAGGTGCATAATCGCATCAGCAGTTGTTGCCTCTTTTGTTCTCTTTTAATGCAGCTGCTAATGGATTCCGGTTTTTTTGTTGGTTTTTTCTTTTAACAAAACATCAGTTAATGTGAGAATTAATATCTGATAATGGGGAGCAAGAAATCTTTGAATGTTAATGGTATTATGTGTGCTCTCTCTACCCTTTTATATTTGCATTCTAATAGGATTGGAATCTTTTAATGGCATAAAAAAAATCTGTAAAGAGATTGAGTGTGGGTAAACTCTCAGTGATGCACTTTTGGATGAGAAATTTGGGTTGCTCCTGCATTTCACTATCAGTGTAACAACTGTGTTGACTGCAGAAGGGAAAATGCTTCAGTAGTTAGTGGGTTATGTCCTGAGATCTGTTTCCTAACCATAGAGTGAGCTGCCTGAAGTCTTTAGTGACCGAAAAGTAAACAAAAATGTATTTAAAGTAATTGGATTTCAATTAAATATATTTCTTTATTTGTTTAAAATAATCATTGATTTTCAGTGATTGATCACCACTAAAATGTTGATGTGCAATCAAATGTCTGTACATTAAATTTAACACTTTTTTAAAAGAGAAAAATGCATTATATGCATATTTATGCAATGATACTTAGCATACATTTATTCAGAGTCTTAATTTTTACATTTAGCTTAGGAAATGCTGAGTGACAGTTCTTATTTAGTAGACTATTAATTCCTTCTTCATGGCTTGTGTCAAGCTAGTTTTAGTAATTGAAGTTCAATTAAAGCTGTGGAGAACTAAAATGAATTTTAGTTAAGAAAAAATGCGAAATATTCTGGATGTGTATTAGGAAGAGTTTTGAATTTAAAGCTGGTATATTGAACAGTAGTAGTGAAGCTGATAGAGTAGATGAGACCAGGAGAAATTTCTCAGGGTCTTGGAGTGACTAGAGCTCAGCTCTTGCATTCAGTTGTTTTTCAGAGGCTGTAAAAAAGTAAGACTAGTAAGTTTCCATGCTTTGCAGTGATCAGATGATTTTTCGTTTTGAATGTGCTTCTTCTTGGGTTGAATTGCCTAGATAAACTGAATTTAGAATACACTCTTTGACAAGACTATCATCTACTGCTCTCAGGTGCTCGTCATTTTATCTCTTCAGAAAGCTCTAGTTCCATGAGGCTAACTTTGTGCTTTCCCCTGTTGTGAGTTTCCTTCAAATGTTGCTCCAAAAGGAACATGCTTCTTGTGAGCAGTTCTTTGGAGGGTAGGAATTGACTGTGGAATCCTCCTATGTTTTTTCAGTCTGATTTGCATTACCTTACAGATGATGCAGCAGCCTACCTGTCTCACGCTGCCAAGTTGTGGTTGAAGTGTAGATCGGAAATTATTAGTATGCAGTTACAGTCCTGGTGGAATGGGGTGACATATCCAAAGACTCGTGTCTCAGATGAGTCAAGAGAAGCTGTAGAGTTTCCTGATAGAATCTGAAAGCACAGAAAGAGAGTGGAGGCAAAATGAGGCATCCTGGTAAATACTGTGATGACTTTGGACTGGGGCCCAGAGTAGAGGATGGAGCTGCCCTCCTTGCCTCTTCCCTGTACTAAAGCCCTGAAGGCCAAGAAGCCAAGTACTAAGGAGTCATTAGTAGGCTACTGATAGAGGGAAGGATCCAGCATACTTGGAAGCACAACTCTGCAAACTTCATTTTGATTCCAAACTGTGTGCTGTTCCCATGTAACCTAAGCAGCATGTATAGGAAAACGCAAAGAGAAAAAAAAAAAAAATCTCAACCACAAATA
This sequence comes from Cyanoderma ruficeps, assembly GCA_008694505.1. Lineage (NCBI taxonomy): Eukaryota > Metazoa > Chordata > Aves > Passeriformes > Timaliidae > Cyanoderma > Cyanoderma ruficeps. Next base: position 23,252,788 of record VZDJ01000594.1, read on the forward strand.
TGGTCAGAACTTCTGTTTAGGATATGTATCCCTTGTCACATTTTTTATAATGTCTTTGTGTTTCACTTGTGTTAGCCAAACTTACTTGAAATTAATTCCAAGTTAAAGTGTAGGGAAAAAAATGTCTTTTATCTGCATACAATGTTCAATTCTGTTTTGATGTATCCAATGTAGTAGATATTTGGCAGATTTTACTTTGTCATATAATGTGTTTGAAGAGTAGATGAATTTCTGTTGTTTTCTGTTTCTCAGCTTTTCTGAAATCCCCGAATCACCATGCAAGGGATATGTGGGGGCTGCCCTTCTCCTGAGCATTGACCTTGTGGGGCAGGCTGTCAGGAATGCCATTCTGGCCTGGTGTCAGTGTTACACCATGGAGCTCCCAGTGAGAACAGCCAAAACTGGGCCTGGCCTTTGGGCACCAGGCTGCACCATCAGCCTGTGTGGTGCCCTGATTTAGCTTCTGGATTAAAGTACAACCTGGGAGAGAAGGAGTGGCATTTTTTTGTCTTAAACATCTCTCCCCAATTTGTGTCAAAGTGAATAGTGGGCATCCTGGGGTTTGCCAGCTGTGGCTCCCATTCGTCACTAATGGAGTGTATTGGTTTGGGCTCTTTTTTTTTTTTTTTTGNTTTTTTTTTTTTTTTTGAATGTTTTGTAGGTATGATTTTGGGTTAGTTTCTTTTTTAAAGGCACATAGGTCATTAAATCAGAAGTAAAGTTGCTTTCAGGGACTTATGTGAAGACCAGTGTCAAGTTCTGCAGTGTGTGTGGGTGAATTACTAATAAAAAGCTATTTAACTTACATTGAATGGAAACCTCTGAGACTTGAGTTCAGCTAACAGTGAAAAAACACTTTTAGTCTCTTGGACAGAATATAATTTGACTGGAGGACAAGGATTCAAGGCAGAGTTAATGTATTTGTTAACTTGTCTGGAATTTTTCTGTGTGGATGTTTTCCCCCCCTTGGCTTTTCTAAAGCTTCAGAAGCCTCAAAGAGCAGCATGCCCTTATGAACATGGGGCTTACCTGGAGGGGACTGAATGCTCAGTGTGGCATAGCCACAGAAGGACAGAAAGGCATTGCCATGCAACAACTGAGTCAGAGGAGCAGGAGTGGCATTCTCAATGCCAATTCTCCATTCATACCAGTAATATGGTATCGGTTTCTTTTCCCATGCTGGAAGAAAAATGGTAAAAAGATCTTCCATAAAAGTTGACAAAGAACTGATTCAATATTGTTAGCTTTTTCTAACAACTTAAATGTTCATGTATTTCACACCCTTTGAATAATGCTGGATAACAAGGCGATGTGGCAGTGAGGAAGGCAGATACGTTTCTCCTGTGAATCCTTTCAAGTACTGGCAGTAAAGCTGCAAAGACATGAATTCTTTGTTACAAGGTCTGGTGAGAGCTCAGCATGGATAGGTCAGGAAATAGCCATGGTTACTTTTCTGGAGGTGCCTAAAATACTGAGCTGGTTGTTCGCCTTCAGTTTTGATGACTCTTTGATGTTCAAGATTTTGGAAAATGTTGGACAACTGAAAAATTTCAGGAGAATTTTCTATTAGCTGAAAGTGTTTTACGCCTTTCCCATTGTGTTGTTTATTAAGTAGTTTAGCTTGCTTTTGAAAGTGGAGCCTGGTATATCATTCACTTTGAGAGTTTTTACATAAAAGTGCTTTGCTTTATGAATATAATTTAATCATTTGTAATGAGGAGTGGAAAATGGATGAACAAGCTTCTCTCTGAAAAATCACATTTGAAATTTCTCAGTAATGAACTGAATGGTCTGAAGTCATTTGTTCCCAAGACATATCACTGTTTTGCAGAATATTCAAACTACTGTAATCAAAATTAAACTATGCCCTAAGCATGAAGATTATTTTTTCCCAAAAAAGAAAGCTTTGGATCACATTAAACCAGTAATTCAGTGTGATAGGACTCTGTTAATTGAATTCTACATCTTGGAGAAATGTATTCTTCAGTGTTTCTTATTATCTAATAAAATTTTTTAGTTTAATTAGGGTAGGTAAGAAACAATGCTCAGTATATTGCAGTATATTCAGTACAACAAAAAAGTTCCTTTTTCTTTCAAGGTTTTTCTTGCAGAAAGTACTCTCCTTAAGAAACGTTAAGATAATTTTAATCGTTGCTCAGAGGTTAGACTTGCAGTCCACATTTTTATAGCTAAATGTTACACAAAACTTTGCATCAAGTAAATGTTCAACAGTGTTCTTAATAGGGTATTGAAATTCAGCCTTAGAAATGAGGTTTGTGTCAAAATCCATCTAATGAGCAATTATAATATCACTGCTTTGTTTTTACCTTTTGGATCCTATCCTGTTGTGGAAGGACAAGGGTGTTACTACTGTTGTAATTTTTTGAGTGTTATTTTTTTCTTGTGCATTTTGTTTTAATAAGATGTGTTCATATATGAATAACGGGGATCACTCCATGGGTAGTAGAAGGGTATTTATGTGATGTCTTGTCTACTTGCAAAGACACTTATGTCCAAGGTGTGCATAACACGTGTTCATACATAGCTGCTACTAACTTTGCAAACACCAGTTTGCTCAGTTGAATTCTGAATTTCAACACTCAGAAAACCTTAAAAGAACCTTTAATTTTACTGTGGATCTTGGACACGATGTCAACATTTAATTTATTTACTAAGAAATTAAGAAACTTATCTATGCAATAAGGCTGTGGGCAGCCAAGGTGAGGGTAAAAATGACAGAAATTTATAATATGTAGATCATTCTTTTAAGGAGTATGATGAGCAAGGGAGCAGTACAATGTCTGTTGAGAACTGATTGCTGAAACGAATAATTCTTATTGAAGGGTTTTTTGTTATTGCCAGGGATGTGACTATCTCTAAAAACATTACTTTTAGTTTCATTGTTTTTACAGTAATGGTGCATTACAGTGTCAAGTCAAAATAATTTTTTTCTAGCCCTTCTGTTCTGGTAATTCATTTGGGAATATGTATTTGTGTTTGGAACCTTTGCGCTGCTTCTAAAGTTCCTGAATTTTTCACAATTTTGCATGTTACTGATCTTCTTAGTGCATAACTTTATAGGTTTCTTCTTCAGCTGCTGTAGTCTTCATGAACTGGTTTGTCTTTAAAAAAGGAAAAGAAAACACAATTCTTTTGTGAGTGACAATGATTGATTTTGTAGTCTTCTATTAATGAGCACGGTGAAACAATTCATGTGAACTAGCCAATTGCGGAATACATTCTGAGGATTTTGGTGATACTTCTGTTGCATTTCCTTCAAACATCTCTTCCCTCCTCCTCATGTTCCGCTGTCTCAAATTTTATTCATAAGAGCATTATGATGTTTAAGAGCTTTCTTTAGAGACGTGATTGCTAGAGATCAAGGTCAGCTGACTTCTACTAGTGAGGCGTGTAGGGTCATGATGCTTCTGCAAATGAGGTCACTATGTGAAAGGCAAAAAGTATTTATTTTCTAGTTTTTTCAAAGGGCTGTGCATACTTTACTGTAATACTCTAGAAAGTGCCTAGGAATACTGTGTATTGACAGAATTAATAACAAACTAGGAGAGACTGACATTAGTTTATCATTAGGGACAGACCTTTCCTCATCAAGGTGACAACCAGTTTTGTAAGCTTACTTTTGCCTTTCTAGAGCCTGACATATAAACTGTCAGAGACAGGGCAAATAATGCAGTCTCACTAAGCAAGGCATCAGTAGGAATAGGACTCTTGGCAGTTGTAAATACTGAAATGTTTTTCTGTGCAGACAGAAACACAGTGTGAGAACTGCATGACGTGTGGCAACATCCCAAGATTTATCAAGCCTGTCTGTACTAATGGAAGTTGTTGTGTGTGCTGTGCTGTACAGATGGTTTTACACTTTCTGATGGGTTTTACAATTCAAGCACTTTTTTTGTGCTGCTATTTTTTTTTCTACTTCCAAAGTTCCATTGCCCCATCTTGTAATGTCCTTTAAAAAGATCAAAACTGTTTAAACTGAAGAAACAGCTAATTCATATGCTGTGGTCGAGTAATTGGGGCTAAAGCAAAAACATATTTTTGCACATGGTGCATATGGTCAGATCAATGAGAGAAAAAATAAGAAAGAGTGACTTGGTAGAATTTGTTCAAGGTTTGTTTCGAGTTTGCATCTAAGAAAGCTAAATACACACTCAGGACAGTAGCCAAGGGAAGCAATTCCATCTGTTTGGCACTTGTGAGGCCACAGCTGGACTGTTTTATTTAGTTTTGGTCTCCTTTCATGTAAGAAAGACGTTGACATATTTGAAACCAGGTCAGCACAAGATCACCAGCAAGATCAGGGAGTGAACATGAGATGTGGAGAGAAAGTGTAAGTAAACTTCATAGGATAAGAGAGAGTGTAGAGAAGACTACATTCTACCTTCTTGAAAGTCTGCAGTGACAAAAGAAGAGGTAATAGACATTAAATGGTCATGAGGAAGATTCTGTTAAGATGTAAGAGACTTTTTTTGCACTATAAAGGTGGTCAAGCAGTGAGACAGATGCACAGGGACTTGTGGAATAGTCATCCTTGGAGATGCACAAAAATTGGTTTGGCTCTGAGCAACCAAAGTCAACTTTAAGTTTGAGCCAAGTGCCAGTACGGCGCTTTTTTGAGTGAAAGAGTGGACCAGTGCCTTTCAGATCTCTTTCAACCTAAATTGTATTGTGGGCCCTCATTAAACTGGAATCTGGAAAATACAAGAAGGTTGAAGTGCTCAGTACAAATTGCTTTTTAACATCATAAATCATTGCCTAGACTATGGAGAGCCATGCAAATTCCTAGAAACATCAGTTATGCCCTCTGGTCTTAGTTGAAGTGATATAATTTCTCCTTACCACAGTTTACTTTGGTTTAAATTTCTGAAGATGTTCACATGCCTATATAATCCAAAGTTTATTTGAAGCCAGCTGAGGACTTCCATCTGGAAAGGTGTGAGAAGAGGTCAATGCTGGAGAAGTCTGCTGAATGCTGGGCAAGGGGCCTGCTAAAAGTAGGAGTGGGAATGCCATGGCACAGCAGGAACCGGGAGCAGCTTGAGCTCTCCTCCTTTGGCTTTCCACCCCCTGCTTCAATGACCGTGTGTGGCCTGGAGTATCCAGAGTTACTGTGGGTTCTCTCTCGACAAAAGATGCTTTTTCTGTCAGGTGGGGTTTGTGTTGTTGTGTAACTAAGCAGTTAATTTAGCATTGAAGCAGGTAAAATTCATATTATGAAGTTGCTATAATTCATATTATGAGAGTGAACATTCGTTGCTGCTTACTCACAATACAGTAACTAAGATGTCACTTTAATTTCTAAGTATAGACTTATTTCATGGCACGGTAAATTTTTCTTTTTCGACGACTGATTCCAATAAGTGTATTTGACAAGCATGGTTCCAGTAAATAATGCAGTCTTTGGTATTAATTATCTACGTTTTTATAGTGCCATTTTAAAGGGACTCTCCAAAATTAGCTCATCTGCTGTAAAGTCCGTGTAGGTGAAAGTACTCAGTTTCAAGTTAAGCAGAGAGGAAATAATCAGTCTTGCATTCCACAGTCCTTCTTCAATTTGTTTTTTTCACTTGGATAGAGGAGGAATAAAAGCAAAGGGCATTTGTTATCTAGCAAAACTCAGAAGCTATTTCACATGAAAACATAATGAGTGTGACAGGCTACAAATAGCACTGAACATGAATCTTTTACAGAAGAAAGGAGAAATGTCCTTTGGTATATTTACTTCAATCAACCCTAATAAGGCTTGTTTTATGTGTTTTATGCATCCGCCATCATAATTATAAATCCTTGACATTTTAGCACTAGCATTTATATCTGCCAGGGAAGCTACCCGAAGTCAACCCTCAAGGAATGTCTGTATTGTACTATGGATCTCCATAACAGCTCTCAAGTAGTTACTAAGTGGCTTAAAAAATTACATCTCAGTCATGCTTGAAGGGCTCATCAAACTTTGACACAAATATCAACGTTAAGTACCCAATCAGCTGCATTGTTTGAAGTACAGTCACGTGTGTGCCCATGGAGGAATAGGTTGGACAGGAAGAAGAATTATAGAAGGGCTTATCAATCAGGTAATGGTTTTTTTTCCATGACCTTTCAAAAACTCCTTTCCCCTCCTCCTGAAATAGCCGGGTCTTTAGCTGGCAGCTGCTAGGCATGCTGCTTCTTTTCCTGATTAATATTTTTGTATTCCTGGAAACTTTTCAGAGCAGAGGCTACCAATGTTTGTATGTGTGTAGTCGGATTCTGTTCTTGGCTGCTTTTGGCCAGCAAAAAAGTCTGAATAACAAGGATAGGGAAAGTGTCAGGTGGTCTTTGGGAAGACACTTTGGTGTATGTCGTTTTGGCATGTAGGTAAACAAGAAGAGCTAATCACCATAGCTTTCATGTAATATATCTGTAATTTGTTTTCATGTGTAGGTGTGAAGGAAGGCTTGCCATATGGTGTGTATATTGGTATTTTTCCGTGACAGCCTTTATTTTAAGTTTAAGGAATTCCAAGGCATACTATTATGCAAGAATACCATTTCAAACACTCATCAGTATATACCAGAAGAATACTTTGAAAGAATATTGAAGAAAGATTGTAAAACTCCAGGAAAGTTTTAAATTGAAAAATTAAATAACGCTTCCATCCATTTTGAGGTACCCTAATTTCCTTAGTTCTGTGTTGCACTGTTACCAGGCTTTCATCTTTTAACCATTTGAACAGGATTCTTTCATAAGTAATATATAAAATCTGATTTTACATAAATTGGTTTGTGGAGTTCTGGAGCAACTTTCACAGTGTCTTTGTGAACACTTTTTTTTTTCTTTTTTTGGTTCAACATGTGGTACACTTTACTCTCAGTCTTCTTCCCTCAATGTAGTCTTCTTGTCCCCTTGTGGACATAAATTAAAAGTAGAGCTCATTTAAGTTCTGATTTTCAAAATTATTTTTAAATGTTATTTTGAACATTGCTGCGTTCTGGTATCAGTGTGTCAGGTACAGGGACCCTGTGCATCTTTGTGTCTCTTTGTTATGTATGTGAAGGCGTAAATGCAAGATCAGTCCTACACATCCCAGATTGAGGGACCAGAGAACAAGGTAATGTGGTCCTGTGGTGAACGTCAGTTTCTGCTGTAGCTGAAGCCGTCACTTCTCCTTATGCCATGAAGCTCAATGAAATAGTCACTGAGCTTTTCATTCACTCCTCCTGACAGCTCTTTGTTAAAATTCAGGTGCCTTCTGTGAAAAGTCTTTTACTAACGAACACAAAAAAGGGAGGAATTTTTAGCCACATTATTTTATGAGCAACTGGGAACTGAGAACTGCTCCCACAGGAGCACTGGCTATCAGAAGTAAAGATATGGTTAAAAATAATCTTTTTTTCCTAAATGGGCGTTTGAAATCATGGACAGAGTATCTGAACAGGTAACAAACATGTCTGGAATAAATCCACAATTTTACTGCCTCTGGTTGTCCCTAAGTGAGAGAAGAATCTAGATAAAGTGAATGTGGAAAAAAAAAACTAAAAGGAAAAATTTCCATCCAACTTGAATGAAAAAATTTAATGGAAATTGAGCATTTAATTGCTTTTTGTGTTTTTGAGTATATAATTTCAGCTGTTGGAAAATTGTATCTTTTCAATCATGTACCAATGCTAGCCTATGACTGAGAACTTCTCTTAGTGATTTTATCCTGACAGTAATTGAAAGCTGATTAATTTAATTGCAAACAAGCTTGTATTTTGCCATTTCTTCCTTAGTACTTCATATAAATGCCTGGTGTTTGGGGTCAGATGGGAAGTAGCGGTGTCTATTTTCTAATTTAGTGCAGAAAAGCTAGTAAAATATACAGGTTTTAACCTTATTAACAATCATCTAGTTGTCAAAAGTGTAGTTTGAAGAGAAATAATTATGAAACCTTTTATTTAAAATGGTGTGTACAGGGCAGTGTAAAGTCAGCTGTTTCTGACTCAACAAACAAGTGCTTTATATCGCTGATGTTTGTTCAAAGGTGAGGATATTTTTCTTCAGTATTCTGAAACTCCATGAAGTTATGTTTAATTAAGATTAATTTGCAAGGACTGAAACAAAACTGTTGCAGTATGAATTTGGAAGGACTTCTTTAGCTGCCTCTGGCATGTGTGGTGTCTCTCCCCAAGCCTAGGGAGGCACGGCCGCAGTGTGTGCACTTCACTGCATCTTAATCCAATGAGTGGGGGAATGGAGTCACATAATTTGTACATAATCTTGTTTTACTTTTCTGCAAGCTTTGCAATTGAAATATCAGTAAAGTATTGGAAGAACTGTGCCGTAGGGCAGCATGCAAAGTTAAAATCTGGCTTTATCACAGTGCCTTGTAATGAGATACCACCGAAAATGCAAATAAAATGGAAGTGTTTGTTATTGCTGCCTTGTGTTGTGATTATGTCAGTATTGGTAGAGAGAGTTTAGTAATCAAAAATGATGGATAAGTACTAAATTTTGATAATTTATTGATTTTCTGTGTAACTGGTAGGATGTTAATAGATATTGCAATGACAATAATAGTGATTGTTGAACCATTTCACCTGTACAGAAATGCATATGTATCTTTCACAATAAATATTCATGTTCTTTAAACAACCTTTAAAAAAAGATGCCTGACTACAGCAAGTGTACCAAGTTGTACAAATTGCTCAATTTAAAAATGTCTACGGTAATATTTTGATGTGTTAAGAAAACCCCAATCAGCTGACCTGCTGCATTATTAATATTTGTAAATATTGATCTGGGAATAAACTAGTGTTGCAAGCAGTGGTGTTGTTTTATTGATATGTTTGTGGGGATTTCTTAATGCATCCTGAAATTCTTTTCAATCAGAAGATTTTGGCAGTCTGTTCCAATTAAAGAATTTTCCATACTGGAAATGAGAAGTCAGTTATGAGAATTATTTTTGAGTAGTTAATTCACATAACCTTAATTGTATTAATTCCCTTTGAAAGGCTGAAGCAGATATTTATAATACTTTGATTGATTAGCAGTGTATTTGTTAGAATTGCTACTGATAAGATGCGGCTGCGACTATGGTCCTGAGGAGTTCTCTCCAAAATAAACATTTTAGAAAACAAATGGCTGATTATTTCACTGGGGAGGAAAGGCATCACATCTTTGCTACCTCGACAGGCAATACTGTAGCATCTCCTTCCCACATGGTAAAAAATGGGAGTTTAGATCATGTTACTTAATTACTGGTGTGTTCCATACTGCAAAGAAATAGATTTTCGTTGGGTTTTTTTAATCTGTCAAAATAGTGCCTGGGTGCAAACTAAGGAACTGTGGGTTTCTCTCAGAAATCACTCACAGAATGTCAGCACTAAGAGGCTTCCTGTTTTCAGGCAGGTGTTGTGCCTGCGTGGCCTGGCTCAGGTGGAATCTTCTTCCAGCTGTTTGCCAGGCTGTATGGCCGGTGTTGGCTTGCAGCTGTGTGCTGTCTGTTGGGGCTCAGAGTGTGGAAATAGAGTGCTGGTGTGGGTACAGTTCAGAAGGGGTGCAGTGTTGTCATCTCTTCTCGTGCCTCTGCTGTAGGAGTTGGGAGGAGAGGAGCCAGCGTATCTCCATGTGCTGACCCTTTTTGACTGGTGACCAGGAGTGGCAGGTATGCCGAGGGGCAGAGCTGACAGAGGCATGGAATCCCTTGTCTGAAATCCTTCCACATAAGGAGAAGACCTGGGGGCTCTATCCACTGTGATTTCTGCCCCTCAACCTGCCTGAACCCAGCTCATTTCTGAGCGGGTGTCGAGGAAGGCGTCTGACCTGTAACCTCAGCTCTTGGGTAGTGTCACCCAGTGCTGGGGCAGGTGCTTTAGGGACCCTTGATGACATGAGGATATTGTCATTGCAGTTGAAACTTCATTTTAACCTGGGCCCTCAGTAGGTGGGGTGGGCACCGCTGGTGCCCTTGGCCTCGTGCGGGGCAGCGCCTCTGAATGCAGGAGTCCCTCAGCCCTTAGGGGCAGTGCCCACCCACCCACCTGTGTCCCTGCCCTGAGGGGCCCTTCAGAAGGAGCCGTGGTCACCCACCCTGGGGAAGTGACAGGTGACCGTGGAGAGGAGCAGGAGCAGCATTGCCGGGAGTGCAGGGAAATGGCTGCACTGTGGCCATGACGCAGTTGGTCTCTCTGGGCTGGTGGGAGGTAAGGTGCCTGCCATATCTGACGGCCTTAGGAGTCTGTCACCTGACTTGCCTATTAAAATAATTCTCTGTTTTCATTTCTGCACAAGGTTCATTTGAACTTTAGAGGAGTGAGGAAAGGTGTGGTGCTTTGAAACCACAGTATGTGATAGTACATGGGTGCTGCCCTAGTCTTTGCCTGTGAACAGTAAAAATACATGCAGAAAGCACATAGAAGTAGAGTAATTATAGCATCAGTTTGTCCTGATTTGCCCTTCTGGCTTATACTACTACATATTTTGGAGGTTTCTGAGACTGGTAGTGCTTGTACCTATCTATTTAACTGTTTTTCCTGATGTTTTCCATGACTTTGTCTAATTTTTTTTTTTACCAATTCCTACGTTTCACCTCTGCAACATCCCGAGGCAATAGGCATGGAATATTCCAAAGTAATACAGCATTTAATGAGATTTCTGTAGTGTGAAACCATGGGGAAACTCAGCTTCATCTGGTTGAGGAATTCAGTTGTTCCCAACTGAAAATCACAACTGAGTTCCATTTATTCCATTCTACATTGTGGATGCTCAAATGAACTTTGTATCCTGCTATTACCTAAAGTGCTTTCAGTGCCACAGTCCTACACAATCTCCAATTTCCTCTTCATTAGTAAAGCCTCTTTTGCAGAAATTAAATTTCCACAGTGAAAGTGAGACTGAGAAAGCAAACCTTTTGGTGTAAAATGCTGGTGGAACTCACTGAATCAGGATGAGCTGCCATAATAGCAGGAACATGAATAGTCATTTTAGAAACAAATGAAAGATACAATAAGATGGGGGGTTTGATTTGTTTCTTGGTTCTGGAGAAAATTGCTGTGATCTGTTCGTGTCTGGATCTCAGTCAGCCTTTTTGGCTATATGTAATTTTGGAATATAACGAATTCAGTGTGAACACTTGGGTACTTTACATGTTATGCAGGAATAAACTACAAAGAGAGTTGTCCTTGTTACTGGAGTGAATTTTTTCTGTATGCTTTGGACAAGTAAAAAAGCAAATTGTGTGTTGCCGCAACTTAGTTGTGTGGCCATGGAAAGGAAACGGGCTCCACATGGAAGAAGAGAGCAAGTTTTCTACCTAATTATTTAAAGGGTTTTGTGTATCTCTGAGATGTGCCTTGGTAAATATGAGCTGACACATTTCTAGCAACCAAATTATAAATGAGTGGAAGACCTGAAAATGTCAGTTTCTTCCTTTTAGAAGCACTTCAGGATTTTTCTTTCCTTTTCCTTCATACATTCATTTCTTCCCTTGGGCAGATGAGTTTGTTTAAACGTTTGTTTCAGTATACTGTTTTTCATAGGATATAATTGTTGACACTTCTTGGAAGTGTCAGAGGAGATTTGATGTACTAATATTTTTATAAGACAGAGCATATGCATACCTTAAAATAACACAGAGGGAGAGAAAAAGTAGTAAATCAATCCTTTAAACTTGTTTCTGTGTATATCTTGACGTTGCCTAACCAGTTGTGTGTGTTGTGGTATTTTTCATGATTATCTGGCAAAACAGTAGGATAATCTGAAGGAGTTCAGAAAAAGTAAAATAAATTAGCACCTTAGGCAAAGTGTTTGCCATTTAAATGGCACAAGGACTATGTCATGTCAGGTGGCGGGGTAGGTAAAACACTTGAACTGCTGCTCTTACCTCCTCCGCTTTTGGAGAGGACTCCGGAGTGCCAAACATCCCAGAGTTGAAAATATCATGCCTTCTATTTTGTTTTAATCATATTTTGGTTTGTTTTCCCACAAAACAAAGCTGTAACATGCTTAACTGTTTTCCTGGAACTTTAATACAATTTACACCCAGCCACATGTGTGTGAGTCACTTCTTGAAGAGGCTGCACAACCACTGTCTGATCACTTTATATTAATAGAGACCAAAAGGATGATCTTCGTGAAAGGCCCAGTTAACAGAGGCAAAAAATAATTATTCTGAGTTTTTTTATCATTTTCATGGCCACATTGGCATGACCTTAGACAGCAGACTTGGGAGCCTTCCTGTGTGCCTGGAAGGGTGTAAGAGCCAGTGACTGAGTGACAGTTTTCAGAAATGTGTACCCAGTCCAGGCTTGCAGGGCGGGATGGGAGGAAGGGACAGATATGTGGTGGGTAGAGAGGTGCTGGGTGTATGTGTGCTGTGCTGGACCAGGCAACTTTCATCCCTACGGAGACACAGATTGGACAGCTAGAGAGGCCTCATGTTCTGTCATTGTGCTGGATGGATCTTGTCCTTGGAATGTGGTTATTATGTTCTTACAAATAAAATGTGCATCTGCTCGCTCAGTGCAGCTCCTGTGGTTGTGTTACCTTTGTGCAGCATGTCAGTCAGTACCACTAAAATTTTTAGACTTAATAACACCCTCTACCCCCTAGAGTTAAATGCTTTTCTGTGTTTTTAAACATGCTCATCTCTAAGTGTTTTGAAATAATGTAAAATGCTCACTAATGGTAGCATGCTAACTCTAAGAAATGTGTGTCAGCCCAGGGCAGTGCTGAAGCATACACTTAAGTCATATTGAAGCCAATGTATCTAAACACAAATATCCATGCTTTCTAGAATCTGTGTGTTTGTTGTTAGTTGTTCTGAAATAAGATGGTTACTTTTGTATTTTAAAGGAAGTGTAAGTTTGGGGTTTTTTTTAAATTTTTTTTTAAAGAGTGAAGTTTGGAAATGCTTTAAATGTACAAACTACATTATCTTTTGTTTTGCTAGCTGATTGCCGTTTATGATGAACAAGAAACTCCCCGTAAGACTGATGGCACCAATGGGAATTTGACAGACAGAAACAGCCCAGACTCCTTTGAGGCAGAGGTAGCAACTCAGCTGGCTGCCTTTCAGCCCATTGGTGAGATTGAAGTGACTCCTTCTGCCCTAAAACTGGGTATGTATATCTTGTATGTTTTTTTCTTTCATTTTTGTGTGTATGTCTATAATCTGATTTTATATATTTAAAGGTTTCTTTTTTTTTTAGCATCCCATTGTTTACCTTGCAGCTCAGTGAGGGGCCTTGAGGGGAAGCCATATGGGGAGTGTCTGAGGTCACTTGGTCTGTTCAGCCTGGAAAAGGGGAGGCTGAGAGAGACCTCATTGGGGTCTGAAGCTTTCTTGTGAGGGCACATGGAGGGCCAGGTACTGATCTCTCTGGTGATCGGTGACGAGACCCAAAGGAATGATGTAAAGCTGAGTCAGGGAAGGTTTAAGTTGGATATTAGGAAAAGGTTCTTCAACCAGAGGGGGGTTGGGACCTTGAATATGTTCCCCAGCACCAAGCCTGACAGAGTCCAGGAAGCATTTGAACAACTCTTTTTGGCACATAGTGTGACTCTTGGAATTTCTCACAACTAAAAATCTTGAGACAAACTTCTTATTGCTATAACTTGTATGTATTTGTCTATGTTTTTTTGGTAAGCATGAGGTACGGAATAGCTTGTAGCCCAAGGTTTGGTGGTTAAAAGTTTTGCCACTTCATTTATTGTCTATTTTTAAATTGTGCTGTTACCACATTTTGGCATGTTTCGGAAAGAAGAGATTGTTCTCCAAATACCTCTGAGCGCTATTTAAAAAAAAGTGTTTTGTCTCGCTTACTGTTGTTACGTACGTTGAGGGTTGGAGAGAGGAGTACTTCAGCTTCACACAGTTTTATGTAAAGCAGTTCAGTGCTCAAGCTTCTGAGCTCGTCAGTAAGCTACCACATAGTTAATGTCCTTATGAATCCTACTGTAGAGCATAAATGAGATGAAATATAATGTGGAAAGAGCAGTCAGGATTCTATTTTGTTTTCAGTGTAATACTAACATACATTTGAAGTTAAAATGGTGCTTGCTTCTTAAAAGAAGAAATCATAAACATAGAGGGTTTATCTCATCAGTTCTGTTTCAAATTGGTTTATTTTGCAGGGTAAGTGAACGATGTTCTACTTGTTAGTCCTGTAACTTAGTTTGTACTCTGAAATGTAATTGTTTTCTCTTCTGGATTTTAAATCATGGTTTACAATACTTTGGATTTAACTTTTGCCTTTGTCTTTCATGTACGAGTCCCTGGTCCTTAAATTATGTGGCCATTTCCATTACAGGCAAATTGAAAAGTAAATGAAGAAATAGAAGGACAATTTGGTTGCATCAATATCATTGATGCATGAACCACAGTAGTCTGGCTTCCTGTCTAATTATTGAATTGACTCCCACTTGCTAGCAGAAAGAAATAATATTAATTTATAATGCTATTCTTATTTTGGGAGCAAGGATGTGATTGAATATATATGTAGGAAGAAAGTGTTGCTTTCCATGGTGGAGCTGTGCTTCAAGAACTGTCATGTACTTACCTTTCTGAGTATTTTTCCAGAATGCTTTTAGGAGGGAAATACAGGAAATTCATTGTTATATGAATTGTAGGATTGTGGAACAATTTTGCCTGTTAATTTCTGTTGGATGTTTAATATTTTAGGAAATCAGATCCATGGTTTTATGTAGAAACAATGTCTGGCTAATGATCTGCTTGTGAAATACTTAGTGCTTGGTGCTTAATAAGCACGTGAAACTAAAAACTGCTCTTGTCAGATGTGAGAGAATTGCCACTGGCTTAGAACAGGCATGTGAGATACTGCCTTAAAACATTTCTGTCTTCTATAAATTGTATATGTGACCTAGTTAGGTTAATTGTATATTATACCAAATCTTAAAGCCCATCCTGTTTATATAGAGATGACAATAATTTTACCTTTTGGTATTTTTACTGTATGCTTACTTCTTTGAGGGTGTTTTTCTGTTTGTTAGTCTACAGTACTGATCAGTTTGACTGTCTGAAATCATAGATTTTTCATGATGTAGTTGGTTACCCTTTGCTTTTCCCTTTATCATCTGTAACTCTGAAAGTGAACCAGAATAAAAACAATCTTATATTTGACTCAAAAACTAAAATAACTTTATATTTTACATTGCTTTCATATATTGGCAAAATTTTAAAGCAAAAAAGTAAGTTTAATTTACTTTATATCAAATTACTTTCTTAGTGTGTCTCTCCTTAAAACAGGTCAGGAAATTACTCAGCTATTTGTTTTCTTTTCCCTGAAATAAACACTGCTCTAGTTTTAAAGCTAGCTCTGTTCCCCAACAGGTGCAATTGTGGGTTCTTATATTTGATTTAAGAAAAATGCAGGGATACTTCAAGAGTTCGTGGACACAGTATCTTCTGTCCAGGACATGAGATGAGGTGCAAACAGATTTAAGTGCCTCCCTCCCTGCCCCACATCACTGGATTATCAGGTGCTGTTGCTGACAGTGTCTTTTAATAGTAAAAGAGCAAAAATCCCAGCTTGACAGAATCTATGCTCAGGTAAAGAAAACATTTCATGCTACAATACAAATGGTATGAAGCACCTGCTAAGATACATGACAAAATTTAGTGAAGCACACAACTGTTTAATGTGTTCAGGCAGCTGTTTGAAATAGGGAAGAAATTGATTTACTGATTTTTTATTTCTGTGGATACAAGAGCCTTGAGACAGTTGCTAAGATGGCAGCAGAGCTTGTCTTGTATCACTGTTTCTTGTGAGCAGAATTTCCCAGAGTGCAGTAATGATGTGGCCATGACAACAGTTTTCAAAGAATGATACAGGCAACTAAATGCTAAAATAGCTGATGTACATTTGAAAAATGTATTGGAGGTAAACTTCAACATCTCTAAACCCAAATACCATGGCAAATTCCTCACTGACTTTTTTTGTACCATATTTCCTAATTATAAAGCTGTGTTTAGACAAAACCCTGCAATGAACAGTGAAATCACAGTGTGTTGAATACTTTGTAGCTGCATGACTTCAGCCCACAGTGAATGTAAGGTAACACAGGTGCCAGGGAAAGAGATTATGGCCCTCATAAACCATCTTGTAATTTTCCGTGCACCTATAAGCATGCCAGTAGTGCTTCTGTTTTCCTTTTGCACCTCATACTTTACTGTTGTTTTCTAGTGGTTTTCCCCACATGGTAGGTCGTGGAACAGGAAGGGGGGAGTAATTTTCATTATGTCAATTTGTTTTTCCTTTCCAGTCCATATGGGCAGGAAGGAGAGAGCACTAATTTATTTATGGAGGATCCGCTCTATGGAGGATCCGCTCTATGGACGAGCAGCTCTGAGCTCGAACTGCCTTCATGACTGGCTCAGTGTTTTGTTTGCTTCATTTGGTAAATGATAGTTGAGTACACACAAAATTAGTTGTTGCTTTTGTATTGCTCATCTCCTCGGTGTTAAATGGTCAGGATTTTGCCTGGAGGAAGGCAGGCAGTGTTCAAAGATACTTGTTGCTTTTAAATACTAGGGTGTGAAAAAAGTAAGGTCTCAAGTAGGCATCCCCGTGATTTTTTTTTTTTTTTTGATCAGTTGTTTTATTTATTCTTTTCCCCTTTATTTGGGAATTGGTTTGAAGAGTCTTGAAGCTCTTTTCTGAGTGCAGTCTGGAAGCAGAGACAATTGGATTACTTTGTTGGCTATTACAGTAAAATTGTGCTCTTAATCGATTGATACCTTTACTAGTGTAAACTAGTAACTTCATTTAAAGTTGAGATTAGATAAAGAAATAATTCCTTATAACATTTATTCATAGCAGGTTAAAAAATACTAACTATAATAAAAACTAACAGGAGTTAACTCCTCCCCTTGCAGGCTTTTGCTGTTGAATACAGTAGTGCCTTGGTTTTCCCATTGAAAGGTCTTACTTCAGTATTTCAAGTTTTGCATGACTGTTCTATAGCAAATCTCAGATTTTCTCCTTTTATATGTACATGTCTGCACATCTGATCAGTGTTCTAGGCAGGTGGAAGACTTAGGTGGAAATAATGGTTGGGATGGCTGATTAGTGTCTCCTAAAATAAGTTTACAAATGGTAACGGTAGTTGGAATTAAAGCTATGTGTAGGCACTTGTGTTTTCAAGCAGTTCTTTTGGTTCTGAACATTTAATGTAGTTTCTTCTCAGTGAGCATTTTTGTCCCTGAAAACAGAGATTTCTGGGAATGCTTCAATCCTCAGAAGGTCTAGTTAGTACGGAATAATAAGAGTAGTAGCCTAGAAGGTTTTCATTTTCCATTTTTGATGCAGTTGGTGGTGTTCCGGCCATGTTTTTTTGACATTTGGGAAAGGTTACTGTGCACTCTTACAGAATTGCCTTGAAGGTGCTTCAGAGAGAGAATATACTCAATTAGCTTAATGTATTCCTGTGGTTTGGGGGTTTCTCTAGTTTAAATTCTGCTTCATGGGTTTGTTTAAAACACTTACTTTGATTTGCCCTTTGTGTTTGGGTTGCTGAGTTAGTCAGCAGAGGTGCTTTCATTGGCAGTGTCTTAGTTTGAAGTTTAAGGGAATTGAAGGGAAGGTTTCTTCCAGGAGTTTTTGGAAGTTTCTGCCCTGATAGGCCTGACAAGGATTAAATTGTTATCTCCAGGGTACGGATGTTGACAATTTCTGTGTAATTTCAGAGCTCGGAAAGAATTTCTTTTCTTTCTCATCCTCTTTGAAGTGGAAGCATTGTAATAGGCTTGGGGGCATTTTAAACAATATATATTTGATTAGTCCTCTTTCAAGTTGAAGCTGAGATACGACAGATATACAGACTGTGTTTTTAAATACAGAGGAAACGACATTATTATGTATTTTTAAAATTTGTGAAAACATACAATGTGGAACTGTTAATCTGATAAACCAAATCAAATTGCTAATGCCTTATATATAGCATACAAGAGTAAGTAGGAAAGACACATTTTCTTGCTAAAATGCCATCCTTTTCTTCTTAATCTTCCAACGTCAGTTTATTGGCTGAGCATTCTGTTGTTTGTGAGTACGTGGAGTGTACTGCATTCAGGTAACAATTCTCTCCTGTAAGATTCTGGAAAAACTAACATTTTGAAATTGGTACATTTTAGAAGAAATACATTATGGAAGAACATGTTGTTTTCTGTGGTTCGAGGCAATACTGCTGATTTCCTTGAGGAAATATGGTTGTATTCTCTCACTGCACTGGAGGGCTCCTCTCATGGTAATGATATCAAGTGTTGTTCTCTGCTGTTTGCCATAGGTGTTGTGAGGATGACGCTGTACTTGATAGATTTTTCTCCTCTGTGGCATCCAGTGTAATCTGCTTTAAAAGAATTGTGATGATCAATTCAAGTCTACTTGCATTTCTAAAACAAATGGTTTCTGTTCTCAGGGAAACTAAAGGTTTGAAGATAAGTTTTCATTTCAGTCAGAGGGAAAGTCTGGTATATTTTGACCTCATGACTTAAGCTTGGTCTTATTTAGTTGTCCTTGATTCATGGAAATGAGTTTTGCTTTATCTTTGTATTGCAGCAAAAGAATACAGTAATGGTTTCTGTAAAGATGTATATAAAATTTCCATGTGTTTTTCTGTCTTTGAGCTGCCTGTTTACAAAACGAGCCAGTATTTCCTTCCTTTCACTGTCCTTAGGAATTTAGTGCTAGGGTAGGTAATAAATTTATGTGCATAGATACCAAAGTATCTCTTCTCTTTTTAATAGCCCTTCTGTCTCTGATTTCCCCAAAGATTGTTCCTCATCAATTATTCTGCCTGTCTCTATTCCCTTTGCACTTGGTTTAATATGCCTTACTTTGGAGTAAGAGGGGTATCTTCATGAAAATATGTTAACTAGAGAGAAAAATGTTTTTCCGTCACAAGTAAGACACTTTTGTTCAGTAGCTCTCTAGCTGGGATGTTGATTTCCAGCCTTTTATTGCCGTGGGGAAGGTTTTGGGGATAATGAATGGGACTTCAAATGATGGAATAAATTCCATTATAAAAGTCAGTGGTGCTTTTTGACACACATTATTTGGTGTCAGTGCTTTTACTCAGATTTTGTCTGTTTTGTGGATTTTGTGATGTTGCTGGTTTTGTTGGTATTTTTGTCTTATGATGCATGGCTGGTTTAGGGTAGTATCTTTTAAAAAGGAAAAGACCAACCCACTTAGCTAAGTATTTGCAGCTGAAGGTTTTGTAAGGCTGTAGTGTGATATCATACTTCAAAACCCTGGTGCAGTCTCTGTCAGTACCCTGCAGTGTTGAGTAAGACAAGGGAGAGTGTGTCTGTTTATAATCCTCTACAGTACCTGTGGTGTATTAGCTCTGAGGCAATATGGCAAAATGTGAATTTCAGGTAAAAAATGAGCCTGCTAAGCCTGGCTGATTGATAGTTTGAAATTGTTCAAGTTAAAACAATTGGGACTTCAACTAAAGGTCTCATGGTACTAGATCAGTTGGAAGTTATTATTCAATTTCCTCACCATCTAAAAACGCGAGTATCAAAAACAACTGGTGGTCAACAAGTTGCAAAGCGAAACAACCCTGTGCTGATTTTCTCATGAAGCTTGCAACTAAACTATAAAATTTGATGTAACACACCAAAAAATGATGAGTTATAGGATTAGACAAATTCGCAGGATGTGGCTCATCAGTGTCTTGAAATATGATTGTCTAGATGCCACACAGATTTGGAAATATTTCAAAGGTTATTTTTTGCAAACTGGTAGGATGCAACACTCTTAGGCTTTTCTCCCTGAGTCTTTGCTACCACTGCTAGATTCAGGACACTAGGTGAGGTAGACCAAGTATAGCTCCTCTTATGTTCTTACTCTTTGCTACCTCACAGAAAGTTTCAGGTTCAGGAGGTTTCACTATTTTAAATTGAAAATTGTCAGGAAGAAGATTGAAATTTAAGACTAAGCCTTGTTTACCATGACCAGAATAGAAAATAATAGCATCTGCAAGAGTAAGACATCTCTTTTTATGGAAACATCAAAACAGAAAAGGTTCTTAAATTAAATTAGATATATAAAACACCGGTCATATTTAATTATTACAGAAATGTGTACTAATGCCGTGATTTGTGATCATTCTTTAAAATACAATTAAAATACTCAAAAAATTACTTTGCAACTCCAGTACAGCAATAAAATGCTGCCAAAGTGATATTCAAGCTGTAGTTTAGCTGCCAAAGTTTTAAAGAAAATTAAATCATTGAACCATGGAAAAGTGACTGCATAAGCACCTGTAACTGATGTTAGCTGAAGTGCTAAACCAGCTTTTGGCAGCATGGCCTCTTTTGCAGGTGCACAGAATATTTTCTTTGTGTCAGTTTATTCAACTAGTACAATTCATTAAGTATTTCATTTGAAGTTGAGAAATGGGCTGGGAATTGAAATAGAAGAAATACTTATTTTCACCTTTCAATCTGTGAATAAAAATAAGATGTGTGAGTCTAAGATCTATTAGTTTTTATATCTTATAGGATATATTACCCTAAAAGGATTTATTTAAATTCAGTAACTACAGGTAATATGCTGCTCAAAACCCCAATGTGTTTTATAAGATGAATACTTCTTGCTGTGTTCAGCAAGTTGGATGACTAAGACAGCTTGTGGTTTAAGTATATCTGCAGTTCAGTTTCTTTTGACATCTGAATGCCATTGGAAGGATATTAAGCTTAAAAAAAATAACCAACCAAACCAAAACCCCAAACAAAACCCCCAAACCTTAACCCCCCCCCCAACCAAACAATCAAAATCAAAGCAAAACCCTCCTGTGTATATGTGTGTAGGGAAATTCTAATGTAGCACAACATTTTTATCTCCAAAATAGTAATTGAAAAACATAAGGTGTTTGAAGTGGCTGTAACTTTTAATCTTGTGTCTAAAGATGTAAATTGTAGGATGTACATCAGTCAGTAGATGGAAAATACTGAGATTCATGAATATGCTTCACTTGTAGAAGTGGAAGAATTAGAGAAAGCCTGGCCCATACTGGAAAGATTGGCTTCTTTTTTGTAATAGCCAGTGTGTTTTCACAAAACTCCTGGCCAGTCTGCCCAGCAAGGGAAGGAGTTGCACATTTTGCTTGAGTTTGAGTTGGAGGACAAAAAACCCCCATCACAACTGCCTGTTGTGAGCTGATTGATCTTTGCTCCAAGATTCTGCTGTAGCTCCTTGCCCTTTACCCAGTCTCTTCCATGTGGTACCTGTAGCCAGGATCCTTTGGAGCAGAGTCATGGCTTTCCCTGAACTCCAGTAAGCCTGGGTGCTCCTTGTCTGTCTGATGAAGAGCTGAAAATAGGAGCAATGTGTTGATAGAGGTGAGAAGACCCTGAAATTACTCTGTATCTGGCGTGTGTTATGACCTTAAGTGCAAGAAAAGAATACCTGGTTAAGATCCAAACTCAAGTCCTGTCCTTCTGGAAGCACTTTTGAGAAAACTGTTTAAATGGGAAGAAAGTGCCAGCATTATTTGTACATCCTGTGTAGATGGATATGTCCTAGAGCTTTGAGAAGTGATCAACTTCTGACAGTATGGATGTGGATTTTGGTCCTGAAAACAGGATTTTTGTGATTGAGATAATGTGTGTAGGTGATTCTTTCATGTCCATCTTCGAAACTGCAAAAACTAAATGTAAATATTGCATAGTTGTTTCGTTCGGCCCTGTTAGCACCAAAGAAATTCCATCCTGGTCATAAAAACTGAGAGAACAGTTCTGGTGCTTCATAACTGAAACTTGACTTAATACATTATAGCACATGCAACCAGAGAAAAGCACTTATTTTAAAATAACTGGCAGTGAAAAATATCACCCCAAAACAATATCTGTTTAAAGCCATTCCTGAGTTTTGAGTTTTACTTGTAGGCCATTGCTTCCCCTCCACCCCGTAAGAAAAATTACACCTCATTTGGAGTGATAGGGAAGTACTTTGTGCTGGGTTGATGTGTAAAAGACAGCTCTTCCTTTAACTGGTTTTTCACCTGTTTGTAGATTTAAGTCAATTGTCTTAACTGTTACACTATCCTAGTTCATTAATCTTCTATCCATGGGAATTTTTAAGAAGCGCACTGTGCACTTTGGGAAGTAGAGCTGTACATTTGAAATTGTGTTGATAGTATTTGTATGTTCTACCTTGTGATGGGACTGAAATTGCAGTACATGCAAGCCTGTGTCAGCTCCATTTGCAGGACATGGCAGAACCATTCCATGATGCAGCAGGTGGTGGTAAGCAATATATCTGAGGGTGACCAGATTTACACACACTGATTGCTTAGTGCTCTCAAAAAGTGCTGACTGGACGAATGGTCTGTATGCCTGTTAATGTGAAAATTATCTGACAAAAAGGAGAAAAATAGGCACATATTAATACTTTATGTATTTAAATATAAATTAAAAGCTTGCTTGTAACTTTATTTCCAGGGCCTGACCTATTTCATGACAAGATCAGTTTAAAAGCAGTTTTGGCTTCTCGACAGTTGTTCCTTTTGTGTCTGTTCAGAGCTCTTCTAGCCAAGAATTGTCCATGAAGAAGTGCATTTTTGCATTTGTATGTGTATGCCTATAGTATTTCGGTATTGGGTTTCAACTGGCTCAAAATGTTGTGATTTAGTCAGAAGGAGCTCTGAAAAAGTATTTGGAGGCACCTGCAAGAAAATAATTGGTCTGTCTGTCCAGGCAGGGGTAATTTAGAAGCAGGCAGCAGAGTAATTGTCATTGGTATGGCCTTCAGCAGCTGATAGTTTGATACACACGTGATGAACAGCTCTTTTCCCATCATAGTCAGCATTTTTAAATTCAGGAGCAGAATTTTAAATTATGACTTTAACTGCCTAGGTGATTTATTGTAGATTTCTTTCTGCCCACTTACATTATTCTGTCCAAGCGTATCTTTAGTTCTGCTCTAGGATAATTCTTCCCTGTAACCTAGGAAAATGAACCAACCAACCTAAGACAGTGTTAGTTGTCAGTGATGCAGTAGCACAACAGTACGCCTGTGCTTGTGTTTCCTGTGTTCCTTGGTTTGTCAGCTTACCTGAAAGTCATCCGAGAGTGTTTGCACCCAAGGCATTGCTAAAATCGATTTTTATTACTTGATTTGACTGCATTATAGATAGCTCAGCCTGCCAAAAATTCTCATGGGTGATAAAGTCTGGTTGACTTCAGCATTTTTTGGCAACCTACAACCTAAATCTCAAAGAATAAAGCGATTTCAGGCTGGAGATGGACTGTGCTTTCCTGAGCCAAGAGGTGTTAGAGCAAATGAGTGAAATTAAGGAAGGATGGGAATAATATTTTTTTGTGATACTGGTTATATTCAATGGTACTCAACTATCTAAATGTAGGCCTGAAATCTGATGCCAGAACTCAGTGCCTGGAAACCCTGTAGAGCTCGGAGGGTCCCCAGCAGGGGCAGCTTGAGCTCCAAAGTTCCCCTGACCATTTTCAGGTCCTGAAATCCAGATCTTGCATTGTTTACCTGCAGTTGCACAGAACGTTTGAACACATCATTTCTAGTTTGTCAGGCCCCTTCTAACCTCAGATGGTGATTTTTGAACTGCCAGAGGGCTTTAGTAAGGCAGAGCACACTCCTGGTCATGGTATGTGTTAATGTCTGTGTACAGCTTTTTGGTGAAATTCAAATAACTAACAAAACAAAGACAATTGGATCACATCTGGTATGGAGATGCTTCTTCTGCCATTGTATTGATGAAAGTTTTCGCTTTTTAATTGTACACAAATGGCAGCAGTCTCTCTTCTGGCTTTTTTTTTTTTTCCCCTTCCCTAATGCAACCAATTTAAATCTAAGTGTGGTTTCTACCATATGCTTGTTTCAACCATATTTGCAGTTTAAAAAATATTTCCAAAACATAAGAGTTCAGGGAAAATACACTGTTAACCATGAGTCTGTGTAGATACTAATTTTTGAGGGTGATGCTAACAAAAAAAAAAAAGATTGATCTATATTGGTTGAAAATAAATGATAGACTTTAAGCAAGGAAAACTCCAGGACTTTTTCCCCATCAGCTTTGTCTAAGAGTATGTGTTGTGGATAAGGCTGACACATATGCTTAGAAGGTCCTGTGGTACCATAATAAAAAAGATACTCTGCAAATTTTTAAAGAATGGGATGTACACCCTGAAGTGATTGAGGTTAAAGGCTGTCATTATGAGAAAAAATTTTGGACATGTGTTTCAGTTTTTGTTGTCTGTGAACTCCTGATGCAGTGCTGCAAGATGAGGATAACTTTTTTAAAACAGAGTTCCTAAGTTTAAAGTACAAAGCGCTACTCTGGCACAAAATAGTAGTGCTTATTAAAAAATGTGTTTCTGTGATCAACTTGGTATGCAGGAAGGAGTTTCTCTCTCTCTCATCATTCAGGGAAAGATGGATTTTGTGTTTGAACTTACATTGGTTGTTATAAATGTTCAGCACAAATGTAGGAGCGTGAGTAGAATAACATGGAAACAGTGTGACTAAAGGAGAGCTGTAAGGAAAAAGGCAGCATTCCGTTTCCTGACAGAAGAAAACGGATGACAGAATCTCCTAAGAAAATGCGTGTAATTTTCTACAGCACGTCTGTAATAAACGGTGTCGCTGATGGGTTTTCAGTACATTGGTCATGGCTGAGAAAGATGGGGATGAACGAACTCAAGGTATGTGTGGATGGTGGATGTGGTCCAGCTCCTGAGTCAGGCTGGGTCTGGGGTAGTGGATGTGGGGAGGTTTCTATTTGGGAATGCAGGGGAGCATGCTTGCTTTCAGGAGACCTGACTGTGCGGTGGAGAGGAGGCGGGAAAAGGCTGGAAAAAGAAAGGAGCCCGTGGGAGACACAGCGAGCAGCATGGAATGTGTTCTTATGGCAGGGAACAGCCCGGGCCAGGGAGGAGATGAGGAGAGATGGAGCAGAGTTTGTTAGCTCAGGGAGCTGCGGAGAATTGCCGTCTCATGGAAGGGAATAAGGGACTCTCCTGCAAAGGAGGGGGGTAGTACAGGTACTTCTCACTCTTTCATCCAGTCGTCCTCTTTTCTGTGGGTTTTCTCTTGTTAACAGGCACATTTTGGTTCAGTTTGTCTTTGGATAATAAAAGGTTCATTTTGTGTTTTCGTGGTGTGCATATGTAGAACAATAAGGGCCAGAGGGACTATTTAGGATAATTTTAGCTAAAGACTACAGCTGACTTGTTTCACAGAGATGTTATGACACGTGATATTTCTGTACTAGAAATTAAGTTACATGTCTGTAAATACATTTAAAAAATGAAGAAAACAGACTCTGGTTTTCTCTTCAAGTAAAAAAAAATGATCTGTAGGACCCTAAAATTTACAACATACTGTGAGAAAAGAGAAGAGAAAACATTGTATATAATAGCCAAAAAGTCCAGTTGTTTTTCTGCAAGGAGGGAAGCATTCCAGATGAGCACCATAAATTTCATTGCTTCATGGCAATAAGAAAAAATTTGAAGGAATAAAAAGAAAGAAAATAGCTGCAAGGCCATCTTCCCAAACTGGAGAATGGTATTCTCTATAATCCTGCTGTTCCTGCAGACTTTGGTTTCAAAGTTTAGACAGTTGTAAATTTTGTTTCAGTTTCTTTGGAAAACACTGACAAAAAGCAAGTGAGAGGAGATCTTCAGAGCTGAGGATGGGGGATGTGGTAAGGAGCAGCATCTTGCAGCAGTCAATACAGAGAGCAGACAGAAGTGCTGCAGTGGTGTGGTACAGGAGACCTTTCACCTGCTGTGTAGCTGCTGGAAGGCCCTGGAACAAGCAGGGGTCTTGTCTGCCAGCAGTCACAGGGTTGGGAGCCTTCATCTTTCTCTCAGCCAGAGGAATGAAGAAGAACTGAGAAACTGGTTGTAGAAGACCACTTCGGAAAGAAGCTTTGAGCGTTGGCTTTGGGAGGAGGATGAGCTTGATATAAATTATCTTTTTATGTGGGTCACTCATCCCCCTGCCTTCCCATCTTTGACCTCTTAAGTTGACTGTGGGGAATTTTTTGTACCCTCTTTGAGTTACTGTGGATTTCTCACCTTGGAAAAAGGACAGAAATCAGGAAAGGGGCTGGGATGATGGCTTTGAAGAGTGTAAGCAGCAGTATGCTCATTGAGTTGTGCAAGTTTTACAAACAAAAGTAGTAGTGCAAAGGATTTTCAATAGTTTCTCTGTATTATTCATATTTATGTCAAAAGGAGTTGGAGACTAAATTGTGTTGAATCACACAAAAATGTTTCAGCATCTGTTTTCAAACTGTTGTATTGAAGAGAGACAAAAAATTGGATACAGGCCACCAGAAACTTTAGTCATACAGAGAAAAATTTATTTTAAGCTATAAGTATTTATCTTAAAGAAAGACAGTAGCTTGCATTTAGCTTTTATACACCTTCTTACTAAATATGCCTAGAGGGGAAACAAATTTCTCTTCAGCTTCATGTGAAGAACAAGAATATTTGGGTTGTTCATTTTGACCTATTGACACTTTTGGAAAGTTGCACAAAATTTGGTGATCAATCCCTTTCTACCTAATCTTCTTGTAAAAACATGCATAGCTCTAGTACAAAGATGATGATCACTTGGCAGAAAAAACAATATTCACTTTCAGATATTTAGGCATTCCCTTAATACCAGACCACAAATTCAAGTCTTACTTCTGCTTTTCTTACTGGTTTCCTGTAGAAGTGAGCATGGGAGGGATTACCTGCATATAAAAACCTGCTCACCATGAGGAAGGGTTAAGAGCATTAAGTTCCCTGGTTGCCCATCATCAGGTGCTGGTATTTATTCCAGCTATATTGATAAAGTTGTGCTGAAAGTGGATGTGGTAGCATCACTCCAGCTTTGTTAGCATCTAACCAGAAAACTTATGTTCAAACTTCTTTTATAGATCTGATAATTATGCTGCCATCAGCCCCAGCCACTGTAATTGGTATTATAACTGACAGCTATGATCTTAATTTCACTCACTTGACGGTACATGTGGTCATAGATACATGCAACTAGTCATTTGTTTTTCTGAGGAGGTGCCTTTTTCTCCTGTTTGTCAGCAGTTTTTACCTAATTTAGGTAGCTCATGGGTGGAGGTCTATTACATCAGTGCGTAAAAATGCTATAATTTCTTTAGCTAAGTAAATGTGAAATGGTACAACCCTATCAAATCTAGTAATTTAACAGATAAATATTACCACAGATATTTAAGTGCTGCACACTTCTCTTATTTAACCACATGAAACCTTCCCTTGTGCTAATTTAACATCCCTGAACCTTTGGATTCAATTTTGTCTTGCAGGCACACCGCTGCTGGTGCGGAGGAGCAGTGATCCAGCTTTGGGCGCACCTGCTGACTTCCCAAGTGCTTCTCAGCCCAGTGACCACAGTCTCAAGCATGTTGTGGCAGTAGGTGTCATCTAACTCACCTTTTTCTTAGGACCAAAACTTTTCTTATCTGTTGGTATATAGCAGTTTTATAAGCTATATACGTATTTGGATCTATAACAAAATGCATCATACTTACTTTCTGTAAAGTCGAGAATTTCCTCGGGAAAAATAGTTGTGTTAGATGATACAATCAATTAACAGTGATCCTATATTTTTTTTTAATAAGAGATTTACATAAAGCTCAGTGGTGTCATAAGGCATTGGAATATAAACTGAACTTTCACCAGTTATTTATTTGCTCAGTGTCGTGTTGTCCAGTCTACCATTGCTTCTTTGGTCTCGCACCCTCTTTCACTTCTCGTTTTCCAATGGCTTTTCTGTCATCTTTGGTACCCTGCTGCTCTCTTGCATGGTCTCATCTTTATCTCACTTCTCTGTTTTACCTGACTCTTCCCTTTTGAGGACAAATTTGTTTTCAATATAGTTATTACTAAGTTCTATTGCAAAGCTACAGTTAGTGAAGATGCAGTAACTCTTAATCGTATGTTTTTGCAGACTGTCTTTAATCTTCCTAAAGTGATGCTGTCTTAGTCACACTTGGGCCACATGTTCTACCTTGCAGTTTTAAGACCTGAAGCTTTGTGTGTGGGGAAGGTGTTGCTACATTACTTAGAAACCAAAGAAATTCTTTAAAATCTCTGAACGTCAGCTGGGACACATAAGTGTCTCGAGCAGAATAAAGCTATTCTTTAGTGTTTGCCTAGAAAGCTCTGGTGGGTCTACTTCTATTCTTCTTTAGACCACATGAATGCTGGCTTAAATGATGCTGCTGCTTTCATTTGCTTGTAATATTTATGCCTTTTCCCCTTTAGATTCTCTATACAACTTTGCAGTTCACTCCCTGTCCCCAGCTGTGCAAAACAGTCTATTGCTGGTTTATTTCAAAACGAAACAACACTCAGAAACCCAGAGTCCTTGTTTGGTGCAGGAGGGATGTTGCAGGCTTGGTCACAACTAATTTAGAGCAAGGTTCCACAAATGGCTGTGTTGGCACATCGGGGAGCAGGTGGAGAGCCCTGGGGTTCAGTGACACATGCTGGAGGTGGGAACCTTTCAGCTGAAGGTGTGTTTAAGACCAAACTTCCAGTTAAGTTCCTGTGAATAAAGGAAGTAAATACACAGCCAGTTGACTTGCATGCTTCATGCAAATCATGTTCTATGAGTCTCACTCTAACACTGTAATTCTGAAGGCCAACACAGGGTTTTAGTTGACTGTTCTTTGTTTTTCGTTGCATGGTCAAATGCATGTGCATCTAAATATTTTGTGTCTACCTTATTTTACAATGGCTTGTGTTATTTGCTAAGTGATGCAATTTTAAGTCTCAGTGACTCTCCAAGTACATTATGATGTTACAGGGGGCTGAACTTTGTCAAAGTTCTGCATCATTTGTCAGACCTGTTTGAGTTGAGAGGTTTTTCTTGATGTTTATTGCAAACATTTACATATTAATGAAATACTGAGTCTGATAAATGAGAGTACAAAGAAGAATTCTTGGTTAACAGTGCAGATCCTATACTCTTGGCAAAGCTGAGAAACGTATAAAGTGAGCATGTCAGTATGTAATGCTGACCCCTGGTATTTTATAACCGTGAAAATAGCAGAAGAGGGTGGAAAAATACCTGGAATCTGTTTCCAGGGTGTGTTTTGAGTGCTTTATAGACCATAAAGAGGAAAAAAATAGCATTTTGTTGAGTTGGGTTTTTAATGTAATTTTAGTGGTGACAAGTGCATTTTATGCCATTACATGAGGATTGCAGTAATACTTGGAGGTTAAAACCTCACCATGCTTCACTGACTTGCATCAGTACAAAAGAGTCCTCTAGGCCTAAAAGAATTCTCTGTGTTAGAATACAGAGCATTCCTCTGTCACCTGTGGGGGTGACAGTCGAGGCTGGACAAGTAACAGGGGTGGAGAACGACTTTTTTTTTTAATATATCATGTAAAGTGGAGGGGGGGAAGGCCCAGAAAGTTGAAAGCTGTGGTTTGGTGTTCTTCTGGGTTTTTTATGAAAGCAAAATCTATTACAGCAAAATATGTTGTACTAATTCTTATTTTCGCAGCAGTACCATTTCTAAAACTCTCATCATCAATCACACTGAAATATGCTTTGGCAAAATGTTCTGGGAAACACAGAAAGCTTAAATAACATAGGTTAAATTAGGTACAGATTGTTTTAAAACATGCAGAAAAATCAATATCTGACAAATGAAAAAAAATGGCAGAAATAACTGAATACTGCATTTTGAAAATAGCTGTAGTCTTTCAAGTGTTAAAGTACTATTTAGAAAAAATTTGTTTGTTCTCTGCATTGCTGCTGAAAATTTAAAACTAATACTGAATTTCCTTTGCCACAAACCAGAGGTTTTTTCACATTAAACTGCTTCCTTTAGTCACATGCAAGTTAGAAAACCCAGAACTAGGTGAAACGTTCTTCAGTGCATGTAGTGAAAATTAGGTCTCTGTACTTATGCCACAATTCTTAGCCATTATTTTGTAATTGACACTGGCTTCCATAATTAGCTGGGCTGTTTTGGCACTTGTGGCGTTTTGGGGTTTGGTACACGTGGAACTGGCAGTGTGCTCTGTGTAGCAATACCCATGTGCTGCCTTACACTGATGCACCAGTGCTGCAGCAGATTTTTGAGATGTGACTACCATGGGATTCTCTGAAGACAGTGCTGATTTATCTCCTGAAAAGTGCAGTTCAGTTGTACAATGAGTAATGCATGAAATAGGACAACAAACATGCAGTAATACAAGAAAAGAACTTTGCTATCCTATTCAGGTGAACTGGTTGAACCTGATGAACCATTTGAGCTGTTCACAGTATTTGTGGCATCAAGCAGAGCATGTGTTCTGTTTTTCAGATGTTGTCCCATTTATTCAAAGGAAGATCTAATTTTTTAATGCTATATGATGATTACAAAAATAACAAAATCTTTTCTGAGTGACCAGGTAGTTTGAGGAGAAATTGAGCTATTCTTTCCTATTTTCTGACACGTCTTAGCTGCAGTTTTAGCCCCAATTAACAAAATACTTCTAGATCAGTCAAAAACCGATAGTGAAGTCCAGCATCTGTTCCCTCAGACTGAAAGTCATTTAACAGATGGTACAAAATTTGAGTTTCTTTTTTCATCCAAACCTCTCCTTCCTTATTGTGATAGCTGCCACTGAAAAATTTAGAGACCGTAATCAGGGAAAATAGGGGTAACATACATCAGAATTTGTTCTTTGTGTTGAAGAAAAATTATTTGTTAATGAATTTTTTACTTTATTAAATCTATTCTTTAGCTCTTCTGCCTAGTCAGAATCACAGAGCCCTGGCCAGGCTTTCAAGAATGAAAAATTCCTTTCCTAGGTATCCAGAGAGGACCTCAGGGATACAGAATTAGTTTAATGTACTGATGCACACCTGTGGGTTTGGCAGAGAAGCAGTTGAGAGCTGCCCTGGGAAGGACTGAAGGGATGATGGCTGATGAAAAACTCCACATGTGCCAGCAATGTGCACTTGGAGCCCAGAAAGTTACCTGAACTCTGGGCTGCAAAAAATCCCCTGGCCAGGAGGTTGAGGGAGAGGATTCTGCCTCTCTACTCCATTCTGGTGAGACCCCACCTAGAGTGCTGCATCCAACTGTGGGGTCCCCAGTACGGGAAAGAAGACATGGAGCTGTTGGAGTGAGTCCAGAGAAGGGCCATGAAGTTGGTAAGGAGCTTAGAGCACCTCCGCTGTGAAGGCAGGCTGAGAAAGATGGGGCTGTTCAGCTTGGAGAAGAGAAGGTTTTGTGGAGACCTCATAGAAATATCTGAAGAGGGCCTGCAAGGAAGCCAGAGAGGGACTCTTCATCAGGAGCTGTAGTGGCAGGACAAGGTAATAATGTGTGCAAACTGTGAGGGGAAATTTAAGTTACATGTGGGGAAGAAATTCTTCATGGTGAGGGTGGTGAGGCACTCGCCCAGGTTGCCCAGAGAAACTGTGGATGCCCATCCCTGGCTGTGTTCAAGGCCAGGTTGGATGGGGTTCAGAGCATCCTGGTGTAGGCAAAGGTGTCCCTGCCTACATCAGGGATGTTGGGACTAGGTGATCTTTCAGGCCCCTTCCAGCCCAACCCCCATTCTAGGATTCTGTGGTTCTACTTCTCTGAAAAGTTCTGTGCCCATAGCTTTGGTCTGGCAAAGGCCAAGGGCTGCTTCTGCTGCTTTTGGGCTGCAAATGGCCTGGCCTCACAAAAGGGGGTTAGCCATGGGCGTGTAGTCTTTGGCCAGGGATCTCCTCTGGAGTGAGGCCATGAGTGGGATTGAGATGGTTGAAACCTTCCAGAAGAAGCAAGAGTTATTGGGGCACTTAACACTTGCTCAACGCTTGTCCCCAGTTTGCTGAGCGGAGCTGCAGTTTTGGATTTTCTTCACCAACTCAGAAGTTCCTGACTGGATCCTTCTGCACAACATGGTAGGGATGAGATGCAGGAAGGCAGAAAGTCTGAATTGTGTGGCTCTGTTGGTTTGGTGTTAGGGAGAAAAATACATTTTGCTGCTTCTGCTCAGTCCAGTTGATTCAGGTAGTAATTGCTAATGTGTAATTTTAATATCTTAACTTTTGTTTCTGAGTTGTTCCTTCTGCTTGTCTCTCTTTTTGTCCAGGGACAGACTTCTACTATCATAAGACTTGATTTATCATGAGTTTTAGGCAGAGGATGGTGATCATATTTGAATTGATAAGAATTTTACATTAATTCTGGTGGGACTAAGGTTTCACCCCCTCTTGTTAACTTGCTGATTATTATTGTATGCTGTTTTCTGCATGACTTTCTTTTATAGTTACATGTTTTCTGGACAAGTACTTAGGTTATCTTTGAGTTAATCAATAGGACTGGCGGATTAAATTGTATTTATCCATATTTAAAGGTACAATGAGATCCTGGATCAGTTGAAGAGCTGCTCCAGTGGCTCAATACAGTTTCATTTTTTGCCAGATATGACTTGAAATTGACTGTCTTTTATGCATTGTGGACATGTAATTTGCAATTTTGAATAAGGTTGATATATAATTAGGACATTTTTATGTTTCAAGCTCTTGTTAAAAAGGGTCAAAACCTCCTCTGGTTCTTCTGGCTGTTAATTGTGCTTGTGGTGTATTAGCCTTCCTGATTAGGAGTCTGCAGATTAGCATAATGTCCACATGTGTAAGGATGCAGCTTTATGATTTGTTCCTTTTCTATATGATAAAATAGACATATGTACACATAAAGATATGCTACAAATTCAGCTATGAGATAATCAGTAGTACTTACAATACGTGTGAGTATTTTAGTTTAAACAACACCTCAGAAACATTAGTTAATCCAGTCATGCTATTTAAAAGTAGGGCAGGGCAGAAAAGGTCTTTCTTGGCACAGTGGTGGAATAATTCCATAGAGCTTATATCTTGATTCAGCAGATTTCTGCTAAGCCTTGAGCTAAGAGACTGCGCTGCCATGCAGGTTCTACTGTCGGTCTGATTTTAGAAGACAGAACTTTTGTCCAGTGTGTTTCCTGGACTAGGTCAGATAGTTTTACTTTCAGGTCCTCTTGTATGTGTTAGAATTTCAATATGAAATTCTCCCATAGTTATGTGATAGGATCATAAAACACTTTGGGTTGGAAGAGACCCTTAAAGGTCATCTGGTTTTGTCCCTCCTACCATAAGCATGAACATTTTCCACTAGATCAGGTTGCTCAGAGCCCTATCCAGCCTGACCTTGAATGTTTCCAGGGACAAGGCATCTCCCACCTCTACAGGCAGCCTTTTTCAGTGTTCTGTTACCTACTTTGTAAAAACACCTTTCTTTTACCTAGCCTAAATCTACCCTCTTCTAGTTCAAAACCATTACCCCATGTCCTATACAACAGGCTCTGCTAAAATGTCTGTTCACTTCTTCCTTGCAGGTCCTCTTTAAGTGTTGCAGAAAGTGGACTCTGAGAAGGAAAACAGATATTGGTGGAAACACAGTATTTTTTCAGGAACTAGCAGTGCTGGTGCACTTGTAATGCTTTAAATCCATGCTTGTTGACATATAATAATCAGACATCAAAGTAGATTTGGAAATAGATCTTGGATATTACCATTTGTGTTGGAGGGTAGAGGCAGGACTGCCTGCCTGATGTGGTGTGGTCTCAGGCTGTCATTCAGAATAGCAAGATTTTTAAAATCTGGAAGGGATTTGCTTTTTTCTGGTAAAAGTTTTCCTATTAATAATTTAACTCTTGCTCTTGAAATACTGCAGTGTGGAAATGAACAGAAGATCTGGGGAGGTTTAAAACGATTTTCTGTCATTCAGCTGGGGAGTTCCAAACAGTTGGAATTTTTTAAAAGGGAATTCTGATGTGAATGAATCCATTTATGAAGCAACTACTGTGTGCCTGTTTACGCTGTGGAACATATATAGAACACTTCTAATCAGCACAGGAGCTTGTCAGTATATTGCTTTTGAAGTCTGATTAGATGATCATAGGGACATCTGCAGTGAGTTAGTTTTGAAGTTGTTGGTGTGAGCACGGCAGGAACCAGAGCTGTGTGGCACTCTTACACCGTGAAAACTGCAGCTCTTAAAGAACATATAAATCCAACGATGCAGCCAGCTGAGGGCTGTCGAAGTAACAAAAGCCATTCCTTCTCAATTCTCTCTGCTGCCTTCCAGCCCTGCACTGCTTTCCCCCCCACCCCTTCTTGTACTGTGTGCTGTGGCATTCTGTGTCAAAAAGAAATTATTTTATATTGCAGATGAAAAGCTAAAAATGTAAATTAAGTATTTGTCAGAGTACTAAATTGTTCATCTGAAAAAAGGCAGAAATGCCCTGTGGTAATTTCCTCTTTTGAGGGTGCAAAGCAGTATATGTATGTGTGTGGAGAAGTGCCCTTTGTGTTCCTTGCACAGCCTGTGTGTCAGAAAAATTGTATTGTTTTACCTGTATTGTTTAAAATGAGAGGTGGGTGTAATTTACATATTTTTATTTCAGCAGGATAAGTAGACTTTTTGTGATTTATTGTAATAAGAGCTAATAATGAATGTTCTGTGATGTTAATATAGTATATAAATTATCAGTAAAAATGGTTTAATCAGTAGAAGTTGTTACTCATTGTTAGCAGGTTGTTTCCAACGTGAGGAATACTGGCCTTTTGCTGACTATTCATTAAAGAAAGTATCTCTAATGAAAATCATCAAAGCTCTTCATCATTCTTATGTTAATAGGGGAGTGGGTTTTGTTTTCTCTTTAAAATGACTTTTGGGCCTTGGCTGTGATTTTGAAAATACTTTATTGTTTATACACCTTCCTCCCTTGTCCTCTGCCTTGTGCAGCCAGGTAGATAAGATTGTAGGTGATCCAAGATGGCCAAGAGACTGAAACGCTTTGTTTTTCTATGTGGCTTGTCTTATAGGGAATGGGGAAAAATTAAAGGGTGGAAATAAGAACTGTTGACCAAAAAAAAGGGAAAAAAGGTCATGCTGTCAATGCTGTTGACACATATTCATCTCTATAGCTACATCTTTGGGGTCCTACAAAATACTGTCACTCCATCTGGAACAGCTTTTAGCAGGCGGCTTATGCAACAGGCTCATGGTGCTGAATTGGAATGAAACATTAGCAAGTTACTTCCATGTCTGACAGTCAAAAGTGGAAGATGACAGTCAACATGGCTCATGCATATCATTTACTGTCAAGCTCTAGAAACATTTAGCTAAAATAAAATAGGTTCTCAGTCAGGGTCCTACTGAAACGCCTGCTGCTAACTTTTTCCATAAATGTAGCAATCTAATGGACAACTAGGAATAATGGCAGAGCTCTTTGATGCTTACCTAGACATGAGTGTTGCTGTGACATTAGGATAAAAACTAATTTTGGATGTTTTAATATGTCACCTTGCAGTGCACTGTCGTAGTTCTGCTCTTGTTTGGTTGATATTTGCGTTTCTCCAAAACTTAGATGTGTGGCTTTGTTTCTCTTACAGGATTGACAATTATTCACACTCTAAGGAGATGGGAAATTTTATATTTGTTTTTGGGGTTTTCTTTTGTTTTTCTTTTATTTTATTAGGTGAGGCCTCTTTGCCACTAAATTATCCAACTTGTTGGAGACACTTTATTCTGGAGATTTGTTCTTCTGTGTTGCTGGTGTCTTGGCTAATCTGGATTTACAGGGTTTTTAGCTGTAATAATAACAATAATATAGGTCTCTTTGACACTTGGACATTCCACTGGATTTTTTTTAATGGCAGCATGATTTTACTCCATGCCTATGAAACAATTTCTGACATTGACAACTGAAACGAAGGGAGGAATATTTTAGTGCTTCTGTATACTCTGTGCTTTTGCTGTTGCAGGTGTTCTGATGTGTTGGAGTCAGAAATAATAAACTAAGACCAGTGTGAATATGGACGAAATAGTACGGGTGAGTCAGTGAGCTTCAGGATTTTGAACAAATATCCCACCTTTGATTTTTGTCAATAGTTTGTGAGGTAGCCTGGTATTCAAAGATGGGCATACCTGTGGTCTCACTTGGCACAGTTGTTCTTGAGATGTGTTCGGGTCCTAAGAACCATATTTACCAGCTCAAAGTGTTACACATTCCAAGCAGTGTCATAAGGGGGAAAAAAACTCCCCCAGAGAGACGTTATAGGAACATTTGTTCCTGTAAGATTTTTGTTGGGGTTTTTTTCTGAACAAATTGGTTAGTGACTTGTGCCTTTTTTAAAAATTAATTGTCTTCTTTAAAGTACTAGTAACAATAAGTTTTGCCTTTAATTCATCTTGAACATCTTTGAAGAACAGAAAAAATACTGTTAGATTAGGGATTACCATGTTAGTGATAACAAAGCTATCCTTGAGTTTACAAAACACTGAACCGGATAATTGCTTAATGCCCAGCTGTGATTTGCTGCCTTTTTACCTTTCGTTGTCTACTTTGTGTGTAGTTGTCACTTTCAAAAGGCTGTTTTGAGAGGTATGTTGATAACTTTATTATATTAGTGTCATCAGTTACACAAACACTGATATTT
Organism: Cyanoderma ruficeps; assembly: GCA_008694505.1. Taxonomy (NCBI): domain Eukaryota; kingdom Metazoa; phylum Chordata; class Aves; order Passeriformes; family Timaliidae; genus Cyanoderma; species Cyanoderma ruficeps. The sequence goes on from VZDJ01000594.1 coordinate 23,289,279, forward strand.
ACAGGTAAAGTTAGTTCATTAGAACCAGATGCATGCACTCATAAAGAAATTTTTTATTTTTTTTAAATTATGTTGGCAGTAGGCCAAAAGATTATAAGACTTTTGGGAAATTATTCTGCTGCCTATTACATGTATTTATAATACTACACAAGTGTCTAAAACATCAAATTATTGATGCTAGCTCTGTTAAAATTTTATAGTAGTCAGACTCGTAGTGTCTCATGTGTTGGTTTCCTGTTAAGGTCAGGAGCAATGTGCAGATTCTAGGTTTATAGTGATTTAAATTTTCTTGAAATCATTCAATATTTAGAATTTATTACATATCATGCTATATTCATGTGATATTGACTACCACATAACTGCTTCTTTATTGTTTAATAAGTAAGATTACTTCAGGTCTAGCTTTCTCTTCCATTGCTGCTGGTATTATGCTCTGTAACAACCAAACAGGCACATTCAGGACTGCTAGGCAACCTTCTTCTGTCTGGACAGCAAAAACCGAGTGGGAAAATACTTTTTGGTGTAATATGTGCAGTTTATAACAGGTTTATTTTTCTTTTAAAGTAGTTAAAATAATCTAGGCTTTTGATGAGCAGATATTGAGTTAAAAAGTACACATTAAAGTTGGAAAGCAAGTTCATAGCTTTCACTAGCTCTCTAAGGAAAAAAAAAAGTAATTTTCAAGCAGAAGACAGAAAATGTCTTTGCCTATTGGGAGAGCCTACTGGAAGCTCTTTTTAGCATGAAAGCGTGTCTTTGGGAAAGCAGTATAAAGTAACGCTACCCACTAATTCTATACATGCATATGTGGCATATGTATTCATGGGATGCCCTTTGCCAAGAATGTATTTTAAGAGAACTGAATTTGTGCCTCAGATACATTGTTGTGAAAAGAATGGGAGCTAGATCAATATATTGCAGTTCACAGGGAATGTAAGGATGTCTGTGCAAAGGACAAGTCAGACATTGTGTCTGACAATACAGCTCACCAGAGAGTAAAACTTATTTTCTAGCAACACTGAAATTTGAGAAGGGCCTGGCTAACTGGGTGCACCTGCTGTGGATCTTGACTGGTACTGTTGGGATCAGCCCCTGACCCTCTGTAGCCTCCCTCTGAACCCGGACCATATTCACTGCCGTGCTTGTCCTGCCATGACTAAGGGCGTTTTTGGCCTGGGGAGGTGGCGATGGAGCTGGCAGGTTTGGTGTTCTCCTGTGTGCTGGGCTGTTTCCCCTGCCCTGTCAGCTTGGGGTTGGGGCAGACAGGCTGGCTCAGCCTCACTGTTGTCTCGTTATCTGTGCAGCTGCTGCCCAGCTCCAGCTCCCACGTGGGTCTGTGCCCTGGCTGGGTACCTGCACCTGGGTTGGTGGCATCACCCTGTGGGGTTCCTGCTGCCAGGCTGGTTTCCTGCCTTCCTGCCCAGCCTGTGACAGGTCACATGTGGGGGATGTCCCTTGCAGATGCAGCTTTATTCTGGGCTGTATTTTTTTTTAAATTTGGACTTTAAGTAGCTCCAAGTCAAATAAGAAATGCTAGCCAACAGAATTGTGGTGATTCATATTTATAATTTTTCCTTGCTTTTGGAGTCAGACTTGGCTGTACACTGCAACTGGGGAGTAGGAGACTCCTATTGAGGAAGACAAATTGTTTCAGGAGTGTTCAGCCTCCAGTCTAATATATTTTTCCTACTGCAGATAGCATTTCTGGGTTCATTATAGCTTACTCTCACAAGTCGTCATTTCTGTCTCAAGGCTGTTGTGCTTTCCAATGTAAAGCAGATTGATGCTGGCACATTTTTTCTATTTTAATTTTACAAAGTTGTCACACTGAAACTGTGCCTCATATTGGAAGCGCTTTGAAGTGAAGAGATAAACAAAGAGCTAAAATAAAATTAAAAAGGAGGATGAGCAACATTTCATCTTGGTTTGTCTTTTTTAAGAATAAGCTGAATGGATGTAGTACCCTTGTGCCACTGTAGTAAGTCTGCAAGCATTAGCAGATCAATCTAAATTGAGTTAGTGTGTATGCAGTAAGCAGAAACCAGGTGAAAATTGGGTTATCTGTGCCCAACTCTTTCTATTTGCTATGAACTCTGAGATATAAACTAGTTTTTAGACGTGATTAGGTTTTGTTTATTTTTGGAGAGGGGCAGAGGCAGAACATGTGCTGTACCTACCATAGTTATTAAACCAAGAAACTATATAAAAGTCACGAGCTCAGTTGTGACATTTGCAGGTAAAGGTAGAAAGCCCTCCTATAAATAAATCAGAAGTGAATCCAGGAGAAAAAACAGCAGCAGTCCTTGGTACATTTCAGTTTTATCTCTGAAAAACAAAAGCCAGGAATTTCTGTCCCTTCACTAAAAAACCCACCCCAAAAAGTAATTGTCTTTGTCAGTGTCAGAAATGCCAACCAATTTATAATCTGAAGTATAGTTTATAGCTTCACTTTTTTTGTTTGTTGACTCCCAAAAACTTTACAGTGAAGACATATCTTATGCTAGATCTTCACAGTTTGTTTTTATGATTTTCTAAAAGTAGTCAAGGAATTTAGAGGTCTGTTGACCACAAATTGAAGTCATTGTCTGCAGCAATAAAATAAAAAACGCCAGTAGCAAATGTACTCTTACTGTTACAATTCTCCTGCACACTTGCTATTAATCTTTGGTTTAAAGGGGAATGACAAGTCTTTGTCCCTGGACCAGCTTTGAAATCCTGTAATGTGTAACAGCTTTTACATCCCTCTGGAAGCCTTTTATCCACATTAATGCACCTCTCCTTACTGGTGAGAAGCAGCAATTGCACAAACAAGCGTGATTTCTCCAGAGGGGCCGGGTGAGGTCCTCTCCCAACACCACAGTCTTAGCTGTGCAGGAGTGGCTTGTATTCCCCTTTCCCAGCAGAAAGGTAGTTGCCATTTTGTTTTTCCTGTGCCATTCAGCATCATCACCAGTGCAGGATACAGGTAAAGATCTGGGAGACACAACTGTGAGCTTTTGAAACGACTTGCTTCTAGAACCCAGCATTTATTTTCCAAACTGTACCTTATCTGTGTCCTGAATTGTGTTGTAAGTCTCTAAAAATCAATCCACTTGCAGAAGGGGAAATCCAGTCTTGTCTTTTCCACTCGTTTCAACAAGCTCATGAGCGGTAGTCTTCACGCACTCTTGTCTAAAAACTTCTGTGCCTGTTCAACTTGGATGCCAAAGAATCAAAGGATCCTCTTACTAGACGCTGCTAATGTTTTCTTTGACAAAGATTCCCTATTGCTCGTATTTACAAGGCAATAAAATAAAAGTTAGCTAGCTCACAAAATATTGATGACTTCAAAAATCATTCCCCAGCGCTGTTTGCTGAACCTCTTTGAGATGCTGGTAGCCTTGCCTGTTGCCATACAGCAGGGATTTATGGGCAGAGCATTTTGCCCTTAGGTTTTCTGGCATTCAACATCATTGTGCCTATTTTGCCTTCAAGAGAATTGTGGGGATGAGTAGAATTTAGTGTTAAATGTTCAGGTTCCTTCTGTCAGACCAAACTTCAAGCACTACTGCTGTTTCTGTGTCATGTCTCACTTCAAAGGTATCTGCCCTTTGACTTTTAAGCTGGGCTGTTGTTGTTGGGGCCCCTTTGGGTTGCCTGAGGCTATCAGATGTCCAAATAGCCATAACAACAAAAATAATATTTGCTTTCATATGCTAAACAGTTCCTGTTTGATTGTTACCAGTATGTAATGCAGTTCAGGCTTAAGGAAGAAAAACCAAACAAAAATAAATTGTTCAAATTTATTTCAGTTTGCCCTCAGCTCCTTAAATCCTTCCATTTGTGTTTTCCAGACTTGATGGCACTTTTAGCTGTTGGAATTGGATACAGCCATGGCGATACTTGCACAAAGGAAACAAACTAATTTTTAGTCCAGATCAAGTGTAATTCTACCTGAAACTGTTCTGTTTGGATTCCTGTTTTAAGTTCCAGTGAACATTCACTGGCTGAACTTGTCTCTTGAAATTTGTAACCATTTAAAGAGGAAAGGGTTATTTGCTGGGAGAGGATAGTGCAAATAGAAAGCCTTATCTCTGTCCTCTTAGAACCTGGACTCCTTCTGTGCTCATGATCCTGTGCTGTAGTCAGTTCACGCTTGAGGAAACTGTTCAGACTAGTTTCTGAGCTGGAGTTCAGCTCCCCAGGCCCCTGTATTTGTGATCTCCAGGCTTGATCACTTCATTACCATTGTATAGGAGTGAATGTAAATTGCAGAAGCTCTGAGTAGCTTAAAATGCAGCAGTACATCAGTTTAGCAACACAGATCAGTATCACCCTGCTATTTCAGTGTTTTGTTTCATGTGTCTAGTAGCTTCTATTAAAATATTAAGCCTGATTCACAGTGCCTTTTTTTTTTTTGGTTGAATTTTAAAGCCCTGCATGAGATTATGCACAGACACTTGAAAAAATGCCATTCCCTCCATGATCTTCCTTTCTCCTGAGGGCAGCTTTTGTCTAAGATGTATTGCTCTTGCCTGCAGGTTGTATCAGCTCCTGGACTATTAAGCTCATTTTCAGAAGAAAGCAGTGAATGCTGCCTTTGGTTGCTTTTGAATTTGGTAAAGTTCATCTCTGAATGAGAGGCTTTTCTTTAGGAAGTCTACCTTGTTCTTTCCTTCACAAAGTAACTCATTGGAGCTATTTCTTTCTACCTTTTCTTTCTAGAAGAGAAGGTAATGTGACTCTTTACTTGTGAGTACCCAGAATGCATTACAGTGATGTGGAGCTGTTAATATGCAGCTCAGTAGTACTCAATATAAGAACGATGCAAGCAAACTCTTGTAGCTTACAGTGCTTTGGGTTATTATAATGCAATTATAAAATCTTCAGAAAAAACTTTGCTTTTCTCTGTGATAGCAAAAGAAACTCGACTGTACAAAATGCTTTTGTTTTTCTAAATTGTAAATTTTGATGAACTTGGCCTAGGTAGTAGGAGTGAGACAAATTAAAAAAAAAATAATCTATAAACCACAACCCAGACCCTTACCCCCGCATGCTGCCAGTCTCCCTGCAGTTCTGGTTGTGAAGTACTTTTAATTGCCATCTGACCTGGATAAGTAACATTAAATTTTTTCATAAGTAACAGTATTTGAAACATTTCACTGTCATATAAAACTCTACTGTACTTTGGATCTAAGCATATCATACTGAAGTTTTAAAGCTCAAATAATTCACGTGTGTAAAAACTTTGTTAACTTTTCAGGCCGCTCAAATTTTCCGTCAACACGTTTCTTAAAATTAAGGGAACCGTAAGTTAAGGAAATACTCACGTTTAAATCAATCTGGTTTCACGTGTCTTAGCTGAGAAGCCTCATAAAGAACTGAGCTGTGCTGAACCTTGTCACTCCTGCATCTGTCACATTCCTCACTTTGTCTTCACTGACCTCGGCCCTCTCAGGTAGCCAGACTTGATTTATTCTCCTATTTGGTGCCATGCTTTAGGTTTCCAAGTTCTGAGGAGCTGGGAACAAGGGAACTTTTTTGTCTCCAAGTGTAGTTTCTCTGTGTATCTGAAACCAGCTTGAGAATCTTGTGTGGAGAGGTTAAGAAATGTTGGAGCTTCACAAATGCATGCAAGGAGACAGGCTATAGCTATTTCCTTCCACTTTGTGGCAAACACTTATGTGCTAAATATGTCTCTGTGACATTTTGTTTCTAGGAAATCATTGATTTCCTATAATTGAGAATGATTATTTTAAAATAGAAATAAACAAAAATTGGGAATTTTGCTGAAAGGCCTTTATAGTTACCAACACTTCTGTTGGTTTACCTTCCTTCTATTTTGCTCAAAAGCAAGGAAAGAGGCATTGAATTGAAACATGGTGTTTGTCCAGGAGCACATGGGACAAACAGGACAGTTGGTATCTCCTGCTGCCTTCTGTCTTTTGGAGAGTTACTCATTTGGCCACATCACCTGTTGTGCTCACCTAAGCAACTGCAATGTCTTCTCTGACCAAATAGAGATGCTGCTATTAGTCAACAACTATAGTACAATTAAGTCCACCTGTAACCTTAGAAAAGCTTTTTCTGGTGATAATAACTTTGTAGTGTGAAATTGGAGTTACTCATGGGATTTTGTTTGCTTATTCTCTTCAAATAATTAAAAAAAATAAACTGGTTGTGAGAGTCCCCATCATAATCTGATTAGTAGATACAACTGTGCTCATTAAAATGTCCTGAGCTTAATTAATCTGTAAGGCCTTATAATTGCTGTTCTGTTTTATTCCCAGCAAATATGCTGATAAATCTTTGCTTGAGATTCTGGCTTCCTTTCAATCGTGTGATAAATCCTGTCTTTTTACACTGCAATTTTTAGTGCTGTCAAGTTATTTACTAACCAGTGCTGTTATTTCAATATGTAGTTAATAAATAACATAGAACCAGATCATTTTATGAAAGGTTATTTTATGATGACTTTTAAAAACCCTAGGAGAGGTAGAAAATACCATTATGCTTCATAAGGATTTATTGGAAATAACAATATACTCTCAGGTGATCTGTCTCTAGTCTAAATTGCTTGCTAGGTTTAAGATAAGCCAGTGATAGTAATGTCTTGGCTCACAGGAGTCAACTCAGGTTTATTAATAATATTCACTCATAAGTTCGGGATAACACTGTGCCTGTACTTTCAGATCTGAAAACAAGGTTTTGTATACAGTTCAGCAGAATTAAAATGCTACACAGTTGCCTTAATTTCCATTGAGAATTGGGATTGAGATCAAGGAGTTTATGTAGGACAGCCTGTTTTCTCCCATTTGGATGCAAGCAACTCAATTCTTTGAAGAGACTCAGACAACATTTTAACCCTTATTTACTTGCTTGGTGCTCTGTAGGTTAAGATGTTCTCATGGTCTCTTAAAAAAATCTTCAGAATAGATGGCTTGTTTTTTGTTTGACAAATTCTTTTTAAAAATTTGGTTTAAAGTGTGGCAACAGAGGAAATTACGAATATGTCTAGTCTACGTATGAAAAATAATAAAAAATATGAAAGTATAATAATTTGCCTGTCAAAGGCCTGGCAAGACGAATTTGTGTTCTGTTTTCCTTAGACCATCATGTATTTTTTTGCCACAGTACTCAGGACATTTTGTTGATAAGATGGCAGTTTGGTTTGTAGAATGCCCAGAGCCAAGGAGAGAATTTTTATAGATAATTCCTTCCTGTACTGAGATATATTGGGAGACCTCCATATTATCTTTGTGACCAGATAAGATTTTTGTAAGAATTTCATCTGGGACTTTATCATTCACATATGCACACTGATACAGGTGTGTTTTTATATATGTACTTATAAATATAAAAGGTTTCTTTTGAGACTTCAACATCTCTGAGTGTATGGAACAAATGATTAAATATAAAGATGTCTGCAGGACAATATACTGTTAGTCGCTGATTAAGTAAGTTGCTTAGACTGGAGGAAACTGGTAAGTTTTAAATTAACTCAATGTGTGAATCTTTTGCAAAGTAAATAAATTTGCAGCCCACAAAGTTGAGAAGGAATACTTAACTCCCTGCAGGAATGAAAATGCCTTTGATCTAAACAGGCAATATAATTCTTAGTACCTTGTATTGAAGGGCTGCATTCCAAGCTGAGGAAGCTCTATGCTAATCACAGACTGTTGTTCCCTGGGACATTGTGGAAGCATCTTGGGAAAACACTGGATGAGTGATGTCTGAGAGCATTCAGGTCCTTGTCATGCTGTAGATTAGCTCTCTCATGGGACCCAGGTGCTGGACTTATATGAAGATTTCTGATTTCGTGGAGTATGATAGAGAACATGTCTTGTATTTTAACTTTTTAGCAAAATGTTTCCCCTGTAACATTTTACATTCCTTTTTAGTGAATTTTCTTTCAGGAAGAGTGCAGCGGAAGTTATATTTCAATATCTCTTCTTTGCACTGTATTTTCAGGAGATGAATTGTTGTCTCATCTCTTGATATCCACGTGAATTACTGGCCAGTCTGTATCCCACCATTGGACAGAAGAAGGGTCTGTGGCTATTGCACTAGTACCTAGAGGGCTCTAATCATATATTGAGATATATGTGTCTGGGAGTTTGGTGTTCATGTTCCTTAATGGCTGTTGTAAGCTTAGTATTCAGCCATTGACAAGGACACACAATAAGGGATGCACACCTCAGACATCTGGAGAAAAAGTTCTAAGTTACCCTTGTATGCTTCTGTTTATTTCATAGAGTGGGCTCTGTCAGTTTTTTTCATGTTCTTATGCTTAACTTGGCTTGGTTAATGTTTCTGAGACACCTGGGGCTTTGACTGTTTACACTGTTGGCCACTGTATGGTGCAGACGTGTCTGTGCATTCTCTGGAGCACAGGAAATGCTGTAGCTGTTCTACAAAGATTTAGTCAAAGCTAAAAAAAGTCATCTAACTATGCCATCTGTCTCGTGGCTCTCCCATCTTTGCATTCTTCAGGCTCCAGCATTACTTGCACACATTCTGATTGTTGTCTCTCTAGCTTTGCAGTGAGGGTGCTCTAAATATTCATAATGTTATGTATATATCATTAGAAATCCTGGGCTTTAAGCACACTGACATCCATTGTTCAGTAAACACAATTACATTGCCCTATCGTTCATCTCTAATGAATCCATGCTAATTGATTAATCAGTGCTGTTGCTCCACTATGATAATCCCATATGAGGAATAGTAGTAATGTAACTAGCAATTACTAACATACATTGCACACTGAGGAGAACTCGCCATAATACACTGTCGTGATAATACAAAACGCACAGGGCAAATGCAGATCAGCAGGAGCAGGGCGGTGCCCCAGCCAGGCCTTGTGTTCCGTGGCACGGCTCTGTCTTTGGGCAGGAGAGGTGGCCGGGTGGTCTTTGGGTGTGTGACCCAGGGATTGCTGGGACAGGGACTGTGTCAGGATATCCCTGACAAGTGGGATGTTATAAAAAGGCCTGTCTGAGAAGATGGGGCAGTCTTTTCTGTAGTTTTCTCTGATGTTGGTTACTGAGGGGACTGCCTTCTTGGCTTAAATATAGCTGTGGCTATGACTGCAGAAGTAAGAGAAAAAGCATTCTTACACCATTGCAGCATCGTTCTGATGTTAGTGTTCCAAAGTAATGAGTAGAAAGTTCTGATCCAAGTCAAATTAGCATTGGCTCTCACAGGCTGTGAGCGGTGCTTGGTAGGCTGACGGTAACAGTGTGGTTATCTTGCTGTTACAGAATCAGTGTATTCTGTGGACTCCTGCTGATCGACCTAGTGTGTTTAAGGCATCTCGTTATACATGCCATTCACAAAGAGAATTAACAGCAAAATATCAAATGCAATCTTTAATGAAGGTTCATTTTAACTTGGAAAATGGATTTGATTTTTAAATTTTGGAAACTCCTGTTGTTCACTCCCACCGTCATTGGTGGTGGTGAAGACATGTAATTTTAAATTTGATTAAAAAATAGATGAAGTCAGTAAAGAATTTATTTCAAGGAATAGAGATGCAAGGTTAAAGTATCACTTGTACATTGAGCTCTTAGATAATACACATTTTTTAGAAGCCTTTGAGATAATATTGAGGGCATATTGTTGCAACAAAAGCAGAAAGTTTTGATTCAGTAGTGCAATTACATTTCCAAAGTTTTCTTTATTGTGTATTAGGTTTCTGGGATTTTTTTTTAAGCGTTCAGAATTAGTATCTTTATGTGGCAGGAATAAAATTCAAATTGTATTTGTGGGAGAAGTAGGGATGTGGCATCATACATAATACTGTCTAGATAACATTTAGATGTCCTCTAAGTACTGCTTTTATGAAGAAGTTATCTTGATGTAATGCATAGTGGATTAAGAGATTCTTTTCTTTACTTTAAAAAAGGAATACAAGCAGTTTCTCTCTAAACAAAGAAGAAATTAATCAAAATGTGGCTTTATAGTTGGCAAATCTCTTATAAAATATTTTGTCAATTAAAGATCTTGGGAGGTTTCAAGTGGTGAGTCAAGCCAGGAAAGGTCGTGCTGGTGCTCTCTTGGTCTGAGAAAATTTGGTAGATTTTCTTGGAGAAGCATTAATTTCTTTCCCCTTTTTTTGCAATATTAATTGCCCAGTGGTAGTTTCCAACCAAAAGAAGGGATAAGTGTGCATTTGTGGAGCTAATGATAGTGCACTTTTAAATGATGGTTGTTGCCATGGGAATAATTGCTTACAAATAATATATATAGTAACTCAGATGTCCAAAGTTTGTGCACCTTTTTTAAACACATATTTTTGTCTCCAAATGGAAGATACAGAAGAAAACCACAAATTTTAGCCTGGAAACACCTGCTTCTTTGCTGCCTTACACTGCTGATACCACTGCTAAATATTTTTTATAAATAAAAGGCCACCAATATATTTCTGGACAGTAAATTTAGCAATAGTCCTTAAAATATGAAAGTATAATAAAAACACTACAAGGTAAATAAAAATATTAATGTCCTAGCAGATAGGAGGTCAGCCAAAATATTTCAAGTGCCCTAAGCACCGCTTAGCTCAAATTAATAATCTTGCTGAGATGCAAATACTACAGACTCAGGCACGAAGACCTCCTGATATTTCTCTGTAGTGTCTCTGTAGGCTTGCAGTGCAGGCAGAGGGCTCACAGGCAATTAAAACCAGCATGATGAATGGGGAGAGAGCTAATAAACATATCCTCTTTTTTAAAGGTGCCAGTGATCATATGGCTGGCCAGTTAACTGCGTCATTTGGATAATTATTCCAATATTGACAGCTCCTAAAAGTTGTGAACACATACCATATTACTTATGTTTCCAGTAGTTTTTTGGTTGGTGTTGGTGTGTGGGTTGTTTGGTTTGGGGTTTTTTTTCACCCTTACTGGAACATTTCCGTTTATTTTAAGAATTGGTTCTTGGCCAGTAGAGGTGCCAAATCCTAATATTTATCAATATACCATCAATGCTTTTAAAAGCAGCTTTCTGCTGTTTTGGAAAAGGCATTGCTCACACCTCAGCCTAGAAATTGTTAAAAATGTTGGGCCTAAGTCCAGAGTTTTATGTGTAGGAAAGCTGCTTCTGGAGACTTTTAACTAAGGTTTTTTATACAATTTTCTTTTTCTCTCAGCCCTTGAGAAATTGAGGTACTTAGGCACTCCAGCTGCACCTCTTCCTTCCCTTCACCCATGCAAAACTACTGCCAAGGAAGATGTGAACTCTCCAGTACTGTTAGAATTAGCAAAATATTTTTCTCAGTGATAGAGAATTTTTTATATGAGGATTCTTGGAGTTCTCTTGCCAAAATCATACGTAACAATTTTGATCCCCAGGCCTAAAGTAATCTTGGTGCTCTTAATAATGAAGAACGCAATGTTTGTGTAGGACTTTAAGAAACAGAGCATTGCTTTCGCCAAGCAGAGAATGCTCCTCAGCTAGATTTTCGAATGATTAGGATGAAACAACTTGGGAGTAGATCTGGCAGGAAGGGTCAGGGAGAGCATTTTGAAGGTTGATGTTGACAAGGTGTGTTTTACATGCAGAAGTTGAACATCTCCAGAAGAGCTCAGTGGGAGTGCAGAGGAGGGAACCTGGCTTGTGGTGTAGCTTGTGTCCCTGGAGAGCTGAAGTTTCCCTGGTTTTGGTTCCTGCTGATTCTGGTGCTCCCTGGGAGCTGTGTTTGATGCTAACAGTATCTTTCTGATATGGAAGGCAGGGGCTCCGAGGTGCCTGCTCTCTTGGGGTCAGTAGTGATTGGGCAGGTAGACAAGGTTGCCTCCAGGCTTAACCCAGGAGCAGGGTACCCTTCCCTGCTGTGGTGGGCTCAGCACATCCCGTTTGCTACTGAGAATTTGCCCTCATATTATTCTGACTGAAGTTGTTGACAACTGGGCTAAAGCTTAAGCAATAATTTTGAAAGTGTATGTCTGTGTGTACGTGATGTTCCTGTCCCACTTTTCCTAACGAGCGCTTCCCCTGGACTCTGCATGTGATACAGTGGCTCCCAATCTGCTTCAGTGCCAGCTCAGCCAGAGTCCTTGGACGTGCTGGGGAAGTGCGTTTCAGGCAGCTCAGTGTTTGCACTGAACAGAGAGAATGTAATCCACCAGGGCAGTCCAGCTGTAATGATGACCCTCACCAGAGAGTTGTTAACAAACAATTTGGGGGAATGATTTCTTTCTCTAGACTGATTCTCAGGAGAGTGTCCATTTATGTCCTTGGTTTGAAATAACCTTTTAAGTGCCAGGATCACAACTCACTACAATATTCAAGAAATCCATTGGTAGCTGAGGCGAAAAAGTTGCTGTTGTGGTTGCTGAAACTGTCATGTAATTGCTAAAAGCCGTACTATATTATGGCTTTTCTTTGTGCTTTCCTAATTAAACATGAATCCACTTGGATGTTATTAAAAATATCTGAAGACATACAGCTATTCTTATGTTAAAAAATATCTTTTACCAGTCCAGTTGAATACATTTCAATTGACAAGATTGAAAGAGGCTGTGTGATTCTTATTTTCATAATAGTTGACTGCCTAAAAATCATCTTTAGCAAGTGATTAATTGCATTTGTAGATACGGCACAATTGCATCAATTATCCATTTCAAATTAATTTCATTCTGAATAGTTGAGAGGATGATGTAGTTTAATCAGTAAGTGAAATGGAAGTATTGCAAGCTGTTTAGAAATACTTCCCACGTTCTATGGCACAGTGATTTCAATCAAGCAGACCACTGGAAAAATAAGAAATAAACAATAACAAACATTAATACTTTTCCTTCAGTTTAGCAGCATTTTGTTATCCTCCTTTGCGTTGGTTTCTGCCCTTGATGCATTGATGTTAGCAATACAGTGTGAACTATATTTTATGATGCTTATTTAGAAGGAAAAAAGAAAAGCTATGTTAAATTAAAATTTTTATCTGGATTTTTTTAGGCATTGTTATGCATGCCTTTGCAGTACTAAACCATTCTTGCATATACTTTAGGAAATGGTTTTGGGTGCTATATAAAGCTGTGTGGACTGGAAGATTGAAAGTTACTCTGTTATTATCTTGCTAATGAAAGAGTAGCGGAGCAAATGAAATGCAGATGTTGACACCAGCTTCATACCTAATCCTTGAATGACTGTGAACAGCACCCAAAAAATGAAGTGATGCCCAACACAATTGCTCACCACCCACTGATGGATATTCATCCTGATCACTGGGTAGTGATTGGGCTCTCCCGGCCAGCACCCCCCAGTTTATGTCCTGGCCATGATGTTCTGGGCTGTGGAGTATCCCCCTGGCCAGCTGGGGTCAGCTGTCCCAGCTGGGCTCCCTCAAGGCTTCTGGTGCACACCCCCTCTGGCAGAGCATGGGAAACTGAAATGTCCTCAACTTAGGGCTAGCACTACTCAGTAACAACCAAAATATCAGTAGTTTATCAACATTGTATCTTACTAAATCCCAGACATAGTACTGTGCCAGGTACTAGGAAGAAAATTAATTCTGTCCCAGTCCAAACCAAGATTCCTCAGTTACAAAAGGTTTTTCCTACACAGAGGTGTTACTCCTACAGTTATAGTACAGATCTCTGCTTACTGGAAGCTTGCTGTGTATTTCACTTGCCAGATTGTTCCCTGGCCTAGGGATAACCTGACTCTGTACATGGAAAGTAATAAAGATAAGATAAATGCTTTTCTTTATGAAGGGTTTTAGTGCCACACCTTCAATTAGGCCCATTGTGGATTTAAGGATAAGTAGAGGAAAAGAGATACTGATTTCCAGTCTGACATATTTTGAAAGCTTGTGGTGTGCTGCGTTCTTCTTTTTGCAAACTGAACCTGACTAGTATCATAATGAAGGGCAGTGGTTATTGTGGTTGAATGAAGTTTCTTAACCATTTCAGGAACACAAAACTTATGTCTTGTGCCAACACACCAAGTGAGCCTTAGAGACTTCTTTTGGGCCTAAAAAGACATATACAGTTGGCCAGAACTTGAAAACAGCAGAGTGTTACTGCTGGGCCTTACAGCCAGATATGTATAACTTTGGTTCAGATAGGGTTATCATATTTTAACCTGTGCTTGCTTATATTATTGCTGAACAACAAGGAGCCTTTATGTGTGTGTTCCATGAGTTATGTGGTCTTCGGCATGCAATGTCAGGTATTGCATTTGTTGTTCTAGATAAAGGTAAACAACTTTGTAACAAGGGCTAATTGGTTTGGGAATATTTATGAAAGTGTTGATTTTTGAAGCTAAATATAGTGCTATGACTTTCTAAACTCATTTTGGCTGTCAGAAATGCTCACATGATCCTGAAAGTGTTGCTAAAAATGTTCAATTTTTAAATACGGTAATTAAAATTGTCTGTTGTGAGAGCAGTAGATGAGACATTTCCTGCATTTGTAAACTAAGCATCCCTTTCACCCCCAGGTTTCCTTGCATCTCACTGTTTATGTTGGTGGGATCTGAACTCTTATTGAACCTTCTTGGAAGAAGGTTTGCTGTTGGCCAAGTAGGGAGAGGGAGCTCTGCAGCCTGCCACCCTGCTCCATGACCTTCTGCTCTTTGATTTGGATACTTTTCCTTTGTTTTAAAGAGCTGACGCCCTCAGGGAATACAGTACTGGAAACTGGAACTTCAGACATACATTTTCACTTTTAACTTTGTTGTTAGAAGAAAGTCTCAGATAAAGATGCTTTCCTTTGGGTATACCAGACTGAGTCCTAATTTGAGTAGATGTGTGCATTTCTTCTATTAATAGATCTTACTTATTTCCTTCAAGTTTATTGCTAGTGTTTGATGACCGTTTTATATTCCAAGTGTATCCTGCACTCAGTATTTTCTCCAGTTCTTTATTTAGAGTCCTTTTTATCTAAATTATCTATTTTGAGATTTTTCTCAGGTTGGTTATTGTATACTAAGTTTTTTTCAAAGAAAATAGGATGGGTTTTGCTACACAGCTTTCCTAAAAATGATGTATTGGCAATTTTATGCTACCCTACCCAAAAAGTTACTTCTCTTAAGAATGAATTGTGTTCTGAGCCTACCAGATAGACTTGAGGTGATTTAGGGCCCTTCTGCAGCCACTGGTGGCCTGTGAATATTTCTAAAGTTTTCTTGCTGAGCTATGTGGTATAGTCTGCTCTTGTGTGAATGTGCAAACTTCAGCTGCAGAAGAACCTCAAAAAAAAGATTTGTTTTTTCAGCTAAAATGGAATTCAAAACGACACTCTAGCCAGAGTTTAGGTAGCAAACGGATGGGGTGCAGTTTTTTCAAATACCAAAATCCAGATTTTTTTGGGTTGCAATGAATAGTGAAGAAACAGAGCAGTGGGACTGGTGGGCAGCCTGGCTGTCGAGGCAGCCACTGCTGTGTTGACTGCTCAAGGCTGAACCCTTTGTTTGTGATACAAACAATTTGTTTGACCATTTTCAGTCAATTCTGTCTCTGTCTGTCTCTTTTTCTAGACAAAAATGGATATTTTCATGTCTCTGTCCAAAAGTGCCACTATTGCTTTTCCCCTCCTTTATTTTGTGGGTTTTATGAAATAAGCCTTTTCAAAAATTAAAGAAAAAACCACAGGCTTGGTCATATTCCTTGAGCTCAATATGACCATGACTGACTGCATCATATTTATTGCTGGGGCTGACATATGCCCATGCTGACCGTTGGATTGAGAAGGGTGGATGTCCATAAAGTAGAAAATGCCACTTAATGGTACATACTCTGTCATTCCTTCTACTGCCTCATGTGCACCTTTACCTAACTTGAGACCCATCACATAATGAATACAAGACTCTTCCTAGCATTTGCCTTGCAGTTGTTTGCAGAGGGCTATTATTTAATAGACCCACTCTCTTCTGCTTACCCCTAATTTGGAGAACATGCTTTTAGTAGCACTAAGAAGAATTGCTTAATTCAAATTATCCCTATGTAAATAAACTTTAAAAACTTCCACTGTTCATAGATGCATATGCTTCCTTGGCTTTTGTTTTTACCACACCATTTTGCATTTTATTCCTATGTCCTAAGTGAAAACTGCAGTTCTGTCACTGTAAATCTGTTACAGTGTCAGCTGAATTTGAGTCAAGGTTTGTTAGTCCTTAATTCTGCTACTATTGAGAAACTGACAATCAGTCTTTAAAAATTGAACCAGAGATTGAGCATTTTTGTGTGTATTGGATCATTGTTTTTTGACAATGTCTTTAATTGTGCATTTTTGGTTTGCTGTTATTCTGCTTGTTTGTCAGGAGATTAAATTTACTGTGCTTCTAATGTAATGCTCAAGTATGAAAGAAATTTGTCCATTTATAGTGATTGTTACGTGACTGGAGCTCTAATGTCATTCTCAGAGAGCTCACTTATAATGTCAGTGTTATGATTCATGTTTCCTTGATCAGTTAAGCCTTTAAATATATCTGGCTTTGTGTTTATTGACTTGAGCATGTGATAATCTGTGATATGTGGGAGCACTATACTCCTGCAAATCTAAACAGGCAGTGTGTGCAGGATGGGGGCTCTGACACTGAGCTTTTTCTGAAATCCTTCAGCACACTTCTCTCCAGTCAGGAGAGGATAACTTTTCTTTAGAAGCTTTTATCCTTAAATTTACACAAGCAAAACCCCTACACCACAATAAACAAACAAACACACCAACATAAAAAAAACCCATAAACAAAAGAAACAAAAAAAGCAAGCTGTAAGAGTTATGGACTCCAAACTTCATCATGTAATTCCTCACAGAAGTTTTATCTTGTGGAAAGATTAAAATGTGGACATGTACGACTGTCAGGTGCCTCACGAGGTTACCCCATTATTTTCTGGCACAGGAATGACCATGCCTTGAACTATATGGGACATGTTTGTAAATCTGGTTTTGAAGACCTCTTCCAAAGGTCTGATACCCCTAGTATCTATAATAATCCTCTTATGCAGCTTCAAGATACTTTCTGCTGGTCGGGCCTTTAGCAGAAAAGAAAACTGTTTGTTGCCATCTTTTTGTAAGGACCTCTTGATTATCTTGGAGTGAACTGTGCTCTTGGCAATGTTGTGCTGTGCCACAGAGCAAGTGGAAGTACGAGATTATACTTGCTGATCAAATTTTTTTCTTTCTGGTCAAAAAATCTGTGAATCACTCAACAGAAACAAGATACGAGATTGTGTTCTGAACATCAGTGTTTATCGTTCCCGGGAGATCTGTTTCCCAGAAGGGGAGAGATGGGTGACAAGCATGGATGTAATCTCACCACAGCAGAAACAACAGTAACCAAAAGTCCAGAAGCAGAGAATTAGCATAGCTTACGTAGCTGGTGTAGACTGCAAGGAAGGCTTCAGATGGCAAAACAATTCTGAGGCGTGAGTAGCATGTTCTCTGTCGTGTGCTGTGTTGCAGCCAGTGTCTAGGAGAAAAGGGTCTAGTTAATCACAACCCTGAAGCTGCTCATGGTGTGACTATATTTAACTTTCCATAAAGAAGAGCCTTTTTAAGAGAAGTAGCACCAGTTTTTTCAGTGGCAGGCTAACAAAGGTTGGCCTTGTTGGCAGCATTATTGTTAAAGGGTTTGTCTGCTTCCAGCATCTACTGCTACCTAAATATTTTTTGTAAAGCTTTTGTCAAGATGAAGTTTTAGCATAGGAAGGCTGTGTGTCTGATTTCTGTTGGTAATGCACTGCTTGAGGTCAAACTCTTGATTTACAAGGTTAGTATGGAACATACTTCATGTAATAAGAATTGTTCCTTGACATGTGGTTCCACTGTGAAAAGTGATTGGAAGAGATGGCACATACTCAATACACAGCTTTTAAAAGTGGATCTTTATTAGTGACAGAAGTTCACTTTGAGTGAACCGTATTGCTCTTGAAGTTGAAGCCAAGTCCATTGGCTTCTGCTCTAATTAACACACAAAGAGCATCACTACCAGTATTATAGGTTCAAAAGCACCATGTGAACCAAAAGGGATCCAGCCCAGTTTATATCTCAAGGATATGCATGCAAGGCTGCACATGATTTTGAAGTGCAAGGCAACCCACACTTGCCCCCAACTCTCTTGATACTTATAAACTAAAAATAAGTTCTACAAATCTTTGAGGGACTGGAAACACCAAACCCTTTCTGAAAAGAACCATCTTTTAAGAGAAGCTGGAACTTCTAATAACCAGTGTAGAACTTTTATTGAAAATTAAATTACCTATCTAGTTGGTTTTGTTCTTTGAAATTAATTTATAGTATTGCTGCCTTTTGCCTTGAGACAACTTAATATGGCAAGTGTATACACTGGAAAACTGTACCACTGGAACAACAAAAAAATAATGATTAACTTTAGCCTTTATCTAGTTAAGATCAGGCTCTGAATTGAATTCTCTCTTAGTGTGTTGACAGCTGAAGATTTATGTCTTCCAGCTCTATTCCTGTTGTAGAGTTGACAGAAGCGACCCCTCCAAAAAAGGTCTTTGTTACGGATTTTGCTCTGTTTACATTATTGCCATAAGGGTTGGGATGAAGTACAGTATGTTAAAGGTAATATATCACCTGCTGACAGTGGTCTTATCTCATTGGTAACTATTTCCCTCTCCCAGTATGAAAAAAATGCAAACATTGAGTGCAAGGATCACAAAAAGAAAGTTAAATAATAGTTTTCAAGAGCTTTAGCATTGGTGTCTGGACTCTGTGTGTCCTGTATTTTTGTGCCTGATTGTACAAATGGCTGCATAATTTCTTTTTCTGGGAAGCTACTCTGAAAATATGTCTGTGCCAGATAAACACTGCCAAGGGATAGAGCACAAAAGAAAAGCTGTTGGGTTTACTCAAGGTCTGTGTGATCTCCTGGGAGAAAGAAGGCAGTTCAGAGTGGGAGAGAATGGCATTCAGGTTAGATAGGCAGAGAAGAAAGTAAAGCAGTGCAACTTTACAACATTGAGTAGTACAACATTAAGCTTCTCCAGGGGAAAGGTGGTGGGACTGGCAGGAGGAGCAGGAGTTTAGGTACTCACAAACACATAATTATGTACATGGTTTCAGTATGCACTTTGAAATCTCTCAACAGGGTGCTTCCCAGGCATCCTTTCAGGATGGGGACACAAACCTCACTGGACCCACAGAACTGCTGTTGGCTCAGAGGGCGCGGCTCCCTTGCAGGTAGGAGCATGTTCTGTTTGGTGCTGGCTCAAGTGTGATTTATCAGTTTTTGCAACATAAGACTGACTTCTCATTCCAGCTGCACCTCTGGTCTGCACTGTGCTTCTCATCACCGTGATCTCTTCTTCTTCCCACCTTTCCCACCCTAAAATTGCATTTGATTCACATACCAGAGCACATATTTGAGCATGAGAATCTCTTAGCCTCGCTGATGAAGATGAATGTTTTTTTGTGCTCTTGGTAGTATAAGGGTAAGGGGGAAATCTGGATTTTGGTTTCTATTCAGTCCTGCAAGTGTTTCATGTCTTAAGATAGAGAATGTTCTTAAATCTCAATAAATAACTGTTTAACTGAACCATATAATCCTAAAATTATCTCGTTTGGTTTAAGTGTCACCACCAGTATTGAGTGGTAAGGTTATTACTTTGCTATATCCTGTAGTAGATTTTGTATCTGTGTTCATACACAGTGTAAACCATTGGTAATATTTGCAATATTTTCCTGTGCGTTCCTTCACTAGAGAAGGCGGGTAGAATAAATCCTTTTCTTCTCTTCATTTACAGCAAACCAGAGATGGTCTGTGCTGTTGTATCTGAATGTGGTCATGGTCCCATTGACATTTTGGGAAATAATTTTTATTTTAACCAGCCTTAGTTTTGAACAACATTTAGGTAAATACATAATCTGTATTGGAAACCAGCAGAGTAAAACTTGAGGGCTGCATGTCTGAAACAAGAGGAGAGGAAATTAGGTGTTCTCAAGAGGTTTAGTAATGAGCAACAATGTTTATTGCTCCTGAAATCAAAGGGAAAATTCTAAATGGCTGAAATGAAATTGAAAAATAATGATTTTGTAAATAGCATTTGTTACACCTAATTATCAAGCCAGGGTGCTATAGTGTCAGAGAGTAAGTTGGTCAGATCCTCAGTGGTGGTATTACAGTGTTTTCATGCTGCTGTTTTTCTGTCTCATCATAGGTTTGAATTTCAGTTTTGATTGGTGATTCAGGTCGTGCTGAAGTCACCTTTTTGAATAGGTAAAGGAAGTCAGTACTTTGTCCAGTATCTTGTGTTTGTTGCAGAACTCTTGAGATATATATAACACATTGTATAATTAAATTAAGAAGTGTTATATGACAAACTTCTACGTGACAGCTAAAATGTGAAAAATTAATCTGTTTCAATTTTAATGATGGCAGATAGTCATTTGCTATAATTCTGCAGCTTATAGTTGTTTGTCAAAACAGTGTAAAATAAAACTCATGAAATAAACCGTATCTGCATGCCTTAATCTTAGAACATTTATCCTTCCAAACATCTGAGCAAAAAGAAGTCTTAATTTTACCTGCATGGGGTCTGGGAAAGAGACATGAGTATGTGCCCCATGCCTGTGGGACAATTGGCAAAAGCAAAGACTGGAACGTTTCTGGTCATCTGGCCCATGCCAGGATTTGGGGAGAAGGACCACCTTTCCTTTCACAGCATGTCAAAAATTTGTCTTTTCCTTGCAAGGGAATTAAATTAAGGGAATTTTCTCACAAGGTTTTCTTGTTCTTTGAGCCATAGTTTCAGTAATTTTATGGGCCATTTTATCATCTTGGTACAGTTGTGTTTTTCAACTCAATCTGTGTGGGTTTTTTTCCTCCCTCTTGGAGGCCTCCTTGTCACCCAGTGCCTGTGCCATTTTGTAATTCCTTCTCCTGCCTGCCGATACTGATACATATTTTTAGGATGATCTCATCATGAAAAGGAACTGGAGTGCTTTTCCAGCTTTCCCTGCACCTGCCAGGCTTCTAAGTTACACGCCTGCTGATTAGTGTTCATCATGCAGGTATAGAAGTTAGTTTAGTTGCTAATGCTTATTTTCTGTTCATGGAATGTTGCTAAAGACTTCCACAGCTTGTTTCACCTGAGGTAATTATTATGCATCACCAAATATATGCACTCATTTGTCTCTTGATCCGTTAATTTGTAATGGGGATTAATCAAGCTCTGTGCACACTCTGTTCATATTTACTGTTTTCCTTATGCCTTTACTAGGGTGTTATAGACTATCTAAGTCCTCTTAGGAATTTTCCCTGAGCATATTATTGTTTATCGAGTTAAACAGTTGGTTGCTTGCATTTGGGATTCTTCAGAAGAAGGTGATAATACTTGTTTGCTCCATAATTTGGTGGCTATTGGAAACACTGACAATGACAAAACCCCTCGTGATACATTTCAGAGGCGTTCAGATTTCTGAAGCAGCCTGGTCTTCTCTGGCATGTCACAAACCAGACAAGAATAAACTTAGGTTTCTGTCGGTCTCTTTACAGTTTTTAATGAATTCTGCAAACTGTCTTGACATAGGAACGTGGAAGGAAAAATGATAAAGAATATAAATTTGGACCCACTTGATTGATGCTGGAGTATCAATCAAGTAAGTGTTGAACAGATAGGGAGCAGAGGGAAAGCTGGCCAGAACAGGGTATTCCCAGGGATCTTTTTACATTGCTAATAGTTTTTTTGGAGAGGTTTTTTTGAGATGAATTGTCTTAATGTTGATTGAGATTGCATTGTTTGAAAAACACTGGCCAAAACAACCAAGCGAATGAAAATCAAAACAAAGTGGAGAGAAAGGAGCAGTTTTTCGTAGAGTCACAGTAGAGTAGTTCTACTAAAATATGCTTTATTTGTGGTTCCTGGGTCCTGAGGCGATTTTAAATAACAGTTTTGCCTGCAAGAATTGAGATGGGTACTGTGAGGAATTTTTCATCAAAATTGTGAATTATATTAGAGTATTTGTAAAATATTCCGCTTTCTTCAAACAGTGAACAGGAGAGAAATTCTGAACACAGTGTTTTGTAAAGCAAAGTTAATTCATAGCTCTGTGAAATCCACAGGAATTTCAAAAGTCAAAAGAATTTAAATTTTGTAGCAAATACTTCATCTTTGTTTGGCATTCTTCATGTAAGTCAAGTTTTTTAAACTGTTTTTCCAAAAGTGTTTTCATTAGGAGTAGAAGGTTTATAAAGGGAAATAATGAGTCACTGGAGACCATCTGTCTGTCTCAATTATCTTTATTTGATTGACTGTAAGTGAGGAAGGTTTTATTAATAAAATAATATTAAATTATAAAACTATTTTTCCACCAGCAGTAAAACAAGCATCTTAATATCTAATTTATCTCCTTTCTGAAAGAAAGTGTGACTCATAATTCCGATTTATTCAGGTGTTTGTCTTGTTGAATTTTAAAGTCGTTGGGGCCATGAGGGGCCACCAGGTCATTAACCCTTCATTTAAATCTGCCACATGAAGAGATGTTAGTAAGGGTAATACTTCAGCCTAATTGCGTGCTACTCTGTGCTGTGGACAAAAGGCTATGGAAGGACGAAAACTGCCACTGGCCTGGCTGCTTTCCCTGCTTTCCTTACTGTCACTGAGTTTGGTAAGCTTTAAGGCCTAAATGCTTGAGCAAAACAGCAGCTCGTCACCTGAGAGAATGATCTGAGCCTTCTCATCAGAACTCCAACCTGTCTGAGGTCAGAGTCCCTTTCTAACTGCGGCCAATAATGGGTATTTCAGAGGGAAGCAGAGAAAAAGAGTACCATGATTAATATTTCATGATTAAGAGGCCTAGTCACTTGAACTTTAAGATCCGGGCTTGGGTTATTTTATATTCCTCGCTCAATCAGGAAAACTGTTTGATTTCAAGAAAGTCAGTTCACTGGTTTAAGTCTGTGAAATCAGTTGCACGTGGAGTAAATGAGTGTCAGTATGGAGGGGTTTTGGCTCCTCTACTTAGAAGTTAATGGGAAGTCCCTTTGCCTGGATTCTCTTAAAACATTTCACTGCAGAAATACTGGGAAACTTCAGGACTGTATCCCTTGGGAGTCTGAAAATTCTAATTTGACATTTTGAGAGTTGAACTTTACTATAGGAGAGACTTTACACTGGGTCATTGGAATGTTTTTTAATGGAATAAATAATGACAATCCTCTTGTAAATTCTGTAGGTGGCTTTTTTTTTTTGTTGTTTATTTGTGAGTAAAGATGATGTTCAGGGTAAAGAAAACCAAGCTAATGCTATCAGTATATAAAATTTTGTATTTCTCTGTGGCTTTTTCCATGTTCTATACTAAGTGTGAAAGATTTTTGTATTAAGAACTGAGTCTTGATACTCTATAGATGGTGGGGTAGATATTTCTCACAGTTTTGAGCACTGAATTCCTTAGCGCACCATACGTGGGAATACTGGTTTTGAAAAGCTTGCTTTTCTCAGTAAAAAATTACTGTGTTAAGGAACAGTAAACACTAATCTGCTTGGAAGTGGATATTTGGCTTAATAGCAGTGGATTAGTCGGAACGTAAAGGGTAATTTATGCATAGATAATTCATTACGTGTTTTCATTATGTTCGCTTTTGCTATCTTCCCACTTCTTTTTAGCAGAGGTCAGGGTCAGTTCCTTGGTTTAAGCACTGTAGATACATAATTAAAGTGTAGCTGAAGCATTTTTTCCTTCTCTGTGTTTTCCTATTTTTAACCTACTGTGTCTTTCATTAGTCTAACAGAGACTAAGAGAGAATTGGTACAATTTGATTTAAAGAAAAAAAGACACAAAGCTTCAGTCCTTGCAGGCTGTCTGATTTCTCTCTAAAACTTCAGAGTTAATCTTGTGAGAACTAACTGATTTTAGTGTGGAAAAAGTCTGGAATAACTAGATTAATGCATTTTAGGTAGGAAAAGGTGATTTGTTTCGTTTTCAAACCTGAAACTGGAAGATTGTGACAGTATTTCATAGTAAATATTTGAACTTTGTGGATAGTTGATTTAGTGTTCTGTAGAATGGAGCAGCTGCTGTGTTCCTGTCTCTTATAAAAGAGTTACCAGTTTCCTTAACTGTACCTGGAATAATTATCCCTGCCTGCACACTGAGTTGCTTTTTCTTGTAGGGTGCTCTCTAGCCCTGTTTAGATATTGTTGTTCTGATTCTCATCATTTGAGTGTGTTCACGCTACATAACATCTTGAGTTCCAGCTTCTTCAGGGCTTTCAAGACATTTTCATTAGAGGTTTGAGCACCTAATTGAAAAAAAGGGAAGGAAATATGCAGAAAGGGGATAAGGAGGTGTGTGGGAAGTGTGCTGTCTGGGAGGTGTAGTTTAGCTGACTACTCTGGAAGCCTTCTCTGGATGAATGGGGACAAATACTTTATTACCATCAGTAACTGTATTGGTTTGGTATGTGAAAAAAGTGCATGGCAGTCATCAGTCTCTTTATTTGGATAAATCTGTGCATTTTTCCTCTTTAAAATGCCCTGTAGGAATTTGACATGTCCTGTAGGCCTGTGCTCTCTACCAAACATCAACTCCTTTTGTCGATGGGTGCTCTCTCTGCTGGAATGGCAGCACTGGAAGAAGAGGCATGGAACTGGAGATGCATGTGAAAAACAAGCAAGGAGATACAGTTTAATAACTGCATCTGTGAGCTCTCTGCATCTGACTGACATTTAATTTGCCTTTTACTTGGCTGTGGTCAATAAAAACACCACATAGCATGTTCAGAATATCAGCTGTGCTTTTTTGTTTGCAAGGAAAACATTGACATTCTGCACTAAAAGATTTTTTTTTCAGATATGGCATCCTACTAATCTGTACCTTTTCTTAAAAACACTTGAGAAAGTGTTGAATTTGACTAAAATTGCAAAGGAAAATGCCATTGGAATGGTAAATACTTTATGTTTACTCAAGCAGTAGGTTCTTGTGACATACACATGATGACAAGTTTTGCCCAGTAACCCATGCAGTAAGCAGCTTTTCTGAGGTACTGTCTTCACTGTGTTGCAAAACAATTAATCTGCTTTAGGCTGTGCCTACTGCATTCTCCAAGAGCAATCCTACCAAATGTTTGTAGCTGGGGAAGGTCAAAGCACCTCAGTGAACTTGGTCTTCCTTCAACAACACATAACATCTGTTTCTGGAGAGGGTTCCTTTTTAAGCATCTGTGTGCTCAGTGTTGGGGTCGGTTCTTCAGTGTTCTTGGATAGTTTGCAGAGAATCTTTCAGCTGACTGATCTTTTCCCTTTATGTAACTTACAAACTGCTAATTCTTGATCCAGGTTTCAGGAGAGGGAGCTATAGTATTCCACAGTGAAGACACTGCAAATCTGAGGATCAGATCAATTCACAACCAGATATGACCACTAAATATGCAGCATTCCATTGAAATTTTGCTTTCCATGTTGCCAGTGCTGTGCATGCTCACTGCTCATGTGTACACTTTCTCTACCTCTTTGCTGAACAGTACTTATCAGCATTTTTAATAAAATGGATGGCAAGGCTTGTTGACAAATGTAATAGACAGTAAAGAATCTGTCAGGAATCAATAATATCAAACAAAGAAGAATTTAAATAGTAAATGATGACAGCTTCTACAAGTTAAAAATCTGCAGCATCTTGAATCAGGTCATGCCGGAGAGGCGTTCTCCCCTGAGTGAGACCTGAGGTACCTTCAGCGCAGCGAGGGGAAGGGAGGTGCCAGCATGTATTGGAAGAATGAGAGCTGTGTTTTTGGTTGGGGTGAACCTTGCACTTTGAAGAAATTTCTCTGACATAAAGGCTTTTTTAAAGTTCAGGCTTCTTGACTGCTTTGAGAATGTATCTCCATGTATTCCGTAGAGACTGGCTTCCAAGTGCAGCATGGACAGGATTTCCTGAGATGGGAGCTCTGTCTGCTCCCTGAAGAACAAGCAGGAGATACTCAGAGTGCAGCCTACTGTGGCAACATCTGCGCATCGCTCACTGGTGCTTCCAGCCTCTCATCCCCAGCTAGGAATTTTACTCCAGATCTTTTATACTGACTTGATGGGCCAGGCTTGTGTTTTCTTTTACTGCAAAAGGCATTTAAGATCTGTAGGGGAGATTTCAAATAGGTCACAAGTAGGTTAGTAATTTCTGGAATTTATTTTTTTCCTACTTAGGTGTGTGTTTGTTTTTAAAATGCCTTGAATATTGCAAAAAAAAACAAACCAAAAAACCATGAATTGCATTCTCTGTTGTCACAGCTATCGACCTGCATTAGACAGTAATTCTGCTTTCTCCTGCTCCTTTCTTTAATTTTTTTAACCTAGCTCTGTCGAACTGACGAGTCCTAGCACCTGTGTGTCCCATGTGCCTTTGGAGTTTGTTAATTAGTATTCTTAGAGTTCATCCTATTTAGGATCTTGCTCAGCCATGCTCTGTTCCTGAATACTTTCTCCAGTACAGTATAAACTGTAAGCCAGCGTGAAATAGTACAGTGCTGAGTTCAGCTGTCCTTGTGGGCAGATTAAAGCTGCCCGAAGAGGGACAGAACAAGTGAATGGTACCAAATGTGTCTGAATCTCTAATCTTTCAGGTTCTGTAATTAAAAAAAAAACCCACCAAATCAAATCCCAGATGTTCTGGTTTTTAAATTTTTTAAGTGTCATGCTTTCATAGGTATAAATATAATATAAAAATAACGTGTCCCCAAAGATCCATGAAAGTTGGCGTGAAAGGCTGTTTTCTTTGTGGATGTAACTAAGAGTCCCATTTTTTGAGAAGAAGTCTGTTTAGAGTCATGGAATTTTGATTAAAATTATAGTTCCGAAGTTCTTAATACATGTATACAGAGTGTGCTCTTGTTCTGAACATTTAGTGCTCTAGAACATCCGTAAGTTTAGGATGTACCAAAAATTTTTAAAGCAATACATAATGTGCATGTGGCCTATTTGTTTTCACAAAGCCTATTTTTCTTAGTGTGTAGATTTCATGTTTAGTTTAAAAATAAGTCTGTATGTTTTCTTTGGCTTTCAGCCTACTTTTAACTGTAAGTGCATTGATTTAATATGACAGCTCACCTGTCTGTCGTGATAGCCCTCAAAAAAATTCCTACTCTGTTTTACAGTTGCTCAGGAAGACAACTCCTCCCTAGAGGACACAGGGTTATTTGGGGACAGCTATAACTTACTTAAATTTCCCCTGTACAAATGAAAACCCATTCACTACTTCTGATTATTTTCTGTATCTAAAGGGCTTGGCTGCTTAATTTACTTATGCATTTTGATTTTGTAGAAGTTCAAAAGACAATAAAAGTAGCCCTTTAATTATCTTTCTTTGTGTGTTAAGAGAATTGGAGGAAGTAGAAGATGGAACTGAAAGAGGAGTTAATTTCCTATGCATGCTCTGTTGAGGTTTTTGGTAACCACCCTGATTAGCTTTTCTAACCAGCTTCACCAGAAAAAATGTATTTAAAACTTCTTACTGGAAGATTTTGTCAGGATTTCCCCATTTGATTAATGAAGGGGAATACAGGAAAGAAAAATCCACAAATGCCTGTTGATGGTGTCTGTGTTATAAATACAGTAGCATGTAAATCTGTTACAGTGGGATCAGTGGTGGCTTGTTGTTCAGGGTCTTTCCATTTAATATCTAAAAAACATAAATTCATTACAGTGCCAGATTTTTGGAAGAATCGTTTACAAAAAAAAAGCTGCCCAAAACTCACTCTGTCCCCTAATTAAAAAAAAAAAGAAAAGAATTTATAAACTTACTTTCTTATTCCATCTTTAGCCAATCAAACTAATAATTATTGTATTTAGGACAAATTGCTTCTCATTTATCATTGTGCAGCTGGATAAAGGTTCATAATAACAAAGAAATATTCCTGTGTCATTAGGAAGCAATGCCCGATTTTGTCTAAGGCCATTTGCAGTAATTGTGCTCCTTGTGAGAGGGTTCAGCTGTGCCATGTGGGTTCACGTTGTACCTAATGTGGTGTAACTGTGCTGCCACTTCAGGGATGGTTGTAGATTCCTGATGGGTTTCCGTGCATTTTTACTGATTCTTGCAATAAATCAAATGATCATAAGACCGTGGGTCAGCAAAATCAGTCAGCTGGTCCCAGAGGAAGTTGTGGTACTAGGGAAAAATGATCTGAGGAGAGAGGGCAGGGTAGTAGGAAAGAGTCAGCTTGGTCATCTTACCTGGCACATGTGTGCTCTCTAGTTCTGGTGCACAGGGAAAGATCAGAAGTGTCCTTCTCACTAGCAGTCTGCACTTGATCAGTCGGACTCTGAGTATTTAGCTCAGGGCAGGATCTGAAGTGGCCATGTGGTTCATTCTCACATGTCCTGTCCACTCCGTAGGATTGGCATGCACACAGAGCTCACAGCCAGGGTGTTCTGAATGGGTGTGCCCAGGGGCTGTCTGCTGGCCACTGATCCTGGGGGCTGGGGCTGTTCACTACTGTGGGAGGGGAGGGAGGATGAAAACTACCGTGTTTTGGAGGATGGACACTATTATGGAAAGAAGGAACAAGGTCTGCTGAAATACCGACATTGCAAATTTTTTTAAAGTTCTATACAGTTCAAGTACCTTCCTTTTCAAGTCATGGTCACCCAGAATAGAGTAAAGGTCACTGTAAGGCTGGCAGTGTAAAGTGGTCAATAGGAAGTGAAACAGCACATGCCATGAAACAGCATAGGTCTGTCAGAGATAATACAGAGGTTTTTAATAATGGTGTTTGAGGAAGGAAATTTCTTGATAAAATGAGCTGAGTTGCACTGCTGATCACATTTGTTTTGCTCTTTGTTTGTCAGAGAGATTGTATGCAACTGAGGGAAGAGGTATATTTAAATATGATTTGACTTAAAAGTCTCCATGTCCTTTCTGTGTGATCTTCATGTTTATAATGTGGCCACATAGGAAAATTGAAGCAAATCACTTGGAGCTTAAATTAAGAACATGTAAAATAACCTCCCCCTTTTCTTTTCTTGATAATGAAGTCTCTCCTCACTTAAAAGCTTATTTTTTAATAGTCTAATTAATTTACTTGAAGGTTAACTTAGGAAAATGTCTAGTATTTAATTTCTTTTCCTTTTAAAAAACACAAATGGTAATTTAAAACAATTAAAGAATTTCATGGCTGTTTTACTTTTCATTTTATTTTCATATATTAGCGTGTTCTGAGTCAGATATTTTTTCTACCCTTTCTACTATCTGATCAATCAGGAATTTCTTTGCAATATGGAGAATTCTCTGAATAAGCTTATGAGGTATGTTTCTCTGTACTCTTTTTTAGTGAAATGACAAAAACAGTGGAGATTTCTGGGGAAGGTGGACCCTTGGGAATACATGTAGTGCCCTTTTTTTCATCGTTGAGTGGAAGGTAAGATATTTTCTGCATTGCTCAAGAAGTATATTAATGAAAGGCTTTCAGTTGTGCTTATCTTAAAATACCTACTATTGACTAAAAGGAAAACAAAAATTGGTCTATGACACTGCCTTCCATTGCCAAAATATTTACTAGTCCAAGTTCTATATGAGACAACCACAGAATCATTTAGGTAGGAAACGACCTCAGAAATACTTGAGTCCAACCTTTGACTGATCTCCATCTTGTCAGCTAGACCATGGCACAAAGTGCCGTGTCCAGTCATTTCCAGTCAATACTAACATCTTTGTTCATATATGCCCTTTTAATTGTCTCTGATTTTATTCTCTGAATGGTAAACAGGACTCAGTAGTTTTGTGTGGTTTTGGGTTGGTTTTGTTGTGCTGTTATGAGCTTGTTTGTTTGTTTGATGTTTTGTTTTTCCCAATTGAATACCTCTGCATAGGCTCTTCCTTAGTGAAATACCAGACAAGAAGAGTCAAAAAATTGCTTGCCTGCTCATACCTCATATTTTTCAAGCCATCTTTCAAATTTGATTGCATAGCATTTATAAAATGTGCTCTATACCATGAACCTTTCTTTGTCACAATACAATTACTTTAATTATAAATGATTTAACAAAGTCCATTGAGATCACAAAAGCCTATTATAGCAGCATGCTCATATTGATGTGCTGTAGTTAAGACTGCATCAGCATTTTCATTATAGCTGTTTTCCAAGCTATGTAACTTGGATGTGTTAAAAAAAAAAATCTAGGCTGAAATTTGACATACAGAGGCTTAGCCAGAGAGTTAATTTGACACTGGCAGCCGTGAATTAGAGATGGGAAATTGCCAGAGCCATACATGATGCTACTTTATAGTAAAATGGCTGCCTGTTACACAAAGCCAATTATTGCAGAAGTAAAAATTGTCTAGTTCTTAAATGTCTCTTTACTTGTCAGCTTTCATGTAGGACAGAGAATGTGAAGGATTGAATTACCATGTAAAGGTCTGTTTTATTGGCAAGATCTGAACTTGTAAGTGGACCCAAATGAATTCAGATAGTTTTATTTACCAAAAGGGAAAATAGATGTCCATCTGCTGCCTGTAAAAATGGCATCACTGTCTCAAGAAGAAAGTTGGTCTTTGATGGCAACTGTCAGAGATGTGAGTTGTGTCCTTGGCTTTGTGGCCTGCCTGTTTGTCTTGAGAAAGCCATTTGTGTTTGTTACCCATTCTGAAATGCAGAACAGAGCTCTTTCATATAGGCATGCCATAAAGGTTGTAGTGCCTACACTGTATTTCAAGATCTTTCAGTAAAATGATTTTGATGAAATTGCAAGCTAGTGAAATCAGTAATTGTTGTGACTGAAATGCAGTTTTGTACTCAAGTATCACTGTGTTGAGCACAGCTTTTAAAGACCTGCAAGAAGAAGTCTTCCTTGGTCTACATTGTATTCATGTTAATATGTCCTTACTCACAAATGCTTTTGGGGATCTGCTGGAGTAGAGGAGTTTGGCAGATGAGCTACTGGTTGTTTAGGTAGCTGTCTTTACATTTTAGTGACCCTTGACAGAACTGTACTGATACCTTTGTTAAAGCGCTGAACTGACTTAAATGGCTTGACCATCTTTTTTTAATCTAGCCTAAGAATATAAATCCTAACTCATCATAACATGAGAAAGTACAGAAGAGCATCTTTTATTTCTTTTGGTGACATGATAGAATTTATGAGGACATGCTGCCCATGACTAACTGGGTCTGGTATTTCAGTTGTAAAGTTGTCTTCTAATAAGGTAATGCTGGCTTTAGCACTGTGCTGCTGCAGGCCAAAGTTTTTCTGCAGGTCATTAAAACATCATATTAATTTGCAGAATCTTAGTTTATACAGGAACTACAAAAGTAATAGAAATAATTTCCCCTCTTTCTTTTGCACTTAAATATCATTAAAAACAGGAAATTAAAATTTAATAGTGCATTAAAATGCTAAAATTTAGGCTGTGGAAAAAATGTAATGGAGAAATGAATTCAAGCTGCCTCAGTCTGTAACTCAAGCCATGTGGGCAGTACAGCACACACAAGTTTCAGACAAGTAGGCAATCCTATTGCATTGTATGAATGCAGGATCTAAGCGCACAGGATTAGTGAGCAACCAACAATTTGTAATTTCTGTACTTCTACTGGTTTGCATTTTAACATAGTTGTATTCAATTAGTTCTTAGGGTTAAAGTTCTTGATTGCCCCTAGTTGGATGTCTTCAAAAGGGCTTTGGGCCCTCACCATCACTGCCCTTTTTAATCCTTTAGGGAAGGATAACACTCGTTACAAGAGAACCTTTATGCTATTAAATCACTTTTTTCTGTTAGATACTTCAAAGAACTAATATTAGGTAGGAACCAATTTTTCACTTAGTAATTGATAGGACAGAAGTACAAATATTTTAATGTTCTTAGACAGTAAATCTAAAATTAGATGCTCAGTGAATACAGTGCCACTTGAAGTAGTTAATGATGTACTGTGAATCTGTTGGATGGACTTAGATACAAGGGGCAGTCATGAATCTGAGACAAAATACAGGACTTCTGTTTTGTGATGGGAGTGCTGCGTGTTGAAAATTGCACATTAATATTTTATGGAGTATAACCAATAGAAAATGGTCTCTAAAGGTCATTTTTGATGACCATCATTGATGCCGTAGTGGTATGGAAATTTAGTGGACAAAGATTGATTATAAAAGTTCTTCACAAACATATAGTTGTTAGGATTTTTTGGAGACTGTAGTGATATCATTGGATATAGCTATGTTGAATTATAGTTTGCAGTACAGAGGTGTTCCAGGTAGGTCAGGATTAGCCTAGTGCTCCCAGCAAAGTTATCAATACTGGAATTTTGCACCACCCACACCGGCTCACTTTCTGCATTATTCTGTGCTGCATCTCCGTTTTCACTTGCATTTGCCTTGTTAGCAGACAAGTTGGGTGTTGATGTTCTGCTGCTGTCCTGCAGCATGAATGAGTAGTAGTATTTCTGTCTTGTATCAAAGCAAGGGGCTTTGGCAACTGAAAAGTTTGGGAGGCGTTTTCAGAAATAGAAAAGTCAGGGTTTTTTGTCTCATTCTAACTCCTGTTTATTTTATTACAGTCAAGGTAGAAAATTGCTTTTAATCTGTTTGTGCTTTTCTTTGGAGCAGTGTCAGAAAAATTCTGCATAAGCTACACTGACATTTTTAACTGGAGAAGGACCGAGGCGTTTTCCTTTTTCTCCAAGTATGACCTACAGGACTTAATGCTCCCTAAGTTCTAGCAAGTAGTAAAGCATTGGTGTGCAGCAATTTTTTGTGGTATTTTTTGGAATCCCCTCCTTTTTCATTAATAAGTCAGCTGAAACCTTTCTCTAGGTTAAGCACTTCATAGATAGAAAGGTTGTCTATGCTATCATTTCATACACTGTAGAGATTAATATCTGGTTTTAGTTGCTATAAATTCGTATCAGCGCAATAAGGATATTTTTCCCCCATGTTTTGCCTTTTTAGGATGCTGGGACTCTTCATCC
Organism: Cyanoderma ruficeps; assembly: GCA_008694505.1. Taxonomy (NCBI): domain Eukaryota; kingdom Metazoa; phylum Chordata; class Aves; order Passeriformes; family Timaliidae; genus Cyanoderma; species Cyanoderma ruficeps. The sequence continues at coordinate 23,322,108 of VZDJ01000594.1, forward strand.
GTGGTATTGAAGAAAACAGCAGATCTAGGCGTGATGGTCTTTTCCATGAAAATGAATGCATTGTGAAGATAAACCATGTGGACCTTACAGATAAAACCTTTGCACAGTAAGTGCTGGTTTGCTAACACTTTTAACTAGCCAGGATTTTATATAGTGCTGTATTTAAGTGATTTGTAATGGGATTAATACTTTTTTCAGAAAAAAAGCCTGTAAGATTGATATGTGACAGAACCTTCGTAATTTTCTTTTGGAAACCTCCAAATAATGTAAAATTTGAGGAGTTTTAGTGAACTTCCTGTGCTTACTTAATTTAATAACATTAAGTTTTGTAACTGCAGTCTTTCCTTTCCAGTTCTTCTGTTACTTTTACCATATTCTCTTCGTAATTTTTTTCTTCATAAGACCTTCAGAATGAGTCAACATCACATCATGGTGTTTAATGTTCTTTTGCAAATGAAATAAGATTTTTTTTATTGTGGTGCAGCTTTTTGAGCATTAATTTTTTAAAAAATGTGTCTACTGTCACACTATGATTACTTGAGCTAAATGGAAAGTCTCACTTCTTGTGACTTAATGAAAGTCTGTTGACATTTATTATCTATCTCAAATATTTTTTAACTAACAGGTTGTTTTGATCATCTGCGAATTAATGTGGCATTGTTGCCCAAAAGAATAGCCTCTCAAATTTCACAGATATTTGCTGTAGTAATTAAAAAGAAATTTGTTTTTGCTTTTAATCCATATGTTTAGACAACTGAGTGATTGTTTATAATATAACAAAAACCTATTGAGATATCATGGGAGTCGAGGCTTAACTTTCTAAACAGTAAGCCAAATGTTCGAGGCTTTTAGACTAAAATCAAATACATAATTTCACAGTTAGGAATTAATATTTGCAGAATGGGTTTTTATTAAACCAGTGTAGTTCTGTAGCATAGGTATTCTTGTTTCTGAGATGGTGCTTTTTTCCCTCCTGATAGTTTTTCAGTTACGGCTTCCTGCATATTTGGTGGTAAAAGCACTCTACTGTGTTATAGTGTGTGCCATTCTCTTCCATCCATGGAAATTCCTAAATAAGATACCAGTTTTGGCAAAACATAATTGTTGGTGTCTTATTGAAACATTTGTTGCCCCGCTGTGCAGTTTTGTAATGAAATTTCGCAAGTAAGGTTTTGCTTGAGTCCAAACCTCTCTTCAAAATCATATCTGATTCTTTCTTTACAATCTGTTGTCTCCTCTGTGTTTTCTTCCGAATGTAACTACATCTCTAAAGGCTTTCAGCCCATGACATGTTTGTGGAGTGGAGGACTCTGCATGTGTTTCTGTATGGTTACTAGATTTTGGGGCAGGTTGAAATACTTGGGAAATTTCCTTGTTCTCTGTCAGGCTTTCCTTCAAAATGCAACATGCAGGACACTTACTTTTTAAATGCTCAGGTAGAGTTTTGGGAGTTGGAAGGACTATTTATTAGCTTAGAGAGATTGGTCTTGTTAGAATCTCTCTTTGTCATTGTGAGAGAGAAAAGTGACTTAAAGGTGATTCAGAGCAGTGCCTGATTTTGTTGGTCTAAGTTTCCTTATGCTACAAAGCCAAGTAGTGCGGTTACAGTGGCGTTGGATCTGAGCAGAAGAAATACAGGAATTCTGGGCTCAATGTCTGTTTGGGGACTGGGGGGGAACATTTTGGATGAGCTCTAGCCTATTCCCAAGTCTTATATTGTTCTGCTGAATTGTTTTCCAAAATAGCCTTCTACATCATGTCTCTTCCCTGGCTGTGGAGAATGGCTAAAGAAAGACTCTTTCCAGGTTGAAACTAATCTCTGTGAACGTGCCTTTTAGTTTTTGTCTGGCCTGACATAACTGTACTAACCTGACAGAACTCCAAGTTACAGAAATCCACTAATTGTAAAAGATACAACAAAGCATTGTTCCAAAGACTGTTGACCCAGAAATAGCAATCAGATTCTCCTTGGAGAGGAAAATCTGTTGGCCAGCTTCAAATTGACATTTCTTCATAACCCCTGTAATAGCTGTTTTAACACAGAAGAGACTGTTAAATGCTGTCTCTTTCTAATTTCAGCAAAGACTTTCTAGTATTGCTCCTGACAATTGCTTCCTCTGCAGCTGTAACAGCAGCAGCCTACTTTCTGTATTCCCATGTTTATAATAGCTGTATATCAGAACTGTTGGTCTGCTTTTTCATTTGCTGCTAATGTATTCAATTACGTTCTGTTGTGCTGCAGAGTTTCTAGCACCTCTTTTAACTGACTCCCTTATTTCTTTAAAGTATGCACTCGAGGTCTCAAGAAATATAAATTTCTTCATTAATTATTTTCCCTTTGAAGTGCAGCCAGTTATTTTGCCCCTGAAGACTGCATTTAGACTTTCCCATAGGATGTCTTGAGTGATTTCCACTAATTTTTGTTTGAAGGAGATCTTGTTTTCTCTTGCATACATTTTAAATATTAATCTTTTGAAACTGATTTATTAAATTACTTGTAACATATGACCGAGTGGCTACTTGCAACGATGAAGATGGGGTGTGAAAGAAACACAGTTAAAATTCTACATTCTTTATGCTGGAAGTATGCCATGGTTTCTACTATCAGGGTAAGGTCTGTCCTTGAGAATTTTGACAGGCTATAAGTGAACAGATAACCCATAACCTCTGCAGACACACTGGGGCACAGTCTGTTAGAGCTCTGAAACAGAGCCCTTGAGGGTGATGCTAAAAGAATGCCTTTCAATAACATTCTCCCTGCTACTTTTCTTTTCCAAGTTTGAGGTTTCTCTCTGGCAGCATTGCCTGTCAATGAATGTTGCTATTCTGAATCTTGATGATCATACACTCAGTGTGGCAAGGATGGTTCTTTCCCACAGCAGTATCCATTGGGACTGACTCCTGACTTCAATGTCCTCATGCTACAGAAAGCCCTCTTAAAACAGCCTCTCCTTTTCACCACCTACAGCTGCAAGGTGGATGTACTATGCAGCTCTGTTCATCTGGGAAAGCAGTAGATGTGTTTTCAAGACATTTATATTTGCAGTGGCTTCCTTCCTATGTCAGTTTTGTTAAAAAAAAAATTAGTCCACAAGTACTTTGGACGTTGATTCCTGTTACATAATTGAGTGTAAATCCAAAGCCAAGACTTCAGCAGAATACTCACTCAGACCGACAAATGCACCACAGAAGGGTAGGACATAAGTACAATGTTCTTAGAAGGACTCCGTGATTTGTTTAAAATTTAATGTAGCCCTTACTTCCCCTCTTGCCCCAGTTCAGCTAAGCAGAAGTTGTCAGTTTTTCATTCTCAAAATACGCTTCAGCTACTTCTTTTTGTGCTCAAGTGGTCTTCTGCAGTATGGAGGAAAATCAGTCCACTGCAACAGAAGGTGGGAGAGGAAAGCCTAGGAGGAGGGAAGTCTCCTTTGTTCCTTTAGAATCCAAGGTTTGTAACATTGCTTGATTGACCAAATCTACAGGTTATTCAAAATCCAGGGAAGGCTTTATGAACCGTTCTTTTGGACAACTTCTCTTAATTGCCTTACAGTGCACGGGAATCTGAGCGCGATATCATTACCATGGTATCAGTTCACAGATTCATAGAATGGTTTTGGTTGGAAGGGACCTTAAAGGTCATCTCTTCCCAACCCCACTGGCACGGACAGGGATGTCACCCACTAGATCAGGCTGTTCAGGGCCCCATCCAGCCTGGCCAAGGATGGGGCATCCACAGCTTCTCTGGGCAACTTGTTCAAGTACCTCACTACCTCTGAGTAAAGAACTTCTTCTTAATATCTGGCCTAAATCTCTCTCTTTCAGCTTAAAACCATTCTCCATTGCCCCATTGCTATCAAGGGGAGTAGTTCCCTTAAATGCTCTAGAAGTTTCTGGTGTTGTATTTGAGCACATTTGTAAAAACATTATTTATGTGAAGTCTGCATATCCACTTAGCAAAAGGTTGCTGCTTGAAAGATGTGAGCAATATCAACCTATTTATGTATCCATTTATGTAGAAACACAAATAATTGCACTGTTTTGATCACGAGGCTTTTTTTTCTAATGTTTATGTATCCCATACCCTCATCCTATTTAATTGCTGTGGAATCAGCCAGCAGTTGCATTAGGGATTACAAAGGAATCTGAAGAGCAATTAGACTGGATTTGGAAAAAATGGAGAGTTGAGCTTGCTTGGAGTGGATGTATTCACCAAAACAATTGGTGATGAGTGCTCAGTGTGCTTCTATGCCAACACAAAAATACATAACAGAAAAGCATTTGGAAAAAGCAGCAAGCTGTAACTTCAGCAGTCTTTTGATGAGCTTTTGCCATCAGAACTTTTCTTTCTGATGCTCTGTATGAAGAAATGTGTTCATTAATTTATTCTGGCAAGTCTGATTTCGTAGCAGCTTAGGAATTCCTACAGATATGCTACTCCTACTTGAAATATAAGGAAATGCTGTAGTTTTGAAATCCTATTTCATGTGTACTTTTCTAAAAAAGGGATGCTGTAGATGTGAACACTAGGCAAATTTTCATCTTAATTCTCTGTAAACAGCTTCAAATCTTGCACAGATTTTCTAGTTTGTCATATGAATTTTCATACCTTTATTTTAAAGGGCTCAGGACATCTTCCGTCAGGCAATGAAATTTCAAAGTGTCGTCTTGGAAGTGCTTCCTCCATATAACCGAGAACAGTATGAGAAGTCTGCTATTGCTCCTCTCTGTATTCTGAATAATGACGAAGGAGTTACAAAAACAAAAATTCCACCTCCTCTTCATCCAAAACCTGCTGTGAAAACAATTAATATTTCTGGAGCAAGCTTGGAGTCAGGTGTACAGGGAACACTGCAACAAGCCAAGAGCCCCAACCTCCCACGTCTGGGTAGAAAGCCTTCTTCGCCCTCACTGTCTCCGCTCATGGGCTTTGGCAATAAGAGAAATGCAAAGAAAATAAAGATAGACCTGAAAAAAGGTAAGTCTTTGGGGGTGGTATGATTAATTCAGTATCATATTCTCTATAGTAATACCTTAACTTTTAGTTTAATAAGTGACATTGAAAATACAAGCAAATTATTTACCATTTGAAAGTTCCAAAACTTTTGAAAGGTGTAGGAATGTAAACAGTAATGTTTTCTGCACTGGGCTTTCTCATAAACTTTGGATCTATGTTATCCAGACTGACTGAATAGGACTGAACAGTCTCTGTTACTGACTGTGGAAGCAATTCCATTAGCAACAAGTGATTTTAAGAGAGAGTTCAGTCTTTTCATAAGTATAGAATAAAAGTTTGTACTGTTAGCTGGTGACCTTCATTATTTTCTTCAATCTGCTAATTGACCACAACACTGTTATGACATTCTTTTAAAGATAAGTTTAAAAATCTACTCTGCTCTGTTTCATGTTTTCCCAGAGCTTGGCCACAGATTTACCTGTCTTTCTCTTTTTTATTTTCTGCAAACTTTTTTGTGTTTTTTTTCTATCATTATTATTCAGGTGTCAGGAGGCCAAACTTGTGTGTATATCTTTAAATTGCTGCACCATGCAGCTGTGTTTGAATGGAATAATATGTTTAGGAACATGTAATAAAATGTACTTAAGCAATTTCCATTTAGCACTTGTATTTTCTCTTTGATTTAGGTCTCCTGATTTTGCTGAGATTTAAATTTGGTCCTAGAAGTGGCCCTTTTGAAAACTGTCTGTAACTTTATGCTCATAACACATTATGAATGTAATCAAGCTCTTCTTAATTTTTGTTGTTTCTTTACTTAAATCTTTTGGTTTTGCTTCTGAACTCTTCAGCTTTGTGTTAATAAAACCTATTTAAGAATTTCCCTATTCTAAATCTAATGCTTTTGATTTTGAAACACTTACATTTTTAGAAATTGTAGCAATGTGATACTGACATGATATCTTTGAAAAATATCACATGGGTAGTAATATCACTCAATATAAAAATATTTTTATAGACCCTGCTATTCCCTGCTATAGTGATTTTAGTGGCTAGAAAGCAATACCTGTTAATATTTCTTTTACTCCCTATTTGTTATAACATATCTGTTAACACTTGAGGTTATTTATTTCCAAGCAGCAAACAACTTCACTAATGGAAGCTTAGAAATACCACTTTGTCCTTTCTGAGCAGCACATCATCAAGTTTTGCATTCAAATCATGTGATATTTTCCCCATTCACCAAGTTTCAGTAAAATCTGCTAAATTATATTTATGCTAATAAATAATTCCAATTGCTCTGATTCTGTGAAAAACGACTGACATTAAAGTGAAGATTAATATTGAACTGACCTAAAGAAAAGGTAAATGCTTTAAAAAGAGAGTTCTTTCTTGGTTTTTATTGGTATGTGCTTACCCAACTATTTCCATCTGTAGCTGTTGTAAGAGAGTTTGGGTATGTGTTTTGACATCAATAGATTTCTCCTCTAGACCATGCAGAAAATTGGCTCATGTTTACAGCTTTTTGATTGCTTTCTTTTTTTGAGAATTAACATGAACGAGTCTCTGCGATGTCTTGCTTACATTGTTTGCTTACTTTTAATGATCACCGTTGACATGTTGAAATTTATGTTGTGAGTTCTTTGTGTGACATTCTAGGTCCAGAAGGGCTTGGTTTCACCGTGGTTACCAGAGATTCTTCAGTGCACGGTCCTGGTCCAATCTTTGTGAAGAATATTTTACCAAAAGGTGCAGCAGTAAAAGATGGTCGTTTGCAGTCAGGGGACAGAATCCTGGAGGTTAGGATAAATGCCTGTTGTATTTGCATTGTTTAAAGTTGATCACTAGCTTTGTCATAAATCTTTTATTTCCTCATACATATTATTGATGTATGGAACTGCAATTCTTGCCCTTGGTTTAAAAAAAGTCACTCTCGCGGCTTCTATGTTGCTTTTTTGTCAACAAGTGTTTTACACCATGAAGTGGAAAAATGGTTCTTTTCACAAGGGTCGATGGGGTGTTTGAACAAGGGGAACCTGATAAGATCTTGATTTTTAAAGCAGATAAATGTATCCGTTTAGGACCAAAACATCTCTTGCCTCTTCAGCCACATCCAAAAATCTCCAGTTAATATCAAACTGGTAAAGTGCTCATTTTAGGGCAATTTTGCTCAAATTTGTCTTTTGAAAATTTTCAGGTGTCTTGTGACCTACAATCTTATTATCTAATGGGTTATTTCTACTTACTAACTTCAAAAAGCTCTTAAGGTAAACAGTTTTAATACTAAGGTCTTGTTTCTGCACTTTTCATCTTCAAAGTGCTTTACAAACTAATTAAGCCTCACGAACCCCCTGCAAGGTGGGTAAGTACTACAGAGCTGCTTTAACAGATGGTGAAAATGAGGAGGAGAAAGGTTAAGTAATTTGTGCAGGGCCAGAGGGGGAGACAGTAATGGGAGCTGTTGCTGATTCTTCTTTGCTCTCAGTCACTGAATGACGCCTGTGTTATTTGGGGGGAACCTAATAAACCCGCTAAAAGGCAGCCACACTCAGAGATGTGACGTCCTCTGTTCTTTTGTGGCTGGCAGGTGAATGGACGGGACATCACCGGCAGGACGCAGGAAGAGCTCGTCGCTATGCTGAGGAGCACAAAGCAAGGCGACACTGTCTGTCTGGTGGTGGCTCGTCAGGAGGAGGCCTTTCTGCCTCGAGAGCTGGTAAACTTGTTACTCTTTCCCCAAAGAGTGATTTTGAAACAATTCCACGGTTTAAAACTAGCCCAAGAAATAGAAATGATGTCAGCTGAGAAATGCCAATAAAAGGTAGTCACATCAGGCTTGTTTCCAAGAAGTATTTATATTTGATTTTGAGGAGTGTTTGATTTTTATCTACTACAGATGCAATTCCACACAATCTGAGTTTTCATCCCCCAAAAATGACAGCATAAGCATAACTCACAGGGGAATACTGTAAATTAATTTTGTAAGTGTGAGGTCAAGCATAACTAAAAATGGGTTATTCTCTTTCAGAAAAGCAGGAAGTTTTATACCAGAAATCTAAAGTGCATGTAATGAGCCTGCAGCTTATCAGTAACAAACTAGTGAGGGTGGCTGCCCCCAGGAGATGTCTGCTAATCCAGGTGCCCAGCTGCAGGAGTGGTCAGGAAGAGAATTCTGCTGCACTCTTCACAGATTTGGAAGCAAGTTTTTCCTTGGCTGCTGGCCTTTGACTTAATAGGCTTTTGCTTGCCTTTTTTCCATCTCAAGTGCTTAATTTTCACTTTTGTGTTTTTATTAACACTGGCATGAAACTGTGTTCTCTTTTCTCTCACAAAGAGAGAGTAATGCATCAGAGTAAAAGTGCTATCTGATACATGCTTGTTTCCCCTCAGAGAAGGTCATTTCTTTGGTTGCCTCTTCCTTATCTTGATTGATGGCTATACTTGACCTTTCATTAAGTCCTCAGGATAAGGGAAGGACAGCATTTCCTGCTTTTGTGTCATTTTATCTCCTTCAAAGAACACAGACCGCCTTCATCCTTTTCTTAAGATGCTGCCTCCTTGCTTTTCCTTTAGACTGTTGTCAGGATTTCTGCAGAAATCCTCCATGATGTTTCCTCACAAAACATTGCTGACAGTTTTCCTCTTGTTTCCGTGTTGCCAGCTGGACCTTGTTGAGGTCAGGATTGTCTGTGATAGGATAGGGAGCTGGCGGGGCATTCAGGTTCTCTCACGTGAGTCTTTTCTGCTGCTGGTGCCCGATTTTTGTTGTGAGGAGTTACGCAGTGTCATAACAAAACTGTTTCTGTATCCATTTTTTTCTTTCATTATGTAGTTTTTCAGGAGTGTAATGGCAGTTTTTTGTGCCTTGTAATCGGGCATTTGTTGTCAGTGATTCCCAAAGCACGGAAGTCCCTCATTGCATTGCTCTGTGAGTAAGCCCTCAGCCGTAGAGTCAGTGTTTGTGTGGATCCAAGGGAAATTTCTGAGTCTTAAAGTACTAAATTATCTATTCTATGTAGAAATTCTGTTCATTCACCAGCTTTTCTAAATAAGAGCTTATTTTTTGAAAAAACTACCTATCAGCAGTGCTTTATTCTGGGTTTTTTAAGTTATAAAGCACATTAGAAAATGTACTTTAAAAAAGTATGCATTCTTCTCTTCTCTCCCCTGTTCCCACAACATTATATGTTATTATGTATTGTCATAGTGCAAATTCTGCTGGAAATCACTGTAGCAGTGTGTGGGTATAAAAGATTGGAAGAATCTAAAAGGTGTTTATAATTCTTACCTGCCACAATTGTGTGATAATAAATTCTAGTCTCTGCAGCAAGGATTAACTACCTTTCAAAAGGTGATTTACTTATGACTGGCATGATTGAAGTCCCGGAAGTAGCCACATTTCTCCTGCTGGCTTGACCTTCTCTTAGATTGCTTTCTCTGTGAAAAAAATGATGCACAAGTGATGGCCCTCACGGCAACAGTGATGGTGTGGGAATTCTGATACTGCTCTGTGTTCCTCATTATCTCAATCAAGTACAACATAATACAAATGAGAATTACTGAAATGCATTACATAAATTTATGGAACCAGCCCATCTAAATTAAAAAGCCCTTCAGCAACATCTGGTAGCTTACAGCAGAAGTGTGAGTTACCGTCCCACTAAGCTACCAGATGTTGATGCTAACACAATGCTTGTTAGAATTCATGAGGTGTCTGAGAATACTGTCTACAAAGATTAAAAAAAAAATTAAAATTGGTTTAGCTTTTTTGTTTGGTTTCAGCTTTAGCCATGATATTACATTGGACTAATCCTCTGCTGCCTCAAAAGTTACAGTACTGTTTTATCAAAGAGGAGAAAAATGCCAGCTCTTTAAATGTTTGTTTTTGGAAGGAAAAGCAGTGGATAATCCAATATTTTTCAAGGACAGCTGTAACCAAGTGCCCTGACAGTGTAACATGCATGCAGAATTTACCTGAATACTTGGGGATTTTGTTAATGCCTGGCAATAATACGGTAATTGCTTTATATCACACTTGTTCTTGCTTTGAGCAGTTCTCCAGGGACTATAATCTGAGATGTTTTCTTTAGATTACCTGTTACCTGTTGAAAGGAAAAGGGCCACCTAGTAAATGGACCCACGCACCACAGCTTCCTGTGGTAAAGATCCATCTGGAAACTGGACCCTCTAGAAACTCATGCAAAAAACTGCTTTTGAGCATGTTACTCCACTAGAACTGGGTTTTTATGTGAATTTGCTGGAGAAAATTTGATAACTGCATGGGCACAAAGCAAATAATGTAATAAAGTCACACTGGGTGGCATTTGGTTGCATGGGTCTGTAGTAATATAATTTGACTTTACCTTGTAATAAAGCTGCGGCATGAGGAAAGCTTGGTCTCACGGATATTTTCTCTTCAGTAAGATAGATGGGAATGGAGTTTGGGTGTTTTGTTACTGTGATCTGTGCTTACCAATTGCTAGCAAGTAGAAAAATATATTCAGAGTAGCAAGCCTTTGCCACAGCAGCTGAGATGTGATATGGATGAGGATGAATCAGCATTATTAGATTTTAGAGAATTGGGGCTTTGGTTACACTGGCCCATGCAACATCTGAGAGTTACATAGTTACAGTGTTTGGGCATAGCAAGGGAAAAGAGTTGAAAACGCAGTATTTTTAAGGTTGTTACTCCTTAAAAAAAAAGAAAGAAAAGGAGGCTGTAATGAGATTTTATTTTTTTAATATATTGAAACAGATCAGTGAAGTAGAATTTCGACCAACCACAGGCTGTCCTCCTTATTATCCAGTTAGCCAAATGTTCCCAGTAATTCCTGCCAGCTGTTGACAATGTAGCAGCTAAGTAAGGAACTGATTCCAAAACTCAGGGGGAAGATCTCGATTTGCTTAATTACCACAGTCTGCAGTTTGGCCAGTGATTAGTGCATTCTTTAAGGTGCATTTGGGTTTTAAACTCTGTAACACTCTTTTCTAGAGGATGGTGAATATTATAGAAACTGGTGTAACTGAATAGGTTAATTTTAACTGGTTAATTTTCTAGCTCCTCTCAAAGTTGGAATGCACATCAGACTGTGGCTATCGTTCTGTTGTGTTTTGGCAATACAGTGTTTTGACCACGTGTGTCTGCTGCGTCATGTTTTTTGTCTAGGGAAAATGTGTGATCTGAAAGTGCCATTTCTTTTAATAATGATGCAAAAATTATTTACTTCCCCTTCTCTTTCTTTATCCCCACATGGGTAAAACAGGGAAAACCACTTGGATGAGAACAGCTCTGGTGCAGCCCATTCTGTGCTAGGATCCTTTGCAATTCTTTATTCTGTGTGATTCACACAAGCAGAGGAATGTGGCTGCTCTGCAATTGCCAGAAATACTATAGCACCAAAAACATTTACATGCATTTTTCTGTAAGTTAGAGCACATACATTGTAATTTTTGCATACCCTTTATTTTTTGTTTTAAAGATCTCTCTGACTTACCAGTTGCAATTGTTTCTGTGGTTTCTTGGCATATTAACTGATTCCTGAAGAGTGAGGGGGTGAAAGGGAACAAACCATCATTTTTGTAACAATAGCTAAAGGAACAACAATGTACTAAACATGGTATTGGTCTTTAAGTCTTTTTTTACATGTGTATTATACAGGATGGAAGGAAGCAGGGTGAGTGGCAAGTTCAATTAAGCATTTTTTTCTACTTACCATTTGATTAACTTTTATGTTTTAGTCTTCCCCCAGTTAATTTCTTCCACTGCCTTGAACTTATATGCCTGAAGGAAAACCAGTTGGCCTATTTGTTTTAATATTCAAAGCTTAATTTCTATTGCTTCCTTTTAATTGTTGCTTGCCTTTTTATGTGCAGGAAATAATAGGTGAAATTACAGCCTAGTCTTAACCATTTTTGCACCTGTTTTTGTAGTTTGAAACCATGATTCTAGTGCTCAATTGTCTAGAAATGGACAAATTATTTCAGTCAGAAAATGATTCTGGCAAGGACCATTTCTCCATCTCTGTTGTGTTAACCTCTGTTCTAAGGGAGCTGAATTGGATAGGGAAAAAAGAAGTATATATTGAATTTTAATAGCATATACAAGAAGGTATTCTATGTAATGAAAAGAAGGATATTGTGAATGCACATGGCACCTTACATTGTTTATAAACTGTGTAGATTTTTTAAATATCCTGGGGGTTTTAAAAAAAGTTTATTTTTTGGACCTATTCTCTTCATCTGGAATGGTTGAGAAGCGAGTTTAGGTTGTGTCTACATAGACGTATATTTTTTAAGACAAAACATTATATAGTGCAGCCCCTCAAAGTTCTTCAGCTTCATCATGTATTTCAGAAGATGGTTGCAATTTCATTATGTCTTAGAGTACTGGAAAATGTTCTTTGAGGTTTGTTGATTAGTTGTGCTCTTTACAAAAGTCAGTGAGAGATCAGTGTTAAGAAGGAATGCGAATCTTTCCTGTCACAGTGAAAAGTATCTCTTTATCCAGGGTTTGTGTGTGACTCCCTAACTTACCAAAGGGGGATAAATTGCTTGGTAATCTGTGTACCTTTAAAAAGTGGTGGTTTTTTGAGCTCTCATATATAGCGAAGTGTCCATAATGGTACCAGCACAGCAAATGTGATTTTTCCATGGGATAGCAGTTGTGAGCCTTTTTGAGGCCACAGAACCTTACTGCATCTGGTCTGCTCTTGCTTTCTCTGTCGGGCCCATCAGAGTCTTACCATCCAGCAATGATCTGTCTCTCAGAACCTGCTGTTCCTATATTCCAGCAAATATGAGGAATCTTAAAAGGATAGTTTGAAAGACCTGGTCAAAACTCTCACTGCCTGCAAAAACCTCTGATGGTGCTCTACTTGCTGGTAAAGTATAAATTAGAGGGGATAGAGAGAGGATAAGGAGGGAAAAGCATTAGTGTTACTTGTACTATGAGATAGTATATTCGTAAAATGTGTTATGGGATTACTGCCCAAAATTCCTAAGTTTATGAACCCTACCTCAGAACACTGGAAAATGAAAACTGCTTACTTGGTAATATAAGTCTTAGCTCTGAGGTTGCCCAAAATTATTTGGAAGCCCACTAATATAAGTCTTAGCTCTGAGGTTGCCCAAAATTATTTGGAAGCCCACTTTAATGTATGAAATCATAAGTATATGTACATCAGAATACAGGCATGTAAAATCTGAACAGAAAGTGAGTCTTCATATATTTGGATGCATTTATCCAGGTCTACAGTATTTGCATTTAATAAAATCAAAGTATTTGGGCAATTTTTAAATCCTGCTAACAAATGTAGTGCCTTGCTATTTACAAGGGTCACCAGTTCTATTCCATATACCATATGAACATTTCTAAAATCTTTCTGTCTTAGAATACATAAAAAACTTAGAAAAAAGTTTTCCTAGGCTGACTTAATGTAAAACATATGCATGTGGTGTCTGAAGTAGACAAAAGAATTATACCCTGCTTATTGCTTTGTTTACTGTACCTTTAAAACAGTATGCACTAAAATGAGTAAAGAGTTGGATTTGTATATCCCCGTGTTGTGACCTGTGCCTGGAATGAATTCTGAAATGATGCAGTAGCAGCAACTGTAAATTCACCCTGAAGATACCATGCAGCCTTCCATCTTCATGTGTGATAAGATTTTAGGCTCTAAGTGCCAAGGTGCATTAGCTGCCCAAGGCTCCCACTCGGTAGGATGTGTAGGCACACGGCTTACCCCATACATGGGCTGAAAAAGGGAGTTTTCTCAGTGAGGCTGACCTTGACTGAGGACTGAACTAGGTAACTTCTCTCCCTCTGTTTCCTACAGTTGTGTCATTTAAAAGTTTAAGTGAGACTGCATCTTTTGAGGAACAGTGCACACCAAATTATAAATACAAAACTTTTGCAAGGGCAAACCATTTCCTTGGTGGGTTCTCAAATAGGTGAGCCAAGCAAACTGGGGAATCTCAATTTCTGAAATCCCCTGTATCTGCCTTGGATGAAGAGTTGAGTCTAGTTTTGTCAGTTTTTGAAGCTGTAATTCCAGGCAGCCTACATAATTCAAGCCAGACACATTCTATCTAACGTGACACAAATTTGTAGTGTACTCTGTTAATGTTAAAATTACCCAAGCACACTATCATGTATCTCCATGGATTTGCTACTGGCTTTCTTGTCTTAGCCGGGCGTGCCATTAGTGGCCATTTAGTTTTTATTGCAGTATGGAGTACAGATAATTTTAAAGAAGCCAATATAAAATATCTGTCAGATATGCTAAAGATGAATACATGCAGCAACGATTTCAGTTATTTACTAGATTGTGACAAGATTACAACAGTGTATTACCTTTGAGTATTACTTTTAAGAGTGTTACAATATGTCTATTGCAAAATACAGTGCAGATTTTATAGTGACTGAAGGACTGAGCTGTCAGCAAAGTATTTCTTAATTGTGGCTAAGTGCTTGGAAAGAACATAGAGCATGATGCAAATAGGGGGTATCTTCTTTTCAAGCTTTTCTGCCAATAATAGCTATGTGGTGTCACAATTTAAATATTTTTATCAGAAAGTAATTGCAAAAACTTGCAAATGTCTTATTTCCTTCATAAACCTTTGAAAATAACCCTCCTGGGTCTTCTGCCTTTTGCTGTCAGCTCTGAATGGCACCCCAGGGAGTTGACATCTCTTATCAGAAATGAGCAGCCAGGCAAGGGGCAGTCAGCATATGGAGAGGCCATAATAGCGTGTTGGTCAAGGGCACGAGACAGGTACTGAAAGGTCTCTTGTTGTGTTAAACAAATGCTATTTCCTTCCTGCCTAAGTGAGAGCTAATTTTTTTTGTAAGCTTCTCTTTTGGCACAAAACACAATAAGGATATACAAGGCAACCTTTTCAGTGAGAGATTAGCATTAGATTATCATAAATCCACAGATTAAAAGTGCTGTGGTCAATGAGAACAGCCATTGTAAGATTAAATAAAAGGACTAATTGAAAGTGGTGTCCCATGGTGGACAGAGGATTGACACAATATTGTGTAGATATAACCGTGGACTAAGTGGAAAGTGGAAGAATGAAATGCACAGTACATTTTTCAAAGGTTAGAGTTCTGATTGTACTGCTCTCGTGACTGAGCAGTTGTGCATTGTGGGAGTAGGAGAAGGCTAAAAGTAGACTCTCTGTGGTCTTTAAAATAATGAGAATTTATTGGTGAGACCAGTAAAATTTTAGATTATTTTTAATAATCCTTTATTATAATCTTTTAATTAAAAAATCAGATATCTGAGGTATAGATGTGCCTCTAAAAATTAAAGTCATTGGCAGAATATTAATTAAATGTACCCTGAGACCCTTAGATACAGGTTTTCAGTCTGCATTGCTGAATATTATTTAGTACTGTATTATTTCTGCTTTCATATCTAGCAAATTCTCTGTTCTCTCACCTTCATATAAACTCTACTGAACTTTTCTGTCTGGGTTCTGGTGATTTGGTAAATGTCAGAATCGATTTTAGTGAAGCTGCATGCAGGTATATCGGTAGATTAAAACATTCGTGTCCGGATTTCCCTTGAGAGGGATAGTACCTGTTTGGTTGTTTGCTCTGTTCTGTTTAACCACCAAATCTGGACAGCAAGCAAAAAGATTTCCTCTTAGGTGACTTCTGTCTGTCGCCTTCTGGTCCAGGAAAGAGAGAGGAGATCTTTGTCTTCCCCAAGCAATCGAGAGCGGTCAGGAGCTGCCTGGAATGCTGGATGGTGCAACCAGGAGGGGCTTTGAGCAGAAGCTGTGCCTGGCAGACTGCTATAAATACTAGAGAACAAACATCACTAGGCTGCAGAGATATGCTTACCTAGAGGGAACTGTTCAGAGCTTGTTGCAACTGTAGAAATTGTTGGAAGCTGACAGGCTAAGATTTAGCACAGCTGAAGGAAGAATGTGCCCAGCAAGGACAAAATGAACAGTGGAGACTGATTCTTGAAGTGTTGGGTTGTTTTTTGGTTTTGTGTTGGAACTTTTTGTTTGTGGAGTGTTTTGTTTTTAACTTTAACCTGTGTCTCTGTTGAGTAGATTTTATTAATACTTAGGAGTGCTCTTGTCTCAATGTACCCCTCTTAATGGAAAGGAATGAGCAAGAAATTGGGCAAAGGGAACAGGAGGCCTGCATGGATGAATAGAGGACTCCTGTCCTTGCTCAAGCATAAGCAGGAAATACACAGGAGATGGAAACAGGGTCAGGTCACTTGGAATGAATATAGAGGGGTTGTCAGAGTAAGTGAAAACAAGATAAGGAAGGCCATGGCCCATCTGGAATTAAATCTGGCCAAGGATGTCAAGGACAGCTTCTTGAAATACATCCATAACAAAAGGAAAACGAAGGATAATGTGGGGTCATTACTAAACATAACAGGGAGCCTGGTAACAGAGGATGCAGAGAAAGAAGACAGTTACCAAACACCTTTTTTGCATTGGTCTTCATTGACAAGGCCAACCCTCAGGATTCCCTGACCTGGGAGACAATGGTAAAGGAATGCTGGAAAGAATTTCCCTTGGTCAGGAAAGGTTGGGTTAGAGAATGCCTAGGCAAACCTGACATCCTCAGGTTCATAGGTCCTGATGGGATGCATCCACGAGTGCTGAGAGAGCTGAGGAGGCCATTCACAATCATCTTTGGAAAGTCGTGGCAGTCAGGAGTGGTGCCCAAGGACTGGAAGGAGACGAATATCATCCCAGTCTTCAGAAAGGGCAAGAAGGAGTACTCAGGGAACTCTGTTCACATGGATGACAGGAAGGTAATCAGGAGTAGCCAGCAAGAATTCACTAATGGTAAATCATGCATGACTGTCTCTTACAAAGAAACAAATACCTGGATGGATGAGGGACACTGTCCACCTTCAGCAAGGCTTTCAGCACTGTCTCTCACCACACCCTCACGGGCAAAGTAAGGAAGTGTGGACTAGATGAGCTGGCAGTGTGCTGAGAACTGGCTGAACAGTGGCACAGGGGCTCGTTGGAGGCCTTGGTGTTCCCCAAGGTTCAGTACTGGGCCCATTATTCATCAGTGACTTGGATGAAGGGGCAGATGCCTCCTTAGCAGGTTTTCTTGGAAGAGTGGCTGGTCCCCCTGAGAGCTGTGCAGCCCTTCAGAAGGACCCTGACAGGTTGGAGAGATGGCCGGGGGGAGCCTTCTGAAATCCAGCAAAAGCAAATCCAGGGAGAAACAGCCCCATGCACCAGCACAGACTGGGACTGACCTGCTGGAGCAGCCCTGTGGAGAAGGACCTGGGGCTCCTGGTGGCAATAAGCTGCTCCTGAGCCATCAGTGAGCCCCTGTGGCCAAGAAGGCCAATGGGATCCTGGAAGAGCATTGCCAGCAGGTAGAGGGAGGTGATTCTGCCCCGCTCAGCCCTGGTGAGGCACATCTGGAGTCCTGTGTCCAGGTCTACGTTCCTCAGTACAAGAGAGACATGGAGTTCCTGGAGCAAGTCCAGAAGATGGCAACAAAGATGAATAAGGAACTGGAGCATCTCTATGAGGAGGAAAGGCTGAGGGAGCTCAAGGTTATGGAGTCTCCTTCATTGCAGATATTCAAGAACCTCCTGGACACAATCCTGCGCTGTGTGCTCCTGGATGGCCCTGCTTGAGCAGGGGGATTGGGCCTGATGACCCACTGTTCTCCCTTCCAACCTTGCCTACTCTGGGACTGTGTGAAAAGTGCAGACCAGGCCATTTCAAAGCTGTAAACATCCTGAGGGATCACCACGTAGCTACCTGAACTTCGATTTATGTGAAGATTTCTTGTTTATCCTGCTACAATTGAGTTACTTTCCTATGTCTGCAGTGGGGAATAGCCTCAGTGATATACTATCATCTAATTCCTGAACTGCTGGGGTATGATACATTTATTATGGAAAATACACGATGTGGTTGTTGACTGGGTAATTTATAACATAAAGCTGTAAGTTTTTTTCAGGCTAGAAACATATTTGTGTTGCAGCTCATTTCATTCATTCTGTGTTTGAGTTCAGATGCTAGGATGATCTCGAAGTAAGAAGTGTTTCTAATAGAATTCAAGGTTTAGTGTATTGGAGAAGGTTTCCTTTATCAGACCATAATTCAGCTGATGGTGGCTGCTATATTGTAAAGTATTGATGTCTTGGGATAATGTTTTAGCAAAGTCAGGGAAATAGAAGCAGTAGGGATCCAGCTCTCTGAGTCACTATCAGCATTTAATATTCATACCTGCATATTCTAGGAACAGGGGCCATCATTCATTAAATTAGTTGCCCAAATGAAGCAGTTAATTGATGAGCTGCTAACTTAAGAATAACTGGAGCTCTTTTTGTCATCAGTGAAAAGGTATTGCTTGGGAAGAGCATTATGATCAGGATAATAATTTTAAAACATTCAGCAAGTATAGGATGAAAACAAACTTCTAGGTTTTGTTCACCCCTTTTTTCTCCTCTGGTTTTCCTCCTTTCTTGCTGCTTCTCACATCCTCCCACAGATAAGATTTTCAGTCTTGTATTTGCACCAAATAGTCTTGATATTGTAGATTTACTACCAGGCATTTGCTATCAGATGCTGTGCAATGAGTAGCCGAGGAAAATTTTAAGGGAGTAAAAACAGAGTTTACTTGCCTTACAGTGAATTAAGCACTTACTTGTAGATATACATCTCCTTTTCTCTTATCCATACTTGTGAAATCTTGGAATGGTCATTCAGCCTCCATCATGGGTAACAATTTTTTGATAGTACTATTAGACAAAGTTCAATATTACTTTTAAATCAGCTTTTGCTGGATCTTTGGATAAAGCTGAATATAAATAAGGAAAATGAGAGATGTTTGGGATGATTGGACTATGTTGAACAAGAAACTTGTGAAGGACTTCAAAAATATTAGAGAGTTCTGCAGTAATAGGTAAAAGCAGCTTGCATTAAATTTACTGAGGTTTTTATATAATTAAGTGATCTGTTTCATAGAAAATGATTGCAAGGAAAACAGTAGACAAAATGTTACAGATTCCAATTGAAGTAGTAAGGAAAACATAGGAAATGAAGTACTGACAAAGGTTTCCTTACTTGTCTGGAGTCCTTTTGCATGGAGTGATTTGGTAGGTTACTTAACAAAGGCTAGTGCTCAGTATAATTATGTTAAAGGAAGCTGGGAAATGGAGAACACTGAGCAACTCTTTTGGGTGACCAAATCCAGCTTCACATGAAGTCGGGGCTTGTACTGAGGCAGCACTATAAAGCAGTTTGTGACTCCTCGGGTTAAGACAGGCATGAGCACTGGGAGCTTTGTGTCCTGTGGGAACAGCCCCCTCACTGCTTCTCGTGGTATGGGCAAAGACAAAACCCCAGTATAGACTCAGAGAACAGGCAAGTCTAGTGCAGGTGTCACAGATTAAAGTGGAAGGAGAGCAGAAACACAGGAACTGCTTGCCTGGGGACCAGGAAAGTCATACCAAGTCCTGTCCTAAAGGCAGGAGTCATCACATGCTGGGACCCTGAGAAGAATTTGTTCTGTCCAAATCTTGACAGGATGTACCAGTTGAGTAGAATTCTGATCTAAGAGTTCAGAATCAACTGACAAGAATATGTGCAAGTTGAAAAAAAACCAGAAGATTTGGCAGATAAAACCTTGAGTAAGTTAAATTCAAAATGGTTATGTTAAAAGGCCAGTGGTGGTTTTTTTCCTTACCCTGATTCTTCTGAAGTCAGAGCAAGAGTGTTTACAAGTTATTGCAAATATATTGCAAATTGTTCACATCTATATATATTTGCAAATTGTTGCAAATCTGTAGATTTTGGGGGGTTATGTTCAGAATGTCCATATTCAAAGCTAAGAAGTAAAAGTGACAGATGTGAAACTGAGAATTCCGTACTTCTGATGAACAAAACCAGTAGAAATGTGTAACTTAGGTACTGGAGATCAATGCTGGTATCAAGACAATTGTCAGTGTTGGTGCTATGTCATTTTTGTATTTGTCAGTTGCACAAATTGTATTGACTTTAATATCGTGTAATGACATTACAGGAAAAATTTGGTGCATATTCAGATTGAGATTGATACTCAAGTTTTCTGACTGATGTGATTCCTCTCTACCCAGTTGTTGCTCCTCATCAGCGAAAGGGCATCTGAAATAAGTGCAAGTATACTTAGGTGCTGCTGTTTCTTCAGGATGTTAATTTCTGCCCTCAGTTCTGGGGTCATATTTTTGTTGATCAGATAGCATGATACCTGAATGTGCAGGTGTGCTGTGGCTGCTGAGGAAATATCTGTACTGCTGGCACCTTTGCTGACAATTGCAGGGATACTGTATGTGCTGCACCTTAGGTCCTGGAAGTGATCCCTTGCTGGGGTTGAGGAGGATTGGCTCAGCTACTGCACTCCTTGCAGGTGGCCTCTACTGAAAAATTCAACACAAAGATTTGGCACCCTTGGAAGCAGCAGCCAGTCATCTTTCAGCGTGTAATTGTCTGTGTGCTTCCTTTTAATAGTTTTTCTCCTATTAATTTTTTAATACTACTGTTTCAAAGAATAGAAAATGTCCAAAGAGCAAGAAACAAAAGCCTATTAATTGTCTTAGAGTTACATGGAGAAGGAAAAATGGAATAAAATTGAATGCTTTGCATAAAGTCTTTTGTACTAACACCTTCCATGAACAGTTCACTCCATACTAGGTCTCCTTGTCCTTGTTTTATTTTTGAGGTGTGCCAAGATAAATATTTCAGGCAAAAAAATTGATTTTGTTTATGATTCTAACCTGCTTCTAAAAAGACAACCACACCCCCTTCCCCTCTGCTCAGCAACAGACAGCCCTACAAAACTGCAGATACAGTGTACAGTAAAAGAAAGTTCTTTCTGATCTTCCGTAGCTGTGTATGCTTGACTTGACGGTCTTGTAAACAGCTCTCTAATCTAGAGAAAGTCCTGGGATTAACCTATACCAGAAAGAAAAAGGAACAGTCAAACCTCTGTGGAATGAAACTATGTACTAAGGGAGTTAGTGCAGAATAAGTTACTGTGCTTTCAATTTTCACCTTTGCTTTTGTTACACCAGCTTTCCTCGGCAGACAGGTTTAAGGGAAGGATAATTTTTTAAGGATGAAACTCAATTTTCAAAGGGGAATGGGATTTAACAGTACAACTGTCATTATGGTTTGTGAGCTGCATGTAAAGATGTTGAGAGTTTTATGGCTTACATTTTTAATGCAGCTGTGTATAAACGTCTTTTCTACATTCTGCTGCAACATCAGTTTTATATCATGTGGAACTAAGCTATTTTACCTTCTATTTAAGCATATTCCCAGGTATCATTAAGAATAACATTCTAAGCCAGATCTTGTGACAAAATGTCAGCTAAATGAATGCACTGTTGATTATAAGACTGTCTTCAAGCTGCTTCTGGAAAAGAGGACTGTTTATTATTGTACAAATCTGTGGATACCACTCATGCCGACTTCTCACCCCTGTTTTCATCCTTGTTTTCTCCAACAGAAAGGAGAGCCAAACTGCAGTGTCTTTTCTCCAGAAACCACAGAGCAGCTGACCTTTGAGATTCCTCTGAATGATTCTGGCTCTGCTGGACTTGGTGTGAGCTTAAAAGGCAACAAATCTCGGGAGACAGGAGCTGATCTTGGGATTTTCATCAAATCAGTTATTCATGGAGGTGCTGCTTTTAAGGTAGGGAAGAAGCACATCAGGAGGTGAATATGTTAGAATTCTGCCATTTCTGTGTTGAGTGCTGAATCTTACTTGAGAGGCATTCTAGGTGTGCATGCCTTTGTTGCTCATTCCTTTGGGGAGAACTACAAATCTGACATTTCGTCCCATGGTTTCTGGGGTTGTGTGTGAAGCGACAAAGTTTGCCAAAGTGGAAGTGAATTGGTGCAAACCTTAGGGAACATTTGGATGCTGCAGGAAATGGGGAAGAGGAGGAAAGATAAGGATGGGTAGGTATGAGTCAAGGCTGCCTTCCAGCCTCCCCACAGCCTACAGGAAAAGTTTGGCTCAGTGACAGAGAAGTTGATACCCACACTGTGCCTGTAAATAAACTCTCATAATTTTCTTCTTTTTTATTCATAATATTTTATCACTGTATTAAAAATGTGTCTTGGCTGAGCTTGACATCAGTTGTGTAGAAGTTATCAGTTGTTCCTGAGGTGGATTGAATAGGTAATGTTAAATTGGTAAATGACAGTATTTTGACTTGTTCTGTTCCTTCTAAGCACTGTACAAAGACTGTTGTATATTTTATTATTAAAAAGTATTTGAGTTATTGTCTGATCTTTCGGCAGTCTGTTGGCTGAATTTTTTTCCCCCCAATAAAACTTGGAAAAGGTAACTTCCCTGAATTGGAAATGTAGAAAATTACTTAATCTTTCAGAGCTAGTATGTTTAACACCTGTAGAACCATAATGTAATTTTTGTCTTTTATGTTGGCAATTCCTTGCAGTTCTCTCTTCTGTAAAAATACCTTTTAATTCAGCATTATGTAAATTGCTCTACTGACATGAGCCTGCTGAGTAAGACAATTCACAGCATTAAAACTTCAATGATTGTCTATTTACAGCAGCTAGTAAATAGCAATAATCAAGGGTTTAGGTTTCATGAGATTGTTTAATATTTCCCTGCTTCTGTTATGTACCTGTCCTAGTCTCACGGTTATTTCAAGGTTTGCATCTTCATCTGATTGGATTGCACCAGAACTGAGTTAACACACATTGGCCAGATCAGGGCTGGGTAAACTCAATCCATGCGCTTATCAGCTGCTGAGTACAACTCATTTAACCGTGGCAATGAGGCTTCCCTCTTTGTTTTCCCAGCTCTGTGTCCACACCAGTTGCAGTGACAGTGCATTGCCATGGCTGAACTCCTTGTTTTGAACAGCCAAGCTGTGGAGCCATTTTCCATATTAATGGGCTGGCTGCGTGGCTTGTCACATCACAGACCCATAAGACAACCTTTTCTAGCTCTGCATGTTTCCTGCTCTCTGTTCCCCCACAGTGACTCACTCCAGAGCAGTTTATTTTGGTTTGAGATGTCTACAGACTACTAAAGCAGGACTTCTGGGCTCACCCCTGAGTGAACAGGCACAGTTAGTCACCAGGACTGCGAGATTATTTTGTCTTGTGATGGCCTGTAGTCCTGTGACCTGTTCTCCATTCTACCTCGTTATAACCCTTCCAGCAATTAGGCCTGCGTTGTGGTAATGGATCTGAATGTAGGCTCCAGAGCAAATCAGGCAGTAGCTGAGGCTCTGGCTTCAACCAGAGCTGTTCAGAGACTCTGTTCTTGTGCAAGTGCACAAAGAATGCAGACATGTTGGCAATGTTTTGAGGGTCTCACAGTCTATTGTTGTGTAAGGCATGGAGAATAGCTCTTTCTTCTGTCTAATGACCTTTATATATAGAACACAACCTAATCAGTGAGTGTTAACAATTAATAAAATTTCTTGTATCAAGTTAAAAAGTATGTGCATATTGGTACATAAATATTTTAAGATGTCTTATTGTCCTTATTTTAAATCTCTTCTTGGAGCAAATTTTGAAATAAAAAGCCTTTCTTTGCAGCTGGTAGTTGTCCAGAGAATTTTCCCATGCTATTCATTGGTATTCTCTGAAATGGATTATTATGGATTAAGACATGTGCATTTGCTTTTCAGTGTGCAGTGTTTTCTTGGGAAACTGTCACAAGAAGAAATCTTAATGCTCACTGACATGAGAATTCTTTCACTATTTCTCACTTCTGCATTTAGAATTTAAAATTTTTTTGGTATTGGTGTATCATGCTAATATAAGTGGAAACTTTATCCCGTTGTCTGTACAGTCACTGCTTGTCCTCAGAAGAAGAAATATAATACATAGAATTTAAACACATTTGTTTCACTGATAAAGTAAATGCTCAATCCTTATAATGCTGTATAAAGGTTTTGAGACATTAAATTTATTTTACCCATGTGTTTTTTAGAATGAAGAGTAGACTATGAGATGCAGACCATCTTTTTTGGTTACCATTACTTGTTATTGGCTTGAACTGAGGTCTTAAAGAGAGGCCTAATATTTTTAAGTATTTTGATCTATTAACACATTAACTCCAATGGCATTGCAAACTGCAGTAAGGGGTATTTTTAAAACCATAATGGAAAACTTCAGTATTTAATTCCATCTTTAATGATTTTTCTTTTGTCCTAGCTAAAGGTTTTAGAAAATGTCAATGGATGTAGCATCATATATACTACAGTAAGACCCAGTCCTCTTTACTGCTCTTCCTAAAAAATCAAACAAAATAAAAATGCCTTAAAAGTTCCAGTGTGTTCTAACACTGTATCCTGCAGGAATAAAACCAGTTCCTTTTGCTGATTGAACCATTATGTCTCTTCTTAACCTTCTTTTGTAATTTTGAAGTATGTATTTTTTTAACAACCCTAAGATAGAGAAGTGACTGGAATACTTGATATTTGTACCTATGCAGAGCCTTTCATGTGAAGAACACTAACATTTGCCTGAGTTTAAATGCGTCGTCATTCCCCCTAACTTTGGGGATTTCGTCCTTGTTCACCTCAAGACATCTTGCCTTTTCACTCAGAATGCATTGCTGGGGATCATGTATTTGCAGTCCACTGCAGCTGAATGAAACAGAGCCCCTACAATAAATCATGTAATATTCTCTGTGTGCATTTGTTCAAATCAAGCATGATGTAGCTCAAACATCCTTGGTCCTTCTGTGTGCTGTTGCAATGAGCACTGCTCGTTGTGTGCAATGGATGGGGAGATTGGATAATTCCAATAACTGCCATTAGGGCATTCTGACAGAAATGTCGTTGGTATGATAAGGGAAATAGATTATTGTGCCTTGGTTAAAAATGTGAGTCCTTGAAGATCATGGCATTATATCTTCCTGCTCTGCTGTAAAAAGTGGGAGTCTTGTGAAGTGCTGTGAAGAATATGGCAGCCATGTGGTGCTGGTTCTGCGCCTTGCTGTGAGTCACCATAAAAAACCCAGCATTTTTTGAATAAGTGAGGGAAGAATAACATCAGCCTCTATTAGAATAGCTCACTCGCAGTTCCAGAGATGGCATTTGAAAACTGTTCTGCTGAAATGCCAAATGTTGTTTTCCTACTCAAAAGCCACAAAGAAACCTACCTCTCAGAGATGAAAGAAGAAACGTGTTAAAACAACATTTAGCTTGTTTTGAGCCAAGCAGATTTTCTTGCAGTTCAGGCTTCCAAACCAGGCCATAACACAAGGGATGTGAAAATCTGTGTTTGGAAACTGTTTAGACGTTGGGATTTTTTTTTTCCCTGGTCTCTAAAAAGGCAAAAGGTTTTTCTGTGAAGTAACTTCTGCCTGTTGTGTGAAAACAGCGTTCAGCTGTCTTACAGCCTGTCTGGTACAGGTGACTTAGCAAGTGTGGTTGATCAACAGTTATGAATGATGCACATCTTTTTTTTCGATCACAATTGAAGTGTTGAATTCAAGTGGAATTTTTTGTTTAAATGCTTCACATAACAGAATGGAAAGAAGGGAGGACGCATCAAAAGAAGCCCTTTAAGAAGTAATGTAATTGTAATATAAATAAATATAAAATCTCATACGAAAGTACTACAAGGAAAATTAACAGTTGGGCCAATACAGAGCCATGTGAGGCTCAGTGATTCATTTAAAAATGCATGCTGTATTCAGGACAGTTGCATACTTAACAGATGTAGTCGTGACAAGATGCATTTGGCATTGTATTTGTGTATAATTTAGAAAGAAACTTCAACAGATATTTATACATCGTGGGTTTTTTTCCAGAAAGGAGAAAGAGTAATCCAAGAAACTGTAGGACCATAGGGGGAGGACATGAGGACTTGTAAAATTTTCAGAGTCTTACAGAAACCTACAAAAAATTAATTTTTTTCCCTTAAACTCCTGTTGCTCTGAATAGCTCCATTCATATCAGCAAATTTTGATTGAGCACAGAGGGATTACAAATGTGCAAATAATAAAATTTTCTGTTCAGCAGTGTTAACTCTTGTCTCTCTAAACTTCAGCTCTTGTGATGGCATCATTTGTAGGTAGAGAAAGGGTGGGGGTAACTGACTTTGACAGTATGTACATCTAAGTTGGTATAAAATATTCAGCAGAGAGGTGGAAGAGGTTTTGGTGTCTCCTCCAAATGATCTCTCTGATTTCTATCCTCCATTTCCAGACCCTCCCAAGAAAAGTTTTATTTCTCTTTGTTTTCCTTCTCTGAGTGACTCGTCTCCTAATGATTTCTTTCCATCTTCTTGTCCATCCCAGTCTATTTTGGATTTTGTTATATACTGTTTTTTCTTCAGCTTTGTGGTTATCTGTACCCTGCTGTAATAATGATTATATGCAGTTCCAAAAAAAATAACACTTAATAAAGCTGGGTGTGTCACAGCTACTGTAACTCACTCAAAAATGACTTAGACTTGGCAGCAATAGCTGAACATCTTAGTTACGGAAAAAAATAGAAATCAGATTGTATATATATATTGTATTGCTCAGATGCATGAAATATATAAACGGTTTGGATGAGTGCCTTATGAAGAGTTTGTGCCGAGTCTGTGAATGAATCAGACTCATCTTAACCAAGCCCTGTATTTCTGTGCAAGATCTCCCCTATTGTCGTTTCTTCATTGCCTTGTATCACATGTCTTTGGTTTGTTAGTCCTTCGCCTCCTTGTTTGAGGTCTGATGCCAGCCTGATGATTGTGAACTTCACAAGCTTTAAAAGAAATTCCTGTGTCTCAATTAAATAGACCTTATTTTCTTGTTAAAGAGAGAAAAGTCCATGGCACATTCTTTTATGAAAAGAAATAAATCACAGGTCATAATGACAACAGCAACAGGACTCCTAAATCTCAAGATAGTAGTGCCCACAATTTTATTACACCTGCAAATGTCAGTTAACCTTGGCAAATGAAGCTGAATTACTTTTTCAAAGCCTAGGTTACTTCATACTGCTCAACCCTAATTTTGTTATTGGCAGCAGTTTTGGATGTTGTAAAACAGGGACAGCATTAATTAGTAAGGATGCTTAAATTTTAGTGACCATTCTGTACTGAGGACACTGGCCCATGTGATGGCATGAGAGTTGTGACAAGATACACATCAATAAGATTGTAAGACAAAATTTTGGAGCTATTTCTTACCAGATCTTAATAGTAGGTAATAATGCATGAAAAACAGGTTATACTACTCCTTTGGGATTGCAGTGTGGATACTAATAGTAATAGTGTGGGCCTTTTAAACAAAAAAAAAAGCTTATTTCCCTTTTTTTGGGGTAGTGGGATGGGTGGGTTATTTTGTGGTTTGTATTATTTCGGTTTTGCGTGTTTGGTTTGGGTTTTTTAAAATTATTTAATTTTTTGCACTGATACAAATAAACTGCAAATGCAAGAAAACCAGCAGTCTGTGCATTAATGTCTATGTTGGTATTTGCACTATGAACTCTTTCTAAAAATTTAGTGAACAGGAGGAGAAAATCATCAATTACTGGACACAAAGTTATTTCTGGCACTGTCCAGTCTTTCATTTATTGAGTTACAGGAGCAATGTCTGATTGTCTGCATCGTGCTTTCCTATGTGTAGCACCTCTGCTTACTAATTCTTGGAGGTTTTTTTAAATTGTCTTTGTCTTTTCCCTGCAGGACGGTCGCCTGCGGGTCAATGACCAGCTGGTGGCAGTGAACGGGGAGTCGCTGCTGGGCAAGTCAAACCACGAGGCCATGGAAACCCTGCGGCGCTCCATGTCCATGGAAGGAAACATCCGGGGCAGGATCCAGCTGGTCGTGCTCCGCAGGCTGGAGCTGCACACAGAGGTGAGTGAGGCAGTCAATGCTTTATTAGATCAATGCCTTTCCAGTTCCTGTGGTTTTGCATGTAAGAGATGATTGCTGAAATCGTGGTCACAGAGATCTTCTCTTGGCAGAATTAATTCTCTCCTGGAGAGGGGACACACAAAATGTTTCTGGTTGATATCTCCTGGTCTTGTTGAGGCTAGGCTAAAAGTTGCTTCTTGTTTTGATCCAACAAGTATTAGAGCAAAAGAAAATATGATTCCAAAAAAAGTTAATTTAGGGTTAATATATTGATGTAGTTTTGACTATCTGCTACCTCCTTAAGGCAATTGCTGGGATACAGGCAATTTAAATTATTCCGATTTCCTTTGTTGTTATAATCAGATGCCTGAGTATCTTAGAGTGACTAGGGTTTTACTTTACTCTTGCTTTTTCATTAGTACTTAATGTATTTGTGTGTGTGTTTTTCTGGACCTGTTTTGCCTTTTTATTAGTTGGTGGTTTTTTTGACATTCAAGGAGTTAAATATTTTACTTTTCCTGGTCACAGGAAGATTCCTTCAAGATGGGTTTCTGAGTTGAGTGACGTAAAATCTATTTAAGGTAACAAAATAAGAAAAGAAAGACATTTTTAACTATCATGTTTTCTAGACATCATAAAAATGGATGTTTGCCAGTCACTTCTTATTTTGAGAAAGATTGGTTTTATGATCTCCCTTGCTCCCTCTTTCAATGCATGCACACACATACACACTCTTTTCTCATCTCTGCGTAGGTAATATACATGTATACTGACTGCCTTTTCTACCCACCCCAGTTTTAATTCTAACCCTTGAGCAAATATTTTAAGCAATTTTAAATACCTGTAGGGTTTTTTAAAATGAAACTATGTACAGGTGGATTTGGGGTGTAAAAGGTTGTAATAAACCTCATCATAGAATTCCAAGATATTTCAAGCGTCTTATTTAATGAGCATTACTGGAACATTTTAAAATGTTACAAACAATCATGTTTGTGGGTGTATTTGCATAACATTCCAGAGGGAGGAAGAGGATGCAGGTGTCTTTTAATTTAATTGACTCTTAAATATTTTTCTGATAATTTTCTATGTAATTTACTACCATCATTTATTGGTTGAGAAATGGATTTAGAAATATATAATTTCCCAATTATTATGCTCTTACTTTGTTGGGAGGACAGTTTGGAAAAGCCTCATGATGTCAATTGTGCCAGGAAAATATGAAAAGTATCCATTAGCAATTCTGGAATATGTTGGAGGAAAACACATTTTTGCTTTCCTTTTATATGTGACAGCATCCTGTTGTTAGGAAGAATTATGAAGTTGCTATTTATTGTGCACTTTCGGGATATAAGAAAGATAGCTTACCTTCAAAGAAAGTTCAGTCCTGCAAGTTTTCTTTATAACTAAAGCTACTTCCTTTTAAAAAGCTTCCAATCAAACATCAGATTAACCTGGTAAAAGTATGAGGCTGCTTTTTATAGCTAAGTGTATAGTTTTGAATACTATCCAGATGTATGAAGGAGGTAAATAGTCTTGACTCATGCCCTTTGAAGAATGCATAATGAGGTCTTGATTGAATCAAATTCATTTTAGACAGGAATTAATTTTTATAGGGTAGTCTTTTCGTTCAATTGTAATTCCATTTGAGTCTGGAGACCGTAGCAGAGATGGGTTGGTGCCCGTTCTTTCCTTTCCCCAAAGCAGCTACCCAAGCACTGCATCTCAGCTTGGCAGAGGGAGAATATGTTTAGAAATGCATTATTGTTTTTATTGGGCAGGACACTAATGGAGGTCTTCCATGACAGCTATGTTTTATAAGCTGAATACTTGAATTAGGTTGGTTACTGATCAGTTGTTGGGATATTGATGGTGTCATTTATCAAAGAGCTGGAAAAGCAGATTTGTTGTTGCTGTTAATTCAAGGCCCCTTATCCCACTGTGTCTCCAATGGATAGTTTGAAAAAGCAGTAAATGTGGACTTTACAACCTAAGGAAGCTTATGTAAACTAAGGCTCCAGTTTCAAGAGGAAACACAACTGTCAGTGCCTGTGTGGTGTTGGTGTGTTTGGAGGTTGAATATAACCTCTTCAAATGGATGGTCCTGCACTGATGAAAAGAGAATGTTACATGTGCCGTCTGTCCACTAAACTTAGATTTGTAGCCATATTGTCACCTTGAGCATACCAGCACTGATTTGTGTTCTGAGGTGCAATTTTTCTATTTTATTCTGCTTATTTTCATTGTATTTTTTCTACCACTATTTTATTACAATTTTACTTTTATTAAGTTACATTATTTTATTTTTGTTATTAAGCTTGAAAAACAGGTTGCAAGGAGGTGTAACATGCTGTCCTTCCTTATGTCTTGGTTTGCAGGCAATCACTTGCCAATACATCAAATCTCTTGCATCATTTTAAAAATAAATTACATGGGTTAGATACATGCATTTCTTCTGTAGATGTGACTATGGAATTTTAAAAAAAATGTATATTTAGTATAACATTTGCTGACATAATGAACATGCAGTTTAAAAATAGAAGCCAGTTGGATCCTGCTTCAGAAAAACAGATATAAAATCACAGAAAATATAAAGGTTGCTTTGAAAACTAGCCATAATATTTCCCCTGTGTGGGTTTTGGTTTTCCCTGGATAATGACTACAGACATGTCTTTCTGGGTCTGTCCCAGTTTTAGAAACTGATTTTTATTTATTTTTTTTCCCAACTTTTTTCCTTTGAGCAACTGCTCAGGAGAATAAATTAAGCACTATGGCATGTATGGGGCGGGGGGGTAGGCAATGTCTCAAAAGAAAAGCTGACTAGAGGTGTGACAGGAGTTTGTTTAGCTGCTAGCCAGAAGACCTGCGTTTGGGAGTTTGGTGTAACTCCTTACTTGCAAAACTGTTCTAGTGTGTGATCATCAGAACATATGCACTCAGTCTCGGAGAGAAGGGAACCAGCTGGCTGGCAGAAAAATACCATTGGCATTGCCCATGTTCTTGTGTTGACAATGTCACAAGCTGCCCTCCCAGATGGAGAATTTGAATGAAGCCAGTTGTGGGTCATAAAAAAAAAAAAAATCTTCATTTTTTTGCATCATTCTTAATGGTTGTTATATGCTTGGATGTTGTTCTTATTTCATGGTCAGCAAAACCAGATTGCAATTTTGAAGAGCTCTCTCAAGTATCTCATTTGAGAGGAGGCAATACCCAGTGAACACGTTATATCACACTGTGTCCGTGCACTGTCTGCAGTGATGGATGCTCTTCTGTGTTGTTGAATATGTAAATTTTGTGTTGCAATGTGTGGTTCTGTTTTTCCCTTAGGAACGCTCAGACCAGGGACTCTTTCAAAAATCAGCCTTTGACAGGAGTCATAACTTCGCGGCTGCTTCCCGACGCAATGATGCCATTCTCCAGCAATTTGTAACATGCAGTCCTCAGGAAGGAATAAAAGGTAGTCTCTACATACCCTTCTCTGTGCTGAGAAAGAGAGTGCTTTGTGGTTTTGTTTCCTGAAATCCACAGCCACCAAAAGCAGTTAATTAGAGTAAGTGCACGCTATGCTACTTTGAGGCTTGAAGATCCAGCGAGGGTGGGAGAGCTGACTCAGAAGTTGTGAATGAGATTCCTGGCACAAATTCCAGTTTAAGTAACAGTTTCTAGCTCGCTGCCCCAACACGTAAGGCTGGATAAAAAACAAATGATGAGTGCAAAATATATGTTGTCAAAATGTTTATTTTCTATATATCTTTAATGAGCGCGATGATTTTTACGTTTAATTTTTAGATTATGTCCTGGGTTATTACAAGCCTAATTAACTTATACTAAAACATGATGTTCGGAAAGTGCACTTACTTATTTTAGACTTTAAGGTAAAATTTGTTCAAAGGTTAGAAACATTCCCCTAATTTACAAGCTGGAATTATATTAATGAACTCATTAAAAAGAATTAGATAATTGTGTAAATTGTGCAAAGAAAACCTACATGTGTGAGCATATGGAAGCATACAAGTAAGAGCATTTAAGGCCACTTCTCTTGCTGCCTTTTTTCATTTCTGATGGCAAACTGTACTATTTTCTTCAATGTGCTCCTGACTCAGCAAGGTACTAGTTATTTGAAAAGTTTAAGTATTTGAGATGGTCTTGACCCCTATCCTTTTAAGTGTGCTCCCATTCTTCAAGGCAAGCACATCGCTAAATACTTTTCAGTAGGAAAAAAGATTTTCTTTGATGTCGTTGAATTATGCATGATTTTTCCCACTTTCCTAGACAACTGTGGAATCAGGGTAGCCTACAAAAAGTAATTTCATAGGCTGCTGTGATGACTGTGTGGGGTACTTTTAATCAAAACCAAAGAGCTCTTATCTGTAAAATTCAAGAGAAACTCCCATAGAATTTAGGGATAACTTATTTGTGTTGACTTCAATATTTTGACAGCGTGACTCCAGGCAAAGAATTAGGTATAGCCTGAAACATTGTAAATATTCAAAGATCAGAGCCTTTTGCCTAGATCTACCCTACATTTCTCTTGTATGTAGTTTACACTCATTCTGTAAGAGTCCAATCCTTGGGAGCTAGCCTGCCCTGTAGACTTGGGCATTACCAAAGAAATATCAGAAGGCAGAAAATACCTTTAAATGCTTCCTTAAAAACCATAGCAGCAAATGCTCTGAAGCCATTGATGCAGATGAATGGCAACTGCCAACCTGTCACTTAAATTCAAAACAAAGTATGTGGAAGTGTTGTACTTTCAGATAAGGATTCTTCAACTGCGATCCAAAAATCAGGGTGGCTGGTTTTCAGCTCAGCCATAAAATTATGTTAAATAGGCATCTTTTTAATTAAAGAATTATGATAAGAAGGCATTATAGCAAAAAAAAATAAAGGGATGGCCTCAGAAAAGAATGTGTTGGACATGAAAAAGAGGCTTTGGAGTGCTGCTGGCACAGGGAGGGTTTGGCGTGGCTGGGTCTTCACAGCCATGGCCTGGAAAGTGATTGGAATTCGAGTCTGTGGACAAGAGATGACAAAGATGTTGCTACCACCTACTCAAGATATTGTATTGAGATTTGTTGAAGATTTGGCATTTGATGAGTAAAATTTCAGTGATCTTAATGGAAAATTGCACAGGCACGTGCAGCGGGAGGGCTGCAGGATGGCTCTGATAAGAAATTGTTTTGGTGGTAGACAATTCGGGCTTGCACTAGTGTCTCACGTTGCAGGAATATTTTTCTTATTTTGAAATTATAGTATTAATTGTTATTGAGCTAATACTCATTCTGCTTTTCATCTGAGCATGTCACCTATTTCCTCCCATCACTGGTTTGAATTCTTTTTTGCATTGATTCTTTAAAAGCTTTGTCCTTGTTGTTTTAAGGAGTCTGTAAGGGTGAAACACTTTGCCTTTGCACAACCCTCTTTTATCTCAGCTGTGAACTTCAGGTTGTGTGTCTGTTTAAGGACATGAGTCACAGACCTGGGGAGCTTCTTGTGTCAGGCAGGAACAGATCCTTATACCTGCTCAGTGTGCTATCCACATCTTGAATGTACAAGTACATTTTTGCAAAGAATAATAAAACACAGAAGAGTTTTTTAACATAATATGGGATCTGATGTAAGAATTTAATGTAGGAACTGTATGATGTTTCATAAAATGTCACTTTCTTAATTAATGTTTTCTAATAAGTTATTTCCAGTACCATTCACTGCTCCTACCAGTAAAATTCTTATGAAAGCTCAGCAGAAATACACTGAAGCTTGGCCTGCTAATATTGCTGTCTGTTTTAAGAGTCTTTTTTATTATACATGAGGAAGAAGAACTAATGTCTGGGGAAAAGTGCTTATAGCCAGAACATTAAATTTTGTCTTGCCTGTGGATATTTAAATAAAGGGGGAGGGGATAGTGATCCAGTATTGAAATGCCAGTGTTTGTTCTATTTTTGCATGAATAACACTTGCTGCCTTCAGGTCCTCACTTCTTTTGCTGCCAAGCTGTTGCACGGTGTTTTTTAGAACAATCTCTTTGAGAATTGATACTTTAGTGCCAGAAGCTTTACATTTCTGGTGTCGAGAGATTACTGGAGTGTGTTTCATTAGAGGTTCTGATATATTTCTTATAACCCTATATTATAAATAGTTATAGGAAAAATGCTGTCATTTCTCTATTAAGTAGTAAAATAATCAAACTTCCTCTACTACCAGAGACTGCTGAATCTTCGTGGTTGTACAAGCACCTCTGTTTTCATACGTATATGGTAACATCAAGATAGAAAATTAAGAAGTGAATTTTTAAATTATTTAGATTTTCCTTGTAAAGCTGCATATGTCTTATAGACAGACTCAATTTTTCCCCTGCTTGAGTTACTCTTTTTTAGTCTCTTAATCTGTTTAATATCTGAAAATTCAATACATTTTGTTCAGTGCTTAGATTTATCTGGATCTGTTAAGGTCATTTCCTGAGGTCTTGAACATGGAGCCAATGACTGCCCCTTAGGTTAAATTCTCTCATGCTCTGGCTCCTGCTCCCATTTTACTGGGAGCTGTAATCCCTTGTGATCATTTCTGATTCACTGAGGAAGTCTGACATTTTTCTATGTGTACCCTTTTGTTACTGTAAGAAAAATACCATTGGTAACCCATGATCAAACTGCCCTGGTGAAATGAGGTACCAATTACTGTGAATCTAAGCCAGTATAACTACATGATATGCTCAGTCACTTGCCATGGCTACAGGAGTCTGCAGCCACAGTGTAAGTGTGGTGTAGTTCTGTTCTTTTTCATTTGTCGGGGGTTTTGGGGCAGGGGGGTTAGGGGTTTTTTTTTTCTTTTTTCAGTGTGGTGTTTGTTTTGTTTTTTGTTTTTGGGGTTTTTTTCTTTTTTTGGGAGGGAGGTTAAATTTTTTCCAAGCGTCTCTTTCCTACTTTTGATAGTCAGTGGTTTAGGGACTTACTAACTCAGAGGTTCTGTCGGGACCGTTGTACCATGGATACATTTCTAACTTTTGGTACGTTTCTTAATCTTTTCTTAAAATTTTGTTTCCAAAGTGTCTTCATGGCAGTGAGTTCTGTGAAAAATGCTTCGTGTTTGTCCTAGGTGTGCTATTTGATAGTTAAACTGGTTGCCTTCTTGTACTGTGCATGAGACAGTGAGAGCTTCCTTTTCACCTTAGGCATAGCTTCTACAATTTCATAGACTCCTCTTTTATCTCCTTCTATTGCTTCTTTCTCTAAACTAAAGAATCCCAATCAGTGGTCCTTGTAGGAGTGTTCATACCTGAGTCCAACTATCCTTGCTACCTTTTCAATGTGCTTCTGAATATGTCATTTTTTGCATAGGAAGAATGAAACAGTAGACACTACTTAAAAATAAGGCACACCATTAACTATTTGAGTTGTAGTTGGAGTGTTTGGACATTTTTGCGCTTGTAAATGACTGCCTCCCTTTGACTTCACTAAGCATATATTGAAAGAACAACCCAGTGCACATCTCGTGTACTGTTCCAGAGCCGTAAGAGCCTTTGTGTAAGTCTCACGAGTTTTTCCCTACTTCCACCTGCACCACTTTGCAGTCTCTGACAGGGAATTTCACCTGCATTTCTTACTAATGTCCTGCAGTCTTTTTGCAGAACTTCATAGTCTCCTTCCTTTTGGCAGTTCCATTTGGTATCACATTGAACAGTATGAGTTCCTCTTTTGTTCTAAGTTCTTTTTCCTGTGAGAACTTGCCTTTTACTTCTCATTTGTTCCCTGTTCTTATATTCAAACCTGGAAGAGTGGGGATCACAGTGGAAGAAGCTCGTGTGTATATGTAAGGTAGCATACGTGTATTTTACATCAGACTGGCAATCATTTTTTAAGGTCTCACTAAAACTTTCCTCCTCATCTGCTTATCCTCACATTCTTTTCATGATGCTCACACTTTTCCTGAGGTACAGCGTTTGAGCTATTTTTTCTTTTTCTTATCTTTAGAAGGCTATCCAGCCAATAGGAATTTTATAGGATTCTTGAGCTAATACTGTGGGTTTGTGGGGGTTGTTTTTTGGGAGAGTTTTTTGTTGGAATTTTTTTTCCCAATTTTTTTTTGTTTGTTATATGAGTGTTCTTATCAAATAAATAAAATCTATTGCTTTCTCCTTTGATGTCTTCTTGCCAACCCTTTTTCTCTCAGGTTAGGTTAGTGCTTTTAGACAGGATTGTACAAAAGGACTGCCAACTTTCCATGCAGCAAAACAGGTCATGTTGAAGTGTGGCATGTCATACTGTTAGATTGCTTCCCTGCCATTGAAACCCAAGGAAGTGTCCATGTTTCCTATTCAGGTTCAGAGGGTGAAGGCATATTCGACATTGAAAAATGCAGAGACGTTTTCTAAGATGATACCTTTGGGTTGAGAAGTGAATTCAGAGGACAGTAATAAACTGGCCTACAGTGAACACAGCAGTCTTACTAAATATTGCAGGTTTTTAAGTGTTACTGCTTAGCAAACCACTGAATGGTTTGAGTGGTTCATATTTGTCTTTGTAAAAAGTAACTTTCTAGTGTTTTCTGGATGCTGTTTGTATAGGTAGAGGAGGAGTTACGGTAATGGTAGGAAAATAAAGACTCTAATTAAGAAATACCTCTTTGTTGTCTTGCTATAGGATAACAGAAATTTTTCTTCTTCTGAGCTCTTTGCTGAGAATGTGGTTTTCTGTACATGAAGGGTGATAAATGCTCCCCATCAAAGGGACTGAAATCATGAACCTACAATCAGTTTGAATGCAGCTATGGAGAAGTTAAAAATGAAGTAAAGCACTCCACTAAAATGGAGTAAAGCAATTAGTGCTTTGCACTCAGCTTTACTATAAGTACAAAGTTTCCCCTATATTTACCTTTAATTATATATATGCAAATCTGAAAATCAGCTCTTCAGGAAAATCCCAAGGGGTGTATTTTCTGCTTGGTGTGATTTTAATTCTAGTTTAGTTAGTTTAGGGATTTGAATAATTTGTGATTTACTTCAGGTTGCTTGAGGCCTTCCAGTCGTCAGTCAGTGAGCTGGTGTAATGTAGTTGTTTCTGCAGGTCATTTAACCCCTTTCTAAATTTTGTTTCAGAGTTTCCAGTTTCTGATCGTGGCAATGGTGAAAACGAAACTCCTCCACCTCTCCCACCACATCCTAGTGAGGATCTGCTGAATGAGGATTATAATCACAGGTTGGACTTCGGCTCTTCTTAATAGTTACAGCACTAATTGCTCAGTAGTGGTTGTGATAATAGTTCTAATTGATTATAAAGCACTTTTAAAAAAAAAATTTGTACCACTTTCTTTAGTCATCTGGAAGGTCTTTAAACATAAGTTGTGAATGTTATTTTAGCATTTAGTGTGTTGTTCATTTCAGTTGTATGTAAGCTGCAGTATGCCTGGTATCCATGACAGACGATACCTGTCTTGTGTTCAGTGAAACAAAAAAAATCCCAAAGCATAGTTCCAATTAAAAAAAAAGTTAATTTAAAACTGTACTGTGGGTACAATGTGTAAATGCAGTGTGAAGTCTCTTAAAGCTTTGAAAGCCCAGACCAAACACAGTGTGTAAGAAACTGAATCCACTTATGTCACACAAAGATATTCTTGAGATTAGAAAATGCATTTTCAGTAAGTCTGAATAATTGAAATGTGTAGGAGAAAAGTTAATGAACGTGTTACCATTTGTAAAGGTATTGGGTAGATTTTTCAGATACTTTTTCAAAGCCTGACATGCTTGATAGCAGCTATAAGCTTCCTTAATAAATACAGAAGTTTGGAGGTGCAGGAAAAAGTGTAAACATGTTGAAGTTCACGATGGCTCAGACTCGCTCTGTCTCAAGTAGGATTCAACTCAAAGGCATAATTTCAACCCCTCCTGATGATGAGATATGCAACCAGTCCCAATGATGATGCTGAAATGCAACATTCCTTATTTGCTGGGTGTTCAATTTTGGTATCTACTGCAATGATATTCAGAAAGTGTGCATTTCACTGAGAATTTATCCATGTGTCTGTGCATCCTCGTGTGCATGGGTGTGAGTAAAAACTGCCATTAAATGATTGGTTGCATGTAGTATCAAAGGGAAGATATATTTTATTACGGATGCCTTGAATGCTTCACACAAGGCTTTTACAGCTATTTTCTTTTTGCTAACACAGAGTAATTACACTAGAATAATTATGTTATTTCTGGTCTCCCAGGCAGGTATGTATGACTTGATAAACAAGTCTTCACAGATCAATGCAATTCAGCATTACATTCTCAACTGCAGTTGTTTGTTGGAATCTATTCCTAATTTTTCCAACAAGCTAAGAGAAAAACATTCTCTTAAATGCTAATAATGTATTAAAATGATGATGAATTTACAGGCCCTTTGTCTCACCCTGACTATTCCAGTGTTGTATTGTTTTTCCATTTAGAACTTAAGTTCTCTCGAAATTGAATTGCTGTATCAAGTCATACTGATTTCACTGAAATTGCATTTCAACAAAATGCATAGGAAAATACTTAGGAAAGTATTTTGACACTGTAAAACTAAACCTTTTGAACAGTTTGGGGATAAATATTTTTTGTTTTCTGAGTCCTTTTTTGCCTAAAACTACCTAAAAGAATAATGATTTCTGTTTCTAATCAAAAAGAGACACATAAGATTTGAGATTGCATTGTGGTGTTGCATTTTGAGCTGAAAGTTACTTGGAGTTTCACTCAGGTGCAATTTTGAAATGTTTAGAAAGTTGCTTTAAAGTAAAAGAATGAAAAAAAAAATCAAAACAAAAATCAAAGCAACCAAACACAATGCCCTGGAATTCTTCAGTCATAGCACACTCCATAAGACCTCCAACCTCTGTGTAAGTGGTGCAAGGCTATAAAATAGTTTTATATCAGCAGATGAAGTGGAATTGATCCAGGTACATTGCCAGTATTTCTCTAACATTCTGTAGCATGTTATTTGAAAATGCTGTAGTTGGATAGAAAGAGCAAAATGAAAAGAAAGTTATTACTGGTCATTTACATTTGTATTTCTGTCTGTGATGAGAAACCAGGTAACTGAAAGCGTTAAGTCTTGGAAAAGAATTTGAGGATCAATATCTGATTTAAAAAATGCATGCTGTAAGCAACTGGAGGAGGAAACACGAATATTTGTGCATTCTTTAATTAGTTCACTTGTGGTTTGAACTGGTACCTTTATATTTTACATAACTTTTTTTTTTCTCCCTACAGCCCTATCATGAATTCAGCAGTGCATTTAACAGATCAGCACATCAACTTCAGATCTTTGACACCAGCCAAGCAGTCTGAATCAATTAATCTGAAAGCCTCAAAAAGCATGGATCTGGGTAAGAAGGGCCGGCGTGACACATAGGTCAGCTTTTTAGCCTTAGCCCATCTGCACCATCTCTGCCTCTTGCTTTTGTTTCTTCAACACTAACATCAGGGAGTACGGTCTGTAGAGGAGCTACAGTGATGGGGACAATGGTCAGCCTCCTCTAGCAGCTATTTGCAAATACCCTTTTTATTGAAGCTGTAGATAGTTTGTTGGTTTTTTGTTTGGTTTTGTTTGGTTGGGATTTTTTTTTGTATTGAAATCCTAGCTGAGGAAAAGGGGGAATGATGGAAAAATGAGCAGAAAGAATTGCTGTATAAGTTTTTTATGTCTAAAATATAAAGCAAAGCCAGCAATCACAAAAGTAATTTCTTTTATAGAATATAAACGGCTGTAAAACTACACTGGACAAAGGCTAACATTCCTAACACAAGTTGTTTATTTCTTCATTGACAATGACAAACACAGGAAATCGAAGTGTTGCAGCAGATCTTTATAAATGCTTGAAGAGTGTAAGGTTATGGTTCTCTACCCATCAGTGCTGTGCAGGAAATCTTCCAGGGAGGTGAAGTAGAAAGTGAAAGGCTCTTTCAATACCAGGAAAACATTTGCAGGTGGAAGATTGAAGGGGTGTATTGCAGCTGAAAACCAAGCCATGTTAATGAGGGTTCAAGAAAGCTTGTTAATCTCAAAGAAAACCAAATAGGGTTTTCTTTTTCCTTTTAATTCTTCTTGGCCACACTCAATCTTTATCTATTGTTTGTTTGGGTTTTTTTCCGAATTCCGGTGTTGATGGGAAACTTTGAGGACTACTGTTAGGATATCTTTATTATCTGTGTGTTTTGTTGGCTCAGATTTGGTACACCATTAATAGAAAGTGATTCATATGTAGTTTCAAGGTAGCTTTTTGTTACCTTGCAGGGGTTTTTTCTGTGAAATGTTCCAGACTGGTCTTAGGTTTTGTATTGTCGATTTTTATTGTCACCTGAACAGGATATTTTGATGTAACATTAAATGTGTATACTCCTCTAATGGGTAAGGAAAGCCAGTTATTAATGCATGAAATGCATAAGAATGGATATGAATTAATTGAAGAAAGGTCTTAAGGCAGAATTATAAGACTACCACATGACCAGGCAAAATAGGTCAATTTGCTCTTCTGTTCCGCTGTTTTGATGAAGAGTAGTGGATTAGGTATTTTTTAAAGAATGAAAATGCTCCTAAAAAGTGATTGGGTTTACAGACTTGAGTCAAAACATATATTGTATACCGTCTACTAGAAACATGAATGTTCAACTCCACTGAGCCATCGTTTAGAAAGTTTTGCTTCCAGCTCCCACAGAAGTCCCAGGAAAGAATGCTCACAAGCACCAGTGTAAAATTAGGCAATGGGAACATGTGTGAGAGCGTATTCAGAACAGCCAGGTAACTCATACTTCAAATTTTATACACAATCTGCTCTTGACACCCAGAAGCAATCCTTTGAGAATATCATGAGTCCCTAAATCATGGTGACTAAAAACTAAAATAAAATTGCACGCAAAAATAAAACAAATTGGATGCAAAAGTATCTTTTAGACTGTACAAAAGTTGTTGCTTGTAGAAGGTAGCTGTTGGAAAGTCCCCTTGTGTTATAAAAGTAAAAAATAAAGAGAGTAATAACCAGTCTGATTGGATATGTGAGACACTCATGTAAGGAACTGGAGGGATTGTGAAAGATCTGCATCATTTTGTTTTATAAATAACAATAGATGAAGTAAAATTCCTTGCACACAGCTTGGCAAATAATGAAACGGAGGACAATGAAAGCTGGGACCTTTTACAGTCATTTTTTAGCAAGCAGTGAAGTACCATGTTTGGCTTTCCATAAATGTGAAATTTGGGGCATAAATGTGAAATCTGTACTGCTACTCACTTAGGAAACGTTCTACTTCACCTTGAAATGTGTATAATGCACCCATTGCCTAATTACAAGCTAACAAATGCCAGGATTGCTTAATGACATTGCCATCCAAAGATCATGGAAGGTGGGTAACATTTTGAAGAGAAGAAAATCCAGATATCACTATGGATTGTGAACCTTATGTGAAAATAATAAATTCATTAAATTAGGGAGCTAGTGAAATGGTATAGTAAGGGTCTTCCTGGCTTTGATGGGGGCTGATGGATATACAAGAAGCAAATCTGTTAAGTGAAGATTAGTCTATAATTACACAGGTTCACAATAGAAACTCATTTAACATTGATGTTTATCTTTTCAGTTTTACATATATTTAAGCCCAGAAACCTTTGGGTGCTTAATCTGCTTTCTAGTCATAGCTATTTACAAAATAATAATTGCTATAAATCAATATCCTCAGTGAATAATGTGAGGTAATAAGGATGGGTTATGAAAAAATGTTCAGTACTGCTCCCATTGTGCATCAATTTGTTGTTGTCACTCTCCAGAGCAAACCCTGCAGTGAAAGGAACTTGGCACATCCAGCTGTAGGTTACTTGCCAGTGGGGCAGCTGGAGTTTAGTTTATTGACACTTGGTGCATGTCAGGCCTGTTGCTGGGCAGCTGGAGAGGAGCAGAGGGTAGGAACCACTGCCACCTGCGTGTCTAGGCTGTCAGGCTGTGGGTCCTGTGGACTGACACAAGCCTTAACTGCCAAATTTACAGATAGCATGAACCCAAAAGTAGTGTTGCCTGAAGCTGGTGTATTTCAAGAACTCAGTTTCTTTCCAAATGAATTGTTTTTTACTTCAACCTACTTTAAAAAATAAAATAAAAATCAGTGGCATATGTTATTGAGTGGCTGTTGTAGAAATTAAAAAAAAATATGAAAAAGGACATATAGTGGTAATGATAATTTTTTGGTTTTGCAGATATGAGCAGAACTTGCCTTATCTGTACAGATGTCCTTGTGAGAGTGTATGGGGGCAGGGTGACTAGTTCCCTGTTTTAGCATCCATCATTTCTACAGAGATCAAATGCTTCTCAAAATTTACAGCTTCATTCAGAGTAATAGGCTACAGATTAGTTCCATGTCAGCCATAAGTCTTAATGTTCTTCCCTGCTGCTATGTTGAGATAATGACAGCCCTTTCTGGATCACTGGCAGAGTTCATATCCTGTGTCTTATGGTAGATATTTCTTTGCCTTGCCTACTTTTATTTTCAGCTGGTGGTGATAAAAAGAGCACAGCCCCTTGTTTTCTTCTGCTGGTCCTGGCACCTGACACATCGTCTCAGTTGCATATTTTATTTTAGTTCTTCAGCCATGGCCATCCATGTGTTAGCAAAGCAGAGATCCCCCTTATAACTGTGACTTCAAGAATTTATGCAGAGCCAAACAAAGTCTGACTTTGTACTGACCAGAGCTGCACTGCATGCAACTTGTGCATGTGACTTGGACTTGTGCTTAGAGCATAGTGTTAAAAATGAAGAAAACAAAATTAAAAATGGTGGAAATAAATGTCGTGTTTTCCCTTCACGCTGAAGTGGAACACTTTTTTTTTTGGAACTTAACAGAAGATTGAAAATTAAGAAATCAATGGCTTCTAAATAGGTCATTGGAAGGATATTTACCCTTTCTTTTAAAACCTTCTATACACACACATTTTCCCTTACATTACCACAGTTCTCTAGAGAAGAATTTCTATATAATATTTTGTCAGAATCGATTTTCAATAGTTTTTTTTCTTTTAACTATATTAAAAAGGTAATTTTTTGTAATGTTAATTTGAAATTGTTTTTTAATGTTGCATTAGAAAGTGTGCTCTATGAAAATGAAAGAAAGTATCTTATTATCCATCTCCAACACCCTTACTTTCCATAAATCTTTATGCACAGGAGTGATTTAGGCTGTGCATAAATGTACTGTAAAAACTACAGCCATGGGAATAGTATGCAAACACATGGAAGTGTGGCGTGTTTTAACCTGAAGCAACATGAAATTGAATACTATGAATATATAGCAATTTTGTTGTGTATCAATTCAGGCGAAGAACCGTGTAGATTTATATTTGAGGATGTCGGTATAATAACCCATGACCACTATCCCAAGGTGATGTTTAATTCCCTCTTCTTATCCCCATCAAAGGCAAAACCCCATAAATTTTAACTGATTAAGCTCTATGGCCTGAAGAAATGGGTATGTCCTTTACTTGATTTGAAATGTGAGTGAAATATTGTTTGCTGAAACATCATTAGACATACTTGGAGTCCCTTAACCTTGGGGCATATTTATTAAAGTATCAGGCAACTTACTTACTTAGGAATAATTAGCAAGTAAATGTGCAAGGTGTAAGGTATGGAGTATTCTGCAAGGAAGCCAGTATTTAACTAAATGCTAATTTCTTGGTTAGTGAAGGGATGCATTCAATTACAGTTCATAGTTTTAAAATGCCTCAAAACAAAGGGAAATCCGTGTCCCATATCCAGAAGGATGTGGAAAATGCAATCAGGATGCTATTAGCTGCTTCATGGTTTGCTCTGAAGCAGATTGTTGTTACTCTGAGTGTAATTTCTGTAAACTGAAATAAATATCCCAAAACATGGGCAAATGAGGAGCAGACTGAGCTAATGAAGATCGGTCTTCAAAGCAATGTTTGGATTCAGATACAATTAAAAGAATACATTTGGGAGGTCCCTAGTGAGAGTTATGGTA
Organism: Cyanoderma ruficeps; assembly: GCA_008694505.1. Lineage (NCBI taxonomy): Eukaryota > Metazoa > Chordata > Aves > Passeriformes > Timaliidae > Cyanoderma > Cyanoderma ruficeps. The sequence continues at coordinate 23,365,881 of VZDJ01000594.1, forward strand.
TTAGTGGCACAAAAAGTAGTTTGGTATTTTAAAGTCATTGTTTTGTTAACCATGTTGTATATATGGAATGCATTTATTTGTTTGCTTTGACTTGAAACCAATTTCAGAACTGCATTTAGGAGCTAGTTAGGTTTGTTAGAGCATTAATGAGGAAATGAAGAAGATGGATCAGAATTCTGAGAGTCTTTTCAATGTTATTGGCTTACAACAGTAATTTAAAAATCATCTTTGGAAGAGAAAGACTTCTCAAAAACAAAAATGTTACGGGTTAAGGAAAACCTATATCGCTTGTGGCTGTGATTATCTTTATTATCAAGGGCCAAAAGAGATTTTTACATTATTCTACCTTACGTCATGAGTAACTTTCTAGTACTGTCAAATTAGATGTGTCTTTTCTGAGGCTCTCTGCAGAATCAGTTTTTACAAATGAACACAATGCCGTTTTCATAGTTTAAATGACTTTCAAATTTCTGTTTCTAAGATCTGTAAGTCAGGAATGAAACAAAATTGTTTCTTAAGTGATAGGTACACTGTTAACTGAATGGAAATGAGACTGAAATTAGAGTTTTTTCTGTATGAAAAGAGAGACTTTTAACAAGGCTAATTTCATTACTCTGTTTTATACCAAATCAATGCAGTTGAGGGGACAGTGAGTCGTGACATAAAGGCGGGAGTGGGCAAAAAAGCTGTTTGGACAATTGGTTTTGTAGAAATCCTCTAGGACACAAGGAAGTTTATTGTGGAGCAGACTGAGAACATTGTACGAGTTGTGATGGTGACACAGCTGAGAACATGGTAACACATGCTTGAGGTGGTGTTTTTTTAGTGCGAAGTTTGACTGGATCTGTTAATGCAGTTAGATTGTTAAAGTGTTGCGGGAGAAAATAGCAATTAAGTTAATGTATAGCTAATATAAGAAAGGAAGTAAAGATGATAATGAAGTAACTTTTAAGAACATTGGTATAAATACGTTGTCTAAACTTTGTCTTAAATCTGTTCCCTATCAATGTTTTCAATCAGTGAATGACAGATTACATTAGGAGCTTGTAGCTTAACCCTAGGAATTTGGAAGAAGTGTTAATGACATGCAGAAGATGTGCAGCGGGGGAGTTTTAGCCTAGTATGGTTTCTCTGAAACAGAGGTGAGAGAGGATTAGAAAAGACCACAAAAGTGTAAAAGAAGCCGTGATGGCCTCAATTAACAGTGTAACCTTCAAGAACAAGTAGTTACCGCACTACAAGAAAGTGAAGAAATTTGTATCATGCTGGCTGGGAAATTGTAAAACAATGGTTTTTTTCTGCCGGGAGAAAAGCTTCCATTTAAAGCTAAATGTGCTCAGTGAACAGCCTCAACTGTACTCCTGGTTCTTCAACAAGTAGTAGAAGTAGCAAATGCAAGCTTAAGCATTTTCATTCTCATGTGCTGACACACAAGATGTATCCCTTGGGGATCTTCTCCGAATACAATTGAATTGAAGTATTAAATCACTTCTAACAAAATTGTTCTGAAAAATCTAATTAGAGAAAGCCTTGTACAGAAGAGAAAAAGAATCCAGAATCATGGTTTGGATGTGATTTATTCCAGTCTCTGAGTGTGCTGAACAAGACATCCAAAATGTTGCATTAGATGCCATTTTGGAAAAGGTTTACCTTTCTTTATTATTTCCTACTTCATAAGTACGATTTTTCCTTGGCCCTTGTGCAAGCTTTTTGTTAGTCTCTGTGCTTTTCAACGCTGAAGTGAGCAGAAATCTATTAAGGACTCCTAAAGCTTCAAGAGTGAGTAGCTGGTGGATATCTAAGTCACCCAGAACAAATGCCCTTATGTGGAAGAAAAGTGAGGAGAGGGAATTACTGACCGAAATTTTAAGCCAGTGCAAATTTACCCTTCCTGATACACACATTTTGTTGCTACTGTAGATTTTAGCCTGTTGTCTTTGTATGTAGCACTTCAGGGCAAACCTAGAATAGGAAGCAGCATTTTCGAAGTGGTGCTTGTGAGACAACAATTGACACCATTTCTCCGAGTGATTTATGCTGCTCCTAGATGGGGAAACGCTTCAGCCAGAAAATAAAACCGGCAGAAGAATTATGTCCTTGGCACTATCACTGACTAAAACTAATTGATGATGCACTGTCTTCATTATGATGAAAGGGCTGAGTAAGGATACAGGTCACCAGGAAAAAACAGTGACCCATTTGAGACTTTGCTTTCTTATCATATGTTTATGATAAGAAACTGATGGATTCAGAGAAGTGTGGAAGCATCATATATATATGTAGTTTGGGAATACGCCCCTTGTGAATTGATTAATGTACAATTAGAAATTTATATTTTGCTTCCTATTAACTAGCAAAAGTATTTGTTAGGAAATTTGTTTTCTAGGAAATTCTTTTGTATTTCGGGTGTCTTATATTATTACTCCTCATTAATTGTAATTTTAATCCTTGTTTGCTTCTTTTCTGAGTGCAGAACTGCAGCTGGTCTTCAAAGGTACGTGTCAGTTTGTCCAGTAGAAACACACGTGACTTTCACATGTTTAGAAGATTTTTTTAGTAGCTCTTAGTCAATGTGTGAAACTGATCCTTCACAAAAGAGTCGCTTAAGTTGAGTAGCAGCACCCTGTATGTTGTGAATGATAGTAACTCTTTGGTTTGGGGAAAAATAACAATGCAATGGTTCAGCAATTGAACAGGGCAGGAGGGAAATTGGTTATGACAATTGGCAGCAGCACTGATTTTTGCTTCTCTAAACCACAGTTTGGCACTAGATTGTTGGCCTGTGTGTAAGCCTGGGCTGGATTTGACACAAACTTTGAGATGTACAGAAGGTTGTTTGCACTAAACTGTTGGAAGTCATGCAGTTCAAATGAAATGGCTACCTTGGCTACCTGGAGCAGGGCACAGAAATGACAGTCAAAACATTATGTGGAAGGACACCAAGGCTTGTTGGGTGCTTTTACTGTTGTTAAACAATACTGTTTATTTTCTTGAAGCAAAACAGCACTCCAGAGTATTACCATAAGAAGCACTAAAAAACTGATCATTCATGGCATAAAGAGATGGGGTTTCTTACCCTCTGTATTGGTTGTTGGCACAGTTTAAAAAAAAAAGTATCAGTTGTTTGCTATCACCTGGGCAGATTTGTTTGGTTTAGGAATATTCCATCTTTCATAACCTGTGGTCTTGCTAGGCCCCCAAATGTCCATGTTTTTATTAAGTAGCTGTAGAACTTCTTTTGTCTTTTATTTCAGCAATTACTTTGAGTACTGACAGTGAATTCATAACTGGTTTCTGTGGTGAAAATGTGGTTCCTAACCAAATTTGTGTGATTTCTGTGGACAAACATTAATAACTTAATGAACTAAGAAATCCCTACGGTTCCGGGGACATTTCAAAATGTGAAGTATTTGATTCACAAGTTAAGGAGAAGTATCTTCTTGTTAATGAATCTATTTATTCTCTTGTATTAGTCCTTCTCAGATTTTTGTTTGAGTTTTTTCTTTGGAGTCTCCACATTAGATGGTTTCAATTTTTTTGAGATGTTATGTGTTTAATAATTCTAGCTCAAGAATATACAGTAATTCTAGTGTCTTCATAAAAACAGTTACTTGTGCATTCATAAGTACGATCTTCTTGAGCTGAAATATTTCAGTTATTTGCAAAGTAATTACTTTTTGACGTTGCAATATAAAAATAATTAGAGTTCTTTTTACTTGAGTTTTAAGAGTAGATGGTATTTTTTCCTTGTTTAAAATCTTCCAGGTAATTTTGTACAAAGACAGACCCAAACTAGTAGAATCGTAGGAAAGAAATTTCCTCCTAGTTCTTTTTTCAAATGCCAGGAGCTAGTGAAAGACTATTTTTGTCATAACTGAGTATTTGGATCAGTTTTGAATAACTTGCAAAGAAGTGTTTTCAAATGGTATTTTATGGAACAGGATGTCCCCTGTACTTCCTAAATGGACTATTTAGTTACAAATATTTTAGTTACAAACCTTAATACAAAGTATTTATCTTCTGTTAGCCATTTTCTGGTTTGGGTTGGGTTTGTTTTTTTTTTCCTGTTGACTTCTCTTTGTTTCGAGGGGAAACAAGGGAAGGATGGGATTCTTACCCAGTGGACTTTTCTGGGCTACTTCTGTTGTGTCTAATGAAAGATGACCAGCCTAGAAGGCCCTGCCTAAGCGTAATAACCCATGAAATGAAAATTACCCTGTGGAGGTGCACACGAATTTTGCTCAAACTTTGATATAGAACTTTAATATTTGCATTTCACAGGTTTTGTGCATGTGTGTGCTTAAACTCATAATGCTAACCTTGTATTTTGGTAAGATTATTTTTCATTTTTTAATCATTTTATTCTTCCTTTTTTCCCCTCCAGTATTAAAATCTAATTTTTGTGTGTGAAGCTGGTGTGTAAAGTATGATTAAGTTAAATGGATTTATCCCTTTTAATAATGTAAAACTTCGTTTCAGGCAAACCAAGTCATCAGCATAGCTTTAAAAAATACTGTGAACCTTAGGTTTTGTCTTTTTTGTTGAACTTCCTATGTAGTATAGCATTACCTGCTTTAAGTAATTATCATACATTATACTGGTTGCCACTAGTGACTGCTATAATTAAAGTTGTGAATCAGTTTCCATTATAATCTCTTGTTTTCACACAATCATAACTTGTCAAAACACTAACCTTTAGGACCAAAGTTTTCCACAGTTGTTTTGTTTAGAGAGAAATTTAGGGGGAGGGAGCAGAAAAATAAGTTCGAACTATCCTTACAGCAAATCATTGTCCAGTCATTTTGTATTGTAGGATCAAACTGCAGAGCAAGGAGTTCAACAGTTATAATTTCCAGGGACTAGAAAAAGTTGAAAGATCAAGGAGTGCAGAACTTCCTTGACTTTTGGTTGCACTTCTAATTTTGACTAGTCTCATTGCCATTTTGTTGAGCAGAGTCTCTACGTAATGCTGCAAACAGAACTGGTCTTCCTTTATTAGCCCCTATGTCCCATAAAAACCCTACACTGTCAATTTGCTGATAACCAGGTGACAAGATCACCGAAGTAGAGAAGAGATACAGTGGTCATTTGTGGATTCATACTCCAGTTGTGAATCCCAGTCCTGAATTTAATGTTGATTTTTCAGGGTAAAAGCTTCCCTAAATGTGAAGTGGGAAGGCAATACAAGAAAACATTTACTGTGATTATTTTCCCAGTCATAGCTCCCAAATGTCAGTAACTACTGTGCTGCTCTCTCCTAGGTAGAAAACAGCAGGTTCTGGTATCATGGCAGATAACCCTCTATGTAAACTTTTTATAGTGACCGCTATACAGGGCTTGTTTAAGTTTGCATTTATGGAATTTTTGGTATGAGTTGACAATTTATTTTATCATATAAAGAGATTATGTTTTAAGGCGAGTTATAAGGGAGCGCTTGGGCAGGCAGAATTGAAGGATAAGCTTTCAACCCTCACATTCATTTCCTGTTCTTGTTTTATCATCCCTAACATTACATTTACCACTGTTTCTTTGCATAGAATTCATTTTAAGAAATAGCAATTGGTTCTTCCCCTCAGCCCTCCAGGAGAGTATTTTAATTAGTTTCTTGAGATATATGATGATAAACTAAAGTTACTGAACAGAACTTCCAATTCCTGTTACATTCAGAATTTGGTCCACCACCACTGACTTCAAACTTTTGCCACTGCAAGCATCTTTATTTATAACATGTTGTGAAATACTACAAAGTTACAATTTATAGACAAAATAAAACATACAAAAAATGCATAAGCCTTTAAAAAGATCAGGGTTTCAGAGACCTTATTATCTGCAGAGGCCCTGTGAGTCGGTGAGATGTCTTGCAGATGGGAAGGTTTCCACATCTGGATTCTTTTTACAATTGAGGTCTTTGATCTGAAAATGTTACAACTCTCCTATGCCCTGTGATTTGTCTGGCAAGATGAGTTATTTACAAGTGTAATTGCTCTTCTGACAACTCAGTTTTGAGTGTGTAAGTTCTGAGGTCCTGATCTGTAACCCACAAGGACTGCTGGTAGTCCTTTTATTGGTTTCAGAGGGCTTTGATTCAGATATTTGGACTTTGAATCACCCCATGTGGATTAGGTAAAGAAAAGCTTTTTTTTATTTAGATTATTATAATTTAAAGATTCAGGATGCTGTGTCTGAAATAATTTGACAGTGTTTCAAAGGCTTGTGAATTTAAATAAGTTTCTGATCTTTGTGTCTTTTTTTTTTATTTCTCCAGTGGCAGATGAAAGCAAAGTTGGTTTGTTGGCCGGACACAAATCGGGTAAGCTGTCCTCCTATTTTGGAGAAAAAGTCAGCAACTTGAAAGTATTGTGGGCAGTAAATGAAATCAGCTTCCAGAAACTGTGGTGATGAAGACACTTGCAAGTTGAGGTATTACTTTGTAAGCACCGACTCCAAGATGGAACGATGATGAATTAATTAGGGGTTGCTCTTAGCCAGGCAGTGTATGTAGCCAAGTCTTTCTCAGGAAGAGCTGTAACTTTATTTTTCAGTACAGGTGTTGTAAATTGAAGAAAATGCACTTTCAAATAAGTGAGAGTGCACTCCTATGGAATGTAGAGTCTTTAACAATACACACTTTGAGAAAAACAACTATTTTTTTGCTTTTTCTTCTTCCTCTGAGTTACACTTCCATTACCAGGAATACTGAAGACAACGCTAAAAAATTTTGCAGAGTGAAAAAGTGTTAGAGCTTTTCCTTTCCTTTCATTGTGCAGGAGAAATAATTTGGTTTTTCTCAAACTTTTCAGGCAATAATAATAAAAACCATTAATCCACAGTGCTGCAATTACTGTACCTGCTTACTAAATAACTTCTGCCAACCATGCTATGGCACTGTACAACTTGCAGCTGTTGTACTAAAAAAACTTCCAAGGCAATGTCACGTAAGATTGTAATTTTTCATGAGCTGTGGCTAAGCTGACATGAGAAATCTTAAACTTCCTAAAAAACTTGAGTTATTCAGCAGTGTTTTCTGATGTTAGAAAATCCTGAAGTTTCAGACTGCCCCTTCATGGCACACTGCACCTTGCCCTTTCCCACTCCATTCACAGATCTAAGAAACTGAACTCATGTAAAAGAAGGTCAGCTATGAGATTCCTGATTGTTTATGGTATCTTTCTCTGTACAACTGGGTGTCCTTCTTTAGCTCTCTGGTGTGGATTTTCCTTATCTGAAGACCTTTTCCTGAACTTAGTAGACAAATTCTTTTTAAAATTTTTGGCGTCTTTCCTAAGCCTGTGAAGTTCTTGGATTCTCTTTCTGAATCAGGGAATAGTTCATATGTCTTGTAATATTATCACTCCTGGGAAGAAAAAAATTCTTTCAACTTTCTCTTTTGGGAATGTGAAAGCTTCAAAGAAATGATCTTGTCAACTTGAAGAAGCTGAGGGTGTTGTCCTTGGGCTTTTCCATGTTCAGAAAAATTACTACAAACATTGCAACATCATGCAGTTTACCAAAGATCACTGCTGTCAAAGAATATTGGAGGGACAAGATTATAACTTTTTGGCAGTCAATTGTTTTAGGTACATTGAGCCTTATAATATCATTTTTAGTAGCATTTGATCTTTCTTTTGCACACTTATGCAGATTCTTGAAAACTGACTTTAAAAAGATTTCTGTTTGAAGACACCTACAAATTTTATATGAACATGTGGACTTATGTTTATTGAACTATGGCTTGTTTGCTTTACTTATTCCTCACAGATCTCTTACATATACCTAAGATCTTTTTTCATAAACTAAAACCAGTGGCCAATAGATCACCCAGGGAATAGATATGAAAATTCCTTAAGTTGTTTCTTTTTTTCCCCTTTAAGAATAAAAGAATCTAGCAAACTTCTGAGACAGTTGGTGTGTAAATTATTTTTATTGGTCCTATCCACTTTAAATACTGTTCAAATACCATTTCTCCTGCTCGTTATGTTCCATTTCCTTACACTTCATAAAGAGAAATCAAGCTGCAGTTTTGGTTTCCACATTTTTCCATTCAAATATGTAATTTAAAAGCCTGTTCAAGAACATGCTGTTCTTTTTCTCTGGTCCCTTTTTTACTCTATGCTTTCTGGAATTATATGTCATATGTGCAATTGTCTGGCATTCAGTCCCACCACAGAACTTCTGTTTTAACATCATTCATTGTGCTGCCTTCCTGCAGGTACCTGAAGAATGTTAAAAGGGAGACATTGCAGCTTCTCGTGTTGCAAGCAAAACACAGTTATTTTCTCATTTCAAAATGAAGAGTTTCCATCCTACTCTAGACTTCACAAAACTAAACGTATTTCTCTACAGAATTAATTATCACCTACTAACAATCAATGCAATTATCCTATCTCTCCTTCAACATGACTTGTTCTGTAAAATACGCAGCTGAGTAATTCTCTCTAGGGAAATATCCTTCCTATTTCTTCTGGGGCAGTTCAAGCATTTGAATGCTCTTCAAGCATTTAGTCTCAGCTTTTGGAACAGCTACTTTATCCATCACATATTACATGTTACTGAGCAGCAGCAGGAGTTAGAGGCGTGCATTAATTTCAAAAAGCGTTGTCACAATTCTTCACAAGACTGAGGCATTAGAAGGATCTGCGGCTCTAGCCCCATCTGTCTCTTTGTATATTGTACCCACAAGCAGTAGTGCCTTTCCCCCCACCCTCCTTAAAAAGTAGATTTGATTTTTAGAAGTATGTCTGGACATGTCCTGAGCTTGTAAGTACGTTCTGTGGAAAGATGGCTGGAGCTTTGTTCCAAATACGTATATGACCCTCACAGAAATCTACCTGTGAATTCTGATTCTCATACCTGGCCTGTATTTTGTCCTGCTGGATGGAAGAACTCTGCCATGCTTACAGGTGTTCCTAGTGTTGAAAATGCTTTCCACAATGCCATCAGCAAAAGCATTGGAGTGCTGTATTGATGCAGCCTCCTGGTCCTTTTCTGGAAAAAAACAAGCAGATTTCAGGGTGCATGAGTGTGTGTGTGTGTGTGTGTGTGTCTGTGTGTAGACAACTTCTCTGAATCCTCTAAGAAAGAACTTGTCCTCTGTAACTTTCTTGCCTTCCTGTGTGCTCAGCAATGGCATGCCAATACAAATGATGAGAACAAGAAGCAGACCAGTGGTGCCTCTGTTGTAAAGCAGAGAAGATCCTTGAAAATTGACAAAGATGAAAAATCAGCAGCTTTAGCTTAGTTTTTCATAAACTCCTAGCTTTTTGTAAAAGCAGTTCTATGACAGTTAAGAGAATATCTTTTATAAAGACGGGCAAGACTTGCCTATAAAATATAACCTGATTTATATCAAATACTGAAATTGAGTACTGATTTTTTGCAGCTATTTTATTTTTTTCTAAATTTCTTTTTTGTGTTCTGATTTACTGCTTAGAACACTTTTTAGTATGTATTGACTGTCTGCTGAGGTCTCTGCTGACACAGCTCTTTCAGATGATGCAGTGCTGGAGAAAAGCTGATGAGTCTTTCTTTATGAGCTCTGACATATTAATTAGCAAAATGGTTAAAAAAGCTTTCCTATTTTTATTTTAATGTCACTAGACCATGCTTTTGGTTGGGGTTGTGTTTCAAGACAGTCTTGAGACAAGGTAAGGTCTTTTTTTTTTGCTGGCTGCTATGTGAGGAACATGTGACTGGGCTGTGGCTTAGTACCAGCAAGGCTGAGTGACAGGGGGTAGCTGAATTTGAATTAAGGCTGTGTGGTTAAACCACAACACGTGCCAAGAGGTAGGGTTAGGACTTGAGTAGGAAAAGGCCCATTGGGGTAGTTGGAAGGATGCTTCTGGTCAAGCTCTGCCCCTTACTGTTAATTTTGCTGCCAGTGCAGTTTCCCCGTGGCTGTTCAGCCTGTAGGTAAGGTTGGTGTTCTGGGAAAGAGAGCTGCAGCTGTGCAGCTAAATCCTGCAAGGGCAGGCTGTCCTGGGGCCTGAGTGCCATCACAGCTGTACTGCTTCCGTTTGGGTGACTGAGTTGTGCTTAAACTGCAATTCAGATGGAAAGTGGAGATAGTTTGGAATAATTTAGGTTAAAGGTCTTGGTGCATTTCTGCATCCTTTAATGCCAGGATGTATTCTGCATTAAGGACATGTTACTGAGGTTTTTTTAAAGCTAAGTGTGAAGTATTGGAGCACCAGAAAAATCCAGTGGTTTATGCATAGTTTTGTAGCACAAGAGGCTTCCTTTTAATCAAGGAATCTGGTGGGGGTTAATAGTGGGTTTAGGAAGGACTACAGAAAGCTCAGAGCGTGCTGCTGGGCTTGTTTGAGGCCGGTGCCATTGTAATAGGTTTGATTTGCAGGTAACACAATTATGTCAAAGAGGGGGGTAGGGAAGTGCTGTTCTCCTCTCCTTATGCCAGACTTGATAATTTTATTAAATAAGCTTTCTTGCTGCTGTAGATGTCATTAAAGCTCAGCTTTTCAAAGGGAACACTGGGTTTAGTACTGAGTTCATAAGGATTTTTGTAGTAGCTAGGTCCACAGCAGAAAAGACTCATGTAAATGGCTGAGCTGCCTGACATATGCAATGAAGTGCCTGTCCAAACAAGGGCCTTGCCACTAACTGAAAGCATATATCATAGGGAATATGACCCTTCCCTTTTCATTTCTGAGAGGAGAAAAGAAAGTTGATTTTAGTTCCTTTTATTTCTCTTTGAGAATAAGACTTCAATACTTGGCTGCTTCAGTCATTCTTGTAAGTGTGAAGAGGACTTGTCTACTTCACAGTATACCTCAGCAATACCAGTGTAGCCTGACCTGTGTGTCTTGGCTTGGATACTGGATATAAGCAAACTGTGGTGTCACTGGAAGCTGTGCAATGTGATTTTTCCCTTCATTCAGCCTGTGTGATACTTGGTGCCATTTCAGTGTGACTGGCATGAAAACAAACACACGTACCTTTCTATGATGCTTCAGTTCACTCTATTACCCAAAACTCGTGCCTCTGTAAGCTTTGAATCATTAAGCTGTGGGTTATGTTTGATGTTTTATGGTGGGGAATATTTTTGCAAGATTTTTCACTCTTTTCCTGTTACATTCAGTTGGGTATCTCTCCCTGAATGATTGTATTCTTGTGGTAGTGTTGTTGTTCCTGTTATTATCAACATTATCATCATCATCAACTTTGATTATGATTCTCCAAGCAAAGTGTTGCTTTGAACTTACAGTTCCAAATAAATTCTCATCTGAGAATATGTATCAGGTCATAGAACTGAGAAGCAAAAAGTAAGGTTCCTTTTCTCCACACTTGTGGAGTAAATGTTTTCTCCTTTATTTATGTCTGGTAAAGTATAAAGTCAAGGATGTTACGTTGAATCTATTATATTGTTGGGGTTTAAAACTATTTCAAGTCCAGAAATTAGGATGCTCAGCTTTCATTGAACCCCTGGCTGCTGTGAGTTTTTTCCTGTCTTTAAACACAACTTATCTAGTGAACCTAGGAGGATACTTTAGCTTACTTAATACTCGATGCAAATATGGCTTTGTTGCCCTTTTAAAATGGAATTTTTTAGCATGTATAGTAGTGTTATATATTATGTTATCTGTTGTTGTAACTGTCTTCATTGGTTCGAGCTGGGAGGCAATGGGGAGGCACAAAAATTGTAAATATTTGTGCATGAGAAGTTTGCTTTGTCACTGTCTCAGGAACAGGAAGGCTGGATACTTACAGTTCTGTGATTCAAACAATTATTCTAAATTCACAGAACTTAAGGTGTTGTTGAATTTTAGTGAAAAGCAGTCTATAAGACAGAATCTCTTCTGAATGTCAGGCTGGAGGTCTTTACAGTCCCCCATGCCTGCCAGGCCTGTGTGACTGATAAACAGCTCTCAGATAATGTACTTAGATGGTTCTCCTCTGTGGAAGGAAACAAGCACTCATTTTAACTCTTGAGAAGAATCATTTTATACTCCCAGTAACTCACCAGCTGTAACTATTCCTTTGACAGCTTTTTTTCCCTTTTTGGGGTTTTTTTTTTAATAAGACTTTATTAGCTGTGCGATGATGATTTGTTGTGACCCCTTTTTTGTTAGGTCCTGAGAAAGTCATCTGTAGATAAAAATCCCTCACTTGAGGATGATGTTTGATGCTATGATGTTGATCTAAAAGCTTGCTGCTGCTGAATAAAGCAGTCTTGGGCATCATGCCTCCTATCTGCAGCTGCCTGGTTTCCATTACTTCTTTATTCCAGTCCCACAGTTGGATGGTGAGATGGTTAAAAGAGCTAAACCAGCCAAAAATTAAATCAAGAAAGACAAAAAAGAATAGTGATGAAATTATCTCCTTGAACCACCCATTTGAGAAACAAGCTTGCATGCCAGTAGAAAGGAGGTTCAGCAAGTGGATGGGTATGAGAACTGTGAGGCAGCTGTCTACTAAATCACCATCTTTATTAAATTCAAATGCTGAAGTTGCATTGATTTTTTTTTTTTTAAGTTTTATTTTTTTAACACTGTGTTACTTGCCACGAATAAAACCACTTTCTCAGTAGCAGGACCAGGGAATAAAAAGTGGCAGTAAACCTCTGCAAACTGAACAAGAGCATCCCTGCTGTCTCATCCTTAGAATATAAGAATCTTTTCTAAAATCACTTATTCACTTTGATTTTATGAATGCTTTGTGTTCTGTGACTCTTAGTGTGCTTTATATTAAGATACGAAAGAGCAGTGCCCGTTGATCTTTCTTTGAATTACAGTTATTAAAGTGAATAGATCTGATCTGCTGAGAACAATAACAAGCTTGCAGGAGAAACCTGTTTCCCTCCACATTCTTGTATTGGATTTAGGATCTAGAGCAAAAGTGAATTTAGACCAGCAGCAGTGCAGATGCAGATTCAAGGGTCTGTAATTGAGTTTTTATAAAATAGCATATTGACCGAATATTTTCTTGTTATCCCAGGGTAGTCTTGTATTCATAAAGGCCGAGCCACATGTTTCTGTCCCCCATCTCTCTATGCCAGCATTATTATTCCTGTAATTCCATGATGAGCTGTTATGGAAAGCTAACCTAGCAGAAAAATAATTCTACAAAAAAGAATGGTATTCTTCTGGTTTAGTCAAGGGAGCAAGAAAAAAAGAAATTCAGGAGAAGAGAAGAATGGTTTTGTAACTGACATTTTTTGATCCTGGGATCAGCCTAAGCTGAAGAAGTTGACTGGGGTGGAGGGGGTAGGCAGACACATCTGAGGGAGAAAGTGTGGATGAAAGAAGATTTGCAGATCTTCAGAGATGTCTTTGTGCTGAAAGAAAGGAAGTGGGGGAGCAAGTTTGAGTCTCTTTTATTGTCCTGAGGACTAAACTGAAAGTGAGTTTCTGAGAGTTTTCACTGGCTTAATGGCCAGTTGTTACAACACAGTGAAAGTTGGTATTGTGTATTTTTGACGGTGTGATGTTACTTGCTCTTAACCTACTATGACTGTCTCTTAGTTTTGTTTGGGCTGCTGTGCTCTGGGTCTGGTCCTGTCCTGAGGAGTGAGAGAAGATTGAGCAGTCCTTGAAAGCACCCAGATCTGACAAACGGGAGAAGCTTCCGTAAGGGCCAGATGGAGTGAACAGGCAGACTGGACAGAAAGAAGTTTTCCTTGAGAACCACAGGGACTAGCTTCCCTACCCTAGGTGGGGTTTCTTTCAGTCCATTTATTTCACTACTTCTCATCCAGAAAATGATAGTTTTCTGGACTATGAAAGGGTAGTAAACCAACCCTGGCTTTAACAGCAAAGCCCTTTTCGTGTTCTCACTTTAAGAGCAAAAGTGCATGTATGTCTACCAAGATAGTCTGAAACAACTTGGACTTCTCTGTGAAGGAAGCTTGTGCTCTGAAAGGGGACCAAAGTAAGATACTTCCATTTGACCTGCAGGAAATAAAAGTTCCTGCAGGTGGGAACTTGAGAGAGTACTCATCTGAATGCACAGCTAGGGAACTGCCTGCTAAAGCTGCGACATTAGTTTATTAGAGCAAGATGACGAGGGATTCTGTGTGAGGAATGCCTTATTTTTTAATTGGGTAAACTTCAAGTGCAGAACAGAAGGGACAGCCTTTTCCCAGAGGAGAAGGCCTGATCTGGCAGATATGCAAACTACAGTCTTCTAAAATAAACAACAGTAGTGAAAGATTTGCTTCTTTTCGATCACATCTCAGTAATATGGGAATTATGTATTACTCAGTATGAATCGTTGGCATCCAGGGATTGCAAACCAGCAGCCTTTTTTCCTTGGGGATTGGTCTTTGCTCTAGGAGCAAAGAAAAGGATAGGAACTTTGTTTAGTGTGACTTGGGAAATTTCAAGCTCAGCAGTTCCCCAGTGTTACAGCTCCATTATGATACAGAAGTGGGAAAAGTGATTAGGAAGAAAAATCGGACACACAGGTATTTTTCCAGCCATGCATTAATACTAATTCTACTTTTTTCTCTTTTTTCTTTTATTTTGTTGTTGTTGTTGTTGTTGTTGGGGTTTTTTTCTTCTTTTTTTGTGGGTTTTGTTTGTTTGTTTGTTTGTTTGTTTCTTTTCTTTTTTTTCTTCCTCTTTCATTTCCTGAAGTGATTCTGGCCATATTGTTGTATTAACTTGGGGGTGGGTTATGATCACATTCCATAGTTGCCACTTCTCCCCTAAACCAGTATCACTGAATATTGCTCTTTGCTGAATTCAGTGAAGCAGGTTGAGAGAGCATTAAAATCCCCAGAATGTTTTAAGTGGTATAAAATGAAATAAAAGGTAGACTTTTAACAGCTGTGATGAATGCATCCCCTCAACCTGAGGCCTGCTGGTATTTGAAGTCAGTGGTCATGTGTCTGTGGTACATCCATTGTGTGCCCGCCTGCAGTGAGCTGGAGGAGTGATGTGCCTGCAGAGCTCGCTCTGTTGTGCACTGAAATTCCCTCTCGAGGAAACAGTGTGGTGCTGGCAGGAGTTACCAGCTGTGGGCTGTTTGGGGCATGCATTCTCCTCCTGAGACCTGGCAACACTTTCCACTGTGACTGTCTGTGCTGAGCCTGCCACATTTCTTGTCTTTGCTGAAAGTTTCTGCTATGAGTTGGAGCTGCCTGCTGCCTTGTGTTCCAGGTTGTTTCTGACTCATACGAGCATAGGAAAGATTGTAAATATGGTGGATGTGTCTAGAGGGGGAGTGCAGAAATAAAGCTATCTCCGAAAGAAAAAGCAGTGCAACTGTGTTAGTGCAGAATTTAACACAGGGCAATAGATACTGCAGTTCTGCAGAAGTGGTCGTTTGGACCTGACATCTTGGTATCTCGGGATCTTGGAATATCACAGGCAGAAAGAATCGTTACTAAATTTTAAGTGACTGGAGATGGCAAAAACCCAAGAAAATGACATTAGGCCTAAGCAAAGGTTAAGCAACAGTATATTTGAAATTCGAAGAATGTAAATAAATCATTGCTTTTCATTAAAACTGTGAAGATTCAAAGGCACAGAAACCAGCAAAGTATAATGTTTAAAATCCTAGGCGCCTCTTGCTGTATGTTGATCTTTAAAATAGAGAGCTTCTCTGGTGATGGTGCCTGAACAGATGGCACATGAAAGTGCCTACATGACTGATAGTAAGCTGGTTTCCATCATGGAACTCCTTCCTTGGCCCTAAGAAGAAAGCTGAGAACAAGTGAATCCATCGTGTCTCCTGCCTTTTCAGGGCTCTGTAAGGCTCTTCAGTCATCAGTCCTTTAGCTGTTGACAGCCAGACTGCATCCATTTCAGAAAGCAAAACTAATTCCCACAGTCTGCGTCTTCTGTAATTGAGGAGAAAGTGATGATGGGATTCGAACACCCCTGCGTAACATTTACCACCCTCTGCAGCTAGAACTGGAGTCACAGCCTTCCTGTCAGTCTTTTCTCTGACTATTGGTTTCATGTTCCTTCGAGCAATACCTGTGCCTTTTTCAAGATTTGTGGTGAATGATCTGCAGATATTCAGGAAAGACCTTCAGAGTATTAGGTGCTGAAAGCTGGCTGTGATCAGTGTTGGCAGCTACTGTGATTCTTTCAGTTGCTTGTTGCGACCGAAGAGACCAGCAGCCACTGCTGAATGCCTCATTTTATTAATGCTTTCCCTCCAGGAACTGTTTTTTTGCTGGGCATAATATTCAGTGCTGGCAGTGGGTATCCTGAAGTCACTGGTGCCAAGGAGTTAATGAATTTGGAAAACTTCCCAGATAATACATCTGGCCCTCTAACTTACATTTTGGAGCATGGAGTATGAGATGTAGAAAGAAGAGCACTGAACTAAATGAGCTTCTAGCTAAAGGGAGGAAGGGTACACTTTTCTTTTTTTTAAATTGGTTGACTGAAAGTTAAAAATTACATAGTCCCACAAAAGATTTAACTGTTGTGGGTTTGTTTGGGATTTTGGTTTTGTTTACGTTTTTTTAAATTTTGTTATACTGTCTGTTTGCCAGTTGCATTATCTTCTGAGGCTTGAATATAGATAGAGAAGCATTCCTAATTCTCGACCTTGAATGATTCTTCAGCTTCATTTTTTATTGTGAAATCCCATCATGTTGAAATGTCAATAAAAAGGATTTTGAAGGTAATTGATATTTCTAGTACAGCTCGCTTCTGGGGTAGTATCTTGTTCAACGTTTGCTTCCTGTAACATTTGAAATAAGCCTTCATTGTAGAAAATGGGTTGCTGGTGCTATTTATTAATACACATTTTTGTATAATAAAAGCTGTGCAGTGCAATATGGTTCAGAAATTAACTCTGAAGAAAAGAATTACATTGCTATTTGTATATCTCATAAAAACCATTATTTTTAGTGGGTCTTTCAATAGAGCAATGCTACTTAGCACTTACCTACAGAGCACTCCAAAAGTACCCAGAATATCATCCCTAATTAAGTGTCCTACTAAGCCTGAGAGCAGAGCATGAGAGTTTTTCTGTACATAGCAATGACAACCCAAATGGAAAGCATTTTGTAGAAGAGTAGAAGGCACTTCCTTGAGATACCACTGACTATCAGCAGGTACTTTACCTCAAGCAATGGCACCATGCTCCCCTTTCAAAGCCTATCTCCTCTTGTGTTTACCCATTTTTCTGCCTAATGTCTTAACAGATGAAATTTTTCATTTGCTTTTATTTAGTCTTGCATGGGCTGATGTAGTTTCTGATCGTTCTGATTTGGCCTACAGGTAATAAACCTAATGATTTCTACTGTAATTCTATAGAAGATCCCTGTTGATGTGAGACTGAACTTATTTCTGTTTGCTTGGGGTTTTTTAAAGAAATTAAAATGCCAGTTCCTTCCCTCCACACCTCCCTCCCCCAAGTAGTGTGACATCTGTACTGAGGCTGATGTATATCTGATTCCTGTCCTTTTTGTTTATTCACCTTCAGTTGTGAAAATTCTTTCCTTAATCCTTTCCCTATCTTCAAGTTAGTTCTCTTATCTAAAAGCAACTTTCATGTACTGAATGTCTGTCTGTGAGGAGAGCAGAGCTGTGACCTGCAAGGTTCACCTGAAGATTCTCAAGGACCAGGGCGTAATCAAGTCCCGAGAGGTGTTGCTGCAGATCATTTTTCAGTCAGCCTTCTCCTGTTTCAGAGTTGCTCAGTTCACAGACCGAAGGGGATAGGAAGTAACCGTTCAACCAATGTGACCAGTGGGCTCAGGGCAAAGCAGAGAATTCCATGCGGAGAGTCAGGCTCTAGTTCTACATTTTGCCAAATTTCAAAATGCTGGTTTCCTTAGAGCCTTGATAGCAGCAAGACCCCGACTCTGCTGTACTGGCAGCTTAAATGGGGATTGTGGCCCTTCCAGGGCTGAGGTCAGGACCTGGCAAGCAGAGGGATGAAGAGAACAGAACTAGAACTCAGCACTGGAAGTTTGTTTCTATTACTGAAGGGCGATTGCACTTACAAAGATTGCAAATAAAAACCTCTGTTACCTTGCCATGGCACTTTCCAAGTGTTTCTATGCAGGAGGACCAGACCAGAGGATCTGGCATTGATTTGTTTGGGTCTTTCATGTAATTACAATTTTTGTTGCTATCTGCAGTTGGCAAAAATTCCTGTGTTTGAAAAAGGAGTTGTATTTTTGGTTGCCAGTTGTAATGCTGCTGTTGACAAACAGAGATGTTATAAAAGAGAAATTCAATATAGTGTAGTTAATCAGATGCCTCTTTTTTTATTGCTTTATAATCTTCTCAGATGCCTAATTCTGAAAGCAAAATGACAAAATTGTTCGATCGAAGCTTTGGAGTTTAATTCCTTTTAAAAAAATAGCACAGTAGTGTAATTTTAAAGGTACCAAAAAAATCAGCATTACATGAAGGACTAAATTTTGTCAGCAGTTGCATGGAATAACTCACTGCTTATGATGGAAATGTTCATCACAGAATAGCTGCAAAGAATAATTCTCAGTCTGAGTTTAGACTAAAAGAGCAAACACAATGAAGAAAAAAACATAGAGAAGAAGACGATTTCTTGCAGTCATACTTTTTCTGCCATTCTGTAGGAAATATGGATAATTCATTAAGTCTCAGAAAAAATCCCCTTTTCTGTCCTTTACTCAGGTTTGGTCTTCCTGTTCTCTTTTTGTGTGCAGAGTATGGGTGTAGTGTGCAGTAGTCACTGTGTTATCACCTGTTAAGTGTCAGGCATGACACACCATGTTACAGATTCTATGAAACCAGAGCCGTTTGAAGTACAACTTTCAAGTGTCAATTGAAGCATGGGTTTTATTTGCCTTTTTTTTTTTTTGACAGAGATTGTTCATTTACTGTCTCCTAAAATAACTCTGATATTTGTTTTTGTTTAGGAGAGGAAAAGGCAAGAATATATAGTTAGAGGCTGAGAAGATAGGAGGCTACTGGGGAGGTGGAGGGGAGCTAGAAAAGAGTGCTGGGAATGGGGGGAGAAGGGAGATTGGACATGTCAGGAGGTGAGAAGATGCAGTGTGGGGAAGGTTGACAGAACTGAGACAGAGGGAGAGACCAGCTTGTGTTGATCTAGGACAGTGGGGAAGAAAAAGGTGGTTACCAGTTGTGCAGTAAAGAAACCTGTTTTTTTTTTAAGTACAAACAAAACCAACCAAACAACAAAACCCCACAAAAACAAGACAACCAAAAACAACCGAAAACTCCCCACCAACAGCCCACATGTAGAAAAATTTATATAAAACCTCTGTTATTTAGAAGAATATAAGTTTTAAGGCTGGGAACCTGAATCTTCCTGTTTCAGTTCCTTGTCGCTGAGACACAGGTTGTGCATGTTTGTCTTAAAATGATGTCATTAGTGTTTATTGAAAAACCCTTTCTACTAAGGCTTTGAGAAAGAGGCATGAAGGCTGTTCACTGCTGATGTCAGATATCAAAGTCTGTGTTCAGTACAGAAGGGGGAGGGGGATTGCTGTACATGTGGAAGAAAATACTAGACCTTTCCTGAAAGGGAGAAACTGGAGTTTTGTAAATAAAATTGTCATGATATATTTGGGACATAAAATGAAAGTCTATTTGAATGTGCACACAGAGAGAAAGAGAAATTGGACACCTCTGCTACAGCATTTTTCAAGCCTAAGAGCTTTACTTTGCAATTTTAATAGTACTGTTTTAAGGTCATTTTTTGTATATAATTTTAATACATAGTCTGTTGCTTTAACTACTTTCATTAAAATTTTATGAGCCTTTTCAGAAAATCAGATGGGAAAATGCAAATAAATTATGCATTTTATTTAGTATGTAGTAGATACAGTATTACTGTATGTGTAAACAAATAAAAATGTTTATTAATATAACAAACACTATGCTGAAAGATCCTGCTCTAGTCTATAAACCACACAGGCTATAAAGAATCACTTGAAGTAGCTAGTGCTGGACCAAACCTCTGGACTCAAAACGATACAGAGTGATAGTATAAAAAAGAGAAATTATCTTAGCTATTATAAATAAAGGGGGGGGAGAAGGTATGTCATGAATTATGAGGCACACGATTGAAGCTGAAAACCTTAAAACATTCATTTTCTGAGAGCAAGTACTTAATATTTTATAAAATCCCACAGACACTCTGCTTGCTTAGTTTTGCTTTTTCTACCCTTCTTCTCCTCCTGGCAGAGCTCACCAATAATCTTTTAAAATTCTGACGTGAGCACTCACCAGTCAGCACAGTGCTATGTGTCAGGATTAGCTTACCTGTTATTTTACTGCTCCTTCACCCCGTGAGATGTGAAAGCAGCAGAGAAAATACATGTAGTAGTGAATGTTATCAGTGTTAAGAAATGTGGGTATATGCTTGATTTCTTCAAGCCAAAGTAATGTGTTCATTTAACTTCTATTTGATGAGAAAACCCCAGCATCACAGGAGAAAACTTCCTAGCACCACTCGTGCAGATCAACACAAGCTTATTTTCATGGCACTTTGGGGTTCTTTTAGGGGAGTTTTGGGGAAGTTCTGATGTTCTTCTGTGTGTGTTGTACTTCATGTCAACTCTAGATAGAGGAATCTTCTCACCTAGAGTAAAAATGGTAAAATTATCAAAATGTAGAGTGGACTCTGCCCTTGTTTGTTTGAGCAGTTTCTCAGTTCACAGGTAGCCCTGCTCATTTCAGTGTTCATCAGACCTCAGTGACAATGTGTGTCTGCAACAATAACTCATTTTAGATATGTATGACCAGGCATTAAAAGCTCCACCTCTTTCTTTCTATCTATATCTTGTTACAGCAAATACTTTATGATTCAATTGGAAAGAAGGAAAATTAGACGTTTTAAGGAAGTTTTTATAGCTAAAGAAGCAGAAACAATAATTCTTCTCCAAGTTTAATGATGAGTGACGTTTCCAGTGCATGAAGAGTCTTCACTTGAACTGTGATTTGTGTTAGCAGAAAGAGTGCCTGTTTTAGTAGTTTAGTAGTAGGTTTTTAGAAAAGGGAAGCCAGGAGTAACGCCTGTTGTAAATAGCAGCTATTAACAATCAGAAGGCCAACAATACTAGAATGACTAACACTGAAATATACCGTTGCAATTAGAGCTTTCATGTGTTTGTAACCTTTGGTAAGGAATTGTTCTTAAACTTCAAACAGAATTTCTTAGTATCTTTATATAAATCAATTGCCCTGTAGTTTTCTGTTAAGCAATTTAATTGCTTAATCAGACTGAGAACCTAGTGATTAAAATTTAACAGTCATGTGGTATTAGGCAATATCAATATTAGTTCTTACTCAGGGTAGCTGGTTTAGATCAAACTGAATGAAATAGAAGGCATGTTTGCAATTTGCTTTAGCATGCAGGAATGTCATATAAGTCTTTTCTAGGGTTAAGAGTACAGACGCTGCAGAGTAACATAGCAATAAGACTGTGTTAACGCTGCCACAAAACACCAACTCCAAATCAGAGAGCTTCTGCGCTAAAACAGCTTTGAGGGTTGTTGGATTTTTAATTATCTATGTTCAAAACAATTTACCCATTCTGTGAAGAGCATCTATGCAAGAAGGGTCCATTCTGTCAGAGCTGACATGAAATACAGAAATAGCAAAAACAGTTTAAGAGAACATAGTGAAATTCTGTGGAGAGATCTGTAGTCCTGCCACTCAAAAGCGGGCCAGTATTGCAGGAATATGGGTAGTCTTTATCAGAAATTATCAGAGACACTAAATATTAATTCTCTTTTGAGTTGGTGTAACACCAAGTGCAGTGGAATTTTGGCCCATGGTTCTGTGTGTTTTCACAATGCAGGCAATGAGGAACTGATAGAAACAGGAAGCAGCAGCAGCATTTTTGGCAGTGGTGGTGGGGATGATGTTGTTCTGGACACCTTTCATCTGTAACACATCCCAGGAAGTTAACAGTTATACTGGATCAGACAAAAAGTCCTCTTTCTGATAGTATCAAATGCTAATGCCCAATGAGAAATACAGAGATACGATAAGTTTGTCTTACTTTCCTCCAAGAGTTCTCCTTGCCTTCACATATGCAGGGACTTAAAGACTGAAGGCAAGAATAGCTTCCTTTTAGCTGATAATCTTCAAAAGATCTTGTTTCTCTTGAGTTTTCTTGCTTCCCTTTTAGCATATGTAAACTCTTAGTATCCACAACAACAGAAAAAATTATTCACAAAAATGTTTATCAGGGTTGTTGCTGTGAAGAGAAATTATGACTGATTACCCATTTCTTGCTTTTACTCTTTCAGCAAGATCTGAACCCAAGTAGGAGCTTTCAGCTCCTTCCTGGGGGTCTGCTTTTTCGCAGGGGGGCCAATTAAGCATATGGTAGAACAGCCATTACATTTTTCATTCTAATAACATTAGCTTCAGTGTTCCAAAATCTGATTTTAACTTTTTGCTCTGAAGTAAATTCCATAGGATGTTTTACTCTCCAGTATGAGAGCTGACATACTGTGAAGCTGTAGAAGCAGCTCTGAAGAGAAGAGGCTAACAGCTCTGATTAAGCGTGTGCTAATATGCCTGAAGTTTTAAGAATTGTGTTAATACTTTAGTGACTGATTACCATAAGTCTATACTCAGCCACAGTATAGTTTGTTCTGCATTATCTTTTTGAGGATATGGAATGGCATGCATTATACAGATTAACCAGTTTTCCCTCTGAATGCGGAGAAAATACTGGTCCACAGGCAAAGACTAAAGAAGGTGAAAATACTTGATGAAAAATAGGATACAGGGCAGAATACAGATGCAAGTGTTCACTCTTGATACACAAGAAAAAATTAGCATAATCATAGAGATGATAACAGCTTTTTATGTAAGGGAATCTCTGAACGCAAGAGCTCTTTTCTTACTCACTTGGCCAGCTTGAAAAAGTTAACTGCAGCATTAGCCACTGTAAAAAAAGCATAATAGGATGTTCTGATATTGCTGGAAATCTGGCAGAGCAGCTTAATATCCATGACATTGTTCAAAAATGTTTATGGGGCTGACTTTTATTGTAGGTGGAGCAAAAGCTTATGATCTCAAGAATATAACTGATACTGGTTTATTTAGTTTTAAAAAGCTACTTGACTAATAACAGAAGCAATAGTTTCCAATTTTTAGATGGTCATAGCATGAGCAGAGAAGTGATGTGTTTGCAAAGAATGAAATGTTATAGTTTTATGTTGTATAACTCTATACGGTCAAATATATTTGTCTTCATTTGTAAGTAAACTGTGTCTGTAGACAGTATCTGTGTTTTAGGGGCAAAGAGATATCAGTGTGCTATCCTTCTAGTATTAAAAAAGGAAAATATAAAATTCTAAATGAGATTACTATAGAAAGGAAGATATTGTTGCAAATGATTCGGGGTATTAAATGGCAATATGTCATCTGCAATATCATATTAGCATTTGAAAAAATCAGCATTTTACCGGGTGAATCTCAAATTAGCCTAACAGGAAAAGGTTAATAAAAGTATCAGTCCTTTCTATTTATTTGTGCTGTATATCTGACAGCATTTTTCTTGAACACACATTTATGTCCTGGTTGGGTGATGATCAACAGTAACTCCTGCTTGGCACGTTCATGTCATTACTTTGACTCCATGCAGGTGCTCTGCCTAGAGGTCAGGCCCTGCTAAAGTAAACTGTCAGGCTCACAGAAAACCAAAGCTGTGATTAAGGATTTGCAGATTCCTATTTCAGAAGTTAGAATTATTCAGCATATTTTAATGGATTCCATCAATCTTGATCAAAGACCCAGTAAAACACCAGCAAAGGAAGACTATAAAAATATCATATTTCTTACTTCATATAAGAAAAAGAACAAATCAAAGCACATTGCTTGGAAAGCGTGGGGATTTTTTTAATATGTTAACACTTCCTAATCTTTTCAATGCTGTAGAGCACAGTAAAAATTTACTGTAATGTGGATAAATATCTTCCAAATTATTTTAACTTTTTTTAAACTGGACTGTACTCACCAGATGGACACACATGATAAAAAATAACCCAGGAGAAATACTGCAACAAACTATTCTTGTGAACCACAGTTGGCAGAGATGCTCTTGTCTCAGAATGCACACATGATGATGTGTTTAAAGCATGAAGTAATGTTTCAAAACTGCTGATAATCTATGATGATGCATCTTTGTGCCCTTTATACTTCTAAAGCTATTAACTTCTTTCCAGACATTTGATTCCTTGAACTAAATGAAAACAGCACTTTCAAAGAGTGAATGGGTTTCTCTTGAAAGGCACATGAACCCATTTGTTTAGTCTTACTCTTTTAGCAAGACCAGGGTGTAGCTGAGGATGGCTTTCTAGATTGTTAAAATAAGAAAAAGCTTTTTCTAATCTACAGTTCACTACTTTGAATCCACTACAGGCTGAACTTACTAACATCTGACACTCGGGCTGTAACTTGTGTAAAATGAGTTATTGTTACCGGCCTCTCTGTGGGCAGGGATGTAATGCTGGAATGTGGCACTTGCAGAGTGCAGTGATCAAAAGACAGATACAGCTGGTATAAGGTGGCATCAGTGGAAAAGTGTTCGTTTACTCCAGCTGAGGATTTGGTCACCAGGCTTGAACCAGACTGAAAATTAACCTACCTATCCTACTTCTGGAGTCCCTTGAGGAGCATACCTAGGCCTTGATCTTGGATTAAGGCTCTTGGAAATTGTGGCTGCCGTCAATTGTTCCACACAAAGATTAGAGTTCAGTGTTAATTTAGGATATATCACTGTACTGATGTATTTTGATTGGATTGCTGTCTCTTTGAAAAACCTGTCTGTTTCTGTAGAAAAGTTGCCTTTGTAATACCAGATTTTGAAATTTCATCCAAGGATTCAACCACCAAGTAGCTGAAGTAGATGAAATTGGGCACTGAGTTTTGCACCTTATCCATGGCACTGTTTCAGTTTTCTGACAAAGTTGATCAAGCATCTGATTATCTAAGGACTGGGTTATCCTCATCTACTCGTAGCTAGAATCTGGTTCATTCTTCAAGAGTGTATGGGATCACTGAGCAGAATGATGTGTTTTCTGCTAATATTGAGTCCCATCTTAAAGGAAACCTTTATTTTTCTAAGATATGCTATCTTGGGTTTGTCTGTATTAAAATGTCATTTGACTGTGCTTAAACAAGCTGTCCTGGTTGAAGTATCACTGTGGCTGCTGTTTACCATCCTAAAGACATTTGGAATTTTTGATCATAATTTAGGATAGGAAGTCAAGTAATTTCTCTAGAAATGTCCACAATGGTTGATAAGGGACATCACCAAGAAGAATTGGAATGACCGTTTCTTGTGTTTTGACACCACATTTCAGCAGTCTGGTGCCATGTTGTGTGTGTGCATGTACTACTGTCCATTTATTGGGCTGGTGAAAGGGAGCAGAGGAATGTCATTTGTACACAGGTGAGACAAATGGGTAAGAGAAGTTAGTATTGATTTGCTGTTTAAATCATATTCTAAGTTGTTCCATGCAGCAATCCGATTAGCTTTTCTAATTTGCTATTTAAACACATTGAACTAATGCAGAACTGAATATTGGAAAGATCCTAAATACATAACTTGGTAATTAATAGCATACCATCTTGAGAATACTGAAAATTGCTGCAGGAAAAACTAAACACAGAGATCTGGGGAGGTTCCTTTTCCCTGGGGGATAGTAAAGGCTAGGTGCACATTTGTTAAACATCTAAGATTGTGATGAGTTTTCAAGAAACACAGATTTATGAAATGGTCTTTAATTAGGATATATTTTAACCTTGCCAGTGTTTTTTTTAAATGCAACCTTTCCATTAAAATGACACATCATGACATACCTAGCAAGGGAGCTGCAAACTTCTTACAGATGCTGAAACATATATGAAGTGTAATGCAGTAAATTATGGAGACTAAGCCTTACAGTTAACCAGTATAGCTAAAGTAGTATTTTGTTGGGTTTGGGGTTTTTTTAAGCAAGGCTGGGAGTGTAACAGTGTAATCAAGTTGTGACTCATGTCTGTTAAAAACTCAGAAGACAGCCAGATGTTATTGGGTGTGAGTCTGTGTCTGCACACTACAGAGCAGTTTAGCAAAATCCTTTGCTGGAGCTCTCAAGGGGAAGACTCCCTTGCTATTAGGTCCATGAATTGGACTTGTTTTTCCTAAGGATTCAGCTTTGTGGGAGAAAGCCTTGAAAATACAGGTTTACCCAGATCCAGCTAATGTTAGAAGAACATGGAATGTAGATGTGAAAATCAAGCTTTCCTTTCCTAAACGTTGCAGTGAAGGATCTGGTTCACAGCATACTTGCATGCAAAGCTTGAAAGGTTTCCTTTCAGTCTATTTTGAGTTATCGGTGAATAGAGGGGGAAATTATTACCCAAATGGAAGGAGTTTTCCCACTTTACTTATTCCGATGTGACAAGAAGAAGCTGTATTCTTTGAAAAACAATCTTTGTCTTTGTAATGAGAGCAGGTGAAGAAATTTCAGCACAGAGGATAGTTTGAGGGGGGAAAAAGAAAAAAAAGTTGAAGCATGTAAAATTAAGCTTGATTAAAGTCCAGTATCACTATAGCTATGGAATCAGCTTTGAGGAATCTGTAATAAAATACTGCTATCAACTTCATAAGCATTCAAATGATCTTAAAAATCTCAGTGTGAAATAAAAAGGAACCTTTGCTGAGGACTTTTCCTGAAAACCTTCATAATCCTTTCAG
This sequence comes from Cyanoderma ruficeps, assembly GCA_008694505.1. Taxonomy (NCBI): domain Eukaryota; kingdom Metazoa; phylum Chordata; class Aves; order Passeriformes; family Timaliidae; genus Cyanoderma; species Cyanoderma ruficeps. The sequence continues at coordinate 23,392,518 of VZDJ01000594.1, forward strand.
ATTCTGCAGGGATTTTGAGTCTCAGCTGTGTTGGATAACTCTTTCACTTAGTTAATAGTAGGTTAGACAAAATCCTGCATATTCCCATTTAAGAGTTGGATTTTTGAAATGAAGTTTTCAAAACTGTTTCAAGACAAATATTATTAAACTCATAAACAAAGCAATTTCAAAAATACGCATGACTTTGTGAATGACCTTTGTGTTTGTGTTTTAATAGAGATAGATTGATTACAGGTGTATGTCGAGCTTCTTTATAGGTTATCTGCTGGCAACTTCAAGCAAAACTTGCATTAATTTCTCAAACTGAAAAGTAACCTATGCACTTTCCTTTGAAATACAAATTGATCAACAGAATAAAATAGATTTTCATAAATTCTCCTGGAAGTCAATCTATAAACCAAACCAAATGTAAATGAGGAGTGAAAGATGTAAGTTCACTGCTTCTTTTGGTCTGCTTTATTTTTTAAGTGCTGTAAGGAACAAATTGTTTTGCATTCCTATGCTAATAAGAAACACTAATCACTGGAAAAGGTGATTCTGGTTTTGTTCAGGGTTTATGAATTAAGGGTTATTACTGGAAATGGCTCATTTACTCTGTATGGGCCTGAGACAGAAAGTCTGAGTCCTCTGAAGCTTTTGTAAATACACGTTGCAGAATCTTCCCAGACTGAGATGTTTGCCTGTTTGTAGCTGGCTAATCCAGAAGTGGTTCCCTGATAAGGTTAATGCCCAGTTAATTGCTCCTAGCCTTGACACACAGTTTAATTGCTATTTGGCCAACATATGCTTGTTGCTTGCTCTGTGCAGAATTCTAGCGGATGTAGTGATGCAAACTACAGGCTCGTGGAGGGCAAACAAAATAAATACAGTATTTTATGTTCTTTTAATTCAGGGCCAAGTGGATTTGGATGAAGTGTTTATTTAGTTTGCTGGCTGCTTCAGATGCTGTGGCATATTGATTCCTTTTATTACTGGCAGCCATTTAACCTGACCTCTCTCAGATCCAGTATTTTAAAAGCCATAAATTTTAACTTTACTTATGAGCAAGGACTGAAATGCTGTGAAAGCCTTTTTATTAGCAGAGCTTTGCCTTACTCCATGTTCATGTGTCACCCATGGCAACAATATTTAGAGCATCTTAAATTAGAGCGGCTGTTGGGCAGCTCAGTGGTGGTGGGGTTAGCAATAAAAAGAGCTCATAAATATCTCAGGCATGTAGGATTCACTGATCAAAGTGAGGGCAAGTGTACAAAAACGATGCCATGATGAGCAAAAGGGGTTCTTTTCCTGGTTATTTTGTTAAAAATCTCTCTTTTCTTACTCTTAATGTTCACAGATAAGCAATTTTTTTTTAATTGCAAGTTAATTTGCTGATATTGAAATGTATTTTCCTTTGCTGCCTTGGCTTTTTCTTTTACAATAATCATCTTCCTTGTTTCATTAGCCTAAATTAATCACCAAACACTTAAAGCAATCTTTAACATGCAGTTTATGTAAGTATTTATAAAAATGTGCCCAGGCCAAAAATTGATGCATAAAAATGACATACCACTCATCAAATTATAAATAATATGATTGTTTCAGATTTCTTTCTGCATTCACATGTAAAAAACTCAAAAAAGCTTTAAATTAGTGATGTAAACACAAAGCTTAATATGAATTTCTTGCATCCTTCTAATTAGTTACTTCTGATTTAAATTAGTAATTTTTAAAAATATTATTTCAGGCTTGATGACAAAGATTGAGTAATAATTCAGCATCTTATTTCAAAGTAGGCTTAAGACTTAACAAAATAGATCATAACCATGATTTTATTGTAAGTTTTGGCTTGCTTTCTTCTGTTCTGTTACTGAAGAAGTTTCCCCATCTGTCCCACAGAACAAAGGTAGCACTCTAGATGTTAGCCTCATACCGTCAGACTTTGTTTAAATATTAGTGCAGGGACTCTTTACTTCATGTTAAACTTTGGCCTGGGAACAAAAATGTTGGTTTAGTTTGAGAAGCATAATTTATATCAATTAGTCTCAGAAAGTGTCACATTTCCCAGTCTTTTAAAGCTGGATTTAAATGTTTGACCTTTTCAGAGGGCGGGTGTGGAAGCAGAAATAAAGCAATCACAGGGCACTGGAATTTTTTTGCTACTACTCAGTTCCAGACTGATCAATTTACAAGGTGTCTGAAATCATTGGGGAATCCTGTTTTCTAAAAACTGAACTTTTTCCTGTCTGCATTGCTTCTCCTATTGCAGTTTTCCTCTAGCAGGTTGTAAGTGGTATGTCTAAAGTCAGTTTATACGTAAATATCCTTGAGGAGAAGGCTCCTGCTTCGTACAATATAAGTAGCTTGATTTATACTGGGACCTGTTTGGAGGGCAAGTGCTTCGGTTTGCACCAACTTAAGGGAGGGCACTAATCTGCTGGAGAAAGAGGGATTCAGATGTCTAGGAAAACTGCACTGGATGCAGAACTATGCTGTCAACTGGAAGGTTATGTGAGAGGGTAGACTTCTGTAACCAGATGAAGAAAAGTAATTATTTCAGCAGATAAGATCACAGGGTTTCTATGCATGGCTTGGCTGCATTTTGTCTGACATTCGTCACTAACCTGGGAAGTGCACATGCCCCTTCACTGAGGCTTTTGCCTGAACCTCTGCCTTTGCTGCTAGTTCATAGCTCTAATATTGTTACATGGGGAAACTTGTTAACATTTTTGAGATGTTAAACGCTGTACATATTCTTTTTTAAATAGTAGCACGTTTCACTGCAGTGTTGTTGTTTGCTAGCGATAAGACTGTAGAAAACAGTGGCACCAGCGTATGTTTCTAAGGTGACAGTAGTGCGTTTTCACTTCTTGCCTAATGGCTACCTTACTCCAAGCATTTCCTTTTCAGCTGGCTAGGGCTCAACATACCTTCTGGGCCCCAAATTGTGATCTGTCATTATTCATAGCTGAAACTGCAATTTTTGCAAATGCGGGCTGAATTGCAATCATTATATGTAGTAAAATAGGTTGAAATATCTGTAAATCTGAAGATGTAGCTGTCTCTCACAATCAGAGAACATGTTAAATTCTCCTGTGCTTTGATTTCTCTTTATTCGATTTTGTTTTTCTGTCAGTTGCGGGGTTGTTCTGTGTCAGTATTTCTGCTTATTATTTGGAGTGCTTAGATTGATGTATTAAATGAGCAAAACTATATATCTTGTCTTTAATATGTAAGTGCAAGATAGTGATTCTTCTCTTTTTTTCATTGAGCCCTTAATCTTTTCTATGTCACCTGTATAAATTAGTGTTGAAGAAAAAGCTACTGTGTGATCTAAGACTTTTCTAAAGAAATGTTATATTAAAGCTCTTCATTTGAAAACCACAAGCTAAAAGATGTAATGACTTTCAGATTCCTCCTTCCTAAATCATTCTCTGCATTGAATTGATAGATGATTGAAGGAGTATCTGAATATAAAAATACAAGTGAAAGGAAAAAATCCTTTGTAGTTGTGCACACTGTGAATCCTAGCAGAAATAAATGAAACTACATTAAACAAATGGTTAAGAAAGAATGGAACGTGGAGTAATTTAAGTCACCATATGATGTTGCAATGTTGTAGTGTGAGGAGTTGGTCTGTTAGTTTGGGGTAGGTGTGAGTTCGGTGAGCCCAAGCTGAACGTCACGAATGTCACTCGAGGAGTGTGCCCAAAGCAGAGCAGGCACTGAGCTGTACCGGCTTCCTTCAAAGCTGCTGGCATCTCTCACTCTTGAGTCCTGCCACTAAAGAAGCCACCATTGGTGCTTCATGCTCAAACAGTTGTTTGCCTGCTGAAAGTAGTCCCATGTTCTCTCCAGCATTCCAGTATCCACAGGGTAGAGCACTCACTGTTTTCAGAACTGTTTTCTCTTCCCTGGTACCACATGAACCTCCACTGTGTGTAATGCAATAGGAACCAGGACTCTGTGTGTTTAGGGCACTGGTAAAAACGGAATCAAATTATTTATAATTTGTTACAACTTTGTGTTTATTCTATTTTCTCAGTCTCAGTGATGCTTTTCCTTCTTTTTCCTTTATAGCTTTTTTTTTACCACGCTATGTCTTTCAAAATGTAAATAGTAAGTTAGTCTAGCTCACATAAACACGTTCCTCTAAATATTGTCCTTTAGGTATATTCCTGTAGTTTTGGTTTTCAAGAAGAAACATTATCTAGAAAATAAAGTTAATGATAAATACATAAAATGTTTACTCTTTAGGGTGTCTTGGGAGTTGTATTTCATAGAGTGACAGTGATTCATGGCTTCTCTTCATTTTGATTCCCTCTGTACGTGCCTTTGGGGTGGCTTCCATTGCCCACAATGCTGTGTCATTTGTTTCCCTTTGATTTTCATGACTGATCTTGCTTTTGGCATATTTCTTTCAGCTGGGCTATAAAAAAAAAGAAAGGAATGTGCAGATGTGGGAAAAATATAATCTTAGAAAGACCTGACTAATAATAATAGTAATAAAAGAACAGAAAGCAGATTTACTTTTACTGGTACATTAAGAATTAAAAAATCTGTGTTAGTCATGTTGGCACTGAGCAGAAAATTAAAGTATGTGTAACACCATCTTTCAGTTAAAGGATGATCAATTACAGATAACATCTAAGAACCAGCAATTTGATTTCAGCCAGTCTAGGCTGATAGTGATGTCAGCTGTTGTTTCCTCTTATAAATTCAGGAGGGATGTATAAAGTAATTCACCATTTTTAAAAACAATAAAGTGGATGCTTCAGTTGGCTCTTTATCATTGTACTACAAGAAGCAGTAAAAGGAGAGCTCAAGAATTTAAAATCCATAAAAAGAAACACTTTAACACAGTGAGCAATTGAATTTCTTATTGCCAAACTATGTTTTTGTATTAGAAATCCAGGTAAGGCTAGATATAAACACATACCATGTATCCCCAGAAATGCTTGTTAATAACTTGTAAAATATAAGAGAGGGTTTTTGTTGTTTATTTGTTGGTTTGGTTTTTTTTTTACCCATGAGATAGATAATCACGTTTTCAGGCTTACAGCAGTTCTAAAGGTCTGCAGAAATGAAAAAGGTACTGGCATGGGCAGGGGAAGGAAATTTCCCAAATTGGGTTGCAGTCCCATTGTGGAGTCTTGTGCTTTTTTCTGGAAAGCATCCAGTAATAGATGCTGGCTCAGAAAGCAAGGGGACAGGTCTCCCTGCTTAGGGAAGCTTTTTAGCTCTTGTATCTTTAGCTGTGCTCTAATATGTGATTACTGCAGCTCCATAATGAAAGGGGGGGGGGGAACGGGGAGGGGGAAGGAATAAAAGCTGAATTGTAAAAAAAAAATGCAAAGTTCTTACTGGTGTTTGTGAGATTTCATGCTAAATTATTACAGTCTTAGGATGGGCCAACTGAATGCTCAATAGCCATCTGTGAGTAAGGGTTCTCAGTAAGTTTTGGAATAAATGAGGACACCTTCGTGTGCTCGGGTGTCCAAGGGCTGAGTCATAGTGTGTGGGGAGGCTGAGCACACTGTTTGCTGTTACATGAGCCATGGAGTGCGTCACTCCAAACTTCAGGTGTTGATTGGATTCTCTTAGGAATGGCCTTCATGCATTGCAGTTCTGAGGAAGTGGCTCAGCTTTATATAAATCAGGCTGTAACCAGCCTGATTTAACTTGAGACCTTTTTTTTTCTGGTAATGGAGCTTAGAGCAGTAATTGAGTGTAGTAGAGCTTGCACTGGGATGTGTGTGTGAGCACTTCTGTACTTTTCCGGCCAGCCAGGCAGCCGTAGCGCAGTCTGGGGTCAACCCTGGCTGCTGGACCTCCCGAAGCCATGGGCCCACATGGCCCGCCGGAGGCAGGGACGTGCCCGGCCCTTCCTTGCAGAGTCCGCAGCCACCTTGACGCCATTCCCGGTGGATGCTCCTCCCGGGAGCTGGGCCCGCTGCCCGAGTGCCCCCAGACCGCAGCCCTGGCAGGCCCCGGTTTGCCACCCAGCCTGGCTGCGGGCTGGGTTGCCCGGGGCCAGCAGCCCTGCCAGTGGGCTGCTGTGCCCTGTGTCCGGCCAAACAGCCCACCAGGGCTGCCTGGTGGCTGAAACTTGAGAGAGCTTCCTCTCTCTGCTATCAGTGCCTTTCACTTGGCCTTTTTTCACACCGTTATTTTTCCCTTGGTTTTTCTGCTTCTCAGCCTGTGGTAGGCACCACAGTGCCTCCTACTGATGCACAAGTTCTTAGTGATTTTTAGCACCTTTTTGCTCTATGCAGGTCATTCCTCTTAACTCTGCTTTAGCGCTTGCTAATTCGTCAATAACGGTAGTCTCCAGAATGGCAATTAGTGAACAGAAGAAGGTTGCGCTGTGTGATGGAGCAGCCAGGCTTCCCTTGAACCTGTTTGTCTCCACACACATCCCCAATCCCCCACTTGTTTTCAGCTAGATATGAGTCTGCAGGTAAAGGAAGTGTAAATTGCTTTATGTAGGCACTACTGACAAGTCTCTATTTGGTGCCAATTCTCAGCTTTTTTCCTTTTAAGAATTTGCTGAACATGCTGTTCGGAATTACTTGCACTCTAGGATTGCTAAAAATCACAGCAAATCATACTAACATATCTGTCTTTTCTGTGACCCTTGAATCCCTTCAGGCATGACAGTATGGACATGTAGGTGAAGGGCTTCTGTTATGTTCTCTTGTTCCTTTTGTTAGTACTACTTAAAAGCTGAAACCAAAAGCCCTTGAGTTCTCAAAAACAGAAGGCATACTGCAAGGCAAAGTCTCTTACTCAGTGTTTCTATGACACATTTACTGTTCTGCCATATAAAAACTAAGTAGATGCTACAAAGGCTTTTAAATTAAGCTGTGAATTTCTTCATTGATTGGAGTGCATCTATTCATTGAATTTTGTTCTTTACCTATTCCACTATCATTTTATTAATACTGATTAACACAAATGCTGCCACAAAATAAAGCCTTTCTAAGGTCATATAGTCAAGCATTTAAAGAGAGAGAAGGTTTGGGACACTCAGTATTTCCTGTTTTTCTGTGAAGTGCTTTCTTAAGCCCGTAATCAGGGAATGAGGCGGCAACAGCAACCTCATTTGTTATGTTCATGTTAACCTGAGCTTTGCTTGTTTCTTGAAAAAGCTGCTGTGCATGTTGGTATCATAGAACCAGCTTCAGATTGAAGAAAAAGGTTGGGTAGAACTTAGAGAGAGCTAATAATGTATCCTCTCAGGAGAAATGTGTTTGAAAATATCAACCTTTCAAACAACTTATTTCCTTCAAAAAGTAAAACACTTCTTGTGTAGCAGTGTTTGTTTTTGTGAGTCTAAAGATAATGCTCTCCTTGAGACTGTTAGCAATGTCCAGTTGGACATCACTGGCAAAGGTGGAGGAAGCAACCCCATTCTCTTCCCTGGTGTGGGCTTACAGTGGCACAGAGCGAGCCAGCTATTGCCCATCACTTTGTCAGGTCTGTAAATTATGTGCCGTTCCCTCCAAGTCTGAATGGGGAGATCTGCTGAACTAGGTTTAACTTGATGTTATTTTTAGAACAAATTACATTGATTGCATACTATTTCAAAGGCCTCAAGTAATAAAGTACACAATCAAATGTATCTGACTAGTTTAATTTCTCTGTGTGGTTTTAGGTATAAAGACTTAACCATTTGTTTTCCAGACTCTTCTGGCAAAGATTTTGGTCCTACTCTGGGATTAAAGAAGTCCAGTTCTCTTGAGAGTCTTCAGACTGCTGTGGCTGAAGTAAGGAAGAATGAACTCCCTTTTCACAGACCCAGGCCTCACGTGGTGCGGGGTCGGGGATGCAATGAGAGCTTCCGAGCTGCCATTGACAAGTCTTACGATGGACCTGAGGATGGAGAGGAGGGTATGTTGCTGATGGCACTGACTGAGAGAGCCACCTTCACTTGGCACTGCTGAGGGCCGGCTCGATAGAGCACCATGAGCAAGTGATTTAATCCAATTGAAGCTGATCACATTTTAAAAGCTGTTCACATCTCCCACTGAATAGAGCTGTCTTTGCAGTACCCCATCCAACCTTGACTGGGTTTAGTGTAAAGTCTTTCACTGGTCTCCTTTGGGGCAGGGGTGCGTTGGAGGATTTAGAACTCAATCCTTAAATAATTATGTTTTTCAACTTCAAGAAGCAGCTGCTTTCTTCAGATTACATTAAAAATTATCTCTCTTGTTTTACAATTCCCCCTTTTCCAGCCAGGAAATTTGTTTCATGTTGTAGATAAGGCAGAGTGTATTGATAGCACCCTGCTGCTCATTCTGTCACTGTGGGGTTTATAGACCCCAGTCTGGAAATACATCTCCTTTAGTAGGGAGTGTAAAACCGTGCTTGGATCCTGAGCCCCCCCCAGCAGAAAGAACATGGCTCTTTTCCAGCCTGACAGAACATTTTATCCATTTTTGTTCAGCCACTAAAATAGAAAGATTCCAGGGAGTGAATGAAGTCATTTTGTTACACAGGTTGGTTATGCCAGTCACCAGAATCTCTTGTTGAAGTAAGATCTCTGTTTGAAACCCAGCACGTGGTTTTCTTTTGCTGATGGAGGTTAATCTAGATTTCCAATAGTACAGTACTTTACTGTATCAGGATTTTTATATAAGGAGCAATAACTAGAAAACTATTCATTAAAATAATTCTGTGTTTAATTTACAATACAAATCTGTTTGAATCCACTAGATCTGTTTAGTCTGCTTTTTAAATTATTCAATTAAATGAGTAAGTGTTGTGAGTCATTTGAGCTTTTTGAAGACACTCTCGCTGTATTTCACGTGTTTGCATTTCAGTGGCCCGTAGCCATCCTCACTGCTTCTTTTTCATTCTGTGCAGATGGTGGCTCTGATAAGAGCTCTCACTGTGGTCAAGAAGCTCAAAATGTGGAATCTGCCCCTCCAGGGAACACCGAAATAGAAGATGCAGAAATCAAAGCAAAAAAAGAGAAAAAAAGTAGGGAGAAAGAGAAGAAAAAGGGCAAATCGAAAATCAAAGAGAAGAAAAAGAAGGAAGAAAATGAAGATCCAGAAAAGAAAAAGAAGAAAGGCTTTGGTGTCATGTTGAGGTATGATATTTTACAAAGCAAAACAGCCACCCATTCTCATGATAAGATAGGAAACAGCCAATGCTCTCATAAAGTAGTGGGAAAATTATTTCACTTGGACTCAAATAATGTTTATGTTATTGAAAAAGAAAGCAGTTTATACTTTTACACCAAACTTGTAACTGCGGCAGAAGACATTTGGCAGACAAAATGTCTTTTTGTGCCTTTGAAATGCATTCCCATATGTCATAAAAGATTCAAGGTTTTAGGCTTAAAGCATGCATGTATCGCTGGGGAAGGATTCGTGGGGAGTATTTCTGAGTAATACAAATCCTGCTCCCACAGTCAGACCTTTGCGTTCTCTTCCCTTGCCTATCTGCTTCCTTCACAAGCTGCAGGGAGAGCAGAATTCCTTGTGTTACTGCAAAAGGTCTACTAACATTTGCAGTTTCTGAAAGCCACTACCTGTGATAAAATCTTTGCTTTATGGCTTCAGCCATTGCCTGGAGTGAATAAAAGTTCAGCGTCCCCCCTGCGCAGCATGCAAGTGTTTGGATTTCTGCTGTGGCTATTTGTTCTGTGGCTCTGTATACTCTGGAGTCATCAGAGTTCTTCAGGCTGTTTCCTTGCTCTTGCTGGAGCATTTGGTGCTGTAGGCACTGGTTGCTAACATCCTTCCCTCTGGTATCTGTTGACTCTGTGGAGGATTTAAGTGTTTCAGTTGAAGTAGCTCTTTGCATTCAGTAGAGGATATGTGATGAAAAATTTTGGTCATGTAGAAGACATTAAACTGAAGGACCATGTGGTTACTTATGGCACCAAACACTTAACATTGGCTTTAGGAGGCTGTTGGTGTTTCTTGTTATGCTGTATTGTAGACAGGACGCATATATACAAAAAACACAATCATTGCTTAGGCAGGGATACATTTAACTAGTTATCTAAGAAATTCACCTGCAAGATCATTGAGTGATCATGGTCTTCATTAGGACATATAATGTATGAACCTGCTGTACAACTTTCTGTCACTGTGTTCTCTAGAGAAAAATTACTTGTGTTACATTAACATGGAAGGTTCTAGCTCACTTTCTTCCACGTATCAACAATTGCCCTGTCACCTTGTGAATACTGTGGAGACACTGTCAAAAATATACAGGCATGGCAGATTTGCATGATTTCAGCAGTTGTTAGTGTTCATAAGATGTACCTGGCTATACCAGTCTGCTTTCAGATGGGCTCTTGAGGAGCAGAGGAGGCATGTACACACACCCGTGCATTGTGCGTCCATGTGTGTTCATACTGTTTAAAAAAATAGGACTTAATATGGAAGGGCAGTCAGAAACTGAATAACTAGGAGAGTGACTTCAAAAACTCTCTTGTGTATCTTAAGTTTTATCTCTTTTCATTCTTTTTAGCTCTTTGGCATGAGTAGGAGAGAGGAGAGGAGTGGCACAGAGGGCTGACAAAAGGATAAGTAGTGTTACATGTATCAAAGATACGTATCAGATTCAGAGATTGAATTGTAAAGTCTTACAGGGGTATTATATCTGAGCCAGAAAGAACGTGGGATGACATCAGAATCCAAAACAAGCTATCAGGCTTGACAGAAACTCTGATAATGGTCAATATGCAAAGCTGGTAACAACAGGTTAGCAATTGTAGCAATTTCTTCTTTCAGAATATATTCCACATTTTGGTAGTACACAAGGTTTATACATCTGCTCTTTCCAGAAGCTTGTCTTTGGTTTAGATTGATAGTCTTCCCAGCTGACAGTGTTAATAATATTTATCTGGATGGCAGCACAGAATGGGAAGTTCTATCCCACACCACTGAAAATCTCTACAAATCAACAAAGTTTGAAGCAACACGTTATAATAAACAGAGAAGGAGAAGTAGGTAAGAACTAACAGTTCAGCTGGGAGGTTTTTAGAGGTTCTGTGTCCTTGTCGGTATTTCCTTCCAGAATTTATAAAACTTGAGAAGAAATTCCGTCCTGAAAAGGTGAGAGTATTGGGAAATCCTAGCCATGATAAGAAGTGAAAGAAGGGTGCAGACCTGTAAAGCAGAGCTTTAACAAGAGCAACTAGTGTAAGTTTCCAGAAGAATTGGGACCATATGTCCTGGGCGAGGTGAGCAAATCCAGACTGGTATTTTTTCAGACAGAAACTGGCACATATGACATGAAAAACAAAATCAGTTGATCTGAATGCTTTTAAAAGAAATAATAGGGAACTAATAGTGGAATTTGGAGCAGGTCAAATACCAACTAAAACTTAGATTCAAGAGGTGTGTTTTCAAACGGGTGTCTTGTACTGATGTGAAGGGTGAGGAGTTTCAGGGGGGATAGGGAAGGCATTTGAATGATAAGTATTTTAGCAACATGGATGGAAAGAAACATCCAGATTTTTTTATGACGTCGTGGGAATGAAGCTGGCATGTTTTATTGGTAGAACATCTGTGGAAGCAGAGAAAGAAGTTTTAAGATTACAAAAGTTGTGAGCTTCTGCAGCAGGCAAGGTGGCTACTAATTCTTGGTATCTTAAGAGAAAGAAGTGAAGAGAAGTATTTAGAAACTGAGATGAGCCCAGTTTTTTACATGAAGAATTTAAATCAGAAAGGGAACCTGCCACACAGGGGGCATTAGAAACGTGAACACTCTAGTGGAGCAGAAAGCTTGGTGGAGAAAGAAATCTGTAGTGTGCGTTTTGTAGGTACGGTGGTGGTTGTGCTGTGATCCCCCATGTGTGAGACCGCCAAAAGGAGGAGCAGAGCCCGTGTTAAACTGACGGGAGAGATAAAGCCAAGGGAAGAAAGTTATGAAAGCAAGTGGCAGGGGTGAGAAGAGGAAATACATTCCTGGGACCAGGCCATGTCATGAATTTTTTCATCTAGTCTGGTGACTACATCCATGTGACGAATCCTACCGGGCGCTGGAGGCCCCACTCTGGTGTGTCCATACTGTTGGTAGTTCATGGACAGCTTTGTTCAGAGCTGTTTCAGCTGTGCCTGCACAGCTCTGCTGTGCTATGGGATGCATCCAAACAGAAAAACAGACTTGCTGAACCCATGTCAAAATTGGTTTGAGATTAGTAGGAATTGAGCATCTGTGGTGAAAGCTCCAGGACCAGAAGGACAATGAAAAAGAGGGATATTGCCAGAAAGCTCAGTGCTAATTAAGACACATGCGTTTTCTGGTGAATGACATGGGGTCAGGTGTAAAGGACAAAAGAAAGCGGAATTTGAGGCTAAAACAGCTGCTGGAAATATCCTACTTGTCTACAGTGGGATTTTTGTGCTATGTTTGCTGGGTCACACATACAGCTCTGAGTTTTACCTTGATAGTGGCCGTGTGAATTGGCTGGCTTCTGCTTTATAATCAATAACAAAGCATTTCAAGATATTAAAGCCAAATCCAAGTATTCAGCTCTGGTACAAGAATTGTTGAGCTTTAGTCTTTTGCATCTGAGATTTTTGAACATATTGGAATTGCTACTGCATTGGTTTTTTGCCTTTTTTTTTTTTAATTTAACAACAGAAAATAGCAAAGCTGTTAGCAGTTGCTAACAGATTTCACTTAGTGCCTCATCTGTTGCTCAGCTGCTATTTACTTGTAGTTCCTGGTCTTTTTTTACACATACAAAAAGAAGAATGATTGCTTTCCTGCTAAGCTTTTCCTTGATTGAAGCTTTATTTAGGTGACTGTGATTCAGGGAGACCATCAAGAAATCATGCTTTTATTTTTGAATTCATTGTTTTTTTAAAAGACCTGTTTTTTCACTCAGTATTAACTGAAACTCTTGGCTGCAGCATATTAATGGCTGTGGCATTTGGGCAAAGTAGGTTAATGTACTGGAGGTTTGAAATGCTGATGACAGTGGTTAATGTCTCTGTAATCCAAAGTACTATTTCACTGTGGTGCTGCAGTGCACGGTTTTGTTTCCTTGGTTGGTTCTGATGCATATACTGCCTGCCTTAGTTCTGAAGGTGTATATGTGCTGTCCAAAGAGCAACAGAACTGTGAGTCTTAACTGGTCTTGTGTAACATTGGCCAAGGAGTATTATAGTTTACTTTTTGATGTTTTCCGGCACATCATGCTGTCATTGTTCACTAATAACCCACCACTAGACAACCGATAGAACAGTAAATTGATACTGTGTATCAAGGAAACAAGTACTTTAAATACTTTTGTTACTGGAGCTGTGACTAAATGTATACATCACTCTCAGGGAAAGGCTGGTGTCCAGCACCTACACTGAATCTTTTTCAGGAGAGAAATAATACTGAGTTCTGTGCAGATACATAAGTGCAGCGAGATTGCACAATGCCACGTTTGAGTCTTGGCTCATCCCTTTTCTCACACTGAGCTGACTGATTCTTTCCAGGCACCATGAGTCTTAGAGGACTGCTGGACAATGAGCAAATGAGCTTCCCTGTGCTTCTTTTTGAAGGTGTTCGGTATTTCCAGAAGAAACACTGTAGTGAAACAGCATACTTGTGCCTTTGAATATAGGTAGTGTCATTGTTTAGAACTTGTGGCTACAGCTTTGTGAGGAGGGCTCTGTAGGCTGTTTGGAAGGGGTGATTAACCCATTGGTGCAGGTTGTTAGAGATCCTTGATGCTGAACATTAATGCAAAATGTATTGTCACTTAGGACCAAGGATGCAAAGCTGATCTAACCAAGAGGTTAATAAAATAAATTAAAAAATTATTCCTCAGTTTGCTAGGTTGAATTCCAGATTTTAAATTTGTGGTCTGTAGTTATCGAATTGCCATGCTTTGAAAAACTATCAAAATATTCTCTTCTAATAAATGTTGACTTTGTGTTTCTAAATTAAGTTGGCAGAAGACCAAACCTTTAAATCATATGGGAAATGTGACCTCTGCCGTGCAGTGCAGTTCTGTATCCTAATCCCATAGCAGTTGTTACAGTGCTGGAGCATAATAAACATAAGTCTATGGCTCTCTCTACCTTTTCCAAATAGTGATTGTAAAAATTCTGGGCAGCCCTTTCAGTTTTATGGATATGAAGGTAAGATAGCTAATGGACTGCAGCCACACCAATGGCATTTTAATAGGTAGCTCCCCCAGGCAGAGACCAGGAGGCTGAAGTCATAATTTTTTTGTGTGGCATAAAATCTAAGAGCAAATTTGTAATGGGTGACTCAGAGTAAAGGGTTGTGCTGAACTGGAGTGCAGTGGGAGAGCACTCTCTCATTCAGCCTTCACTTCTAGGCTGGACTCTAGAAGAAAATACAACCAACCTTCTTCGTATAAAGCAGTGCTTGTCAACTTGACTGTTTCACTAGAAAATATTTTAAAAATTAGTATAGGTGAGAAAATGTCTGTTCCCCAGCAGTATTGTACTTCAACCATGACTTGCATATTTGTGCACATATACGTATAACTGTGAGCCCAGGAAGCGAGAATATATATGTGTGTATTCGTTAGATTTGCTTTTTGCTCTTCAGAAAGAGTGCAATTTCCCACATAATAGTTCATCTTAAATTATTTACCTTCCATTTCACAATATGAGCCATGAATATTTTATTTTTTGTCCCTTTAATTTGCCAATTTTCCTTTGAGCTAAGTGCCTTAGTGATTTTAATTTTTCATTCTAGTTGGAAGACAGAAATGACCCTTTTTTCATTACTACTATTACAGGCCTTGTGCTCAGAATGATACTTTTTACAACCAGCACTGTTGAGCCTGTAATAGTATTGCAGAGTAGATAGCATAATATACAGATATTGACTTCCATTAAGCATGGCACTATGATAACTTATGGAGAGATTTTTTTTTTCGACTCTGTTGCCCTTAGAAGTTGAGTGTTGTAGAAGAAAACATAGCAGTATATGAAGAAGGAGCAAATAATAAAAATGTGACTTGTTGGAGAGAGGTGGTGTATATAACTTTTTAATGTATTTATTTGTGCATGATGCTGGAAATCAATATGGACATTGACAGATTAAAAAAAAAACCAACACAACGAGATTAAATTATGTTTTAATTAGGCTCAAGTTATTTTAGACTTTTTGTCCTCAATTGCAGAATTATCTGAGATGGATCATGTGTATTTGAAAGGCAGCATCAGTTAATGAGGCAGATGAGTTATTTAGAGGCCTTGATTTCCTTTTGCACAATAAAATTCCAACTTTTCATTTAGGTGAATTGGTAAATAAAACTCCACTTTCCTTTGAAGAGCATAAGTACATGAGAGAGAGGATATATCTAGTCAATTTAATCTATCTCAAAATTGTCAAGTATTTTAAACTAAAAAAACATCATTACATTTTACATGTATGACTTTTTTCTTTTCCTCCACCATCTTAATTCCTCCTTGGCTGCATTCATAGTCAGAATAAAGCAGAGAAAATAAGGGGGTTTTGTACTAAAAATGATCATGCAGACTGCCTACTAAAGGCTTATTTGTTTAATTAAGCATCTGTTCTCCCCTTAATATGCATGCATAAATCTCATTAACGTTAGATGTATGCAAGTGCAGTGAAGAATAGACCCCTCACTCTCATTACTGAACTTGGATAACAAGATTTATATTTACTTAACAGATCAGAGCAGAAAGTTCCCTCTGACTATTTAAAAGGACTTGAAATTACAAACTGTTTGCAAGGAGCATGCTTTTTGTGAAAAACTTGCATGTTCACTTCAAGTTGAAATATCATTATTCAAGTCATTACTAAGCAAAAAAAAAAAAAAAAGCAGCGTGCTTTGTCTGCGAGGATTAACTTTAAATTCTACTTTAATGGATACTCTGTGACCTCTGTGCATGCCACAACTCCTAAAAGTAAACTCCAGGTATTTTCTGAAGGTAGCATATTTCTTCTGACTGTCTGTCTCTAATCTCCCAAGAACTGTGCTCTGCAAGAAGAGTCCTAGAAAGCAAAGTATGTTCTCAGGGAATACTGAGCACTGCTGCACTGTGTTCATCCATCATTCACCAGCGTTGGCTGTTACTTGCTCTAAAATCCTCCTAAAATCCAGCTGAGCATAAAGCCTGAATTCCATGTTTTCTATAGAAATGGTGGTACACTGGGTATTTCTGTAGATAGTACATTGTGGTTAAAGGCCTTAGGGGGCTTAAAGACATGCCCACAAAAATTTGAATTAAAGCTTCCTGTGCTGCATTTTAACCAATAAATACAACATTTTGCTTGGGAATGCAATGCAGAGTATAAGGTCTGCCTTGATAACAAAAGAAACAACAGATTTTTTTCTGATTTTCTGAATCAGTAGTTCTTGTAACATGACCATGGTAAATGGAGGGGTTAGGAGAGACAACAATTAACAGATAAATGATACTGAAGGGGACTCCTGACAGATTCCTTAACTCCAGAGTGCTGCTGGGTGCTGCTTTAATAGGTATTGCCGTTAGCAGCCATCTGCAGGGAAAATTAAATATACTCATCTCACTGAATTATGATTTATGCCACACAATGCGGTCAAACCAAAGTAATATTTATATTATAGTGCAGAGTCATTGATTAAATACACATGGCATCTCAAATCCAGTTGACATTTTAAATCGAAATGATTGCAGACATGTGGTCATTTATTTAACTATTACTTTAAAAAATGTGTCTCTACTTGTTATTAATAGAAGAAAGTCAGACCTGACCAATATTTCAATAGGCTGACCTTTTGTTTTGCTGACATATAAAAGAAAGCTCCTTTTGGGGTAGTCACAATTTCAGAGCATATGAAGTATGCTAGCTTCAGAAAAAACCTGACCCCTTGAACTACTCTGTCTCTTTCTTCCCTTTTTTTTTTTCCACATGGGATTTTTGAAAGAAAACGAAGAAGAGATGGTGTAGGAGATAGGAAAAGTTTTAGGTTTGGTGTTAGATAGGAAAAGGTTAAAGAGATACTGTGAGAGAGGCTTTGTTTCAAATGTCTGCTCTGCTACTGATTTCTTGGGAATCACTGGTTAACTCCACTGTTCTGAGCCCTAGCTTTTACAAAAAAATTATCTTCTGTACTTGTAAAAAATAAAAATAACATTTCCCTGCTTTACATTATCATTGTTCAGCTAAACCTGTTAAAAATTAAATACATTTAAAAACCAGTCTCGTTACTCCTGTAACAGTGTAGCAGGCAAATAGTTTTATTCTTAAGAAAATGAAAAAGTAGTAAGCTTTCATATGACTCTCAAACTAATTTTCATCTCCATACCCATTCTTGCTGCTGCTACTGCATGTGGTGACAGGCTGGGGTTTCCTTTTCCCTGTACCACCTCCTAGCTACAGATGCTCTCACCTTCAGAAATGCTTTTTGGAATATAATGCCTCAGAATTAAAGCTGGCTTTCTGTCTTTTACCCTGATTTTATGTTGTCTTGTTAAAAAAAAAAAAAAGTCTTTTCAAATTTACCGTGGGCAAACTATTTTTTCCTCTGCAGATTAGTCATCTTGTTTGCCTTACTCTGTCATCATGGAGACTGGCAGCATCTTCCCCCTTTCACAAAAGCACTTTATGGGATGTCATCTTTTCATGAACCTTAAATCCACTCAGTGGGGCAGTACCTAAAATTTGCTCACTTACTACACAGCACACTGAAGACATGACCACACAGAAATTTCTTCCCTTTCTGCTTGGACTCATGTTGCTTCCAGATTATATGAGTCTCTCTTGTGGCTCACACTGCTGGGTGCTGGTTGTGAGTTCTCCCACCTACCCGTGCCAGCTCCAGCTGTGTTCCCTTCCCACTCTGGTCTGTGTTACCTGGCCAGTGTGCTCACCTGCTGTGAGCAGCCATGAGCACTCACAGCCAGCCTCTCCCAGCAGCACCTGGCCTGGGCAAAGAAGTGTTTTACACGGCTTTCAACTTCCCTGAGAGTTGCCTCTGCTGCAAACCATCTCCCATGTGCATGACGGCTGGCACAGCTAAATGAATGAGGAAGAAAGGCTTTATATCCTTTTTACCCCAGCTCCCGCTTTCCCATCTCTGTCCAACAGCAGTGAGAAAAGCTCTTTCCAGCTTCCTGCTGTGCACCACATATGGTCGTGTCCCATTCACCTCCACCTCTCCTCATTTTTTGGATGCGAATGCAAAGGTGCAGGATTGATCCTTACCCAGCAGTTCCAGCTCATTCAGCTGTTCCTTAGCAGGTAACTGGTGTTCCTATCAGCTCCAACCCTTCATCCTGGACAATGTTTGTTCTGCTCCTCTCTCTATCCTGTTCTGCAGCCTGGGATCTCTCTTGTCCTGGTTGTCACCCAGCTTATGCAGAGCCTTGAGCAATAAGCCCAACGGAGTTCCTTAGTTTGGGCTCTGCCCTCAGTGTGAGTTGCTTCCACTCTGCACCTTGTCATGAGCAGCAACTGCTGATTTCTCAGTGGTCACAATGCTGTTTGGCATTTACCATACAAGTTAATTGTGCTATCAAGTGCTTTCCTCACAAAAATATTTGCATTCAAAGAATCTTCCCCTGCTTGCTTCCTTTATTCAGTGAAAATGACATCTCCAGGATCTTGGCTTGGCCCTGGTGCATGTGAGAGAATTTGATCTTGCTCTTTAAGAGGTCTTGGAATAAATCTTAGGAATGAAAGTTAAGGTCTTCCCCTTTTTCCCTTTCTGTTGTTGCAGCTTCCCACTTTTGTTCCATTTTGTTGTCGTTGTGGAGAAGAAAGAGTAAAGAATGAATAAAAAGTAACCCGCGGAAATATAAAATGTTAGCCAAATGCTGACATGAAAAACCCTGTCCCCCTCTGTGTGTTAAAAATTCTGCCTGTGTGTATATTTAGTACAAGATACATGAGCCACTAAGTATCAGCTCTTTAGCATTTAACTCCGATATTGGGTTTGAAGTAATGAGCTGTGTGCCTGTGCCATTCATTGTCCCTTATTTGAAAGCAGTGAATACCTGGCCCCACACTAACCCCAGATTAGTTGGATCAGGTTGGTTGGTAGTAATGTGTAAATAGAATTGTAAAGCTATCTTGTGGTGACAGAAGGCCACTATTGTTTGCTATTTTCCTTCTAGCCAAAGAAACATAGTGAGTAATGAGTCAGGCACTGTTTATTCTACCTCAGTCATCTTTGTGTTTAGCTTTTTTATCCTCTAATGTGGAAGTGTGTATTACAGTAGCACAGTATAACAGACATCCTAATGTTCTGGTTTTAATTAAAATTGGATTGAGGAAATAAACAATTCAAATAAGTTAGCTTTCCTTTTTATGTCCAGCCCCACCCCCACAAATACACTTTCCCTATCCTCTTCTGTGTTTGGAAGAGTGTTTTCACTTACATATTCTTGGATTGCTCAGCCTCCTGAACAGACACCTTCCCTAACAGACAGCAAGGAAGGACACTCAAGCAAGTTCACTTTTATTTATTTAGTCTTCTTAGCAGTAAGTTTTTAAATTATTGATTTTTTTGTCTGTTTGGTTTGATACAGGCTGCAATGTAAAATACAAGTTTTTAAATAAATCTTTGACAAAATGAAGACTTCACAAAACCCTGATGCACTGCCACTGAGAAAAAAATGTCCACAATACAGCTGCAGGTTATTTTTAGTGATTATATGTGTATATAGATACACCAGAGAGTTAGTTACTCAAAAAGAAATTAACAAATATGTCTTTCCTTTAAAACAGCAGATTATCATGATTGTAAGTACTGCAATAGGTTAATGTACCTCTTCATCTCCGAAGACCTCTGCCTCATCTCTTTTGTAATTAATTCCTATTCAGGCTATTTTAGCTCGGTTGTCATTTGTTGCTTCCCAAGCCATCAGTCATCTGCAGCAGTGGAGGGTGCTGTAGGCAGGATCAGGCAGAGCTCCAGGAGCTCTGGGCTGAAATGGCTTGGGAAGATAGGAAGAGAAATTTCTAGGTATAGACTTGCTTTGAATCCTCTCTGCCTACAGCAGTGGTGTCAGCTGCTCTCCCCCTACATGTCACATGTTTGCTAATTTCAGTAACTGCACAGTGCAAATTGTATTTCCATACGTGTGGTGTGAATGCTGACACTGTTCTATAAGGCCACTGTGGGAACCTCTAAATCCTGTGGTGCTGCTCCTCTAAACTGCACAGTTTGTTGACTTGCCTGTGGAGTCTGGTGCACCCAGTGAGCAGGGAAAACTGATTTGGCAATGCAGGCTTGCTAATTCTGAGTGGATAACTGGCTTTAGTCCCCAGAGCTGAAACGAAGCGAATTATGGGTTATTGCATCTCCTGCATGGAAAATACTATTACAAATCTGTGTCTTAGAGATACTTGAGTATTTTACAAAGACTTACATGTTTCTGCCATGCTTGCAGGAGAGGAAGCCACATTCATACAAAATATATGTTCTAGTGGTCTAATTGGAAACACAACAAATTTTAGACTGTCTAAAATATGCTAACAAACTTATTCCAATAACAGTATATTTATTTAGTTCATCCTTAACATTTATTCTGGTTTAAATACCAGCTTCTTCTGCCTTGTGGGCATATTCAGATTGAAGAGCATGAGTTTAATTTTTTTTTGTTTCAGGCTAGAGTTTAAAGAAATTGAAAGATGATTTTCCTGTCATGGTGGGAAGAAGGATCACTGCTGGCCCTAGGTCTCCTGTGGAAAACTTACTTACATTATACCGTAAACTGCTGTCTATCCACTTGTATGGAATTGAAAGTGGAGCACAGACAAAATGATCTTTCACTAGAGAAGATTAAAAAGAAGGAAAAAAATAAAAGTAACCAATTCCTCTTGGAGGGGGGGAAGTGAGGATTCAGGTTCAGAATAAGTGAGTAGTTAAGATCTACCTGAGTATTAAGACCTCAATCCTGCAGAAGAAAGCAATAGACTACAGGTGTATTATATGTGCTTCTGCTTCTTTTTTCTAGATCTTTATTAAAACAATATGTTCACACCATAGTAAAAGGCTACAGTGGAGAACTAAAGTTAAAATACCTAGGTAACTCTTTTGGGAAGTGTATTTGTTATCTGTAAAGATTGTGTGTGTGAGTATAATTCGCTCATCTCATGTAGAAACTCAAAATTTTCTACCTTTGCTATTTAAATCTATTAGCTTATTCTTTTATTTTTATGGAACTCATATGTTAGCACATAAATCTTTGACACTATTCTATATTAGTTTCCAGAATATCAAGTAAAAGGCTGTGTCTCTTTTTTTCCCAAACTAACTATTTCTGTCTCTATTACAGAGAACAACAAAAGATTAGGAGAGGAGGTGATAGATTTACATGCTTGCATACTATAAATCCTCTAGGGGAGGAGAGCAAGGAGATCCTTAGGGACTACATAGGCTTAAAGGAGCTTCTTTCCAATAGAATATTCTTGTCACATCACTACATCTGCCTCATCTTCTCAAGGTCACATAGGCACTCAAAGATGTTGAACCAGCCCACGCCTGGAAAAAAGCATGTTTGACAGAGTATTGTTATTAATGGCTTCATGGGACACCAAGACCATTTGTTGATCTTGGCTGTCAGTTTATTGTCTTTCTCAGGCTTTGTTTATTTTGTGTACGTCAGCCATTCACTGTGTACCTTGGGACACAAATTGCCTATAACAGATCAAATTTGCTGGTCAAAGGTTAAGTCACTCTCATGAGGCTGTTTGCCTGTGATAGCGCTGGTGTCTGTTGGCTTTGATACCATAGTTACTGCAGTAATATTGTAATGGCTTTGCACAATCATTAAAGCTCAATAGACAGTTCCAGCGTTCCAGGTAGAAAACAATAAATTCCTTGGCCAGTTTGGGCTCTCCTTACTCAAGCAGATTCCTTTGTGAGGAATCTTACATGTTGTGTTTAGAAAATGCAGGTCAGACTGAAACCAGGAGAATGATTTCTGTGGAGACAAGTTCTTTTTTACAGAGCCTAACATTTTATGTTGTCCAGCCATGTTTAGACCCGCTCCATCCTTAAGTGTCCACATAAGTAAATGGAAAATTATGTTGAACATCTGTTTCTGTTTAATATCCAACATGCAGAGCAGCTACAGACCTAAACCAGGTCTGCAATATAAAGGTTGATACAGAAATATGTGATATAAATCAGAGGAAATTTCATACTTGGCATTGATCAGAAAAGGAGAAAAAAATAAGAAATTAAATTAGTTGCATAAGATGTTGTGCAAATTTATAGGCAAAAAGGAAAAGATTGTAAATCAAGCCCCAAAGTATGAGGTTTTCACTCTCTTTGTAAATATTGACTGAAAATGAGATTTAAAAAACAATTAAAAATTTAAAATTGTGGTTGGTAACTTTCTCAAGGACCCAGTTTCAAAGGCTGACCAAACAGAAGAGTGAGACCAAAATAAAACATCAGGGAGGAGGAAAAAAAAGCCAGCCTGGAAAGCAACCTAAATTGATACCGTGTCTGTATACAGATAATTGAAGCTGTGAGATTTAATTAAAATTGCCAAGTGGATGTTGCTATCAAGAATGAAGCAGTGAGACTTAAACAGAATTTCTCTGAATGTTTATGGGGAATTTTAGAAGCAAGATAAGAAAAAGAACAATTTTACTGTCGGCTATAGTGAAAGGTAGTCACTGAAAAACAGTTCAAGCTGTGGGCTTTTTCCAGGACCCCTGGGTACCAAATTTCAAGGATAACCAAATGCTCTATAAAAGCATCTTGTGATCAATTGTATTGAATGGCACAGAGGAGTTGCATTGAATCAACACGGATGACAATCCATTTGGCTGAGCAAAGAAGGATCATTACAGACCTTTAATACGGCAGTTTCAGTTCTGTATCTGTCTGTTTTGAAACTTGGACTTGTAATAACTGTGTTGGTCTCTTGAAAAAACAAAACTTTTATAAAGTCAATATACAGTAGCAGTTCTCAAACACAGAACAAAGAAAGATGATAAAGTACAGCAGCACTCAGGTTGTATTACCTCTTACTTTGGCAGAGATACCATTTGTGCATTTAAAGGACAATACAAAAAGTCCAGGTGGTCAGACTGCATTTTGCATGGCCAGCGGTGAGATTTGGGATAAAAATCTTTACTGTTTCATTGCAAAAGCAGAAGGAATCAGCTGCAGAAGTGATCAGACCTGACTTCAGAAAGTGCAGCAGAAATACCAAGTGAAGCAGAGCAGAGTGATCCGAAGGAAGGGTTGGGGAACCTAAGTAAGCAACAGTCTTTTCAAAATGGTGGAGAACATCCTGGAGCCTGTCGGTCTTCCTGAAATAAATAACAACAGGTGTTCCAAAGAGAGATGGATTTGTCTTAAGCTACACAAATACAAACATGCAGTGGCTTCGTAGCAAAATTCTCTAGTTGAAGCTTGCCGAACTTCATGGAAGTCTTGTACTGGATGAGACCCCCAGAGTGTTCCTGTGTACAAAAAGGAGTGAGGTTGAAATGAGCCAGCATGAAGTTGTGATTAATGCTTTTTTCCCTTGGGTTATGCGCGTGTAGGAGAATTAACTCTAGTTCCAGTTCTGTGTGGACTTTTGATGAATATTTTTTCAGACTTGCTGGGGAAATCCTATCAAATGAGAACTTGTAAGGTCCACTTCTTCCCTGAATAGGGAACCAGTATATTGAAAGTTCTCTCTCTAAAACCAATATATTGAAGTTCTCTGTTTCTTTCAATAACTCAATATCAGATTTCTTTTCCTTCGGAAATATATTTTAACTGGTAGTCCTGAAAACTGCAGTCTAAACTTAGAGACATTTCTGCTACTCATTTATTCTCACTGATATAAAAAGATGTCTGAGACCAAATTAATCTTGTAGTTGTATGTTTACAGTCCCATTGTTTCTACTCGTGTTTCACAAATATAATTACAGATGGAATTTAGTCTTTGTAATTCATAAAAAAAGAACAAAATGCAGGTTTTTGAATATTATCTTTCCTGGGGTTTAGGGTTCAAATGAGGAAAAAAATGGGAGAAACTACTTTTATTTACTTAGTATATGGCAGATTTCCCAGAAGCAGCAGATCTGTGAAAGTCCTATTTGCGCTGTGTAGCATTAAGTGTTGGGTGGGAGAGGAAACAGGCTTTCTGTCTCTGGGAATTTCTAGATATTCCTATAATATTTTGCCTGTGTTCAGACAGTTTCAAAATTCACATATTCCTGATGGGTTAATTCTGAAAAAGACAAGGGTTTGGTCAGTTTAAAATACGCATTTTTGTTTTCACTTCTAATTTTTAGACCCATTTAATAGGGACTGAGATGGATAATAATGTGAAGAGCTACTTTATTTAAAATCCCTTACTGTGAAAATACAAGAAAACTTGACAATTTAAAAAAAATCCATTTGTGACATTACTGAAGAACAAAGAGAAATTGCTTACCAAACAAACATCCAGTAGCCTCTACAGTCTGCTCACTTAGTAAGGTGTACCATCCTAAGAAAGAGAAATGGTATTTTATACTACTTCAGGAAAAGGCCCGTAGAGTGATTATCATACCCAGGGTTTAGCATCATAAAAAAGTGTGCCTGATGGGACTGAAAAATGTAACTTCTTTTGTATAGTCATTGCTGTTAATAATTTTAAAAATCTGGCCTGCAGCACTTCTAGGACATGGAACAGAGCTAAAAAGAACTTTTATGTGCAATCAACTCCTGATTCCAAAAATGTGTGTAATAGTGATAATAAGCTTCTGATTCTGACTCATGGCTGTGAGAAACAGATGGTGATGGCCAGTCAAGGCCCTGCTGCAGCCCAAGAGGATCTGGTAGGATTTACTGTGACTTTGAGAGTGCTCTGTGGAAAGCAAGAAACCTGCCCAAAGTAAAAAAAAAAAATAAAAAATCATGGGCTAAGAGACATAGGAAGGCCGCTCAGCAGATTCAGCTGAAAGGTTATGAGATGAAAATGAGTATTAAAGAATGATGGCAACTCTCCAGGCATGGAATACTAAGTGCAAAAATGAAGGCACATCATTGCCTTCCTTTATACCTCTTATTTTGTTAAAAGTGAGGCTGTCACTGTGTGTCTTCTTTAAAGAGAAGAAGAATACTGATTTAAGGGCTCCCTCAGTAGTCCTCTTCTCTTCGGATCCCTGAGCCCCACCCTGTGTTCACAGCAACAACAGTGCCTTGTCCTCCGGGGACATCCACCCTCCAGCAGCCTTTCCCAGTCACTGCAAAGAGGTCTATCATATAATGTGAGTGAATAAATAAAGGAAATACAGTTAGGGATAAAACAATCCCTTTTCATTCCCTTCCTTTGAGCCCTGGAGCAGGAGATTCCAGGTTTCCCCTGCCTGTGCCAGCCAAGGGTGTATTTTCTTCAAAGACTGCCTCACGGAAGTCCCAGTGCAGGATTTTCCTGTGTTGTAACTGCTTACAGTTTGGGTCCGTATACACATGCCCTTCGCAGCTTGTTTCCAAAATGAAAGTTGGCATTATGCTTGTTACTGTTCAGCTGTACATAAAGTGAAACAGACTTTCAAAAATCATTTACAGAAGATTTGCTGTGACTATTGACATTTTCTGACAACCTGATTTTTCTTGTAGACCTTCTGCTCTCCTCCCACCTCTCGCCACCTCACAATTCCTACCCTGCAAACAGCAGAAATGTATTTGGGAAAATGAAAAAGTTATGAATCAAACTTCGGAGGTATTTTTTAATTGACCCTGGGTAGACATTTAGATGGGGCTGATAGAAAGGTTGCAGATGTTCTGTATTAAAAAGTCTCTTTATATTAGATGATGCTGTGTCCTGCATCAAATGATTGAGTAGTCTCCTGTGGAAGCATGCATTTACCAGTAGTACATTCTGAGCAGTTTCAGGTATGTACATATTTCATCTGTCACTGAATTAAACCTGAAAAGTCTATGGGTAACCAGATCCCTGGGATGGAAGGGCTCGCTTGATGCTTGTGTGATGAAGAACATTTTTTTTGATGCTAAAACTTAACAGGTTTGTTCTAAAATGAAGGCACTGATATTTCTCTTGGAACGGTAGGCAGCATAGCTTAAAAGCCCAGCATGTCGTGTAGAGGCTTTGTTCCAGTTATGTATTTCATTGTTGGCACCATGTAATATAGACTGGTTTGGGGCAGGGTTTGATTGTTTTGGGGGTTTTTTTGTGGTGGGGTTGTTGGGGGCAGGGGGGGATTTGGTTATTTTATTTTTATTTTTGGTGGTAGTGGTTTGGGGGTTTTTTGATGGGTTTTTGGTTTTGTGGGTTTTTTTTTTTTAAATCCTGACCAAGAATGGTATTAACCAAAACTGACTATGTGCACGTGCAGTTTCAGTGAAAATGGGTAATGCTATCAGAGAAAAATAGCAAGAAATTCTAGAGGCTGCAATTAAAAAATACTGATATATTCAGTATTTAGAGTAAAACAGTATGAATTGGGATTGAGTTTCAGGCTAGAGAAATGCTAACTTTAAATCTAATTCAATTTGAAGCCTTTGTTACAAGCTGCCTCTTACAATGTAGCTGAGAATCCATAATACTGTATAGCTTCACTTGCATTATATGAAAACATAATCATTTGCCTTTAAAAAAAAACCCACTTAATTTTTAACATTGTAATCTTTTAATAATGAGTGGCTGAACTATCTCTGTAATTCATTACCCTTTCAGCTGTTAGATGAATGGGATGTGTTATGGTTTGTCATTATTCTCCATGGTGGCAAGAAGAACAGACTGGGGATTTAAATCGCCTTCCACTGCATGGGCTATAGACATGCTGATGACTTGCTGTGAGATTACATTTAGTTCCAGGCTCTCTGGTGCTTCACAGTGTAATGCATTCGCTTGCCGTGATGAACAAAAGCTTCTGATGGGTTATGTAGGTATACTAGGAGTGAAATGAAAGAGAAGGAGCAAAGAATGCAAGTAAAATGTTGCTTTCTTTTACAAATGACTGGTTGAGTACAGAGGAAAAGTAATAAATGTATGTGAGAAGGGAAACAAATGTAGTGGTTGAAATATTATATGAACATCTACGTGTGTGTGTAGATATATAATGTGAAATACAGTATAATCTTAACATTGTTATGTACATACTTAGGACTACACTGGCTCATTACCCATTGCATCAAGGATGCTCAAGTGTTTATTAAGCTATTTACCAAATTATAGCTATTTCCTGAACAGCCGGCCTCCGCTGAATATGCTTGTATTTTGTCCATCTTTAATAATGAAGCCTGCACTTTGGGGCAGAAACATAGTCTGGCAATGATCAGCAGGAAATAAGAGAGAAATTGGTAATCTCTTTAGCTTTACTGTTTTATGTTGTTTATTTGCCTCTCCCAAGCAGTTGTTTGGGGAGCTTGGGCAGCAGAGGTCAGGCAGCTGAATTTCTTAGTGAATGTTAGGAACTGGTCTGAAAAGCAAGCAGATATTTAGTAAGTTTTTTATTGTGGGTTTTTGCAATTGCATCTGAGATCTAGCTAGTCTACTCTGAATGGAGTGCTGTAATAATTTTAGTAAAAAATATCTGTATGTCAGTTTATAAATACCATTTATTTATTTCAACTTTTGCATAGGTATGTAAAATGGATTATAGATGAATAAACACTGCTGGGAGGTAGAGAGATTCAGAGGAGTTTTTGAATATGACCATTTATAGTGGTGGGACTTTTACTTTCTTTCAAATGTATGAGTCAGTTACACACACTGTTCTTCATGCTTTGTAGCATTGCTCCAAAATTTAACTTGGTAACGCCGTGCTTAATCATAAATCTGACTTTATTTTATTTTAACATTCAGAAAAATATCCTCAATGAAATTTAAGGAAACTGTTTGAATATAAATGTTGGCGTATAATCCCTTCAGTTATTGAAAAAATAGTCCAATCAATCTCTAGGTTGGCTTTTTAGCTCAGAATGCCTTAATGTGACAGGAATGCACTATAATCTATGAAAGGAATGTCTTAATTTATCACAGAGCCCATTACTTTTGAGTTATATTTTGTGCTCTGGGTATCTGTACTTAATTTTTCACAGATAACATAGAATGAAGTCTTGCCTGTGATGTGTTTTAGAAAATTGAGTTTATTGTTTTCTTTTCGAAATAAAGAGTAGTTTCTCTTACTGTGGAGGTAAGTGCAGTGCCTCGTAAGTTTTTGGAATGTGCTTGTAACTACAAAACCAATGTTCCAAAGGTCTTAACAGCCAGCTATGGAAGCTGAGCCCTTCTTTGTGGGGAAAACATAGCTGGATCCCCGCTTTCCCAGCTGGATCTGCAGCTTTAGGATTTGCCCCTCCACACCACTGAGTTCAGTGCTTCATACTCATTCCTCATGTACTAGAAGAGTGCTAGTCTGGATTAAATGCTTGAGTTTGTATTAAAAGTACACTGAAGACAGACGTGTTCAACATTATTCTGTGTGCTTGGACTTTGAAGAACCTCCAATTCTATTTAGAATTTTGTGTCATGAAGAGTTAAATTCTTTTTTAAGGTATTTGAATCTACCCAAGACTTGCTGCCAATTTTTGTTGCTAACAGAGATGTTCTCCAGCTCCTAACTTTGTGCATCTGTATTTGATAAGACTGGCAAATGTCTTTCATTAGGGTGGTTTTTTTTGGAGTGGCCATTCAGATGCAACTTTCATCTGTACTCTGATGTGTGTCATGCAGAAAGGTTTTTCACATTAGTGAAGTGTTTAATTACGTGGGAGCGGCGTAGTTGCTTTGCGTTTTAGACTTATTTGGACTGTGAAAGTGAAATGTAACAAATATTACCATCTGCTGTTCTCATCCTGCCCCCCTTTCCCTCTCATTGCCCCAACAGACTCTTCCTCTGTTTCATTCTTATTGTCTGATTCAAAATCTTGTCAGGGTATTTAAGGCATGTCGTAGCTTCAAGGCATAAAGCGGGAGATCAGCTTTTCCTGAACAAGATTCCGCACTTGTTCTATGAATTAAGGGTTTTAGAAAGGTTAGCCAGAACTATAACAGCACCTTTTTTTTCTCCTTGAAAAGTAAACTTGTCACATCTGTCACGTCTGGGGACTGGAAATTTCTGGCTTCATAGAGGAAAATGTGTCACTGTGGTGTATGTCGTCTGACCTAACTATCCTAGAGATTTTTGCTCCATTTATCTCCTACACGCTTTATATAATGAAGGAAGTCTCCCTAGGCATGATCAACCACAGAGAGTGAGTAAAACACAATGGTTTCAATCAAGGTTTCTGCTAACCCAAGTCAGTTGTTACTGTTCAGTCAAAGGTGCTACCTTTCACCTTGGCAACCAGTAATAATTATTTTCTTCACAGACATTGTGTAGATTTTCACTAGCCACTGGTCACAACCTTGTGCTTAAATTTGTAAGATGCTTTTTCTATTTTAGTCCTAATGTTTGATCCCTTTCAGAAAAATTAATTTTCTGTGACCTGAATTTCTGGAGTTCTGTGATGGTCTCCAATGTGAATATCTTGATAGGAAATGCTGCAGATTTCTTTGTATCTGCCAGGCTGTATTCCCAGCATGTGTGCAACACAATTCCAGCAAACTTGGGTTACTGCTTACTGTAGAAATCTGTCCATAGCACAAAGGAGCTACCAAAAGAATTGAAGAGAAAGACATAAAACTCATATGCTGCCCAGTTTATTATTACTGAATTATGTTCAAGAGCCCTCATTTCCAGGCACAATACAGAAATTTGAACCCAGCTAAAGTTACTCCAAGGAGGGTTGAGGAAGGCAGTGAAAAGCATTAGCGATGTTTTTGAAAACTCAGTTTGGTTTCCCTGAGTTCCCAACCTTGACCCTGAGACTGTTTTCTAGGGAGTCTGGAGTACTCAAAAATGCTCAATTGTAGAGTTAAGGACCCTGGAAGCCCTGGCTTCACCCAGCAGGTTGCAGCTGCCACAGGGTAGCAGCAGTGCTGCTAGCAGGCAGATGGGTTTCCTCCCATCTCCATCCCAGGAGACTACTCAGGGGCTGCTCTGGATGGCTCCTTCCAAGGGTGTGGGATACCGGCGAGCAGAAGTGCTGGTCCCCCGTGGAACTGCCGGCTGTAGGGTCAGACTTTGTTACAGGAGGTCAGGTAATCTGCTAAGAGTCACAGTTGGAGGCCTTCTTTGTTTGATCTTAGATTGGTGTCAGACAAAAAATCTTTTAAAAATCTTTGTCAGATTTTTTTTTCTTCCAGTTCTGCAGGGGCCTGTGGGAGGCTTCACAGAACCTGCCAAAGCGAACAGCGACTCCACCCTGAAAACTGAACATTTAGAGCACGTGCAAAAAAGAAAGGTGTAGCAAAGCTTTCTTTGGCAGCACACAATGGTGTGGAGTGTCTTTTCCTACTAAAAATTCAGTGCAGGCATTTTTGATTTTTAGTGTACCACATTTCTGTGAACAGGGTTCATGTGGTCAACACATGATCCTGAAGGTAATTTACCTTGCGGTTTTAATTGGGTTGTTACTACTGACAGAACAAAGCAACACATGTCTCATTTGAGCAGATACAAATAGATACTTCTGCAGAGTTTTTTCTTCCTTTGCCTGCTTCTGGTAGTGGTTTTCTGACAATTACCAGGATGGCCCAGGAGCAAAATATCTGAGGTGAAGAGAGCTTCATTTTCTCTCAGGCCTTCTCTTTTTCATCCTGTATCTACCTTTCTCAGACTGGAATATCATTATAGGAGCTTGATGCCTATGCACATTTAGCTGTATTTTTTTAGCTAAGTATAAAATTAAAGATCCATTTTGCCTTTCCTGTGTGGGGAGAGCAAGTGAGGGGGTGTGCTTTATATGCTACATGAATGTTAGTTACTCTTTGGTAAGAAGTGACAATAACCACACTTTTTAAAGAGGATTCACATTGAGGCAGGTCTGCAGTGTTGGCCTGGTCAAAGACTCTACTTTTGCAAACAAAACATGTATCTGTCATTGCATTCTCTGTATGCGTGTGGCAGGAATCTGTAATAGATCTTCCTTTTTATTTGAATTCTCTTACTTCTCTTTTCTCCTCCTGTTCCAATAATGTCACCACTTTGGTTAGATATTTCACTATGGAAAATCTTACATGCTAGAGGCAAGAGCTCCTAAGACAAAAGAGGATAAATAAGCAAAGGTAAAAATGTGCATTTTAAAACATAGAGCAGCAAGGCCTAAAAATGTGAGAGTTGCAAATGTAATTATGAAAATGTCAACAAATATGTGGATGTTTTATAATGGCTCTTACTGAATGAACTTCTACCCCAGCTGGCTTTTAAAAGATGAACTGTAAATTCTTTTCCTTTTTTCTCCTGCTTGGGCTGTTCCATCCCACACATGCAGGTGTTACGGTATTACTTTGAAACTAGCTGTAGAGATGACCCTGGTTCATCTCCCTGGGACTGTGTAAAGGCCACATAAACAGAGAAGGGATGTGTTAGAAGCACTCATAATCATTCTGAGTGGCCTAGGACTCAGTCTGGAAATGAAGAATATGTCAAAGGTATGGAAAGCTTAATTGACAGCCTTAGAAAAAAAACCAGCAACAAGTAACCTGATAAATGGTACAGACTGTTAATTAGATGTCTAAATTTACCAATTGTGTCAGGAAAATTAGGACAGTGGGAACAATGTGTCCCTAAGCTGCTCAGTAAATAACTGCTGTACTACTTATTTATATTTATCTGATGAAAAAGTACGTGCTGAAAGGACCACAGGCAGAAATCTCTCCTCTCTCACTAGCTTGAAGCTCCCAGGCCTCTCTTCTCACAAGGCCTCTGTGTCCTGATATTCCCTTGTCTGAACTGATCACTGTAATATGTGGCCACAGGAAATATTAAGCTGTTAAAGAATTTTGATATGTATATACAGGAGAGAACCGTGGGGGCCTTCTGAAGCCTAATGTTTGGTGAAGACTACTTATAAATTCCTGTTTGTTTCATCAGGAATTGGGCTGGGCCCACAGTGGTGAGAGAACGAGAGAAGTTAGACTCCCACTTAGATTTCTATGATTTAAATATGTGCATATTTAAATATGTGTGTACTGCAAAACGTAGTATGTTTTCATATGGGTATGGTTATGTGCATATTTAAATACATTTGTAGCTAAGTAGGCACACATTTACATCATACTGCATGAGGACCCTGTTGCCTGGTCATGGAGACGCTTCCTACTGCACCTCCAGCCGGCAGGCAGCTCCCAGCCATGAGGAACACCATGGCTCACTTCCTATACCTCCTGACCTAGGCGTTTGTGAGGGTCAGGAGATCATTTCAGTGATCATTAATTGTTTCTTATATTAGAAGTAACTCCTTAAATGTCTAAGCCAGTCTACCATCCTTCCCTGTGTACCTGATACTTGGCAGAGCTGACTACCTAAGAGATAATTGTGATGTTTTGGAAGATAGATGTTTTGCTTCTTTCTGACACTTGGAAGTGATGACTTTCTAGATGTATTCTCCCCAGAGCCTGCTTTGGCTAGTTGGTTTGTTTTTAGTTCAGAAGGGAGCTGAGAAAGGACATGTTTGCAGCTGGCTGTGTGTGCAGAGCCGGGTGTTGAAGGTGGCTGTGTGTGCCCTGCTGTTGGTTGGAGCTGATGGTGCCAGTCACTGGCCACAGCCCACAGTGTGCCTGGCTGCAGCCCGGCTCTCCTCTGCTGGCTGATGCAAGTGCTGCTGTGCCAGCCCTGATTCCTGCAGTGCTGAGCCACGTGTTGGTTAGAGCTGTGCAGAATGGCTTAAAAGATGTGTTGGGCAGGTAGTCATTTGAATCCTTTGAAGGGAAGGTCAAGTACTTAATGCAAGCTTCAATAAGAGGATAATGATAATAAGAACTCAGAAGAGTTACTGGTTGCAGATCCAAGATGTAAAAGGGGAGATACTGGGATCATAGGGGGATGGGAAAGATTTGGATGGGGATTTTTTACCACTGTAACAGTGAGAAAGCACAGTGATATCTGAGGTAGCTGGGAGGAATGTGTTCATAGGGCAGCCTTGGTAGAGAGGTCCCTGGCAGTGGCTGGTGCTGATTCCCTCTATCCAACTGCAACTGATTTTCTGCAGCTCTTGAGCAATCTGCACCATCAATGAGTTCCTAACAGGAAAAAATACTAGCTAGGCTAGATTATGGAATAGTCAAGTCCACCTGTTCTGCAGGCATTATCAAACAGAGCATTATGGACTTCTAGATTTGTATAGGTACATTTCTGGCATTGAATAAAAGTGGAGTGATGACATTTCTGCTATGAACACATTCTGCCTAGGAGAAGGGTGTTGAAGAAGAAAATCAGATAGCAGCCTTGCAACATCTTTTTTCAATGCGGTGTTGTACAAGACGGTCTTGAATGAGTGGGGATTTTTTTAGAGAGTTCAGATGAGAAGTTCTAAGGAGCTCTTGAAGTAGAAGTAGATCGGATTCAAAAATTCTGAATAAATTTACTATAGTCACTTTTTTTTTCGACTTTGGTGTGCCTGATTTTTTCATTGAGCAAGTTCTACTCTACAGTTAATGGCAAATCAAAACTATCTTGTATATTCTGATTTCAGTTCCACTTGTTCCAATACTGACTGACTTCTGTCAATACCGGGATGGGGTGAAGGGAGTGGATAATGGTGGATCAGAATGCAAGCAGTAGAGCTGAAAGTTGGTTAATCTCAGAGTAGCTAATATACCTTGTTACCTCAACCTTAGCACTACCTCACGGCCTCCAGCCTGTGCCCAGAAGAAAAACTTCTGCGGGAAAGACTCTTTGCATCCTACTGCTTCCTCAGCAGCCCTTGGCTGCCACATTCTGACTGGAGTCCTAGGCTTTGTCACTGCCTGAAGCCTCTGAGATATCCCATTGTCCTGGTGATCAGGAGGCTTGCTGACTGACCTTGTGCACAACAGTACTGTTTTCTTTTCTGCATTTAATTTGTTCTAAATGAGGGTAACAGACAGAAACAGTAGAAAAGGCAGAGCTGTGAGGATCCAGCCAGATAAAGAAGGTTTCAACTGTCAGTTCTTGAGTTTTGTTCTGAGCTGCTGTTCTGTGAAATGGTAAACTCTGCATCTACCGGGGGAATTAAAAAGATAGGCTGAAATGAAATAGACTTTTCTCTTTTGGCCTTGCTTCAAGACATTCCTTAGGATAGGCAGTGATTGGAATCACAATGACATGGAAAGCTTGTCTCCTAGACCATCCTGGAATTCAGGGAGCAGCTACTAGAAAAAGAAGGAATGCCCAGGTGAGGTGTTGTTTATGGCTCTATTCATATTTGGCTTTAACCAGTTGTGCTAGTAAGACAAATTGGAATGGGTGTCAATACATTTTTAGAAAATGCTGATAACAAACATAAAATCAATTCACAGGTCAGGATATTTAGTGCACAGCTTTTTGCTTTTCAGACTCTCCATTTCATTTTCTGGATATGTCTTGAGCAAGATAAGAACCTTTGGGCATCTTCATTTCTTTACTTTTCCTTTTGCATTTGTTTCAAACACCACTAGCCACATTAGGTGAGATGAAATTCTCACTGTCTTCTGCATAATAGGAAAGTCCCCTGTTTGGAACCAGTTTTCAACCAATCTGTTAAATACTAGTGATTTTTGTTAAAGATTTCCAATAGAAGCACTAGGGCATTCGCTGGCTTTTACAACTCTGATTATTTAGAGAATATGCCAACTAATTGCTGGAGGAAGTATGTCTAACAGTACAAAAGATGCAGTTGTTAATTCCAGCTATTTTGAGTGGACTTGGAGAGACTTCTTTTTCCACATGTACAGCTTTTTTTTTTTTTTTTTNNNNTTTTTTTTTTTTTTTTTTTGCAGTTATTGAAATTCAGGACCTTGGATTTGACCATAATTTCTGCTTTACATTCCTGTATCCTGTTGCATTTTTTCCCCCCAAGAATCACTGGACTATATTTGTAATGATGCATGTCTTTTCACCAGCAGCTGGAAAAGAGACAGTGGTAAAAGTGAGACAGGAGGTGGCAGGAAGATGTACGAGTGCTGGGAGAGGGGTAAAAGGATTTCAGTTTCCTCACATGAGAAGAAAAACTGAAGCCAGACAACTGGGCTTTTTAGTTATAAGACCATGACAAAATAACATCATCATGGCACTCTAAATCAATAATGCAACTTTGTCTGAAATTCTGTACATCTTTAATGCAGTTGTCTAGATACACAACAATAAGACTACAAAGACAACTCAATTATCATGACAAAAAATTGTTTTAAGTGTTGTAACTAATAAATCAAAATAAATAATGGTATAGAGAGATCAAATGATGATATATGTAGTCGATAAATTAGGCACTCTTTTCACTCTTTGCTATGATAGGAGACCAAGCATATAGCGAAGATATGGAAATGCAGATGCTTAAGTTGTTTCATGGTCAGGTCTCTAGTTTGTTTTACAGATTAAATACTTTCAGCTAAATGTAATTCATCAACTGTGAATGCTCGTGTGGTGCAATTTGTGTTCATATGGTTGTGGGGGTTTTTAATGCAGTAAATTTTTAGGCCCATTGCCAGAACATGTTTTTCAAGAAGTGCAGAGTGGCTTCTCCTCCCCTGTGTTTGTGAAGGTAGTTTTTAAACAACGATTTATCAAGTTAAGAAATAGAAACAGTACATGTGACCAGTTGCAGTTCATGATGAATAAGCAGAATGTTCATGGTACTGAATACTGATTCTGTTCAGTAATTCATGGGTAACTTGTAAGGCAGAATTTTTCTTTACGAATTGTTTGATGGACAATGGCTAATGTCTAATACATTCAGGAGAAACTTTGATTGTATCAAGCACAGTTTGGAAACAAAAGAGACTTAGGTTCATTGACTGACTACACAGCCTGGAGTAGTTTTTTATCAACACCATTTAGTTTTCATTCATGCAGTGATACTGGCAGCTCCTGGCAGAAGTTTTAGGGAGAGAGAGACAGACAGACAGACAGACAGACTTAATTTTTGTTCTTCAGACTTCTATGCCACCATGGGCTTTGAATTTAACTTATTTAAATCACCCTCATAATGAAGATAATTTTTAGAGTAACTTCTTGGAGCTATAATGGTAATGTGCAGGATTTTTAAGGTATCTGTTCTCATTTAGGACTCTTGGTAAAATTAGCACCAGTGGTTTTGTATTGCAGATAGTTGAATGAGTGAATATAACCTTAGGACGTGGAGCTGTGGAAGTAGTGAGAAAAGAAGTCAAAGCCTTTGTTTGACCAAAGCGTTCCTGTATCTGAACAAGAAAGCAGAGATTTTTTTCCCCACATTGTCACACAAAAATTACCTGTCTGGCAGTCTATACAGCAATAACAAATAATTATTTTTAAAATAGTGTATGAACATTTGTGTTTGGGAGTCAGTGTGTGAAAGGCAAGAGATATGCAAGAAGGAAAAAGCTTTGGGGATCTGGGTTGTTGATGATGTTTGTGCAATTTCAATGTACATGGGTTGTAGTAGCTAGCAAAGTAAGGTACTTCATTGTTTTAAACACTGTTCTAGCAATTTTCTCTGAGTTTGTCCAGAAAAATTTATTTCTTTATCTGATTGCACCAGAATTGCTTCTTCTAAGATTCAAGAAACAAGAGTGAGTGCCAGGTTTTCAGTGAAACCTTCCAAAGAATTTTTCTCGCTCACAGTTCATGACCAATACTATTGCAAACAGATATGACAGAGCTGTGTATTTGGTATAATTGACTAAAACTTTCAGTCAGTTCTGATAGTTATTTTTTATTTACAAAGTGGTACCAAGGAAAAGTATATTCAGTTTAGCTTATCAGCCTGATGCAAAAGCCTGTTGTTTAGTGATGGGATGAAGCCTTCCCCATTCTGAACCACTTTCCTTCAGCTGCCAGAGCCACATTTTGTGAGTATGTTTGAGTCCTTTGCTTTTTCCTGTATTGGTTAGTCACTCTCTCTTGGCATGAAAATAGCAGTAGAGTCCCAGAGGGTTAGCAGTCTGGCTGGCTGGTTTTTTACGTGCCATGTAGGATTACTCTTGCTGAAAATAACCAGTAACCAAAAGCCACAATGTATGAGAGCTGAAGATATTATCTGAAAGCTTGAACTCAGCTATAACTAGTCAATTTGATTCTTAATAACTCTTTTCGAAATCCACCAAAACCTGGTGGCAGAGGAGCTTGGCAAACACAGGCTGAAGTTCACTCTCCCTGACCATCCCCATTTCCTAGGTCCTGCTCCTGACATTTCGCTTTGTGTCAGGTTTGCTGTACCGAGGAGAATAGGGAAGAGCTTCCTCTTGAGAGTTGTGGCAGAGGTTTTTGCTTAATTAACTGGCAGAGGGTATGTCTGAGAGTGACAGACAGTGCCTCCTTCAGTCCCCCAGTGGTGTTAATTTCCTGCAAAATACAGGGGAACATATTCCCATCAGTATGTCCACACGACTCTTATTGATGCTAATGAGAGCTGGGTGCTTGTGTCAGAGGGGAAATTGCTATCTGTGTGCCAGGAGTGCATCCCAAATCACTGAACAGTGGAGTTGCATTGCTTCTGTGTTATGGATCGCGTCTTTCAGCAGCTTCATTGTTTTCTTCTTCTATTGCTGTAGCTATCCTAAGCCAAGGTTTCCTAAGAAAACCACAGAATAATCTAGTATCAGTTTTGTCACACTAAGTGCTGTATTTCTGCGGATTTCTGGGAAAATAGCAGAGGAGAATTTTGGCAGGTCAGACAGTCTTCTAGACTTGCTCAAAAAAAATGGTGAATTTGTTTCATGCAGATAGCTGTTTGCTTGAAAGCTTCCTTTAGTACAATATGAAAGTGATTCAGCCCCCTAATCCATCACTGGAAGTCTCTGCTACCATCCAAGACACTTAAAGGAATCACATTTACAGTTCTAATTGATAGCCACTGTTTTGACAGGCAGACAGATTTCTCCTCCCAGTGGCTTCATGCAGTTAGCCTCCAGCAGACCTTACCATTAACACAATTCTACTGCAAAGAATATACAAGCTAATAATAAATCTGCGGGGAAGGATATTAACCACAAACTACGATGTCTAATCAGTAATGTACAATAGCCAAGGCCAGGAAGGGAAGGTATTATTTATCATAAGAACTGATTTTGATAGTTTAAAAATGCAAAAACATCTATTATTTGTTATGCCAAAACACATCTTTCAAAATACAGTATATACATAACTCCTCTCTTACTTTGGCATTGTTTTGAATGTTACTGCTTTGTAAAAATGCCAGCTATAGTAAAAGCACAGAGAAGAAAATTCTGTTGCTTTAGCTTTAGAAGTTCATTATGAAAGCTAAAAGCAAGTCATAAAGTAGGGTTTTTTGCCTTTACAACCTCCCTTGCCTATTCAAGAGCCATCTCTCTCCCTCTTATGTCTCCCTTTGAAAACATCTCTTTACTGTGAATTCTCTTCGTTCAGAGTTTCTCAAGTACTCTGAACCTGAGCTCAAATGAGACTAACTCATCCTGCTGAGAAAGAGTGGTGGCTCAGCCACTGGAGACATTTCTGTGTGTCTTCACTGCATATTGCTGCCCAGTGTCTCAGAAACAAGAGTGCTGGTGCCCAAGACACATTCCCTTTGTGCAGTCTCCAGCAGAAATCCCCAGGAAGAGGCATTTCTGTAGCAGTGCAGCAGTAGAGCATATGAAAGGAGTGTGGAGCAAGGAGGAGGAGAGCGAGTGTGTTGGGGAGAAGGAGAAGATGAATGAGGAGAGAACGTAAAGGAGATGAGGGAAATAGGGGGGAAAAGCATCGTAGCAAACTGGCTGGAAAGTGAGGCAGGTGGATATGCACTGATAATGGAATCATACCTCTGAGCTGATCAGTAGAGAAAGAAAATAGGGCCTTTTAAACTGAGCACAAAATTTTTACCCTTTGTGTCTCAGTTTCTTGATACTGGAATGGATATGGTGACACATGCTCAACATTACCTACTCATTAAAGTCACTACATTCCACAGAATGGAGCCTTCATGAAGACTGGAATGTTGTCTCAATTGAAACAGGCTGGGGTGTCCTCTGTATTCCTGCTATTTTTCAAGGATGATCTTCCTTGGAGATCTTGTTGGAACCTGCAATGTGCAGGTTTGCTTCATGAAAGTCAGATAAGCCCCAGCAAATCCCCACTGTAACATGTAAGGGGAGGAAGGAGTGTGATTTGGTTGAGAAGGTGAGCCCCGCAGTGGTGAGATGATTAACAAGTCTGACACCTCAAAA
The DNA here is from genome assembly GCA_008694505.1 of Cyanoderma ruficeps. Taxonomy (NCBI): domain Eukaryota; kingdom Metazoa; phylum Chordata; class Aves; order Passeriformes; family Timaliidae; genus Cyanoderma; species Cyanoderma ruficeps. The sequence goes on from VZDJ01000594.1 coordinate 23,431,592, forward strand.
TATCATGGCTCTGAGTGCAAATGTAGCAGGTTTTCGGTTTTGTTTTGCAAATGTCGTATATTTAATTTGCCTTATGAGTTTTGTATCTGCAGTTCTGATAATGTCACAGTTCTATGTTGTTTTTCCATAGCCAAGAGGCTGAGCAAAAAGATTTGTGGTGCAACTGGAGATTCTCATAAAGTGCATGAGTAGCTAGAATGCTAAGAAAAGCACTGAATACCATGAGAGTTATTATATGAGAAAAATGAAAAGTCCTTCCTCTGACAAACATGCATTATACATATACATATACCTATACATATATGTGTAGTTGGTACTTCAGTGAATTCTGGGGTCGTGTGGCTGGTAATAAAGGAAAGAGACACCCAACATAGGAGAAAACCTGAAACAAAAGGAAAAATTCAGCAGCCTGTTTTTGTCAAGTTTGGCACCCAGAGAGGTACCCTTTAGCTCCCTTCAGGTGGTCTTTTCCCTGTCCCACCTCTAAGTGGTTCTCAGCTATGTGCAGAGGGCTGGAGGTGCTGCTAAAGTAGAGATGTGCTGGCTGTCACTTGACTGCAGGATTTTGAAAACCACGAAGTCAGCAAGTAGTTCTGGAGAGGCAGCTGGCAGCATCAGCAGACTGCACAGCCACTCTCCGCCTCCCACTTTGCCTTACTGACTGCACCTTAGAGGAATAAGTTCAATCAGAAACTGCATTTCTTTTTTGCTACATGGCAGAGAATAACAGGTATCCAGAAAAAATGATAGCAAGCCTAACTGCCTGCTTCTTATCCCTTTCCCTTTCCTGGGACTATGAAGTGGAAATTAGGAAAGCAAAGTCAAGGGCTGGTTCTTTCCTTTTGCTTTGAATATGGAGTTACCATGCCCAAGACATGGATGGCATTATCATGTTCCCCTGAGGTTGGCAGTTGCCATTTACAGACCCCTGACAGGGAAGGGACAGAGAAACCATGTTTCTCTGCATGGTTTGGAACAGGATTAGTATTTGCTTCAGAAGAAACTACATGCTTGTAAAGGGAAACCAAGAGGGGAAAATAACTGCTGCTCTATGAAAACAGGGACAAATAAGAATATATGGGAATAATTTCTTACTTTGGTAGAGGGTAGTTCCACAGTCCCACAGTTGGGGGGACAAACAGGCAGTGTTTGTTACATTGGACAGACCATAAATTGATTTTTTTCCTCCTTCTGATCAAACTGTAAATCACAGCTGTCCATGTTTACTGCAGATTTTTCTTTTGTGCTGTACTTAATGTGGGATGCAAAATTCTTGTCTTGGTGACCAAAAAGACTAGCAATGTGGTCACTGGATTATAAAAATATCATTTCATGGAAACAGGTGCATAGCTGCCATTGAACATTACAATTTTCCTGGTCAGATAATAGTAGTAGTGACCCCTTTTCATAAATGCTACCTCCAGGACTCAGACTACCTCAGCATGTTTTCTAAAAATAAGCTCCTTAAAGTAAAAAGGATGATTCTTCATAGCTGCCTTCTGTTGTCTATGCCTACATAGCAGTTGATGAGAGTTATTCCATTCCGTTGGTTCAGTAGATGAACTCTGTGGGTTTACACTTCAGCTTGGGTGGCCCAGGTCTTCGGGTGCCATCATGCTCCTTGGATTTTTTTTCTTTGGTCATACTGCAGAAGTAAAATTTTGCATAATGTACAGATGAACAGGAGTGCTCTACTGGTAAGAATTTCATAGTACCTAATTATCAGAGTGAGTTACAGTAACTCACTTCTGTCTTTTTAAGGGCAAGTTCTGCATTTAAACAATAAGTTTATGGGGGACTCAAAGGCTTTGGGAAGATGGGTGAGAAGATTTTGGGGTCACTATTTAAATTGCCTCCATTCTGCAATTTCTAGACAAAAGATCACCCTCCTGCACGTCAGTGAGAAACAGCTTCCAGTCTTACCTGGTACTGAAACACAGATAATATGCGAGACAGTGATACCAGGAGTGAAGATTTTCCTTTATTGCTGTCCACATGGTTGAAACTCTCCGAGTAAACTTCAAACTTCACTGTGTAATTTAGGGCTTCTGTTTGACATTTCATTTCTGTGTGACCCTCTCCACTGAAGATTATAGATTATTTACCTGTGAGGTGTTACAGCAGGCAGCTTCTCAGATTCAGCGCTGGGAATTCTTTCAGTAGCCCGTAAGTCTGTGAACAATGTGACAATCCAAGCATTAATACAAATGTGATTAAGTATCTTTTCTCAGCTTTGTTTGCTTTGTTCTACTGATGCCTACGAGTTACATAATGAGTAGCATGTACGGGGCCTGCATTAAAGGCAGTTTCGCATTGTAGCAGAATTCATGGCAAATTTATTTTCCTTGTAGCAAAACTTCAGTGGGGGAAAGAATTGCAGTGTTGATTTATTTTGAATGAACTCACAGAAGGCTTACTAAGTGTGCCATGTGAAAAGCTCCTTGAAGTGCTGAGGGTTAATACTCTCTGCTCTTAATTTCAAATTCCAGATAAATATGGTTTCAGCTTTGATCTTATCTGGACTAATTCTTTGTCACTGTACTAATTAATTCAGCATGCTGCAGAAAAGATGCTAATTTGGGCATCAAAGAAGTAAACGGGTGGGGGGAGGTTGTGTTTAATCAGAGTTTTTAAAAGATAAGTTTTACTCCCATAAGACTGGTTCTGGAAGTTCAGTCATTTTAGTGTAGCTCCAGCAGTCTGATACATTAAATAAAAAATCCATAAAAAATACAAAAATTGAACTTTTTTGCTTAATTTTAATGTAACAGGACCATAATAAGGTGGATCTTTTTATATTTGCAACTTCTGCATAACTCCTCTCTTCCTGCTGATCATAATTGTTTTAACTCTGATCACAGCACTAGCATAATGTGGATTATCTCCCCAAATAATGGGAAGATGGCAAAATGTGATGATCCTCACATTCATGAAGTTCAGCTGCATTTGTGAATCACAAATAATAACTCTAGAATAGCATACTTGGACAATTTGTTCCATGCCTCCACTGATGCAATACATGAGAAGTTAGGTCATTTTTGCCCTTTTCAGGGGAGCTGGTTTCTGTCGCCTAAGCTGCCCTGTCGTTTGCCATGGAAAGCTGTTGTTTCTGCTGCCCTCCTCTTGTTGACCTGGGGGTGAGCCCCAGCAGTGGGAGAACAGGGAGGCAGCAGCCCAGCTGCAAAATTCTCTTTCCTAGAAGCAAACCCCTCACCAAATCTAACTAAAAGTCCTTTTTTTCCTCTTTATTTTCCTGATCTCTTTCCATTTTACCCTGCCCCAGAATAGGAGGCACTCCCCCCCCAGGAGCAGGGAGCAGCAGGGGCTGGAATAGCCCTCTCCTGTGTTTGTCATCTTAATGGTGCCTTCCTTTCACCCTGCCAAAGCAGAGAGATTGGGTCAAAACCTGCTCCTGGGCGAGGCTTTGTCATGGGGAAGTTCTGCTGTAATGTGTGTTGTACTCTGGGAAGGGCATCTCGATGTTGCTGGGGCTAAATCCTCCATAGAGGGAATGGGATCCACTCTCTGGAAGCAAGGGGCTGGCAGAGGACCAGGAAAAGAGATGCTTAACCCCTGCTGTCCACAGCCACCCAGCACAGAGCTGCCCTTTCACCATATGTTTAACTTGTGCACAGAGGCACTTTCATCTTCTGGGATATTGATGAAGATTTGAACGCTGTTGCCCAGCCTTTGCTGTGTGTGCTCCATTCTCAAATTATCAAACGTGTTTTACCAAAAACAAGTTATTTTCTTTCTGTAGTTTTTTAGCTCTTGCAAAGCTCTTGATCCCACTCATGTAATACTCAATGGCACACTTCTGCCCAGTAAGTAAACATCTAGTAACAAACCTTTTAGGTATTTAGAGAGCCACTAAAAATGTGAAAGATGTATTTCATTAATGCTGCTATTAACATAAATGTAAAATGAGCCAGGTCTGTAATCACCATCAAGTCTGATTCACTAAGGATCTTTACAGCAATGTTTAATACTCTGTAAAAGTGTATGTATGAAAGCAATTAATCAAAGCACAGCGCTGCTTCTAGAGTATTTCTTCTACTGTAAAAGCTGAGTGATAAAATAACTTAAAACACACCGCAGTAGTGGCAGTTAATAAGGTTTTTATGGTCCCTGTGTGGACCTGAAAATCATACCTTATTAGTATCTTTATCTTTCTTTCTTTCTCACTTATTCATTCTTGCTCACATTTAAATTTAATTTTAAGAGTTATTTCTAGCCTTTCATAAGGGACCTGCTTTAATAATCTCAGCATTTTTCCCCATTTTGCTGTGAAATGACTAAGAGTCAGAGCTTTTGTTATATGTACTTTACAAATCACTCTTGTTTTTTACAGATCATTTCTGGAGATGTCAAGATTTTCTGACAGTGTTAGGCTCTTTGTCTCGCTTGACTGTGTCATAGGCTCTCTTGAATTATTTTCCCACAGATGTTTGTACTTTCATTATGTATCTTGTTAGCTGTGGTGGAACCTCCTGATCTTGGGCAACTGAATTAGCTAAGAAATCCAAATTGCTGAATTTTGTCAGCAAGCTGCTTCAAGGTTCCACCCACCAGATGTTTCTGCTGCTTAGAAGTCTGTGACTTTATAGACCTGCCTGCTTTTTAATCCTTGAAGCAAATATCAACACATTTGAGATCTGGAAGCCCACGGCTCCACACAGAAACGAAGTGTTGCCATGACCACAGCTTTAGGTCTTGCATGCAAGACATTTATCCCAAGTAATAACAGAGCAGGTCTGTAGTAGGTTTGTTTTCATTTTTATCCCTTAGAATCCTTGGAAAGAAGCATACATATGCTTTAATGCTATAGCCAATAGAATGGCAATAAATACTGCAAGACAACATACATTTGGTATTCGGAGGCTTTATTTCCTTAATGTTCTGTGGGGAACAATTTCAGTTGTTTGCAGGGCACCCTTTGAAATTAATAGAAATAGGATAATGCCTCACTCTTGTGCAGCATATTTTCAACAGTCACCTATGGGCCTTTCCCAAAAGCACAAAGCACTCAAAGATCTGTTCACATAAAGGGAGTCCCTTTATGTTTTTATTTACAGAACTGTGCTCTGAATAGTTGGAATATTAACTTTCACAACTGAAAAGTATACTAAGGTTAACAGGGCTGTAACATCTTTGACAGTGCTTCCCAGACATTTACAGATAATCAAAGAACTGGGGCACTCACTCAACCTGGGAAGGCATAGATTTATTTCCTTACTGTCTTTGCAATGACCAGTGGCTTCATTTGACATAAATTGATTATAGATGGCTACAGAATGAGAAGATACAGCTGATCTATTTGTTTTCAGGTCTTCTAGGTATATTTCTCCATTTGTTATAAAAGCTTTTCAGAGTAACAAATCCATCAGATATTATGTTGAGGCAAATTTGACTGTGCACAGTATAGCAAAACAGACATTTTGAAAATTTGTGTACCATACAATCTTTCATTAATGTTTTTATTCTTCTGACAGTAGTATTAATATGAAAGGCAGATTTTACCACAGTCCAATTATTCATTGCCTGGAGAACTGGCATTTTCAAATCCTAAAGCCATTCGGTTTCCATAGAATTTTAATATGGATTTGATTAATTCCATAGTATAATTTGACAACAGATTGTATCCTGTTCTTGTTGAAATCATTTGAGGCCCTCATACTGATATCAATGATAATATGATCAAATCTAATTTGATCATGCAGCAAGAACTTTTACTATTTTTTTGGTTGTTGTTCAATAAGTTGTAGAGACTCCTAAGCCTGTAGTGCACAAGCCCATGCAAAATTACAATGGCTGGAAGTTAATTTTATCATCAGAAGCCCATGGCAATTAGAACACATCAGTGAGCAGACCATAACTTCTAGGAGAGGGTGTATAAATTCAGGCAGAGATGATACTGAATGTGGTTTAATGCTGTCTGTGCATATTGCTTTTCTTAACAGTGTTCAATTTTCTTCTGCTTTTATTTTCTAATATTCTTGCAAGATTTTTGTTGAGCTGAAAAACATAAGAGCACAGAATGAAAAACAGTAATAATAAGAAAATGGATTTTTATGGTATAGCAATGTGCAGAACATGCAAAAAAACCCCACATATGAATATTTCCCTAGCCTTGAGCTATATGCTGCATACTTAGTATAACAAGTCAAAATTGTAAGCCTGCATAAATCCTATCTGGAGCAAAAAACGGCAAAGAAATAGTTGTAGAATCATATAATGGTTTGGCTTGGAAGGGCCCTTAAAGATCACCAAGTTCCACCCTGCCATAGGCAAGGGGCACTTTCCACTGTCCCAGGTTACTCAAAGCTCCATCCAACCTGGCCTTGAACACCTCAACACCTCCAGCAACTCCACAACGTGTGGGCAACGTGTTCCAGTGCCTCACCATCCCCAGTGAGCAATTTCTTCCTAATATCTAATCTAAATCTACCCCTTCTCACTTTAAAGCCATTCCCCCGTGTCCTGTTACTCCTTGCCCTTGGGAAAAGTCCCTTTCCATCTCTTTTGTAGTCCCGTTTGGGTACCGGAAGGTGCTGTAAGGTCTCCCTGGAACCTTCTCTTCTCCAGGCTGAACAGCCCCAGCTCTCTCAGCCTTTTCTGATAGGAGAGGTGCTTCAGCCCTCTGACCATCTCTGTGGCTTCCTCTGGACTCATTCCAACACCTCCACATCCTTTTGTATGTTGGAGGCCTCAAGAGCTGGATGCAGCCCTCAGAGTTCCAGGAGAGTGGAGTGGAAGGGCAAAATCACCTCCCTCAACCTGCCGGCCACATTGCCTTTAATGCAGCACAATAACAAAAGTTGTTTTCATCAAGACCGACTCATTATTCCCAGTTTATAATTACATTGAAACTTGCCAAATTTATGGCAAGAACAGCTCTACCAGCAAACAGCACTGTTTTTGTAAGGTTTGTCATGTTGGCAGTTATTGCAATCAAAATCGTCAGTTTATTTTATTTAAAATGTATTTCTTCAGTAAGCAAGCAATAATATCTAGACTCGAAAGGGACGCATGTTAAAAACTACTTTTTTTTCATTTCTCTTGGGTTTGCAACATATCCAACCTCATCTCCCTGCAGCAATACAAAATGCCCAAGAATAATGTTTTCAAAATCAATACATGCTGCAGTCAAATATGAAACTCCACAAACCTATAATTGAAACTGTGAGAGAAAAGCAAGCAGTCTGAATATAAACAAAGTACCAGAGCTAGATTATGGCCAAGATGCAAGTGCTAATATGGCCTCTTGAGAAAACTGCCGTAAGACCTTCCCAGCATGAGCAAGTGTCAGGAAGCAGGGGTGTTTCAGGAGCAGCCTGCTGGTGCTCATACCCAGGTGATCTCTTGTTTGGCTGCCTGGCATCTCTGTAGAGAGTAATATATACAGAGTTTCATTTGGCTTTTTTTTTCCATCTGGATCATTTCATTCCCATGCACCCACCTTAGTTTCTCCTCATTCTATGTACAACCTCTGTCTCTCTCGTGTTTCCTGACTGCTGCCTTCACTGCTGCCACCACCTTCTGATGAGGTGTGTGACTCCAGTCTCTTGAAACTGCTGGAGCTCAGAAAGAAGCAGTGTAATCAGTGTGCTGCTCTACACTCAGAAAAAGGAAAAGTGTGGAAAGTATATACTGTATTTCTGGAAGCACTGAAATGAGTAGGGACCATGAAAAAAGAACAGAAGATTGTTTGTAGACAGGGTGTATGTATATTTTGAGCAAAAGATCCCTCAAAGAATGCAAGACACCGTGTATCTCTATTGTGACAGAGGAAAAAAGAGAAAACTATACACTGAGAGGGCTCTCTGTGCTCCCCAGCACAGCCCATGACAGAGACACACAATAAAGCATCTCATGTTACTACCTGTAGTACTTGCCCTTTTTATTAGTACCACATGCTATGTGTCTGTCTCTCACATCCATCATTCCCTTTCTAACCAAGTTCTTATTGTTTGGAAAACTTGCTGCAGAGTTCCCAGTAACTTCATTTGACTGCAAGCTCAGAATTACTAATTAAATTCACAAAAAAATTGGATCATTCTCTTATTATGAGCCTGACTATTTGCAAAATTTCTGCTTTTGTCTATGGAGAGAAACAGAGTCAGCTTAAGTATAGTCACAGTAGTTCAGCCGTTTCACTAGAGGCAGTTTGGACAGACATGAAAAATAAAAAGGGTAAAAGAAAGATCATGGAGGCAATGCTGCAGACTTTCACAGAACAGTTTCCAGTTTTGAGTCAGAGTAATTAGTTTGCAATGTAGTATACTTAATCAAATAGTAATTACTTTTCTTTACATTGTTGTCATGCATATAAGGACACATTCATTTGCAGGGGAAGACACAGGTTGATCGTTTAATTGTAGAACTGAGAATTTTAAATTCGTGAAGAGGAGGGGAGGTTTTCAAATTTTTTGTTCGGTCCATAATTCATGAGTGTGTTTGACCCCAGTATTCTGTCTAACTCCACCAGAAATTAAATGTATCTCCCCAGTTCAGCCACCTTTTATAGGCTGGATAAAGCAGACTTGTTATGCATATTTGTACAGTGTATAAAACAACAGTGCAAGCCCCAAACCCACTGGGGCCTCTGGAGGACTTTCACAGCATAAATATTACATGATAGTATATTACTAGGCAGAAAGAAAACACCAGAAGTTTAAAAAAGAGCTCTTATGAACTGTCTAGGTTTGTACTCTTGGAACAAAGCAAGATTTTATTCTTTCTGATTGTATCCTCATTTAAACAAAGAACAAGTCCTAGAATTAGGGCATCATGAATGAGAGACGGCAGTCACCAGTAAGAGCAGAACAGTGGCCCAGTCTGGATGATGACACCGTGGCCACTGCAGGTGACTTTCAGAGAGCTGTCATGTGGCAAGAAGAGCCTTCATTCACTTTAAAATGGGCCATATATGATTATTCTAGCCTTGCATTTCAGGTTTGACAGAGCTTTTCAACTAAGTTTCAGGCAATAGCTTTCAAAAGTACAGGGTCCAAATCAATTTGTGACTAGTCCTTCCTCTTGCATATGGCCCAGGTAATACTGATAACATACCTTGCAATGTGGGAAATTTATGAGTCACTGAGATAAAAACTTGGTGTTTTGATTGCCTAAAATTTCTGTGGTTTATGATAGATAAGTACTGGGTTTTCTTCTGTAATTATTTCCTCATGACTCTTTCTTTGATATCCTTAACAGATTTGGAAAGAAGAAAGAAGATAAAAGTGGGAAGGCAGATCAGAAGGGGACTCCAAAGCAAGGCATGCTTAAAGAGGAGGAGTTGGAGAAAATGAAAGATGAACGTGAAAGGTGAGTAAATGCCAGCAGTATCTGTGTTCATCAAGTGAGAAACTTCAGAGCAAGGGATTTCCTGAAGGAACAGCCAGCCAGCCTGTCCCAGACAATGCCCACTGCAGTCAGGTCCAGCAAGCCAGAGCATTAGGCTAGTCCTGGCTGAGTCAGAGCTGCTGTGTGACGGGGGCCTGCAGTTTTTGTGAATTTCACTGTTGCCTTCAAATCCCAGCTTCTGCTTTAGCTGGGGAGGATCAGTTCCTTCAAAACCTGTTTCACCTCTGCCCATTCCCAAGGCCAGCTGACTTGGTAATTTTCTCCTCTACTTCTCTACAGCAAGAACCTCCTCCCTTCTCTCCTGAGAGCTTCTGCCATTGTTTTCCAGCACTTCAGACCTCTTTGGCTTCAGCTGGCTGTTCCATCAAACAGTAGTTTTAGTACTTTGGGATGTTCTTTTGTGCACAGTGTTTGCTGGTAGGCCACATGTTGCAGAAATTTGTGTGCAACAAATGTTGAATATGCTGAAGAAACACCTGAGAGAAAGCAGGTTCAGATGGTTAAAATCAGTCTGCAGAGGCAGGAGTCTGCCAGCAAAGGGATGGGCAAGAGGGCCAAGGCAAGAAGCAGGGGGTGTGCCTGTTATAAGCTGTTGTATTTCTGAGGTAAGACCCTGGGAGTCTGTCCTGTTCATTAAATAAACTTTATTATGCCCAGTCTTAGTGAATTCCTTATCTTTCCAGATTAAGAGATTTTACAGTTTTCTGCTTTTCTTCATGTCTGCCCTTCAGAAACCGAAAACAGTTTGTCAATATCAACAAGGTTCAGAAAACTCCCCTTTCCCCAACTCATCCAGAAGTACTTTGTATGCTGGAAAAGGTCTTTGTCTTCCTCTGATAGGTGCTATCAGAAAAGTTAAAGAGCCCGTAGTTTCTGGCTCTCAAGAAGTGTCTGCAGATGCTGTAAAACTTTATAAGTTGTAGTAATACATTTTGTCAGTGTAAGCAGAAAACTTTCAGAGCTCTTTCTCCTTCGCTGGAGCATCCCCCTCCTGGGAGAGGGAATGGAAACATGCATGATTCCTTTTGGGCAGACAGTGTTTCCACCTTTGTGGTACTGGTTATAGTGCCCATGGAAAGGACACCTCGCTTTCATTTGAGTCATGCAGTGCATGGTCAGCCCTATAAGTGGTAGCTAATGGGTTTGATTGGGGAAAAAAGTCAATCCAAACCCTTGAAGTCTGCTGCTAATTTTTACTATTTTTAAAGGTTGCAAGGTATCTAGTTACTACTGCACTGCTACTGGATATGCTTAGCCACTGCTAAAGTATTCAGTTCATCTAAGTTAAGTAGTGTCAGGAGAAACTTTGTACCATTTGTTTTAAAATTTCTGCGCCGTGTCCTTGATTTTGCCAGATTGATGAGTGCCTTTATATTAAACTGCTGACTCCCAATTTGGATACTGGCAATTTGAGAGGTATGTGTCCTTCATTTTAAAGAAGCCAGTGTCTTTTATTAGGATCCTGGCAAGCTAAGAAGCATGTATCCCATCTGTTAAAGGGCCAGTGTCATTTACTAAAATGTTGGCAGGCTGGACGGAATGAACCCTTCTGTCTAGAGGTCTAACGTTCCAATTGGACACAAGATAATTGTTCTTAATATTTCTTTAGCGTTGTGTGGTTTTTTTTTAAATTACAGTCACTGATTGACAGTAACTTGGTACGGCTGCATTAGAAACTGGCAGCTCAATGTCTTCATCATTCTGGTTTCTCTAGTAATGATTTCAGTTTTGACCTGGAAGAGTTTGTGACTGAAATGGAGAACAGCAGGTGTGTTGAGAAGTGGATGAACCAAGATGATATTTTTAACTCACTTACTTGATTCTTCTTCTGTAAGGCACAAGAATAGGAATATCACAGTTTTGTATCAGGTATCAGGAATATCGCACTTTTGTATTTTATATCTCTGGGGGATTCAAATTAAAATTTTTAAAAAAGCCCAGAAAAGCAGTGAAGGAATTCTCCCTATGTTGTCCTCAAAGGAATGCAACACGTGCTGTAAAAACAAGCAATTTGCTTCAACTTTCTAAATGAAGTAAGAGCATGGCTGTGTGTTTGCCCACATAAGACTACCTACAGGCTTACTATTCAACCCTTCTTGAGCTGGTCATAAAATAGAAAGACTTTATTTTTCTTAGAGGAAAATTATATAAAAAAGCTGCTTCTCCTATATGGGTAAAAACTCTTTGGGAAATTGATTAAATCACTGAGGAAACATTACCTGACTTGAAGGTAGATCAGTCGTTTTGCTTAGTTGTTGACTGTTCATCTGATGATGATGCTCAGTAAGACAACAAAGACAAGTTTTATAGCTCTGTCCCAAGATTTAGTAATTCTATAATGTAATTCAAGTCCAAGATTTTAATGCACATGTTGGCAAGAAAAACCTTGTGGCACATTCACACCATAGATCATCTGCTCCTATGACTTCACTAGCTGCAATCCTGCATACTTGGTCTCATATTTATAAAACTGAAGCTTAGTAGATAGAACACATTCATATTTTCAGATCTGCTCTTGTTGAGTGAAATGAGTGTATGTTAAAACTACTGGGGATGTAATAGTAGAACTACAGAAATGTAGCAAGTTTCGTCCCCTGATACCTGTGATCAAATCTATATTTAACAGCTCGAACAAACTAAAATTGCTTTTATAACATTTAGCCTTTCTAGAATAACTTAAATCCACATCTAATTTTACTTTTCCAAGATTAGCTGTATAACTAATTCTTGTTCAGATCCCCAATTCAGTTATAACAATCCTAAAGTCAGATTTTTTGCTTAAACAGTTTTCTTAAATGCTGACTGCTTACCATACTAACTGATACTGTGATTTTTCACCTGGCTAGGTTTTTTGGGGGTTTATTTTCAGAGGCCATGTTGTCCATTTTGGACACTAGTGGAAGAGGTTGGGATAGTTGATTTTTGGGCTGGGTGTGACAGGATTAATGATCAAGTGCTTTTCAGCATCTTAGCAGCTGTGGAACTTGCCGGGTTTTGGATATTGGTTTTGCATGCAATATATGCTTGGCAGCTCTCCAAAAAGCAGAATACTATTCCAAGATCTCAGCTGAGAAATATTTTTTGGTAGGAAGTGCATTTTCAGTTTACAGGACTAGGCTGTCTCTCATAGTTTTGCAGAATTTTTTGATTGGTATTGGATAGGCACAACAATATTTCACAAAATCCCAGGGATAGGCTTTCTGTAAAGACTGCGGCCTTCTTCCAGAAATTTTGACAAGCTTTAGACGTGCAAAAATGTCAGATGTGTTCACTGCACAATTATGGGCTGGCTGTGCAGTACAGGCTCAGTGACTCTGGCTCTGACAGAAAACATCAACTCTTACTGGTGTGCTGCATGAGTGTAAGCCCATCATGCCTGGAACAGGTTGGATTTCCTGCTTGCACAGGGAAGGAATTGAACAGTGCATGTGCAACAAGTCTGGCACATCCAGAATGTGTTAGAGCTAGTGGGCGTATGCAGACAGAGTATTCAGTGCTCACTCTGTAATGCAGATGATTCCCAAAAGGACAGGATTTGCTTGCACATCGGTCCTTAACATAAATTTGCCTGGCAACTCCTTTTGTGGGCTGCCAAGTTTCAGATTTGAACCTCAGAAAGTGAAAATAAATGTAGTGTTTCGCTAGCCTAGTAATTTCTATTTCCATTCCACATTGTCCCGGTCTGAGTTTTCAGTACAACTGTCTGTCCTGCCTTGTAGCTGCAGTTCTCTGAAGCAGCTCCACATCCTGCACTGAAAAGCTGGCATNTTTTTTTTACTGCTTGTATTCCCTAGAAATCCCCACCAAGATCAAGGTTTCATTGTGTTCACTGCTGTTAGGAAAGCTTGGGCCTAACCCCAAGCACTGACAGTTGAGGTGGAAGAGAGAAAATCTGACAGGAAAAAAACAAGTGTTCTCTGGGTGGGAATGTGACATGCAGGCAGTGCAGCTGCTTGTCCAGGTTCCTAAAAAGTCCCTGTCAGGCTAAGAATTGATTCCAGACCTCAGCCCCAGGCTTCCTTTCTTTTCAAAGCCAATACTTTATTACACGACTACTACTTCTGCAAGCTTCAAGTAGTGAACAGGAACTTTGGATGTTAGGCATTCCTTCTTTAGTAGTAGCCTTATCTGTGTCCAATTGAATATGAATTCAGCACCTCCTTTAAATTATTTTCTTCTTCTTCCCCTACCTTCTTTCCAAGGTGATGCAATGTCAGTGAAACTTGAGTGGAAAAAAACAGGAGCTCATGATAATTCAGGAGTACTGACTTAACTGGTGGTACATTTCCTTGAAGTGGTGGTTTGTCCTTCTTTACGCAAGTCACATGCATCCTTTTCAGTGGACTGAGGCCTTATTTTAGATAAAACTCGTAGTTTTGTTCATGCTTCAAAGAGTTTGGCTGTAATAAAGCATGTGCTCCAAAGGTCGAGGATCTGCCCATAAAAGGAAGAAACAAATGCTATATCTGAGGGTTATTTTGATCAAGCTGACTCAAATCTGTATTTTTAGTGTGTTCAGTGTAAATTACTCAGAATTTATCATTTTAATGACGAGATGTTTGCCACATTATTAAATAATGGAAGCGGCCTTGTCTTTTCCTTCCCTCAAAGAAGATTTCATCCCTCCCTCCATTTCTTTCCCACTCATTTGGGGTTCTTTTCATTTTCTAGCATTTAAAAGTCATTGTAAAATGAACTGGATAAATATATTATATGCATGAGTTTTACACTCATGCATATAATATATGAAATACGAAATGATTTGTTTGCCTTTTAAATGCAAATAAAGTGACTATCAATTGAAAGAAAAATATTTTTTCCTATTTGTTTAGTATTATTTTACTGGGATTTTCCTACTGAGACCTAAGTCTCTCTTCCAACAGAATTGAACACTTACTAGACATTAGAATAAAATTTACAAAATGAAACACCTTGTTGGAAATGGGAAGATTTTTTAAAGTAGCATGAGAGTAAGTTAATAAGAGGGCACCCCATGTGAAAAATAATCCTCTGCACATTTTTGTGGGAGTAGTTTTGTTAAAACAGTCTTGGTTTTGTAGCCCTCATCAGAATTAATTGAGGAAAATTTTGTAATAGTGTTAAGGGATGAGTATAGTGTTAGAGAAGCAGAAGGAATATCTGGTCCCTGCTTTCTCAATATCTGAACTGAATGCTTAAGTTATGCTGTATCTCAAATTTCAGTAAAACTAAATGGTTTGTTTTTATATTAAAGACTGACATTCCTTTACTTTTCAGAAACCTTCCAGCAACTGAAGAGCATTTCTCTCTTGTGTTATCAGCCCTGATGCTTGTGGCCTGTTCCCATAGTTAAAAAATCAATACATATGTTTTTGATATTTGGGAAACAGAGGTTTAATTTTGCAGCTGCAAGATCCCTGCATGAAGGGATGCATCATACAGAAATAAAAACATTTAGAGTCCACTTAGAGAGGAGAGAGTACTTGGGAGTGAAACTTCATTCCCTTTCTGTCAGCAATTTTTATTATATTTAATTGCAAACAGTTTGTATGTTACTGGAAACCAAAATGAAAATGAGAATAGATGGATACATGGCAGCATGGTAGAAAAGCCAAATTGCTATGAATCAAAAGTTGAAATTCAGATGGTTGCAAAAATCAAAGTATGATTTTTTTCAAATGCACAGTACATCTTAGCGCACATTCATACAAGCGCGCATTGTTGGCGACCCCATGTAGCTTTTGTTCCTGTGTATTCCTCCTGCTAAGTCTAAAAGCATTATTATGGCTGTTTAGAGTTCATATTGATCTCTCATAAAATGTTCATAATTGCTATTCTCACCATTAAGCTCTGGGCTAAACCACATGTTTTTGAGACACCTGGGCTTGTGCATCATTATTTATTAAGGGTTAATCCAACGTGGTATATCTGTTCATTGAGTATTCCTGACTTTGCAGCACAGCTAGGTCCTGTGGTTTAGACAAAATAAAGTGTTGGATGTGATCCCAGTTTTAATACTCCCAATTTATTATAACCATTGAACCCTGATCAGATCACGGATTGGATTGGATCCCAGTTTTTTAAATGTCCCAATTTATTGCTGGCTTGCAACCCTGATAAGAATACATATTTAATTAAGGCTTCAGTTTTCAAAAATTCCAGTTAATTACTTTTAGATTCTTATTAGATCATAGCCGTGTAGTACGGTATGTTGAAGTTATGAAAAAATTACTGGATGCTGTTGCACAGGTCAAGGTCGTAGTTTCATTTTGTGCTGATGGTATGAAGTTATCAGATTTCTGTTTATTACTGTGGCAGCACTTGCACTGGACAGGAGGACAGATTAATCCCAACCCATTGATTGTGAACGATTCTCATTTTAGATCTGCTGCTGCTCTGCATACCAGAACATGTAATAAAAGCCTACCATGGAACACTGGGAGATTGATGTTTGGTTATGAGCAGCTGAGGTAGATGGGTCTCATCTACCTTTCCTGGTTTTGTTGTAGAACCAGAGATCAATTTCTGAGCTGATTTGTTTGGCTTTTTTACTGCTGGAGGACATTCTGAAGACAGCATTAGGTCTACAGTTGGTCCCAGATTAAGAACATTAGGAACTAGTAACATGGAATTGGCCTTTTTCTTTAACTATCACAGTGATGTTCCAGGTATTGCACACTGATGGAAATAGGACTTCTAGGTGTCATAGCTGTGCTCTCAAAATGTAAGCATGGAATTCTCATCCAAGCCATTTAGCATCCTTGTTTTGCTCATCATTGAGGCACTGGTGTGATCTGGAGACACATTTTCACAAGTTGTGCACCTGCCCCCCTAAAAGAGGTTAGAGCAGCTCAGGGGCAGTGGCCTGGGTCTTTCTTGCTTAAATGTGCCAATGCATGTTTCTCTTCTGTGTATATCAGAGTTTTATTACTTGATGGTTGTTTTGGTTCTGTAAACCTGAAATGCTGCTAGAAACTTACAGGCCAAATTAATAAAGGGCAACTGGCCCAAGTACTAGCCAACCAGGCTAAAAGAGTGTTTTCTAGGAGATGAACTGTCCTGGCCTATGGATTTCTTTGACGCCGTACTGAATGTAGGTCAGCTCTTGTCCACTCTGGAATCAATAAGGGCATAAGAATTACTTGGAAGCAACATTTCATTCCTTGCCCTTCCATTTGTGATTTATGACAGTCTATCATAAATCGTTGGCATGCACTTTGAAGTAGTGCCACAACACAGAATTCCTGTGTTTAGCTACTACGGCATGAAAATGAGAATGCAACTCATGGGGATAGACAGGCAGGAAATCTGTTTGCATGTGTAAATCTCCATAGTGATCTTAAACCAAAATACCTGAAAGTCTTAAAGCTTTGACTGCTCAGGCAAAGCTGAGTTTTGCTTTCCAATAAAGGACTGTTAATTAGAAGCAACCTGTGAATCCCAGACTAACAGATGGAGACTGTTCCTGTTCTTGTACAGAGAAATTCCGTTCAATAGGTTCCAGGTTCAATGTCATGTGTAGAATAAAGAAATGTGCATGGAGTATCATATCACATGAAGCTAGGCTTGTTCCTTCCACTACTAGGATCTCATTCAAATGAAAGCATAATGTTTATGCAGTTGCAGAGATAGTTGTGTGAACTCATGAGGTGTCACTAGGAAGTGGAGCTGCAAGTATCTATTCAGGAGATGTTCCAAGAATACCCCCTTACTGACAGAGGTGTTGGTAGGTTCCAGTTTTCCTGGGTCCATCCCGAGTTGTGTTACTGCGTGTGGGTTGAATGTTGGGTTTTCATGAGGTGTCAGATCAATGTTGTGCCTTCCCATGGTCGTTACAGCGTCTCTGGTGTTTTTCTTAAGACCATGTTACCAGTCCTCAGTGGTTTTGATTGATACCTGCTACAGCAATTGCTGGAGCCAAGTCAGTCACTGGCAGTGATTCCATTCATGGGTGGATGTCTCTCTCCCCACAGCTTTTCTGCAGGCATACTGTGTTCTCTGTTTATCTGATGAACTTCTCTGAAACAGTTTGTTTGATGTGTCAGTTGGAGAGGTTGGAGGGATGATTATGTGGCTTTGATTGCAATTAGTATTGTGTGCATTCCTGACATAAAGTTCCCAATGTCTAAGGGGTGAGCAAAGTTCAGTCTATTTTCCAAGAGTATTGTTATTTTAATTCTCCTTTCATGACTGTTCCAGAATGAGTAACGTTCACAAAAGGGACTCAGGTATGATATGCACAGCATCTTACATATCTTTTTAATATCAAAGTGCAAATGACAGCAACCTGAGAGTTCCTTTAAATCAGCGCTGGGAGCTGGGCCTTGCGACTGCAGCTAAGGGGTGCAAAGTCACTGCAGACTCAAGGTCATTTTGCAGGGTGGAGCTCTAAAGGCATCAGAACATCTCAGGTGAAAGATGTCAAAGTTATTTTGACAAACCTGGGATGTTTCCACTCCCTATTCCCCATTGTCACAAAACAAGGAACATCCTGTTGACAGGAGACTGAGAAACCTGGTCTGTGCAGTCAGCCTTGTTTTCAGCAAGAGGTGGAGCAGGATGACCTTCAGAGAGTTCCTCACAATCTAAATTTTACTGATATTGTCACTTCAAGATGATAACTCAGGGTAGTTGTGAGTAAAGAAAATTACATAATGCAGTAAACTATAGACTATAAAATACTTGGCTTTTCTGATAGTTGGCTTTCTGTAATCTGCTGCATTTCACCCAATGTACAACTGATGTAGACAGGCAGAAAAACTTTCTCTGATTTAACAGCAGTGGTAAAAATCATGTTCTCATTGAAGTTCATAGGACAGGAGAAAACATACTGACCTCATTAGAGCCAGGATTTTCTTTAGAGGGCAGGATCCTGTGTAAGCTGGTAATCACTCCCTGTCACCTCTGAAATAAATGGAAGAACATTAAGACCTCAGTCTTGTCTATCCAAAGCTCCCATTCCTCGTTTTGTGGTATGAAAAGCCTATGTTTCATCTTCAGTTTCTCATAATCTTAAATTTTAAGGTCAGCATAGCTCTATCACATTCTTAGGTTTTTCTATCCTACTTTTACTTACAACCCTCCAAAGGCAGCTTCTTGGGTCAGTTCAGAATTTTACAGGCACGGGCTAGTTTTCTGGAACAGGCAATATTTTATGGATTGGTGGGGTTTTATCATTGGGGCATGTAATGGTGCTACAAGAGCTATATCTTGCTAGCCTGAGTTAGTCTCTAACTCCCTTGAATTTGTGGCTTGCCTTTCTTTATTTCTGAGACTGTTTCTATTCTTGTTTATACCATTACAGATACTAACCATGGGGGAGATGTTCAAATCCAGCGCAATAGAATGGGCTGGAATGAAGAAACACTTGCATAGCTTATAGGGGGGATGTTTCTGACAAATATGGCTCCAGTAGAATACCCGGAAAGATAATACAAAATTAGATCTTGTTTGATTCTTCATGAGTCCATATCAGATGTCCTCAATTTGCTGGCAAGAGGTGGATATTTCTTTTTTTTATTTTTTTTAAGCTATGGGACTTGCCTGCCTCTAGAGTTTTGTTAGGTGATGATGTTTGAAAAAATAAAAATGAGTCTTCTCCTGATAAAAGAGGCATGTTTGAATAGGATTTTTAATGTCATTATAGGCCGTGTCTGCCTGAAAAACGATTATGGAATTTTAAAAAAATTAAAAGCACTGTACAGAAATTATCTCCTCAGATACTCAACTGAAATATACCCATTCCCACCAGTGATTATGGCTTATGAATGTCTAAAGGAAGGATGTATTCATTTCACTATTATGTAAATGAATGAAAAAGCAAGATTTTAGTTACCAAAATATATTTTGCTAGCAGCTAAAAAGGAATTAAAACATTAAACCCCCTGGAAATATAAGTGACCTCCTGCAGAAATAGGCTGCTTGCCTCTAGACAACCCATTATCAATATATATATGAATTAGGTA
Source organism: Cyanoderma ruficeps (assembly GCA_008694505.1). NCBI lineage: Eukaryota > Metazoa > Chordata > Aves > Passeriformes > Timaliidae > Cyanoderma > Cyanoderma ruficeps. The sequence goes on from VZDJ01000594.1 coordinate 23,450,902, forward strand.
AATGAGACACAAAAGCAGATATTAAATCAGATGTAAATTGAGTAATCATTACAGTATGTAGATGTCAGGGAGAGTCACATGAGTGGAGAAAAAAAGCAATGGAGTAGCTTTTATTCTGCTGTTCTCAAGGAGCAACAGAGTAGAAGAATGTTTAGCATCTCAATAATCTCAAAAGACTTCAAGGATTAAGGTCCTCTTAAGTTTAGGTACACTTTAAAGTGATGGTATGCACACTCAATTCACTACTTTTATTCCGCTCCTCTTATTGCAAATGGAATAGAATTTATCCTAAAAGACCTAGGGCCCAGGTTCTGTTACACTTTTTGTCTCTGCTTTTTATTCACTCTTCTTCCCCAGGAACATCTTTCATTGACTTTGCCAGTGTCTTGCTCATTCACGTACCTGCTCATGCTTCCACAAAATCTGTTACTTTTGCACCACCATATAAGAAATTTTGCTGTATTCATCTGAAGTGTAAGCAAAGTCCCTTTGTGAAATACCTTATTTTGGTTAGCAAATACTTTTTGGGTCCTATATTTCACTACTTAGAAATGCACCTTGAGGCTCAAAACATGTCATTCTTTGTGCTTTGCTCTAAGTGTGTGGTCAGCGCATGGTAAATAAATAAATAAAAAAGTTACATTGCTCTTACTGTTTCACTGGAAAGTCAGAAGAAACAGGATTTTCTCAGAGCTCACGGGGAGTGCAAGGGAGAAGGAGTTCAAACACCTCCGAAAATGTGGTGCTTTTTGCTGCTTGTTTTGTTTGCCTGTCCCTACAGTTGTTGTGGTGTGAAATGCAGCCTCGCTGGTCTCCAAGTAAAAGAGCCTCATGATCTCTCCTGGGCCAAGCTTGCCACGTGCAGGTATTTCACTCTGGTCAGACCTGGTAGCTTTCAGCGCCACTGAGTTGCTGCTTGTGTCTCCTGTTGGGCAGCAGGTGCCCTGTCTCCAGTCAGGAGGACGTGAGTGTCTGAGTCTCGAGCTGATCCAGAGTGACCCTCAGTAGCCTGTGCCTCAGTGTGCAAAGCTCATTTTGAGCTGGGGCTGCAGCTGGGGCCCCAGAAGTGCAGGTGGGGCTGCAGCCGGTGTCTTGCTGTTCATTTCACACTGAAGGCCATCTTTGGGCTCCACAGCTTTTAATGACTCTGGCCTTCTTTGGGCTACTGAATTGGTAACATTAAGTCCTGTATTTTAATTTTCTCAGTCTTGGAAGTTTCAGCATTTTCTTGTTACCCACTCACCTACCCAGCTTCCAACTGCTGGGCCAAGAGATGAGGAGTATCTCTTAGGGCTTTTCCTAGCCCTCGCATTCCATTCCCAAAAGTATTTCTGGGTCTTCTCTACAAGTCACTTCTGCTCAGCTCTTCTGGAGTTTTCTTGAGGTAGTTCACATCCCTTCCTGCAGCTGCTTCGCTCTGTGTATTCTGCAGTCTTTTAATCCAGCTTTTGCCTGTCAGTGTCTCTGTCACCGATGTCAGGCTAAAGCGTTTTACATTGTGTTTGTCACAGGCAGTGAATACATATGTGGTCATTGACAGTAGCTCAGCAGAAACACAATAACTTGTTAAGCCACAGTAACTCAATCGCGTGTCTGAGCTGCAGCTGGAAGGAGCTGTTTGGGCTGTTAACCCTTTCCTGGCTGCTGCGCTTTAGGTGTGTGCATTTTTTTGTGTGTTACTAGATGAGAACTGACGGTGTATGATTTGTGCAGATATGTCAGATGGGAAGATTATTTGAAGGATAAATGAGAGCATTCCTTGATTTATAGCTCTGGGGGAGTGTGCTACTGAACAGTACATGAGGTGTACAGAAGTGTTTTCAAAATACTGTGTCCCGCTTCCAGAAGTACAGTGTGCATATGGATTCTGTCTTCACTTGACTTATGCAAATGCAACATGTTTTCAGAAAGTTACCTGGAGTTCTGTTCAGGTTATATGCTTTTTTATCAAACTGTATATTTTCTGAAATTATTTCACAGAATCATAGAATAAACTAGGTTGAAAAAGACCTTTGAGATCATCGAGTCCAACCTATTTATTGTAGGGAAAGTCTGGAGTAGGATAAATGTTTGGATAATATTGAGAAAAAGATGAATCACAAGAAAATGAAAGAAAGGGCATTTCCTGATATGGCACTTCTGTTGCTTGTCCTGGCTGCTTGTGTACCAAGGCTCTGTTTTTACAGAAGCACAGCTAAGGGGAGTTGGTGCAGTTGTGCAGTGGTTTAACTGGAGAGGACAGTGTTCTGGTGGTGGAAGAGAGCAAGCAGAATTAGTATGAGATTCTCAAAAGGAAATACATGTAGCTTCCCTTTATTCTGTATGAATTTTTCTTTGCTCTTTCCCTCATCAGGAAGCTTGTAGAAATTTTAGAGCCACACTAAATTGTTGAGATGGTGATCTGTACCACTCCTCAACTGTGGTTTCACTGCCAGCATCATAGTGCTGTAGTAGTAGTAGTCTTTCTTCAAAAATCTGTACCAGTTGTTTAACCAGACCAATTCAGTACTGCAAGTTGGGAGCTGTCTTGTAGTAATTCTTCAATCAGCTGCTCGTAGTTACAGTTGTGTTAATTCAAAAGTCTTTCGGTTTTTAGGTTGGTTGGTTGGTTTGGAAGGTTTCTTGGGATGGAGAATAAAGATTTTGCTGTTTCAAATAGGGAGAATTTCAGAGGGAGGTGCATAAATGATGAAAGACTAGAGTGGGATATAGAGAAGTAACCTGCTTAGTAGAGTCGGCAGAGCATTAAAGAAGTTACGGAAGGAACAGCAGTTTCTTTTTTGGGGTGTTGTTTTTTTTTTTCCTCAATAGAGAATTCCTGGGCACCTACTGGGTGTGTGCTGTGGATAAGATTGCTTTAAAACTGTGAAAACACGATGCCAGAATACAGTGTGGAAATTTAAAACTTCACAGAAATGTGAGAAACTTCAAAGGTGAAAAACATGTGAAAAGGCATAAAAGGACAGGTAAATAGAAAGAAAGGACAGCCATCTGATAGTTTGTTTCCCTATATTTGGACATTTGGATTGAAATGAAAAAGAGATCACTGAGCAAATTTTATAGATTTGTGTGGAAGAGTAAAAACAAAACAAATACTAATGCAATTGTAATAGATGTATTGAAAGGATGAAACAGTGATCATAAAGAATTTCACATAGCTGGGTATTGACTGGTCCGTATAATATAGAATGGAAATAATTGTTTTTGAGAAGATTTGACTTATAATACTGGCAGCAATTGAAGATTGCGCTCAGAAGGAGAAGCTGAAGAAGCTGGGCTTATTCACAGGAACAAAAGAAAATTGTGGTGACCTAATTCCAGCTTTTGTTGTGCAGAATATACCAGTATTGATAGCAGGACAAATTACTCGTTCTATCAGACATGAAAGCAAGATTAGCGTGATGCTGCTGGCTGCACTACTCTTGCTTTCAAAGCATTCTCAAATACCTGGGGGACCAGTCATGTACTGGTCCAGAGAACATGAAGGCTCATCATTTTCTCAGAAATTGCTGTGACTCATCTCGGGTCTGTGCCGTGCCTTCTGCACTGACATGTGATACGACCATTCTTTGAAATGTAGCGTCCTCCTGTTTTTCTGCCCGTGTACTGTGTGTATGTGTACCATGTGCGCCACAGGAGTCGTATCTCATTTGATAGATTCCTGCGCTGAAGTCTGTGTTTAGGGGTTTCTGGTCACTGATTGAGGGTGAAGCACTCCACAGTTTCCCAAGTCTCACCCTCGAGGTCTTTCATCATCTTGGTTTCCCTCCTCTGGACACACTCCAACAGTCTGATGTCCTTGAGTAGGATATCAACCAGATATCAACCAGAGCATGTGGTACTCAAGGTGGGACACCCAGGATTTGAGTACCAGAGAGGAGAAAGCTCATCTGCTTCACTGAGGGAAGGTAGAGTGAATACTGGGCACTCATCCCCTTGACACTTGTACCATCTATACAGGCTCATCCTGCTGTAAAGTGTGAACATTTCAGGTGTTGAAAAACAACATCACCTCTAGATATGTCCTAGCACTGTTAATGAAGATGTGGAACTGGACAGCATGAGTGGTGCGCATCTAGTATAAATGTAGAAATACTTATTGTTCTCATTAGAATTACTTGTGAACCTTTTTATCTGCAAATTATTTCCAAAGTATTAGCATTTGTTTTGATGATACAAATCTAGTGAAACAAAATAAGTACTATGAATCTCATTCTGCACTTAGTAGTTCCTGTCTGTCAGATGGAAGCTCACAGTGTGCTCATTTGTTTTTCTAGGGAACCTTTTTCTCCATGCCTTTTAAAGACTTTCTCCAGGATACCTTCATTTTTTAACATGCAGAGTCCTGAGACCATTAAGCCTTACTGGAATAACCAAGTCTGCCAGACCCTTTTCGCTTTTACACCTGTGGTACAAATGATACTGTTCTTTCTACACCGCTGCTGTGCTTTCAATTACAGTCAAAAGCAAATGTTGACTTCAGTCAGGCAGTGCACCTCTTTATCTTTCTTTTGTTCCTCATTTCTTCTTCCATGCTCCTCTATTTTCTGTAAATGCGATTTATTACATACCATGGTCAGCATTCTGCCAGATCCATCTCACTGCACTTAATTACACTCTGTTGAAGAGTAGTTGAGCAGTTAACAGAAGAGCTCACAGTCTTGCTGTACATTTTTTTCTTCAGCAAGAATGTTGAATCATTGAATATCATCTTAGCTTGAAATTTACCTGAATGTGTTTTACTATTCCGAAGAGATTACACAATGGCCCTGATTAGCAGCAGCATTTTGTAATACCACTTAAGGCTTTATCACAGTGGAATTCTGCCAGTAACAGTCTTTAATTCACTTATATGTACCAATTCATTTCTGTCAAATTTATATTAATTTCTTCGCTGTTTTACTTTGTCCCCATCCCCTATATAATAAGGCGTGATTTTCACATTTATGTAGCCAAAATAAAATTTTTAAAAAATTAAATCTTCAGCAAATTAATTGTGGCCCTTTGATTTGAGACAAATGTGCCATCTCTCCATTTGTGTTCACGTTTAATCCACTTTTCACAAGCTAATGTATTTAGGAGAATCTAGGTGGGTCAAGTAACCAAGGATCAGTAACAATTTTACTGGCTAATTTAGATAAAAAGTTTCAGGATTGGGTTAGGTATATGCAACTGCAATGTGAAAGGTAGGTGTAGGATTAAACCTCTGTGTGTTTATGCATCAACACTTGTGAAAAGCCACATTATATTCAGCATTAATTCTTTTTATCAGAATGGGGACCAAGCTTGTTTACAAGGGTGATTGCCAGAGATACAGAACAAAATTGCTGCATGCACCACTGTTTTATCTGGCGTCAGTTTCACAGCATTCTGAAAGTTCTGTATGATTGGGTTCAGCGTTGGTGTTTCAAATTTGTGTGGTGGTAACTGTCAAAGCAGATCCCAATGTTTATTTGCTCTTTGTTTTCATTGTTAGGATTGGTGCAAAGCATCAGGAGTTACGGCAAAAGCAACTGAGAGGCCTGAGTGATTATTCTACTGGTCCTGGAGGACCTGACATTGATGATGATGAGGTGGATCCAAACTATGCCAGAGTGAACCACTTCCGAGAGGTTTATCCCCCAGCAAGCATCTACAGACCCTCATCACCAGCAGTAGGAGAAACCTTTGTTTATCTGCGGGATTCTTCCTCAGCACCAATGGAGAGGGAGCACTTGGAAGGACTGTATGCAAAAATAAACAAGCAGCACTACCCACAGACTTCTGGTGACAGGTAATATTGCCACTGGGCATTGCAGAAAATGATGGCTTGGTGGGGAGGGAGCCTGGGCCTCGGCAGGGGCTCAGACATGGGGCTGTTCTGATGGCCCAAACACCTGATTTTACTGACCAGAAAACCATGAATTTCCTCTTACCCAAAAGCAAGATTTGCTGCAGCAGTAACCCCAGAGCATCTGAGCAAGACAGCAGTCAAACAGAAATCATTAAAGATAAGTCCATATTTCACAAACAGAATGAATGAACTGACTGCAGTTCAATTCCTGCACTGCTGAAAGAGTGTTTTTTCCTCTTTCAATCAGGAAAAGTTCTTAACCTGCAGCAAAAATAGTCTCAGTTTTCAGATCCCTTTCGATCCTGTAGATCATCAACTGCCTATTAGTAACAGGTTTTGTATGATAGCATGATACATTGTATGGTTTATGGTTTAGATTTTCCCAGCTGTGTGATATTACACACTTTCAATTAGTTTGGGGGGAGGACTGAGAATCATGGCATTTTTATGCAGACTATGAAGTGTGGCTTCACAAGACTGATTGCCTTTCACAGCCTTTCCAATAACTAAGTGGGAAGGGAAGAGCAATTTTTAATCCTTGCTGTCAAGCTTCCAGCCTTAAAGAAAGATGGTGAACTTTTTTCCTGGGTTAAGGGGGAAACAAAAATTCCCTTGAGTTGATGATGGACCCACCATCATGATGATTTTAAAACTGGTTACTTCTGAAATTTGGGGCTAAAAGAACATGAGACTTCATTTGTGGCATTAGTGTATCAAAGTTGGCTTTTTCAAACCAAAGTACATGCGTGTGGGCAAGTCTGTGTGAAAGGAAGAGCTGACAGAGGACAGCTCTGGGGGACTTCAAGAACTGCACATGTTTTGCATTCATATTGCAATCTGCAGTGTCTCCCCATAGCCTCAATCCGTGCCATGTAATACCACACTCGTTAATTTGGGAGAAACGTGTCAGCACAGATATAGGAGTGTTTCCAGTTTGAGGCATCATAGTACTTTAAAAACATCTACTGAGTCATTGTTATAAATACCATAAATATAATAAAGCACTTCAGACATAAATCTAAGTTGATAGCAGAGAATGGGCCAAGTATCTCTCTCTTTCTCACCTAAATACAGTATGGCAGAGTTCTTTCCAAGCATAATGACAGGGGCTTTTTTTTTTTTTTTCCTTCCATAGTATTAACTCATCCCTTTCTGCATAAAATAAGAAGTAGTGATCCCAGCTTTTTGCAGCTTGTGGGTTTTGAGGCAATTGTCACTGAAGTCACACAAAAGTTACATATAGTAAAGGGACAGTAACAGTTCATGCTAACTCAGTAAACCAAGATCTGAAAAGCCCCAGTGGAAGGTGTCTAAATTCAGGTGTGTGTATCCACCAAATACGAACATATACATGTGTAACTCAGCTGGACTCTGAGACATTTTTAGAAGTTGCTTTGTAATTTCAGTTTTAACAGGACTTTAGAAGTTTACATTTTAAATATATCACCAGTTTTGAAGTGAAGCCTATAGATTGTCTTTCCTTGCAGAAAAAGGAAATGCTCAAGTCTTCATTCTGCCTTCTTTTAGTAGATTGATTGTATTGTGGTTTTGACTGCAATGAATGAACTCTTGACTTGCTATGGGGACAAGATTGAAGTTCCAACCAAGTTTGGATTTGGTATTGGGATCCTGGATTTCAATGTGGATTTAGCTGTAATTGCATGATAACACAATAACTTTGTTGGAAAAACTAGAACCAAAACATCGAACAGGCAGGAAAAGTTACCTCATAGCTGAGCCCAGGATCAGAAGTCACACTGAGAGGTTGTTCCATCTGTACTGAAAGTCCACAACTTTGCTTTGTTGAATTTCTTAGGCTTGTAACCAGATTAGGAAAAAAATAGGAAATGTGAGATTCTTATTAGGCTGCCTTTGTTCTTTTTTTGAATCTTTCCTTTCTTTGTCTAAGAGACAAAATGGTGTTGTTATTCACCAGCAGAAATGTGCCAAACATGAATAATTCTATGTGAATTTATGCAGTGGGTCGTGAGGTCTCAGCCAACAGTTGTTGAATAAAGTGGCAACTTCAAGCAAGGAAATCTTTCTGTGCTAGAGGGAGAGTATTGAGAGAAGAAAGAGATGTGGGAAAAAAAATCCCTGGATAATGTGTTAATTAAGAAAACAATCTGCTTCCAAGGGTCAAGTATGAAAACTACCTTATCTGCCTCAAAATGATGGGAAAGGGATATAATGGATGCTTATAAGCCAAGCCATAGTTATTATGTGTTTGTGGGACTGAACATTTATCAACACACTGATCATGTAAACACTTATGCTTTGCTCTTGCTAGCACATGCATGCTTGCTCTCAAAGTTTTGCTATTAATTTTGCTTTAGATGGATGGGTTTTTTCTCCCACACATGACTCTTGAGTTATAATACAGTGCATGGAAACTTGATCAGTGACTAAAGTAAATGGGGTTAGGAGTAGAGGGAGGATTTGGACACAGAGAGAATAGATTACTTCGTTTCAGTCTGAGAACTCCAGTTATGTATCGTTATGACTGAGAATTAAAACTCATAATTTAAAACAAGAAGTTAATTTTTATTTTATGTTATTTTTCCAGAATAATGTATTAGCCTAATTAATGCCTTCTAAAAACAGGAGGCCATTTGTAAAGTATGAAGCTTAGTGGTCAGAAAAGAGCTGTTCACATTTTGCATACACTTTACTTTCCCTTCTCTCGTCACCAGAATCCATCACACATTCCTGGTTCGTAGATTCACAATTTAAGCTGAGAATGTCCCTCTGTGCAGGAAAGCAACAGGCTGCACATGCAGGGCTTTCTTGCTTTAATCATTATGAAGTATGTTTGCTGCCTCCAACGCTGCTCCTCAGGGCACACACAGACCTGCTTCACCTTGCTGTTTGTGCACTAAGATCCCATTTACCTCCACTTGCATCTGGCATCTCAGGGGATTTTTGCTTTGGGTTTTTGGGGGCTTTGGTTTGTGTCTTATTTACAACTGTTGTGTAACGTTCTTCTGCACTGCTTCACAATTGTTGATTTTCATTCCAACGATGACTATATTCAGTGAAATAGAAGTAATTTTTTGTGTATATTTTGCTGAAAGCTTTGGAATTCTTAACTAAGAGAGGTGCTATATAAATGTAAATTGTCCTTATTAATGGATGTAGCAAAAGCATTAGCATGATCGGTGTATTCTGTGAATGTTAAGTTGGAGTGGAAAAAAAATTAGCTGGCAAAATCACACATTTCTTTGTAAATCAAGCATTTTTCTGTTTATTTCTAATTAGCCACAATTTTCTGTAATGCAAATGGCATCCCTAAGGATGGTGCAGGCTGCACAGCCACCTTGTGCAGCTGGGGAGCTCACAGGGTCTCTACTGGAGACGCTGCGCGTTTCCGAGCCTGCGGCAGGGGCTGAGTGATCTGTGGCCCATATGTTCCTGCAATGGGTGGTAAGTCACATCTCTGAGTTTAGTCATCAAGGCTGTGCCATGACAGTGCTAAGTTGCTCCGTGGCAGAGCCTAGGTGTCAGACCAAAGCCAAAAGAGCAGATGCACAACACTATTATCACTTAAATGTCAGGCATGTCACACGGTGAAACCCTTTCTCACATTTCGAATAAACAATTTTGTCTTTTTTTCTTCCCGTGAAGATGGTGCTGTCAAGTATATCCAAACACCCCAAGTACATCTCTGGAAAGGTTCTAGAGACTTTGCTCAACTTATTTTCTCAGCCCAGAACTATGAAGCACTTAAAGTCTGATGCCAAACTCATTGCCAAGTATAATTCTTCACTTATTTATGTGGCTTATCTTGGGGAATTTCAAAGTGCTGGTCTGACAAAAACTAACACAGTTTTCCTTTGTTTAGCAAGAATAGATTCAGAGCTGTATCTTGTTGCATTTTTTAAAAAACACCAGTTTAAAAAAAGCTCTGTTTTATTACATAGGAGTAAATTCCAAAGCACCAAAGTCTGATCCAGCTTTTGTTGGTTTTTTTTTTGGAGATGCTGTTTGAGGGCCCACTGTGCAAGATCTTAATTTCTATAGTGTTAATTAATTAGTTGAAATATAGATCTTCCTTGTTTCAGGGTGAAAGTTTCCTTGTGGCAACTTGCAGTCTTTCAGAATGCTCAGTCTAGCAACATGCAGAGTTGAAAGTGGGAAAATGAAACCCATACCTCTGTGTCCCTCACATCTCACTCTCAGAGCTGGCCTGTGTCAAGAGAGACAGAGGAGAGAAATGCCGAGTGGCCTGCCTCTCCTTCTAAAGGAACAAAGGAAGAATTTGTTGTTCATGTCCTTAGGAACCAAATGCCAAATGTAAGCAATGTGTAAGCATGAGAGGAGGGTATAAAAGGGTCCAGAGTTTTGAAATTTAGCAAAAAGAGCATTTTTTACTAAAAGGCTAAATGCTTGTCTTTAGGGCAGGTATGGGCCACTCCCATCCTGCTCAATCCAAGACCATAGGAATCCTGAGCTGCAAAAGGACCTTCAACAGAACAGGATTTGTTGGAAAAGAGCTGGGGTTGTCCAGGTGTGGCCCTTGGCCCTGTGTGTCTCATATGCCAGAAGCTGAAGTTTTCTTGTTCTCGGTTCAGAGCACCCTGGGCATTGCTCACTGTGCATCCATTTACAACACCTTTCATCACTGACTAGTGTAAAAGCAATCCACTGTTCTAGGAATGGATGGGTCCTTTATTCAGGGAAGATTATTCTTTGAGATGGATATCATGGAGGCAAGGTGGAAATTGAATGAGGCTATGTAATGTCTACGTGTCCTTTGCCACTGTACCTTGCATTGCTGTGGAAAGAGAAATAGGGTCCTGCATTGGAATATTTTGATTTACAAAGTGTGACAAATACAAGCAAGGTATGTAGTCTCTCTTACCATAAAGCCACTTCTGCTTGGTGTCCTAAAATCATCTGTGCTTTTTCTTTGTCTTGTATTACTCAACATCCCAAGACTCTCCTCTGATTCCTCTGAAATTTATTCTTCCTGAAACATACCACAGGGCCTTCTGAACCTTTGGCTGCCCTCTGGTCACTGCTTCCCATAATGTTAAAACCAAGAGCTTGGTGTTTGGCAACTTACTGTCTGTCCTGGCTGATAGATTTCTGACAAGGAATTCAGGCTGCCTGGCATTGGCAGTACAGCAGAGGTTCCGTGGTTTCTGGGGGCTCTCAGCAGAGCTGTCCTGCTCATGGAAGCAGGGTGGTCCAGAAAGCCCTATGGCTACCAGTTCCAGTGTAGGCTGTGCCACTGGAGTTACACTTCTATTGTGTATTTTGCTCCTAATACTACTGGCAGTTTTCTTCCTCAGAAAGGGTGCATGGGTGCTGCCTACTCACTGTGTCAATCAGGGGAAAGGTTGAGTAACTGGACTGCCTGAGGAGACATGTTTAAACAAGCCTTGGGTTTGTTTCCCATCTATATGGGAAAAAAAATCTCTGGGTAGCATTCGAGCAAAATTACTTAATGTGTAGAGTTCGCTCTGCTTTTTCCCAGGAACCCCTCGTCCAAATCTTCCAACTTTGGCACCCAAGCCCTATCATTCACTTCTCACAAAACCCCAGATTTCATGGAACTCAGGTGACCCTGAGCACTTTGGAGCATGTCTAAGGAGAAGGAAGTTGTCAAACTGCTGCTGCCATGTAGTGTGTGCATGCTTGTTTGAGGCCATGCATTCTTCAGCAGAAATAAATTCTGTCAGGAATAGTCACAAATCTGCCTGCGTGCATCCTGCCTGCTAGGGCTTGCATTTGGATCACCTCACTTATTGACAGATGTGTAAAATTTTATATACTGCACTCCCACAACTCCCTTGTGACTGTCCTTCTGCAGATGCTGGGGAGCCTGAGTTTTGGCAGCTGTGTTAAGCATTCAGGTTTAGGTTGAGCTTTTCCCCCTCCAGCTCTGTCTTTTCTTAAGTGATATATTATTCTATGGAATTATTTTATGTTAATTCTGCATATTTACTGGTAATGTCCCATTCATTCAGCCGTTTGGATGCAAATGCAAAAGATAGGTCCCTGAAGAGAAAGCCAGGTCTGTTACTGGGAAGATGAGACCATAGCACAGGATATAGTGAAATGCAGATGGTGTTGTCATCCTCTTAAATGTACAAATAAAGACAAAGTGAGATCGTCTATGCAGCTGTAATGAAATCATATGGCCTTGCATGTGTTCCTGCCACAGTGCATTTCCTAGTGTGAGCAAGAAATGCTAAATCCTCTCTTACACAGGATGTAATTTGACCAAAACCTCATATTTGCCTCTTTAATCAGCAGCAGAATGATGTGTGTACTGACTTCTCTCTGCACAATTTTTTTTAACAAAACACCATTTAATTTTAAATGCTAATATGTGTGTGTGGTTAATTAAGAAGCAGAATTGACTATTGGTAAGCTCCAAGAGAGAAGACGACCATTCCACTTCTCCTTATAGCTAGCTGTTTGTGAACCAGCTGATAATGTACAAAATTAAAATTTTGTAAGTGGCATTTTAAATGAATGGTTAATGACTGACGATTAATTAAACTGAGCTGTTTAATCGAGAAGCTGTTAAAATCTTGTTTATAGGCCAGTCACTTCCATACTGAAAGTGCAAACCCTAATAGCATTTGGTATTTCCATTTAGACAAGCAATGTAACTAGATGTTTTCTTTGAACAGAGAGGTCTACCTTCCTGGATACCCAGTATGCATGGATGGATGTATTATTGTGTACTGTCGTCTTCTTCCAAGTTAACAGTTACCTGGTAGCAGTACAGAGAGGGAAATATATTTCCTCTGAGAATTTGGTAATCTTAAATAAAATTGTTAAGTCTTACTTTAATTAAAGTGTGGAGGACATGATTAAATCTGATGGACGTGGTTCTGTTTTCCCACTACTCTCCAGTAGTCTGTTGTATTTCATCCACTTTAGGGTTTTCAAAATACCCAGCTTTTCATTGCTCCAGGTTGTCTTCTGTCAGAATGAGTCTCTTTGGCCCCATCATTAGCCTTGCAGAGTTGCTCTAGCTAAGGGAAAAAAAAACCCAAAAGTGTGTTTCGGTTAGGTTTATTCTGTGCTGCAGTTCTGGTTAAATGATGAATGTGAGCCTAGTCCCATTTCCCTGATTGAAGAGAAACAAGCAGAAGGTCATTATGCTGCTCACAGTTGTGAGGCTTGTCCTTCCAGCAGGTCCTTTGCCAAGAAACTGTTTGTTTTTCTTTTGTTTTCCCTTTCTCTCAGCCCAGTTCCCAGTCTTTTTATTAACCATCTCCCATTTTCTCCCCCACCTTCTTGACATACTCATTTTGCCATATGATCTTGTAGCTTCTGGATTTGCAAGTAGTTCAGAGGAAAGCCCTGGTGACTTGGCCTTGTACAAGCTTTGCTGTGTAACCCACTGTAAGATGAATCTAGGTTGCTGACCTCGGGGACCTCACACTCTATCCAAAGCCATGACTTCCAGAAAAATCCTCTCCTACATTTTTTTCCTGGCTGCTACTAGTTAAATGAGAGAAAGGGATTCTTTCTTTCATTGTAGAGATAACATTCTCAAAATAAATACTCAATTGGTTTTCCTAGATCCCCAGAAAAGCTGCTTACACCAGGTGAAAAGGCTGCAGCACAGGGAGCCATGGGGTGCTCCTCAGACCCACCAGCATTGCCAGGTTCTGCTGCCACCAGGAACAATGCAGGGACTCTGGCAGGGTTTTCCAGCATGGCTCCTCATGTCCAGGCAAAGTGCTCACGCTGTGTGATGCTCATACAGCTTAACTGTGCAGTGGAAGCCTCGCAGTGGAAATCATTGTCATCTCTATATATCCATAAGATGTAGGAAATTCTTACTGTACACTGATTTTTCTGCAGTCACAGTACACCTGGAGTTTATACCAGCAGAGCTTTAAGATTTTACTAATTGCAGCATAATAAGATATAGAAGGTCTAAGGGGACCACAGATCTGACTTCAGAATGAATCAGTGGGAATCTTCTCATGGAAATTTCAAGCATCTAATTGCAAGATGAAACAACTGCTCCTAAAAATTATCCATGGCCTTGTTCCCTGTTTGTGTCAAGATGCCAGGGGCAAATAGTTACCCAAGCGCTTAGTTGGCAGCATTGTTGACAGAAAGTATAGGCAAAAGCATGGACCAGATCTTTTGATTAGCAGAAAACTGTAAAAACTGATGTTGTTTGAAAAGCTGAAAATCACTCAATATTGTGCTAGCAGAAATATTGGGAAGAATGATGAGATGTGATGGAAATGGTTTAATAGGCAACAGGATGCTGAATAAAAAGACAATAATTGTGATTATTGTCTGACAGCTGTGCAGAGTGTACTGTCGATGACAAACTCTACGTGCTGTTTTTCAATCCATGATCACAAATCCACTGGCACAGACAGTAATCCAAGGGGTCATAGCAAGCCAAGAAATAGTTTATTGTTTCATCAGTTGCAGTCTTGTGATGTAGTTAAGTTGGTATATACACTCTGAACCTCTGTGACTGCCCTTGCATTCCCACGAGGGGACCTGGCACCATCTGGAGCCCACGTGTACTGTGGCTGAGGAGCTGTTTCTCTGGCAGGTCATGCAGCAGCAGGGCATTTGTTGACATTGATCAAGGTATCAGTATTGATCTTGGAATGGTCTGAGAGAATTGTGACTGCTTTGTGAAGAGTCATGTTAGACTCTCATAGAAAATGAAAGAAACAGCTTGTCTTCATCTACATCGTGGTCCGCACCTGAGAGGTCTTTCATTAGGACAGAGGGACGTGAGAAAATCGTGTTGTTTCAGATTGCCACACTGGTTATCTCTTTTTATCACTGACTTATCCTTGATGTCTGGAGGCCATTTTTAGAAAGCAGTGAAGGGTGATTGCATGAAAGGTTTTATACTCTTCAGTTGCCTGCAAAACAGGTAGCTGCCTTCATTTTTCCCTTCCACTAAACAGGAGAAACACAACAAAACAGCCCACAAAAAAAACATGCAAGAGGACTGAGTGTGAGATACCTCTAGAAAGTGCTAAAACTGCAATAAATATAACGTGCTTGTAGAGCAATAAATGTTGTTCTAATTTATCTTCTCCTTCTTGTTTCTCTCCAGTTTCCTACCTGTGTACCAGCAGGTCAGTGTGACAGTTGTGCGGTGTCACAGTGCTCTGTTGAATGTGCACTCTGGGAGGTTGCTAGCCTCCTCCCTCCAGTGCCTTGGTAGCAGTAAGGAGGAACAAGAAAGCGACAGCTAATGTTTTAAAATTTCAAACAACATCATTCAGTCTTTGACCCATATTTATGGTTTAATGCCTTCAATCACTTAATTTTAATCTTAAATAAAAATTTTCAGCATAATAGTATCTTAGGGGCATTTCTTCTCAAACCAGTATAAGCCGGAACATGTCCTTCAGCCATGGAGTTTATCTGTTATAAACACTTCTGCCCTTAGGCTTAGATGCCTACTTAGTCCCGCATATGGTTATTACCTTGTAAATGGGAATAAACTGTAAATTATCATTATAGTATTTACATAAATGCATATAAACAATTATTTTGAGACTGGCATGTAAGTTTATGCGTGGAATATGTTTCTAATGCAAGTGTTGTACATGGCCTGGTAATTGAAAAGCAAGCAGCAAGGCGTCTTCAGAGGAATGAAAGCACAATAAAACATGGTGGGTCTTGTGGAGAGGCAGGGAGGGGGCAACTGTTTTCAATGCCTGGGTCGCCATAGTGCTCAGTAACTGTCTGAAAGGATTGCTTTAACTGAGCACTTGTGTGCTGGAAGTGTGCTGCAGACCGGGGACCTGGGCTTCTGCTCTGCTCTCGGGTAATGTCAGAGGAGGCCTCTGGCTGCAGTCCCTGCTCTGTGTGTCAGCAGAAACTTCCATAACGTGGCAAAAGGGTGTGAAGTTGTGGAGGAGGGTGGGGAACAGCTTTAGGGCAATAAACCTGTTTCTAATTGTAACTGATTGGCAGTATACAAATGACAAGCAGTCTGTAGTCCTTCACCTGAAGAAGGTGGTGTTTTGTTCCTTTAAAGTCTTCTGCCGTTCCTGATTCAAAGAAAAAAAAAAAAAAGGAAACTAAAAGAAACCAAGAGGCAATTTTTTTGTGCCTCTGTATACAATGGCAATGTTTAAGCAGCAGCTGCTTCAGAAAGGGAGAGTAAAGGGGATGGGGGGAAGGGATTGATCTTTTCCTCCCTTTCTCTGTAAATACCACTGTCTGCATTGGTGGTGATGCTTTGACCTCCTTACTACAGAGCTGGAAAAGTCTCGTGCTCTTAGTGACATGTTCTGGCTCCAAAAGTGAATAGGCAGAAGTCTCATTCTCTTTCTTTGAATGCTGCAACAAATATATTATCAAGCTAAATGTGATAAGGGCTTGAGAATCCCTCCCAAAATTTAGTCTTGCTAGTCTGACTACTGGTATTTTTTCCATGTCTGTGTGGCTTCTGAAATAAGTGATCTTTCATACCTTTTTGCCTTTAATCTGCACTCTGCCCACTGTCTCATTACTATTAGCTGTGGAAAATATACCAGATGTCTGAGTAGCTTCATTGTTCTGTTGTTTTTCTTTTCCAGACTCTAGTGCATAGTTAGATGTTAATTTCTCTTTTGTGTTAAAACTCGCCTCCGTGGAATAAGATTACCAGTGTTCAGTCTTTGGCCGCTAGATACTGAGGTCTCATATCTTTTGAATGCTTTGTCTCAGTTAGTGTTTCTACTAGCTCAGTGCATTGAAAGTGAATGGTTTGTTCTTCTTTAATGCCCATGGAACCTTAAATTAATGTCCCTCGACTTTAGGACAACAATTTTAGCATGTTTTTAAAATGTTTTCTTTATTCCCAGGGTTGAGCAATGATACACAAAGACACCTGCTCTTCCAAGTGGGTGGAAATTGAAAATCGTGCCAAGAAAAATGCTGTTTCTCAGAAAAGATCAAAATATGCATTGTTTAAAGCGTGGCATAAACAAAATAGATTATATAAGAATCGTGGGCCCTTGTTTGGGATGACATCACTCACTTTTGGATCCATACCTTTTCTGCTAACAGTAGTTTATGCTTACATCTAAAAAGCCATGCTAGAAGTACTGCTTTCCCCACCAACTTTGAAAAACATAGTTAGAAAGCTACAGGCACTATATCAGCACAGTTCTCACCATGGCCACTGGTGTGCTTGATTAACACAGCAGCAGGTTCAAACCTTTAAGAGAACATGTTTCTTTAAAATGGGTCAGAGAACAACTGATTGATTTACAGGTAACAAATGTGAACACCTTGGATTTGACATTTTTTTAAAGTACAAATTATGTCATTTGTATAGCTACATAAGCCAGAAATCGTAAATTTATGTTGCACAATCTGAAAAGCAAACGATAGCAGGTGGATTTGTGTCTGCTGCTCAGAGAGAAAGCTGATATGCAAGTCCTGTTTCCATCAAAGTAAACGGCAAAATCTCTGCTGACTGAGATGGGAAATCAGAATCGATTCCCCCTCCTGGTTCTCCCTGGAAGAATGAAGTGATATTTTCTTTTCTGTTTTATACTTATTAGTTTCACAGCCAGGTTACTGTAACTTCAGCATTTCTGCCATACATCTGCATGACTGTTTTTGTTAACCACTTTTATTACCTTTTGGCCTGTTCTTTAGCCTGTTCTTCAGTAGCATCGTGCTATTGACAAAATGATTTTTACATTTTTTTTTACCCCAAAGTTTAGAGCACAGAATACGGAAAACTCTGAAACATTAATTGGACTAGACTGCAGCATTTAAAGTAACCTATTCTATCGTCCATTTACCTCCCACATGAAATGAAAACTCTATTTTGATCTGAACTGTCACAGATAATTTCTGCACATAAAACACATCCAGAGACAGCTTTCAAATGGAGTTGTCACTTCTTATTTAGCAAGCTGGGGACTCTCTATTGTTGTCAAACCCTCTTTGCAAAAGCATCACTAACACACTGATTTGCACAGTTGTATGTAAGAGGAGGAATGGTTGTACAGCTTCCATGAAACAAAAAATTGTATGTAGCTGCTGAAATACTCTGCAGCTGAGCTTACCTACTATTTAAGAGAAAATTCCTTTTGTTTCTTTATGATTACTATTTTTGAGCAGATTTTCATACTGTGTGCTGGTGTGGGGAGGAGTTGTTTTTAGTGTGAATAGTGACAATTACCATGTAAAAGCTAGTAGCCAACATTCTGTTATTTTCCCTGACCTCTCCTGGACCAGAAGTTTGGCTTTAATCTCTTCACAAATTTCAAGAATTCTTAAGCAAGTGCACTGGGAATATCTCTGAGCTGTGAGTACCGAACTGCTGCATCAGAGTGTATTCCAGCCAAGATGCTTAGGCAAGGCTGTAGGGCTCTTGTTTCCAGACTGCTATTCTGATGGTGGCCAACGTGGCCATCTGGTGAGGCCAGCTGGAAGACCCAGCTATGGCATCACAGAAGAAGATGGCTTAAAACTTGAGAACTACTATTCTTCAGACTTTATTTTCATAACGTTCCATTTGCCTTCGAACGTGATATATTTTCATAAAATAAACTTGCCTCCTGGCCTCGCTTGTATTTTCAAAAATTTATTCTCTTGGAATAGGCCGTTAAATCGTAGTAATGTGTGATTTTTATTCCATTTTCCTCACAAGGTTGGAAAATTGACCAACCTAGGATTAGGGGGTGAAGAATTTGGTTAGTGTGATGAGATGTCCTTTATTGCTGTCTCCACAACTACTTATGCCGGATTAAAAAGCAAAACACAAGCTGGCAGAATGCTCTTCTGACCTAATTCTGCACCACAACGCAGCTAGGAGACTATCTGCCGATCTAACTGATAAGCATGACTTTGTCAAATCCAGATGGATGTGAAAGGAGTGAAACACAGATGAGGCCCAAGAGCCAGAGTCCTGCATTTTCTGCAGCTGCCTGAATCCTTTAGGCATCTTCAGTCTGCAGCTGGGTTTGGGGATAGGACTGGAGGGAGGGAAGCTGCCTGCTGCGGTGTGGAATCTACTGAAAACCAAAACGCAAAGCTAGTGCCTTAAACGTTACTGGCCAAAGCAAATTGCCTGTTTTAAGGACCATATCTTCTGTAATGAAGCAAGAGATACAGAATGGAAATCCCATTCTGATTTCTAAGCTGTATGCAGGAAGATTAGAGGCTTCTTTGTTCAGCATGTCTCAAACTCCCTCTTGGAGAGTGATGTGATGGGGAGGGGGTTTCTCTGTTCCCAGTTTTGCCTGTAAATGTACTGTATTCATGAATCAAATTTAGTGGCTATCCCATGGGGAGCAGTGAATTAGATGGGGAGGAAAAAGGGTAGTTTGGTGCATTAGTGGAGGATATTCTTGAATGCAGAAAAATGAGAGAAGGAAAAAATCTTACGGCCAATGTGCTTAAGTTAGAGATAGGGCACATCCATGGGGTTTTAACTGTGGTCATTGCAGAAAAAAATGCAGCAGATGGAAGCACTCTTTCTTTCATCTCATTGGGCTAGCTTGCATTCCTCTCTCTTGGTGGGACAAGTGTACAGACCTGGGTGGATTCAGCATACCCAGCTGTCTGCTGCTCCAGGAATGGAGGCTGTGATCCCCATTTGTGATGGTTGGCAAGCTCATAAAGTTGAGGACTAGAGAAGTGAAGGGATGTTTGTCCTACATCAGAAATAGCAATTTTGCAGTAATTCTGCATTCCCACAGGTGTTCAGTGCATACTCTTTACAGTTAGTTGCCTGACCCAAAAGCAGCTTGGTCCTACTGTCCAGTAGCTCTATCAGGTTGTTAGTTCTTCTTAATAGAAAGTGTGTCTTCTATCCACAGTGACTTCAAACAGCATTGAGGCTCACAAACTCTCAATTTGTGTTTGCAGCCTGTGCAGGCACGTTACACTTGCCTCCTTCCTAAAACATCAAATGTGATTGTCAGGCATCCTGTGGACCAATGCTATTTCCATTTTATCTTGTGCTCCCCCACATGCTTTTACTGGTTCCCTTGCTCTGCTGTGTGTGGGAACAGGACTGTCTATTGATTATAGATCTGTTCAGAGCCTGTTGCAAGGAGAGTTTCAGAGGCAGCCTCTGTGGGTTCTTCCCCTGTGGTCCAAACCAGCTGGTGAGTGGCCTGCTCCAGTCCCAGGGTGATGCGTTTCAGTTAATACTGGAGCACCGTGCCATATAAAGTACCCCAAAACTTCAAAGCTTGTTTTTCTGCAGCTCTGCTTTCAAAACATGAAGCAAACATGTCCTGCAGCAGTACCATTTACTGACTCCTGAGAATATCCTAGGTAGTGGTCACACCCTCATTTCAAAGGCAATATATGGGGCCATTAGCTGAGCAAATACAGTGCCTGTCACTGAAAATCCATTGATGATGATGAATTCTAGTTACTGATGACTGCAGCCAGATCCACAATGGTGAGTAGGGGGTAAAACATTAGCCCTTAAGCTCTGTGAGTTGCTCTCTGTAAGCAGGTCAGAGTTTCACAAGAGCTCAAGGAAAATTAAAAAAACCTAACAAATAAATGTAAAAAAAAATTAAAAACCCCTGGAGTCTCAGGGAAGAGGTGACAAAATAAGGAGACAAGAAAAGAAGAAAGAATAACGAAACTAAAAACACCCTTTGGGGGGAGGGGAAAAGCAGATTATTTAGAAGACAAAAAAGTTAAGGATTTGAACAGTGACTGGACATTCTCTTGGGGAATGGCAAAAATATGTGTCTGTGTAGACAGACTTAACTCAGGTTGGAAAAATTTCAAGAGTTCCAGGGAAAGTTGAATTTCTTGCTTATTTTGAAACCTTCAAGGAGAAACGTGCAGGAAAACTATGGAAATAGTATACTGCTAGAAATATTCTAGATCTGTGGTGGGATGAGTGCATTTGTGTTTGAAAATGCTACCACGTCAGTATTGGTTTAGCGTCCAGAGTGTCATTGTTAGATGGGGTTAACTTGTATGAATCTGAAAGAGTTCAAGATTTTCTTGTTTCTAAATAACTTCTGCTTGTGCAATGTGACACTATTCTATACCACCTTTCAGTAGAAAATGTGCAGTTCCAGAGACAGGCTGTCTGTAGATCCAGGTTTGATAAAGTTACCCTTCCCTAACACACATACCTTTTTTGGAAATACAGGCCGTTTCGTGTCCTCTCATTTCCATCAATTGGTGAAAGAAGGATGTATTTTATGTATTTACAGTAGAAACGTAGCACTAGAAGCAGAACACATTCTGGTTAGCAAAGTGCAGATGGGTGATACTTCCCCTCCGTGTTTCCCTGCTGGATAACAGCACATCAGTGATTCTCCCTGGCTTGTGCCGTGGCTGTGCACGGTGAGCAGAGCCGGTCCCTGCACAGTCAGCAGCCCTGCAGTGGGAGCCGAGCCAGGGCAGTGCCCTGCGGTGCCTCTGTCCACTGGTCCTGGCTGTGCTGCTGACGGGAGCCTTGCCAAACATCCTCTCAACAGGGAGTTTCAGCATGGTCTGAAGCCACAGTATACAAGTGTCCTGAGCATGGATGATGGGTTCTTTTATTTATTTGTCTTTTCATGTTACAGAATAGAGGTGGTGGAAGATGGTATTTATTTTCGTAGTGTTGACTCAGAGTACCTTTGCCATTAACCACAGCCCCTGCCCAGCCTTTTCTGCAGTGCTCACTTGTCAGCTTTGACCATGTTCCCCAGAGTGAGATTTCTCCTCATTTTATAATGAGGAACAGGACGTTCAGGTTTTTCCATGTGTTGCCACCAAAACCAATATTACAGCCAGACTCAGCAGCAATGATGGCAGCACACAATAATAACCATCCCACATGCGATTTAGATTAACTGCTCTTCTGTTTAGTTCATATAATGCCTCAACAGCATGATCTGATTTGCTGTTTTCACATAATCCATCATTAATTCTTTGAGTTACAAAATGACATTTTTTGGTAGCAGATGGAGGGAAATGGGCTCCCCTGCATTCAGAAGGGAACTTCACTTTCTCCAACTGCAGTTATATCGCTTTATTTATCTGACTTTTATTTTAAATGTGGTTTCCTTTCACAAGTATGAGGATTTTGGGGAGGGGTAATGCTTCTATTAGAAGTGTTGTCTTTAAGGCTGCCTTTCAGCATAGGTGCAACTAAGTAGTAATCACTGGCCACAGACCTCCAGCTTTGATGGTAGGGGAAGAGAGGGGTGGGTGTTTCGGCTGCATGCACAGATTGCGTCCTCCTCCATCTGAGGAAGATGCTGTTGCGGCTGCCAGAGGAAAGTTTTGGGCTTGTAGAGGACAGCTGTGGCACCCACATGGCTCCCGTCAGTGGTGGCAGCAACAGGAATAGGAGCCATAATCTCAGTGCTCTCCTACCTCTGGCAATGCTGGAGAGCAAGTAGGAGCAGCTCTTTGGGAGTCAGAATTGTTTCCAGAGCTTGGAAAAAGAGGAGGAAGGCAGCAGAGACAGAGAGTTGCATGGAGATGGGAGAGGCTGTCTCCTTGCCTCCCTTTCCATGTATTACAGGTGCAGAAGCTCTGCACCCACTCTTCCCCAATCCATCAGTCCTTTGCTAATTGTCTTCCCCTGCCTAAAACCTTTTGGTCCTTGCCTGCCCTCCTCCCCTTTTCTCCTCACAGCCTGTTGGAATCTTCTCTGCCTCCCTATGAACCTTACTCTGCCGTTGCTGAATTGCATTTTGCCA
This sequence comes from Cyanoderma ruficeps, assembly GCA_008694505.1. Lineage (NCBI taxonomy): Eukaryota > Metazoa > Chordata > Aves > Passeriformes > Timaliidae > Cyanoderma > Cyanoderma ruficeps. The sequence goes on from VZDJ01000594.1 coordinate 23,473,375, forward strand.
CCCCATGAATGAGAACAAATTAAACTACTTTATCTTGATCATTTGTGCAGCAAAATGCAATTTGCTTGTGTTGCTGCAGGTCCTTGAGCTAACTCCGTTCTGGACACTTTTATCACTTGGCAGTCTAATCTGCTGAATATCTCAGATCCTCTTGCATTGAAAAATGTGTTTTTAAGACTTTTTTTTAAAATCTAGCTGTGTATTTATGGATGCACAAACCCACCGTGGTATACATGTCCTCATATATGTATATATATGTATGCACCTATATAATAAATAAAAAATACATATCACACTTTGAAAGTCCACACCTAACTTGCTAATGTCAGCTACAGTTGATGGACAGCCAAGTCAGACTCTTTTTATAGTCCATTTCTAAAATGAAACCATAAATTTTAAACTCAGGCTTCATCATTGCAGAGAAAAAAGCTTTTCCAGCCTATTGATGAAATATAACATTTGATAGGATTTATGAGGCCCAGATTCAGGAGGATAATTTGCAGAGCACTTAAAGCTCCTTTTTCCTGCCCTTTGCCTTCCCTCCTCTCAAATACACATACCAAAAAAAGCCATTAGTAATGAAAAATTATTAAGGAAGATTTTTCTTGATTCCATACAAATGTCAATTTGTGAGAGAGAAAGAGGAAGAAAACAGTTGCAAGAGCTCTTACAGTAAAGGGGTCTAAGTAGAGCCAGGCTGATTATATGAGAGGAATACTGGCTCTTACTGATAAATACACAGTGTGATTATTTGCTGTAATACAGTCATTTGTAATGTGTCTGTGTGTGTGTGTGTGTGTGTATTATTTTTAATAGTACTGGATGGAATTTATTTTTTTATCACATTGAGATATTCACAAGCCAGCCACATGAAGTTAAAAATAAAACTGATACCCAGCTTCTTGGTATCTTGATAAAGTTTCCTTCTGGCTTGTATTACCAGAGTGATAATTTCAGAGGAAAAACATCTTCTGTAACTTGTGATCACAGTATCTGTCAAATGGTAGGAAATGAAGAAAACTGCCAGACAGTGTCAGATTTATTAACAGCTCTAAGAAAACCAAAATTAATGCATTTTCTCTTATTTGATGGGTTGAAATGACCGTGTGCTGTACTTATCTTAATGGACAAGTGAAGGAAGTAGCACTCATCAATTAAGTCTCTCATTAAGCTGACTACAGCTTATTCTGGAGCACGTGCAGGAGTACTGTGTGCATGCCAGGCTGTACCCTCAGAGGTGTTGGGGTTGTTGTTAAGGAGTGCTCATCCCACAGATGCCTGGTCCCTGCTGGACCACGGAGAATGCAGCCCTACAGGGCAGGGAGGGGGACAGCTGTGGAAACAGGCTGTGCCACCTGTGCCTGGGGAGCTGCTGGCCTGACCTCCACTGGAAAACTGTATTTCCACATGTTGATAACCAATCTTCAACCATTTGGGTTGAAAATGCCTATGTAGGAAGTGTGCTGAAGCTGAATTTTTATGGAATCAGATAACAGCTGGGTTTTCTGGGGCCAGGGAGTGTAGCTGGAAGGAGAAGATGACAAGGGGTTGTTTTGTCTGTGCAAAAAGTAAAAAGCAGCAGCATGTATTCTTCCAACAAGAATCTATAGTCTTTCCATATGCTGGAATGGGGTCTTTACATTTTGGAAGGGAGCACAGCCTAGTCTGATACCAGACTGTGGCTTTTGCCACCCCTTGAACAGTGACAATTTGACTAAGTTATAAGATTTAGAGTACTTCCCACACACATGATAGAAACTTGGCTGCTAACTTCACCAAAAGTACTTGTCCTGAACTGCCAGAGCTGATACATGTTTTTCCAGTAGCAGATTCTGGCTGCAGGGACCAGATAGACTTCTGTTGCAGGAATAAAGGATGAGCTAAACAGGGTGTTGAGTGATAATCAGTGTTCCCAGGCCATAGCGCCACACCTTCCAAGGGAGGAAAAGGGTGAGCTGCTTTGAATGCCCTAAAAAATGCCATGGAGGGGCAGAGGAGAGGCTGGAGCAGCTAGAGGATGGGGAGAATAAACGGGAGTGCTGGGCCAGGCCGTAATTGTGGACAACTTGTGGATGCTTCGAAGTAGAGAGTACCAGTACTGCAGGTTTGATGCTCTGTTAGTGTGTCAGGCATGAGCACCTCATTTGAACCAGTGCCAAAAGGAAGAGGTGCTGTTGGATGTCCCATGCCACCTGCAGCCCCATCCTCACTGCCTGCTGCTTTGGGAAGTGCTTCTGGAAGGTGGGTTTCAAGGAATGCTGGAAGGAGACGTGCTGACCTGGGTGCATCAGGGGAGATGTTTCTATACTACAGCTGCGTGTTGGACAGAGGTTTGCTTGTATGGCAAGCCAGTAATGGGTGGAGGAAATTGGCATCCTTGGCCAAAAGGGAAAGGGAAAGACTTTCAAGCATCAGGATGAGAACAGAGAATTGAGGCAGCAAGACAAAAACAGATGGGAAAGGATTGGTAAGGGGTGTCTCTAAACATGGCAGTTGAAAGCATATGAGAATCATTCTGTAGAGGCAGAGGTGAGCCTGGACCAGATAACTTGCTCCAGCATTTCTGGGACTCCCAGCCAAACACAGAGAGATAGATTTAATCTTCCTTTCCCAGGCAAGGTATGCCAAAAAATGGTTCTGTATAGTTTGAAGATTCCATTATTTCATTTTTTCCATTTTAATTTAACATTTTTCAAAGCAGTTACTAGAAAGGAGTAGGGCTTACTTTCAGTCTTAAACAGCTCTGTTCTCCAAGTGGAAAAGCAGGAGTAATTTCCTATCAGAAGTGCAGTGGAATTGCAGCTGTAAGAAGGAGCTAGAAAAACAATGTATATGTTAAGTCCAGGAGCTTCCATTGCCTGCATAATGTAAAGCAATAAAGTTACACTGCTAGCTCGAGGCCTCCAAGTTCAGAAATACTTCTCCAAAATACAGTTTGGCTTATAAAGAGTTCAATTCTGTTTCTGCAGAGCTTGTGATGAGAGTGGGTTGAAGGAATGTGTGCTCCCCAGTCTGTGAATGCAAACTAAACAACAATGGTCCCAGGACCCAGCTGCACCGAGGGAAGTGCCCAAGGGGGGATGCTGCTGGAAGGGCAGATAGGGTGGCCTTGGGGGCAGCAGAACTTTGCAAAAATCCATCTGCCTCTTCAGCATCTGTCAAGGTTTTTTGTTGAGCAATAACCACAAGCTGAATTTGCCATATGTAATTCCTGAGAGAAGCCAGTGGTAACTAATGTTTTGATTTTCGATTGTGTTCCTGTGAAACTGCTCAAATCTCAGTTGTAGTTTGGAAATACTGCCCTATCAGAGAACCAAAATGAATTTACCTTCAGGGTTGTCCCCATGGTAAGATTGTCATAAAATTTTCAGCCCTGTGCACTATTATGGTGTAGAAAATATAACTACGCCGATTTATTTTGCACATCTGTTAAATGTTTCATGTGTCATTTCAGTATATATTCTGAAGAAGTGAACTTCAGATCATGGCACTGGAGTTAGGATGTTCTGAAGAGTGTACATGGATTATACCCCCTCTGCAAGAAGCCCCGTGTGTTATAAGAGTCACTTGAGCATGCTCAGCAGTGCTTTTGCTTTGCTATGCCTTGCACTCACATCTAGCAAAATGAGCTAGAAAAAGTGTCACTTGTTGTCTTTGCTTTTCTTTAGCTTGTAGTTGGAGTGTTAAATGCTTTCTGTAAGGCTTACACACTTCACCTTGCATGTGGCTTAATAAGAGCATCTGCTGTCTTTCTGTAGCAAATCTGATGACTTTTCTATGCATGTATATTTAGTTGTACATATAAATAGAATCCAGGCACTGTTAGATGCATATGAAAGTGAACATCAGATTGAAATGGTAACATATGAGGTTTTCTGCAATTCCATTTATGAAGTATCAAGTTAAAAACAAAACTGTGAAATAGCCAGAAAACTTTTCATTTCTGCAGCCAAAGGCATGTGCTTGTACAGCCTAACCTAATTAGGTCTCCGATATGTTCTTAGAATGGTCAGTATTTCATGTGTTGTATCATTGTCTGTGAGCTGTTTTTTCATTACGGTTGGGCTTTCACACAGCATAAAGTAGGAAAGCACTGCTCCAGATGTCTGGCTCCTTTCACCGACTTTGTTGCTGTCTACAGCAAAATTTGAGTTTTAACTCTACAGAGCAAATTCCCTTTGAATCTTTGGATACCCTTAAACAGTATAGTACTGGAGTATGTGTAAATGTCTACAAAGTACAGTGATTGGAGTGGCTGGTTTAAGAGGAGCTATAAAATGGTTCCAGCTGGAGTGCATTCTTGAGGTAAGCTCAAAATGCACTCCAAATTGTCAGCACACTACTCAGAAAAAAACACAAGAAACAAATCATCTTTAGTGTGCTTTGCTTCCCTTAATGCACATAAGGATAGTGTAAATGGAAGCTGGTCAATTTTCAACAGTTTGTCTAAAATTGTCCCTAGGTTTTGCTTCCGAACTTCAGCCTTTGTGAATAAATGCATCACACGGGGTTGTAAGTATACCTGTGTGTATTTCTGTGGTCATAATGCCGTCTATATTTCAATAATATTGTGTGTCTGTCCATTAATATTTATATGGAACGGAGAGCTTTGGTTCTCGCAATTTTTAATAAACATTGATGGTGTTACTAGTTTATACAGAGCATTCAATATGCTCCATCAAAATGGCAGCTCTAATTAGGTTCCTTGAATTAGCTAATGGATTTTGAGAAAGATAGCTTACAAAGCTCTTACAGCTGTCCAAGATATTCCTGCCATGTCAGAAAGACAAAAGGCCGCTGGAAGCTGCAGATTTGAAAGCGTTAGAAATGCAACTGACAGTTAAAAAAGATAAATTACATTTGTATTTTTTTTCCTGTAAAAGTCCTAACACTGGATTAATGTTATCCTTGTAGTGACCATTTATTAAAAACACCCCCAAAAAAGCCAACTTTATAGTTAGGATGTGTTTTGGCTCTGAGAGCTGCGCTTTTCCCTGATGCCTTGCACATGATGTGGATTCTTTTTCATTTTTAAAATGTAAGCTATATCTGTCACAGGATTACAAACACAGAGAACTTTTTTTTTAGTTGAGGTTGAGTTGTCTACCTCCTCTCTAGCTAGGCAAGTATTAAAAAAGCAAACAACATAGAGGATTAGTTGCTGCTGCTCCGCCAGTGGCATGGATTGGCATGGATGTAACGAAGAGCAGATGATAGAGTCTCCAGTGTGAAACTTGGAGAAGTAATTTCTGAGAGAAAATGGATAGTTAACTCTGTGCTTTGAAATTTTCAACAAAATATGTTTTAGAACATGGGCAGCGGCATCTACTGTGAGGGAATTCTTAGATCCTCAATTCTTCTCTCACAAGGGAGTGCAGAAATGAAGACTGCACTGAATAGTCACCTTCTCCCCCTCCTGCTCTTGCTTTGTGTGCGGTAAAGAGAATTCCTGAGGGACTCCTGAATGGCTAATTCATTGGAAGTTTGTAAAGTAGTTATTATTTCAGCTTTGGTGATAAGTTTATTAAATGGTAGTGCAAAAAGCAATAGCCTGTAAGTGAAAAAAACCTAGCTGCCAGTTCCAGGCAGGTGTGATAGTCTTTAAGAAATAGAGTTACATTTCCACGCTGGAGTTTAGCATTCAGCATTTGCTTTGTTGGATTGTTAAAGCTGCTGTAAATGGAGTTTGGAGGGCTGAAAATCTGCTCTGTGTTGATGTGACCTATCTATTGTAAATATGCCAGCTGCTTTACATCAGTAAAGTAAAATACCCCCTCCCAAGCTGTGTTGTAATACAAAGTGCCAAAAAAGGCAATTTAAGTTCTTTGCCACGTAAATCCAGATGAAATTACCTTGGAGAGAAGGCCTTCAATTATGCCTCACACGTGACTTCTGCATGATGGATAAAAGGCATAATTGATATCATCTTTAGTGAAGAAACCAGAAACTGTTGCATTGTCTAGAGGCTACTGAAAATACCAGGAAAATCTGTTTTTCATTATTTTCATTGTGTATTGTTTATAGAGAGTTTGGTTGTTGTCAGCAGCCGAGTCCCTAATCTCCCTGCTTTCCTAGCCCTTCGGAGACAAGTGCACATCTCACATCAACAAGACAGCAGTAAACTGGTCCCATGCCAGGAACAGGCATTGCCATTAACCAGCCTGAACTGGAAAGGCATCTTTTTTTATTATTAGTTAAGATCTGGTGATTGCCTTCTTTGATGAGGCACAATACATTGAGCAGAGAAAAGGAAAAAATTATCTTTTTTTTTTAAATAAAGATGACAATCTGGCTACAAACAAGAAAATATCTGCCTTTTTCTCTTTCCTTTCTACTTGATTGCAAATAATGTGTTTCTGTTAGAGTAGCATATAACATATCTGCTTACAGTGAAGTTAAACCTCAGTGTGCCAATTTTTTTTCCATAAAACAACAAATAAGGCTATACCTCCCATTATTCCTGACCAGCTGTAGTCAACTGTAAGTTATAAAGGAGAGTAATGGAGATGAGAAGTGGCTGGTTTGAAAAGATGATGCTCATTTGAATATCTAGGCCGTCTGTCATGACAAACAGGAAAAGGTGTTGTATGTCATGTGAAAGGAGGGAAGCATAAAAGGTTGCCTTGTGTCAAGCCACTGAGAGATATTTTATAAACAGTTTGGAAAAACTGAAAGTGATACAAATCTGTTGGTCTCAATCTTCAAATGGTTCTTTTGAGGCTTCTGTAAACATATTGTGAGCTATTTGGGGAAAGAAAAGGTTAATGACATTGCTAATTCATATCATGCAAGGTTCTCTTTCCTTCTTTCTTCCTAATGAGTCTGTAGGAACCTGCGAATATCATCTTCTCTCTTTCCACTAAGCTCCTAATGTCAAGAGGTCAGTGGTGATGTTACAGGGTCAATAGGACTCAATTTACATCCAGACAAATGGTAGTCGTGTGCTGCCCTAGGAGGCTTTGACCTTTTGGACAGAAGTGGTTGTGCTGCTTTTATGTTCGCCTAAAGAATTGAAAGGTGACGGCGTATGTTCCACTGAAGCACAGTTAGGAGTTTTTAAAATATTACTTAACAGATTAAGATTTGGGGCCTTTAATATACACGTTCAACTAAGTGTAAATGGCTTCTTCAGTGTAATTTGTTTTTCTGCAGTTTATGATTCTTTATATTTATGTACGTAGGGAGAAACAGATCCATCTAATGCTTCTCACATCAGTCCATCTGTGCAGACCTTCTCAGATAGTCCTGCCTAAATGGAACAGGGCTCAAAGTCTTCCTACCAGTCACTTTGCACAAAAGTCCAAGTCAAGTGTCCTCATAGAGCCCCTCTCCATTGAGAAAGACAGTAGTTGTGTGTACATCAAGTATGTTCCTGCCCAGAGCAAGAAAGCAGGTGTTGTGGAGACCAATAAAGCCGTATGCATGGTTCCAGTTCCTAGAAAGATGTCATTCTTAACTTGCGTCCTCAGTGTGGGTGTGTGTAGCCAAAACCTGGGCTGGCTTTGGCTGAACATGAGAGGTGATTCCTGAACCTGCAAGGCAATGTCAGTGATGTCAGCAGAGCATTTCTGACAAGTCTTTCCTTGTAATACCATTTCGTTACTCAAATGCCTATGAGTACAACAGATGTTCATTTCTCTCTAAAATGTCTTTCTCTTGGTGGTGACAAAGATGAAAGCTGAATTACAGTAGAATTATGTTCTTACCATTGATTTTCCTTTTATCGCTTCCCACCCTTCTTTTTATTCCTTCTTGCTATTGAGGTTGCAAAAATATCTTCATAAGAAATGTAATACTTCAGGATAGAAATGCGAGGGCTGGAACTGAAAGAGAAACTTACTCAAATATTTATTTGTTATAACTTTAAAATGGAAGTTTTATCCTAAGTGAAAGATACTCTTACATGCTCTGTTGGACACCCTTGGACTGTGTATCTTTGTAGACCACTGTGTTCCTTTCAGTATGTAAAATCAGTTTTGTTTTTTAACAGATCATGAATGGAAGATTGTCCATTCTGTAGAGTCTGTGAATCACGTTTTGTCTTGGATTTGTTTGTTAATGGAAAATTCTCTAAAAGAATAATTTTCTTTTTTCTTCTTTTTTGTTTGCTTGTTTTGTTTTATTTTAACTTTCAAGCACCAGTTGTTTGCTTAGAGGACTGACAGTCAGCTGGGTGAAGTCAGTGTTTGAAAGAAGTGGTTGGCAAAAAGGCTCTGTGCAATACTAATGTGTTTAGGAAAACCACTGGAAACAAAATGTTTATTGCCTCTTTAAATGTATGTTTATATATAGCTTTAAGTGGTTCATCTTACTTTGTATGTGTGACACTTGTTTTTAATTTTGTGTTATCAAGAAAGCTGCAGTAAGAAGTCACTAATTTAAAAAACGCCATTTGAACTTGAATGATGGAAATCCAGATTAGCAACTCAGAGGAAGAAGAGCACAGTGGAGATTTTACTGTGCAAAACCTGAGCCCATACGTATTAAATATTGAGTAGGGTGTTTCAATTCTTTGAAAAAAGCCCTAGTCTGTTATATTGAATATATATAATTATTGATATAAGTATATAATATTTGCTTTATATATAATATTATGTATCTATAAAATTATTGCTATGGTGCTTGTTCATCTCTCCAGAGATGATGGGGTGAAATTTCACAGTCATGCTTTACATAATGTCGGAGAGCTTGAAGCTCAGTCTGTGCTACATTACTGTTCCCCTTTTGTCTGGGGCTGTCTGTTCCAGCTGTATTGGCCGAGAGGCTGTGTCCAAGCCAGTCCCTTTACCCTGGCAGAGGGCGAGGTGGGCCTTGCGTGGTGCTTGTGGCAGGTGCAGGCACAGGGAGGGGAGGGTGGTCTCTGGCCATTGTTTGTCCAGTTGGTGCTACAGCCCCAGCAGCTGCACTAGAATGATCATGTTGGTTCAAACAACAGCACAGACTTGTTTTTCTCCTTCTCTCAAGCCAGAAGAAGTCCCCTTATTCTCCCAATAAGGGCTATATTTAACAAAACCACAGAATGACTGACAGGAAAGTGCTTTTTCCTCTTTTGAATGTTCATGTAAGTTTGTTGGAGTTTTTTTCTATTTAAAACAAACAAAAAAAAAATAACAACCCTTGCAGTGTGTTGCAGCTTATTGGAAGAACTGTTGAAGTTCTCTTAAGTTTGTTTCTGGCTGGAGATTTTGGACGTATTTGTTACTATTGTTTGAGATCAGCACCTGAGTCTTCGCAACTCTTTTTGAAGTTTCTCAGAGATTTATTCTTACAATAGACATAATTTTAGAACTTCCCAGTGTCAGCTGCTTCTGAATCAGTCTCCTTACATGTAGCAGAATTTCAGGAAATCACTCTGAAAACAACTGGAAAATGCTGAGTGAACAGTTCTCTCACAGTCTCATGACACAGAGAAGTCAGTGAGTACATTAAATTTTGGATCCTGGGAACATGTGATGGTGGAGGGAATGGTAAATGTGTGGTTGCACAGTTCTCTGAAGAACGTGTAGCGTGGCCCCAGAGCCATGTCAGGGAAGCAAGTGTGCACAAAATTGTACATATGATGAGGACTGTAATATTTATATCTCCTCAAGGAGAGAGCACTGCGTTAAATGTAAAGCTACTTTAAAAGAAAAATCTGTCTGCTGTACTTACCAGGCTTGCTGAAAAGCTTCAGTAAGTGTCCTTAATATAAGCTGACTTTGATTGGAGTATTGTTTTTATATTTCTTCTGTAAGCTCAGGTTCCTTTTCAGTATAAATAGTCATGCATCTGAAACATTTGAACTGGTATTCATCTGCTGTTTCCCTGTCTGAGAATCACTATCTGATCAAACCAATATTTTTTAATTATGTATTTATAGGCAGATGGGAGAATAGTTTACAGTCAATGTATGATCTTCTCTGCAAATCTTGGAATATTGTGTTGGGTTTTTTTTTAATATTGGCTTATCAGTTTCTTTTTTTTATTACTGATGACTTCATTCTGTTTGAATTCAATGCTTCAGTTTCTTTGGGGTAAACTAATAGATTATGTATGCGATATTTGCACAGTGCTGATTGAATTCATCTGGTGAGTTTGAATGTGGTTCATATATTCACATAATTGTCAGGAACCAAGTTGAAATTCAGAACTGTTTCATGAGCATTGCACAGGGCATCATATTTATCTCACTTTACTCGGGAGTGGGTAAAACTTCCACGGTAAGCTAGAATGCAGCTCTTTCAAAAGCCAGTGTCTTTTACATTTGTGCCTGTAGACTGGTGGAGGAAAAAAAATTGTGGAGCTTTAACTGTATCGTGAAAATATGAAGCGGATGTACTGACCAGCCCTCTTCCTACCTGTTCCCTTCATTTTTTCTAACAAATTCTGAACCTGCTGGCCATTTTTGACCAGGCTTGACTGGTGACTTGATGTTCAAGAGGTACTGGAACACAAAGTTTCACTAAGTGCAGATAAGCAGCCTGCTAGAGAGGCCCGGATGAATGCTCTTGCTGGAGAGAAACACTGCAGCCTGAACCATTATCAGACACAAGAGAACCCACAGGAGAGAAGCACAGGAAATCAGACTTCACGGAGCTGCTTGTTTCCACAGAGATTATGTTGTGTTTTCACACTAATCCAGATGGATAACTTTCCATGTGCTGCTATCTTTCATTCAAATGTTCCTACTCATTCTCATGGTTAGGGTTTGTAGTTTAATACTGCGTGACAGAGGTTTGCCAAAGCAAAATCTGTCAGGCCCTGTCTTGTAATATACAAATTCAGCTTGAACTCTGCAGCACGACTTCCACTCACTGGCTCAAAGGGTTTGAGCAGAAGGAAGTTCACCTACGGGAGATCTGCAATCAGTGGAGCACAGGCTCCTGACTGTAGTACAATGTATCAATCCCGGATTTAATTTAAAAAGGTGGGGGGAAGCCCAGTGTCTGTGGCATTTTCAGATTGCTTCTTCAGCCAAAGTATCTGGTGGTAAAGAGTGGGTGAGACCACTGGTGACAGGTGCTGTACAGTTTGCAGAGAGCTGCAGGGAGCCACACTGGTTGGAATCAAACCAGACCTATTGCCTGTATTTCAGTGCCTGTATTTCACTTAGCTAGTGCTGCTTTGGGCAATGTTGTTGGCAAAGCAACAGGGACAATACTTTGGGCCTTATCTGTATGTTAGCAGCCCTCATTAAACACTTTATCTGTACCCACAAGTAATGTCAGGGGATTTCACAGGTATTGTACTGCTCATGAGCTATGGACCGAGCTTTGCTGTTTTAAGTGATAGTCCCCATTAGCTAGACCTCTAGTTTGCGGTGTTTTGCAAACTAGAAATGGTTCTGCACTGTTCGACTAGAATTCATGCAAGGAGCGGAGGCATTTATCTGTGGAAGGAATAAAGGTGAAGAGGGAATATAATTTTTTTCCCCTCAGTAGTCCACAGAGTTTGTGCAGGTTTTCTGCACTGTCTTGGCAGATCATGAGAAAAATTTTGTGTGCTCTGGAAGATTTCAGTAAGTCAGCCAGAGAAGCTTGAAACCTCTGGGACTTTGTAGAATGGATGGATAACTTAGGCTTCAGGAAAGGAAGTCACCTGATTTTCATGGAAACATACTGATGCTGCAAGTAACCATTTCCAATCCTAACTGCATATTCAGTTGCATTTGCAGGCTAGGGGAATTTCTCTTAACTGGTAGTTAATTTCCAACCAGTCTAGATTGCTGATACATACTAGAAACTAAGTATTTTTGAACTGATGGGTTTATGTCCAATATTTTATATGTGCTGTCCAAATTCAGTTTGCTATGCAACTCCTATAAAGGGCTTCCCTAGATTCTGATATACTCATAGTGGAGAGCAATGTAGCAAGATGCCCCACCGAGTCTGTGCACGTGTGAACAAATCTCTGTCTCTGTGGTACACTGATGGTGAGGCAGAGTTAAGGTTGTAGATTAAGAGAATATATGGTGATGTGGTGCAATAACAATGGTTTCAGTTTAGGAGCAGCCACAAATTAATTGTGTAATTAATAATTCTCTATGAGTGCCAGTAAATGCTACTTAGCCATACAGTCAGTACTCACCCCACTGCTGACTACAGCACGGCTGGAAATAGCTGCAGGAAGCTTTTAATTTATTAATTTTAAATATGACCAAAGTTTTTTGAATTCTTATCCATTTTCAGGATTTTATTTACTTCTTGGTTATAGCGTGAGCTTCCACAGTTGTACAAGCCCAGCTGTAAGGTTTCAGAAAGCTCACTAGGGTCAAAACCCACAGAAAGGCTAGTGTTTAACTTGATAAACTAAGCTACTCCACTGGGTTTACCAAAGCAGTTTGCAGTGTATGCAGTTCTGCATACAAGTGAATCTTTGTGGATTACTATGTGAATTACTGTTTAATTACCACTTTAAAAAGATGGTGTCAAGATTTAATAGTGTGCTTTCCCATCTCTGTTGCCTCTCCTGGATTTTCATGGTTGATGTTTGAGTTCTTTGTATACTTGGGAGCAAGTTTGGGTTTTCTATGTGACAAAACTTTTCTGGGCTTCTCTGTGAATAATAGTTTATTCTTTATCTAGAACATATGTAATTTTAGGGAAATTCCACATTTAACATGGGAGCAAAAGAAAACATTTTTTGTCAGCTTATCATCCTCATTATTAAAATATGATGGTCATTTATAGCTGCTCACAGGAATGTTAAAAGTTTTCTTGTGCTCCCCCATCTGTCTGCATCCATCTGTTGTCTCTTGTCTTGTACTGGAATTGTTAAGTTCTTTGGACAGGGATAGCCTTTTTTAAAAACAGGGATCAAGTTTACAATTAGCAGCTTTGTCAATACAAGAAAGCTGTTATGGGCCAGTGGGAACTGTGCAAATCAGGAAAATCAAACACAATCCCTTTGTCTCGAGTCTGGCAATTCTCTGTGTGTACCTGGTGTCAGATATGTGTGTTCATAGGAGTTTTATTTAGCTTTTTTTTTCCCCTCAGTGGCTGCACAGGTGGTGGGAATGCTGATCGTATCCAGAGGCTGCGGAAGGAGTACCACCAGGCCAGGCGGGAAGGTTTGCCTTTCTATGAGGACGACGAGGGAAGGACGCAGCTGTCAGACTATGACCAGCGCTGGGTAGGTCCACAGTGGGGTCCAAAGGGCTTTTGCAACATTCAGAGTTAGCAGAAGGTGCTGATTTGTTTGTCTTTTCCAGAAATCCTGTATCCTGTTTAACATGAATTTAGGGAGTTCATAGAAATGCAGAAATCCCTAATGCCAGCCCACCAAAGAAAATGTTAATAACGAGAACTTGGCTGAAATTAACTGGTCTGTTCACTGTGTTTGATTTAGGCCCAGGTTTCCTCCATGAAGTCTGAGACAGAGAGTCACTGCCAAACTTTGTCATGTGTGGTAGCATCAAGGCTTTTCAGATGGATTTATGGTACTCTGGCTGTTCATGCAGTGATTCTCTGGGTTAACAATAACATTAGAAGAGCAGACTCTCACTGTGCTTAGCTGCAAAGGGAAAGGGAGGAAATAGAGCCATGTCTGTCCTACGCTTCCTTCTGCACATGTGACAGTGACAATCTGGCCACATTACAGCCTTTGTAACTTTATATAAAGTGAAAAACGTAATCATTTGCTCCCCTGCATCGAATTTCTTAAAATATTCTGCACACACTATAGAACTGTTACAAGCATGGTGTATTCTCTGTTTTACATCCAGGACTCACACTACACAGAGATGTATTATCTACCCCACTACTGAAGAGTAACCTATAACCTATAGAAGAACCAAAGATTAAATCAACAGTGTCAGATTTTTGAATTTGTTAAATAAATGGAACAGCCATAGTCTATGGGCACTCAAGAGCTCTGCCTGAGCAAGTTTTGAACTTGGACTCTGTCTCTTCAGATGTAATCAACCAACATTCAAAAATGTAGCTTTGATAAAACACAATTTATGCCAAATTCAAAATTTTAGTTTAAGAAAAGACAATATATGTAAAAATCTTAAGAATCTATATACGTCTGAAGTTTGAACTGACATTGGTTTTAATGTCTCCAAACTATCAGTGTAAATGCTGAAGTGAAATCTGCAATGACTGCAACTATAGTACACAAAATTCTATGCAAGAGTAGACTTTATTGAAATCACAGAGACACAGAGTTAAAAGGAGTGTTTTTTACATAAATTATCATATATATTTGTTCATTAACTCCAAAACTGTTGTTGTATATATTATTCTGATTCAATTACCAGAAGTGTCATCTTCAGCAAAATAATTCTTTCCTTAAAGCAGTTAACTTTAATCCATTGCCTTAAATTTTGTGACCCAAGTTTTCGAGTCAATGTACCTGCCATTCTTCTTCTGAATTGCTTTTGTAAACTAAAATAGGGATATGTATCAAGTGTGTCTTCCTGTTGAAATTCGGTGTTAAGTATCCTGACAGGCCTCAGACTGGGTCAGTGTTACCTCTTCAGCAGCCTGAGGATTTCTTCTTATCTGAAACTGATAAAGCTTTGTTAATGCTCGGATGAGGTTGAGATTTGTGTAGTTTCACAAAGGTTTCTTCTAGGTGATTCTCTATAAGCCTTTCCTGTTAGGTATAATGCCCAGATATTACTGATTTCCAAAGCTTTGCTTTTCCCATGAGGCATGTTGTCCCTAATCAAAGCACCTGAAAAGGTGTTTAAAGTACCTCAATCTTGAAATGATTCATAACAGTGGCACCAGGACTGTTGCTTTTTGTCCTTCCAGTGCAGAATATTTGTAAACAGTTTTGTTGTGAGGAATGGTACTCTGCTCAAAAATCAGAGTTTACCTTGAGGGCTTTAGTACTCTGATGTTTGTTACTGCAACAATTCTTCTTGTTGAAGTAGTTTATAAACTTCAAAGAGTTCTGGTCTCTTCATTGCAACAGTATCACCCATTGATCCATCCAGCCTTGCTTTCATAGGCACTGTCTTTGAGTCTGGAAAATATTGCAGCCACAGCTTGCTCTCTTTCAACTCGTGGCTGAAAGTTCTACTCCTGCATGTAGCTTTACCCTTAAAATACCTGTGTTACAATCTACGGAGACAGAAAAGAAGGAATAAAAATAGAATCAAAATATTAAAACAGAAAACAAATGTCTCAAAGCATCAGGCCAGGAGAGTCCTCAAGATAACTTTTAAGCAATGCCATCATTCCCACTTCGGGCAGCTAACCCTCAGCTGTACTGTGGTAACACAGATTGAACAACAGCTAATTTTTTTCCACCTTTACTTATCAGTGAAGAGACGTGCTGATGACTAATTGCATGATTGTGAATAAAGAAAAACTTACTCTAATCTTCAGGATGTCAAGTCTTTCTTTAAAGAGACAACAGACAGCTGAGGAGGAGGAAAACCTTCTGGTAGAAGTTTTCTTTCTTCCCACAAGAGGTTATGGCACCAGGGAAGCTGCAGCTGGAAAAGAGATGCTGGGTCTCTGTATTTTGAACACTCAACTAGTACTTTCCCTGCTTTTCTCAGTCAACTGCTTTACCTAAGCCAACTTTCCTATAAGATACTTTTCTAATGTACAGCAGCTGCTGTAATCACTTCCCACCATCTCACGAAACATGCAGATAAGTGGGGAAAAGCAGAGGATAATTTGAGAAGACACTATCCCATTGCAAATCAGCAGCCTAAAAAATGGACCCTGGGTCTTGTCCTCCAAAATAGTATCTGAAAACTCATAAGGCAGATTTCTATCTGATAAAGCTGACATTGACAAGTGGCCTTTAGCTGACACTGTAATGGGACAGAATTTCTAATAGAAGGGGTATTTCTAACAATCTACTTTTTTTAAGTGGGATAAATCAAGTTAAAGTGCAGAGCCGACTGAAAAGCTAGCATTGTAAGGGAAAATGATCTCATGACAGGCAATTGGGATCCATAAATGTTTTAAAAATAAGGTCAAAAATTCATTTTAAATAGGCCTGCTATTCTCTCATCATCCATTCCTCCCCCCTGCATCCATTTTCCAATTCTCCTCTGTTCTTCTCATCTGTTGGTGGATGAATGTTTTGCCCTCTTGCGCCTTCATTCTGCTTTCTCTTCCCCACAGTCTATTCCTTTTCTTTTTGTAAGAAACTGCATAATTCAGTTTAGTGTGTCTCCATAAACAGACAAATGTATATAGCACCATCTCTGCTATAGAGCCAGACCCTTTAAAATTCTTTTCCAATTCCATTGTGCTTTGGTTTGTTGTCGAGTTTTGCATCCTTTGGACTTTCTTCCCCTGCCATCACCCCCCCCTCTTTTCAGGTTTATAACTAGTATAAATGATAAACCAAATTCTGTATGGTGGATCAGAAGGCTTAAAGTAAACCACAGGTAGTTAGCCGAAGGACAGGCTGATAATAAGTATAAATATTGTCTAGGAAAATGAATGCCTTTTGTTGTCAGTGCAAAGTGAGATTACCCTAAAATTTTCTGACAACTAGGGAGTATCAGCTCTAAAAAGGGTTTAGGCATGTGCATACATGCTCGTGTCTTAGTGGGACATCAGATATTCGAAGCGCTCATGAAGATACCCAATAAAAATGTAATCCAGGTCTCCCGAATGAAGCAGATGTTTGTGTACTGTTATCGTAGCTGCAGTATCAGTCAGACCCTGAAAGAACTGTTTAAGAATAAGCTGCAAGAACTTAGTCTCTCTAGGAGCTGGAAGGCTTTTTCACAGGCAGTCTTTTTCAGGGCTTTAGAGTCACAGCCTAATAGCAGATCATGAGAAATAGCTGAGGAGCTGTCAAGAGAAAGCCATGCAGTTAGCATCTGCACTTGTATTTAAGGGCATTTAAATAATGAGGAATTAAACATCTATTTGAGGATTTACTTGGATTGTCTTACAGACTTTGTACAAATCCAGTTACTTAAAACATCAATTCTTTCCTTCAGGATGGCAGTAAATCCTTGAAAGTTTATCTTTTTAAGCACATTCAAGGACTACATGTAACACCGGCCACATTGCAAATAGTTCTTCACCTGTTCACGACCACATCAGCTTCACCGTACAGAACCTTGGGTTAACTGTTCTAAAAGCCATGTCTTTATTTGCAGATCAGATTTGCAAGCTTGTAAATAACCTAAGGATACAGGAAAACCTGTCTCTGGATACTGGCAGTGGACATTTCCATTGAAACAAACCTGTAATGTATTGAGTTTTGTCAGCTCCCAGTTGAGAGCAGGAAAAAAGAATCATGCATGTGTGTGTTAAAGGCCATGTACTTTATTGTGTGCCTGGCAGGATTCCAAGCCTAAAAATCAACGAGAACAAAGAAAGGAGCATTAATAACTGCATTATTTTTCCATAATGTGTCAAAGGGTTTTGCGCTTCCTTCACAATGAATAAGGAGCTGTTTGCACTTTTCATGATCAATTAATTCCAGGTTCAGGATATTGCGTTTCAAATAGGTTAGGTTCCTAAAACACACAAACGTTTGTGTTGGACTATGGTTAGAAACCAGAGTTCCAACTTCTAGAATAGTAACATTCCTGTCTTCTAGCGCAATGGGAGAAGCTGACAATTTTATGTGAAACCATATAGCAGAAACTGATGCTAATTCCGGACTTTCTGAGTCCACAGACTGTTAGTAGCAAACATTAAATAAAAAGAAAAAAAAAAGAAAAATACAGTAACATATTTAATGTATAGCTGCTTTGAAGAATACAGATCGGAAATATTTGTTGTTCAGATACTAATTAAGAGAGTACACAAAACATTTTATTAGAATGTATGATTAACTTACTGATCGAGAACTTTTTATGGTCCCAACTTATCTCTGCTTAATGAAGGTTTCCGATTGGAATGTATTATACAGAGCTCTTCTAACTAAGCAGAGCAATTTTTAAATTTACAGACCAGCGTTTGGGGGTAGTTTTGGGGGGAAATTATTTGGGAGAGGTCCCTGCCAAACCTCATGTGAAAAATAAACTATTCCAAATGGCACATGCAAAGAGAGCCAAATTCAATTCCATTAATACTAGTAATAAAGAGTGACTTCTATAACTTGTTTGGAGTCATTCCTACTTACACAAAGGTTAGATTTGGCACAGATTATCTGAACCAGAGGGGAGTCTGAAATGCTCATGTCTTCACGCATACACTTTGTACATGCTCTCATTTACCAGGGGAAGCAGTTCTGGTGCCATATGTCGTCTTATCAAAGCTCATTGGTATTGTTTGTACCCTACAGTATTATGTGAATTCCAGAAATTCATCATGCCATCTATTCCACGAGGTGCTTCTGCATACAGCTGGGTTTTGTTGTTTTTCAGTGGCAGGGGGGTGATTCTGAGGAAGACAAGCACTAAGCATTTCTCTTATTTCATACAAGTTGTTGAAAGAAATCAGACAAAAGCATGTGGTGCTGCCAGGCTGTGGCTGTCCTTGCAGGCTCACAGTACTGAGAGATGCCAAATGTGCCAGCAATCATGTCCCTTGCAGTTTGGACAGGTTCTTCTGATATTGCCCAAATGGAGGATTTGAGTGGGGCATTGCAGAGATCATGACAGCTGCCATGGATCAACTTGATATGATATGAAAGGCCCTAGAGGTTTTCTACTGTATATATTTTCCCTAATTTCTCAATATGTTAAGGGAGGCAAGAAGCAAATCTCTAACTGATAATTATATTGATGAGGGGAATTTGTGAGCAGGTAATCCGTGCTGTTTAGTATGTTGAACAGTTACTGTGATTGAGCACATATCCCGCAGCTCTGCAGCTTTTATCTGTGGGCTTTTTATTCTATGGGGCACAACAAATGGGCACAAATAGCCTTTTTGGAACTAGCTGTAATCTGGCTTGACTGCAGTTCTCAGTAGTAGCTGGGTCTTTGCAGTTTGCTTCGAGTTTGGCAAGCTCCTGCCAATACAGGCTTCAACAAGTTTCTGTCTCCTTGTTGGTCACTCTGTAGGCAGGGGACTGTGCAGCCACTTTCTCTGAGCCTGTGTGGACACTCTGCCAATTCTCAGGCCAGCGTCACATGGGGAAGCTGGAAGAGGACTGAGATTTTAACACCCAGCCTTCGCACGTGGGCCTGCCAAAGCCAGTTCTTTGCACCCTGAGCTTTCCCTCCCTTACTTAGCCTCAGTGATATTTCTCTGTGACAGCTTGGTCCTGACCCCCAGCGGCTCAGTGCCCCATACACCAGTAGAATCAGATACAGCTGCTTCTGGGTTTGACTACAGGGGAGGGGGGAAAGTAGGCTTCCTTTTAAAATTGACCTCCTCTTCCTCAAGCCATTAGTAAGAGGCCTGCTTCAACTTCTGGAAGGGGGCCCCAGTTAAAACACTCATTTTTTAATCACAAGACAAGTCTGTTATGCCAATGAAATTCATGTCTGAAGCTAAGCATGCACTTAGGTATTTATTGGATCAGGCCTGAAATCAGGCCTCAAACCTGACCCCCTTTAGGCACAAGCTTTGGCCTTTACTACCAGGTATCCGGTGCATTTGTCAAATAGATGCTGACATGGTTGACTTCTTTTTCAGTCTTTGCAACTTAATTTCCCTGGGTCATGTTCATGTTCAGTGCTGCTGATTAAAAAGAAATCTCCTCCCTATCATCCAAAGAGTTGCCTGGCTACTGTTGTTCCAGACAGCACCCCCTTTCCTGAAGATGCTGGTCACTGTCCAGCTCTGCCCGCTAGGGATAATATCCCACTAAAACAGAGAGTGGTTTGGACAAAGGACTGCAAAATTTGTCCATTTAACATCAGGGAAAGCAGAATGACCTCAGTGAGGCAAACAGCAATGATTGCCCAGTGTGTGCAGAGCTTGGGGTCAAGGGTTGAGCTTGAAAGAAGCTGGGTCAAGTAATACAACTATGTCATTGAGGCTGTTAGAACCCAGATCTTGTATTTGTTATAGTAAAGTATGTGACAGAAGCCAACTGAAATAATGGACTTTTCATTACTTTTGATTTTTGGATTGAGTTCTTCTGTTGTATAACTGTGCAGCACTTCTCATTACTGCCGCTCAAGATCTGAGGTGGAGGCCTTGGGTCTTCTTGAGTTTTGCTGAAGTTCCTCACTGCAAAATGCATTAGCAGAACTGCTTGTTAAATTCCATCCTAGGTGCAGCTTCAGCAGTCAGGGTGTCAGTGCTCTGGCTACATTGTTGTCTTGCAGTTAGAAAGCACTAAAAAGTTCAAGATTTTTTCACAACCAAGGTGTGAAAAGTAATTAGAATGTATCAGTGGGTACTGGGTACAAGCAATTATCTGTGAATATATAAAGGCCCTATTTTTCTCAACAAACAGGCGACATTGCTGTAATTATTTAAAATGAAAAAGTCAGTGACTCAGACATGGAGAGATTGGGTGGATAACTTTATTAGTTCCCAGTCTAAGGTCTGTAGTGCAGATGCTAATCTAATATCAAGACTGCATTTAAATAAAGTACAAAATATGGAAAAAGAGAACTGCATTTACCCCGTAAGGCTGGTGCTGTACATAACTTTGACTGTTCTGATCAAGGCCAGCTGTCTTCAATGTTCAGCTCTGTCTGGCTCTTAAAAAACACTGGAAAAGAGAGGACTACTATCTTCTTTCCTACAACGTACAGAATCTGACTGGAACCCATTCCTTCTATCAAATGTGCTGAGTTTTGAGAAATTCTGCAAAAGTTAGTAATCAATTTAATCTTTCTTTGCATCCTATTTTTAAAAATTTCTTTAGTGTTCTTGCTTGGTTTAGTAACTTTAATTTGTAAGCAGAAATTTCCCAATGCAGAATGGCACCATGCAGCCTAATCTGAAGGGTTGATTTTGATTTGATTTTCTGCTGTGTTTTTGAGACACTAATCAAGGGAGTTTTTATGTTAAACAGGTGTTTTTGACACTAAACACTAAGAAGGCAAGCGCAACACATACTCCTGCCTGTGTTTTTGCTGCTCTTTCCTCATCAAATGGTCTGACTGTTGTGTTAAATGTCATGTTGCCCAATACTAAGTAGAGCCATTCCAGCTGAACAGTGTGTTGTAAGTCCTGTATGATAGGAGATATTGAGTCTTCTGTAATCCTGGTGATATTGGAATGTCTGCCTTGCAAGCCGAAATCTGAGTTCTGACCCTGCTGTCTCCAAGGGTGTCTTGCTGTCCAAGACAGATGATATGTGAATAATCCAGAGTAGCATCGATTTCATAAAGTAGTGTATCAAATTTAGTATGTAAGTTGTGAATGCGCACAACTGAGCAGCAGGACAACTACTGGTATCTCCTCTACAATGCAGTCTTAAGATCTTTCTAGATTTAGTCTATTCATCTGTTTCCTTGCTAGGCTGGAATACTGATTGTCAGAATTACTATTGCAAATAATGCCCTTCTGTGTTAGGAATGCCAGTGCTGCATGTGACAACAAACAATGGCAGTAGCTCTGAAGGAACCTGGACCCTAGGGAAGCCTGGATCAGGTTATGCTTTCCACCATCAGCTATTCCAAGAAGAGTCAGAGTAGCAGATACCTAGAGTGAAAATTTGACTTTGAACTTACTGTGTATGAAGGAATTCGCTTGGATTCAAGAGTTTCTTGTAATGCAGTAAGCATGTTTATGTTAAATTATATTCTATAGGTCATAATTTGATGATAATGTCTTCAAGATAAGATAAAAATTTATAATTTGAAATACTTGCCTGCGCCTTCCATCCCTGGTCTGCCATCATCAAAACAAAGTCATTCTGACAATCTAAATCCAGTCTTTCCTGTGGAACGATTATAGGGGAATTTAGCAAAATGCTATCTAGTGATACCCACCAGTGGATCACTATGAACATTTACATTTGTGTTTTGAAGCTAATTTTTAATGTATTTCTCCTAATTTGCTAGGAAGATACCTGTCAAGTTAGCAATTAAACTGTAATTTGGTCACTGAGGTGTTTACACGATTTAATAGATCTCTCTCTAAAGCGTATGCTCCTGGGTTTGAAATAACAGCTATACTGCGTGGTAGCATGACCCCACTTGAGTTTCACACACACATGCACAAAATCAAATTCCATCACATTTTAATGCAAATTTTACCTTTGCAAATGATGGCCTGAAAAGAATGAGTTTCCATGGTAACCTTAGGGAACACATAACCTGTTTATCATAACTTCCCCATGAAACAAGACAGGGGGTGGGGAACATGCTTTCATGTCAGCTATATTTTTCTGTAGACAGCATTCTGCTCTAGCACATATAGAGAATTTACCAAAATACTTCCCTACTGTCCTAAATGAACTTTTTTTTCTGTTCTTGGAAACAAAAGCAGTTGCATGGAGTAACACAGGAAGTAACTGCAATAGGCAATATTCAATTCCATTAACTGACCTTTCAGCTCCTGTCTATCGTTTGACAACTAGGTCAATGTTTTGAAAAACCAATCACAAATTAATAGTTAACAGATCTCTTCCATCACTTTTCTTGCTTTCCCTCCATGCTTTAACCCTAGTCCCCATGTATCCCTGCTGCCTTTCAAAGCCTTTTTTTTTTTTTTTGTTCTTTCACTTCACTGCTGAAAGTACTTTTTTGAAAAATGCCTTGAAACATCTCTGAACTCCTATATTTTGGGGCTACCACAGAAAAGAATATATTGATTATACTTCACATTCACTGCTGACTTTTGGAGTTGAGGTGGTGGCTCCTGGAGCTGCCATTAGCGAGAGTGAGTTTGATGGCTGTGAGCATCTGTAAGGTTGTGTTTTTCCTGCAGATGCACAGTAACTCCTGGCTAAAGGAAAGTATGTCTGAAAGATTTTTTTAAGGTCATTAGGAGTAAGGAACAGATGTTGAGGTTTTTCAGAATGCTGCTTTGAAGTGCCACTTAGGAGTCAACTGACAAGACTGACCCTATAGGCAGTGATTTTTGGGACTGGAACACAGAGGAACCATTGCCCACAGTTACCCATCTGGTATCCATCTGGTACCAGCAAACAACAGACAGTACCAAATCACAGAAAAACTGTACCAACTGCTAAATTGGTATCAGCAAGCAAAGAAGGTCACCACCCAACAGCAGTTGCAAGCAGGAGAAACAATGTCTGTAACATTTACAGACTGGTATCTGAAGATCCGCAGGAACCTGATGCCATAGCATATGGAAGGCAATTCCTGTCTCTAAGCCTGCTTATGCTGATGTTGTTTGCTCAGTATTAATCCAGGTTTGGGGGTTTTTTTGGGTTTGTTTTTTTTGCTAACCATATTGAATTTGTAGTGTGGAGAGCTTTTGTCACGATGCCATTGAGAGAGTGCCTCTCTTTATTGGCATGTATGTTTAACAGGATTAAGGTGGATTTAATACCCTGTGCTACAGACTAACCATTCAAATTCTAGGAGTACTGTTCCATAGGGGTGTCAAATCACAATGGAAGAAGTTGAAGTTAACTTTTAACTCCGTGACGATTTACTCTGTAGTTTTTCTTTGATGTGAATTATTCTTGGGGAGAGCTGTGGCAGGGGGTTGTTTTCCAATTTTATTGCCATCTTCCTCTTCTTCCCTTCGGTCATTTTCCCCCTTCTTCCCCCTTTTCTCTTCTTGAGGCAGTGTGCTAGTTTGTACAGTAGCTAAGTGCACAGAATGCAATAATACAACAGTGAGAGATTTAGTGCCTCTAGGTGCTACCCCTTCTACTCTTGAGGACCTCCAGCAAGGCATGATTTTATAGACAGTGAAAGACTTGCTCTCCCCTGTGAAGCTGCCTGCCTGCAGGAAGCTTTTCACTGTCTATTTCCACTACTTGCTCTGCAATTTAGTTCCATGCCCTGCTATTTCCCCCTTCCCTCCCTCTTTTCTTCCTTGACATACACATGCATATACCCCCTGCGTGCACATTCAGTACCAACACCAGATGTAGACAGACAGAGCAAAATAGCGTTATCTCAGTGTGTGCCTTGAAACGCTCAAAAATACACCAAACATTTTCATTTTGCCATCCTCATCATAAATGGAAATATTGATCTGTCCTCTGTTTGCTTTCCAGGTACTGACACTGTCATTTAATTTTCCCTAAAAAGAACACAAGCTCATAGCTGAGCTGCAAAGCATGGCCATTACACCCTGGCATTGGTGCCAAGAACTCTGCTGACTTAGCTAGAGAAAGATGCTGAAAGCCTGACTTCGAGAGAAAATTCAATTCAATTCACTTCATACAATGTCTCTCATGAAGTATTTCAAAATGCCTTATATCAGGAGATAACATAATGAGAAAATGCTTTAGAGAACTGGGTATTCAGATAGCAAGACAAAATGATACACAACAATGAGCTGGAGTAAAAGAAAAGACGACTGTCATTTAAAAGCAGTAATCATCTGGATAAGTAGTCTTGTAAACTAATTACAGTGAGAAGAGAAGCAAAGAATGCAAGACTGGGAGGAACAAGAAGCAGCTTCATTTCAAACAGGCTAAAGTAGAGGACTGGTTTCCTGGAGGGAGAGGAATTGGGCACAGTATTGTGGAGCAACTAGAGGAGACCTGCTTTAGAAATGTATCCACACGTATGGATTAGTATGCTGTATATTGCATCACAAGTGTATCTCTGTGACAGGTTAAGTTATTCTCTTTAGTGGCTGGGAAGAGATTAATTACTTTGGCCTGGTTCAGGGGAAGAGCAATTGAAATGCCTTCTTGCAGTAGGAAAGAATCAATGCTGATGGGTGCTGTGGGTTTTTTTGGTTTTTTGTTTTGCTGCTTTTAAGATTTTCTCTCAACTCAAGGGAAACTTCTGTTTGCCTCTAATTTGAGAATAGGTTTTTAAGTGAGGGTGTTGCAAATCTGGTGCTCATTAAAGACAATTAAGAGATAGAATTAACCAAAACATATTATACAACTAATGGAAAAGGAAGCCACCCACAGAGACGGACACAGGCCAGGAAATGATCTCATTTTGCTTGGTCAAAGGAAACCATAGTTCTCCAGCACCAGGGATCGGGGGACCGTGGAGCGAGGGTTCAGAAGGCAGAGTATTTTCTTTGTGGGACTGTGCAAAAAACACTTTGCTGTTCTGCCTTCACCTCCATCTTTGCTGTTTTCTCTCTCTTTAGTGTTGCAAGATACAGCAAATGCTGAGAGCTTGTTTTCTACAAAACTAAGGCGATTGCCATGTTTTTAAACTGTTATGGGAACAGCCTGTTTCCCTTTTAAAGTTCCCATCTGTGTTTGTATTTCCCGCAGTCTATTGCCTTTATAGAGAATTTTCTGCTCCCTCTAAATCTAAACCATTAGTTTCAGCTCCTTGAACAAGAGGTAGGGCATTACCGAGGAGAAAAAGTAAATCCTGAGATAATCAGCCGTGCTTAATTCCACCATGGCACACTGCTGTTTTCAGTGTTCCTGGTGTTCATTGCATAGGGAGAAGGGACAAGTGACTCTGAGTATGTGCATTTGTCTGTGAGCATGTGTATGTATATGTATATATCTGTAGAGAGAGACAGTCAGAAGGAGAGCATTTAATTGCCTTGCAGTCGGACCAACCAAGTAGTGTTCTGATTGCATACAGCTGATTTTCTAAGTGAAAATCTTCAAACCTATTCAACAGCAAAACCAAGATCATCAGTGAATCTGGAGTGTGTGTCTGTGTGTCTTATAGGGAAGAGGAAGGATGGTTTGATTACTATCTCTTTTTTCCTTTGGACAAGGGTGTTTTTCTCATCCAAGGGAAATGCATTCTAGCAGCATGAACATAACTATTAATCAACACTTAAGCAATAATCAGTGAATGAAAAATGATGACCAGAAACTGAAAATGTACTTGCATAGCTACTTTGGTGCTTTTTCTTTGAGATCGTGCCCTTTCATTTTAACATGAACAATTCTTATAAAATTAGTGCTGATATATTCCAAAAGGCAGTAATTTAAAAAACCAGCACCTTTTTTTCACTTGAAAAAAAATATTATCAGGGAATGATACATTTAGATCTGCATAAATAATGTTATAAAGCTACCTTGGTAGTCTCTGAGATAGAGTCTCAGTTGATATGAACCAGTAATATCGTACAGATTTACTTAAGAGATGAAGATGCCAAAATCATCATCACTGGAATGCAGTATGCAAATGTGTGAAGACATGTTCAGGATACAGAGATATAAATGTTTTTCCTGTGTATTTTTGCTCAAAAAGGAGATAGAGGCACCGAGAGATGCAGGTGTATGTTAGCTTTGGGAATGCCTCCAAGAGGAATTAGATGCTATTGAAATTAAAACAAAACCCCCCTCAGTATTTAGCATGCTTTCCTGAATCAGGGCCAGCATATGTGGTGGCACCCGGCAGAAACCAAGGCTGTGTGACTCTTCTAGTGAGCAATACCTTGCTTTTGTTCTTCAAGGTGTTTTTTGACAAACTCAGTCATGGTTCTAATAGCATCAAGTGTTCTTTGGAATAATCTCAAAACCAGATTAGTATAAAATGCTTAAAATGAGTGTGTGCTTAACAAAAAGGAAGCACAACGTTTCCTGGGACTGAGCCCAGAAAGCAGAACTTTAGGAGAATGCAAGGTCATGACTTGGTGATTAGGCCATGAAGAGGCATCTATAGCCATCCGCTGAGACACCTTTCCAAATTATTTGAC
Source organism: Cyanoderma ruficeps (assembly GCA_008694505.1). Taxonomy (NCBI): domain Eukaryota; kingdom Metazoa; phylum Chordata; class Aves; order Passeriformes; family Timaliidae; genus Cyanoderma; species Cyanoderma ruficeps. Next base: position 23,499,924 of record VZDJ01000594.1, read on the forward strand.
CTGTGTTTTCTGTTGACGCAAACATAAAAAAGTTCATTTGCCACACTACCCAAACAAACTTGAAGACACTGGACCATGATTTGAGAACCTCTGACAATTGTAGTCCTGAGATATCTGTAAAATGGAGCAGAAACAGAAAAACAAGGTGTCTTGGGATCTGCTGGGAAGATACTGCTTCCTTCCTTATTCTTGAGAAGAAGTTTGTAACAAACAAGTTTGTAACAGGGAAGTTGAAAGTGCACTCTCTCTCTCTTTAGTGGTAGAGGTAGTTTTAAGGGTTCCTATGGAGCATCATCTTGGTTTGTCATTGCAGCCACTTAGTGAAGAAAAGCACAACTAAGAATATCAGAAAGAAGTATTAAAGGTGCTGTCTTATACTGAAACAATGGTAAAGCAGTACCAATGGGCTTATAGAACATTAGACTCCTCTTCGAGGACTACTTCTGCCATTAAAATCAATGCAACTTAATTAAAGCAAATTATAGATAGATACATCTATAAATAAGATATTAAAGTGCGCCGCTGAATATGATAATTGCTGCATATTTAGCAATCAGCGTGTGTGTTCTGCTTTTGCCAGGAGGGATTTCTTTCAGAGGAATCAATGGAGCTTTATTAAAAACCATCCAAATTAGAGGGAGAAATGATGAGTGTTATAATAACGCAAAATCACTGTTTCAACTTCCATTGCAAAACCAGGAAAGCAAAATATATCCCTCTTTGTGTATGTGTGGAAAACATCAGGAAAATTCTTTTGAATTGTAGACACTGGTAGAATTTTTAATCTTCACCTTTTGACGCAAAGCATAAAAAAGCTGGATGGAAAGAACCTTGCTTTCTGTGGAAATGCTGGAGGTCTTTGAGGGTGGGATAATGAGGATATCACAGCAGTAAGGAATTAAGAAGACCCCATCGATCAACTTCCTCCGTTTCACATGGACCATCCAGTTCACTGCCTTACATCACCCGCCTCTGTTTCAGCTGCTAAAGAAAGTGTTAGAAAGTCAAATTGTGCTCTTAAATTTCACTTGCAGTTCCTAGAACCAGGCAGAGTTGAAATGCAAAAAATAAGTGGGTTAATTTTGATGCTTCACCTGTGTATGAAACATTGAGACTAGGGTGGGGAACAAATCCACTTTTACCTCTCCATTTTTCTTCAGTTTTCACTTAATTGAAAACAAAAACCAACTGTGTCTCAGCAGAGGGGAGACCTGAAGGTTAAAGGGCAAATTCCGTTATACCACGGCTCTTTTTGGCATGCTGAATCTCAACCCATGTGATTAGAAACACTCACAGACAAAAGAAGAGCTTTGAGAACAGAGGTCAAAACAGCATCTGAATCAAGTCCTTTAGCAGATGATCACAAGACTATTGAAAAATGCACTAAGCAATGCAGCAGTTCTGTGTGTCATGTTTACACACAGACTTTCAGGCAAAAAGAAGAACTGGGTGGCATTTTCAAAGCACTTGGATTGATGGCAGAGCAGAAGCTTCATTCTGCAGCCTTCCTGGGGTGGCTCCTGTCTTATAGTGCCTGTCAGTCATATAAAATACAATGGTAGTATCCTGCCATGTTTTATGGGTAGAAAACCACAGTGCACAAGCTCAAATGACTTTTCTGAACATACACAGTGAATAAGTGAAAAGGTTAGGAGTCCCAGGACTTCCATCTTCATAAACTTTTCCTGATCTCCCATAAATTTTAAATAAGTCAGGTGGGGCTCAAGTGAAGTCAGCAGTGTTTTCCCCTGGATTCACAAACGTGTAGCTAAAATCCCATCAGCCTTGAGGGAGTTATATTATTGCTACTTACTCAGTGTGCAGCACACTGTCCAAATTTTCTTTCTGATCTTAGTGGTAATTGAAATGTTTGGAGGAGTCTTATCGTTCAGAAGTCAGGAAAAAAAAAAGGCTAAAATGCAAAAATAAAAGGACAGCGATGCTTAGCATGTAAGTGAAGAATTAATAATCCTGAATGCAACTCCCACTGTATATTATTCTTTTTTTAACAGTGGGAATCTTCAAATCTGAGCAGAAGAGTAGCTAGTTAAGAAGTTTTAAAAGAATTTTTTTAACCAACCAGCCTCTGCAATGATGATGAAGTTTTCTATATGTAAGTCTAAATACCTGCAAGAGAGGGAACAGTAGCTGCAACTTTATGAGACAGGCAACCTGAAAATATCTCTGCATCATTTATTTTCCTTATAAGAACTATCCATGGTCTTGGGTTTTCACTGTGCTGACTTCATCCAGGATGGACCTTGGGCAGGGAGTCAGGTGGGAATCTATGAGAAGAAGTAGAGCCCCAGGCAAAAACACCTCCTGCTGAATTCTGCTGGTAGGGGCAAGGAGATGTTGCTGATTTCTATTTGCAGTGTGGTAGCTCTCACCTTGAGTTGTGTGTGGACACACAAGAAAAAGTCAGTTCTGGTTTCGTGAAGCTTAAACTTCAAAAAAGATCACTACAGTTGTTATTTTTTGTACCACAGCATCTGTCCAACCCCTAACACCTTGATCCATAAGGAAGGGGCAAGGGAGGCTTTCCTGCTAGCAGCTATAACTGCAGCCTTTAACAAACGCTCCTAGAGGAAGGTAGTGTAAGACAGGTGAGGGGGAATGAAATGCAGGATCTCCTGGGGAAAAAACAGTCTCAGGCACTTTTCTGTACAGTTTTCAAGACAGTCAGGAGCTTCAGGATTAAATAAATCCTTTCTCCTCCCTTAAAGAATTGTTACTCTGCAACCCCAGAATTCTCCTGTAGGCAAATTTCAGACTTACTCAAGACACCTGGTCACAGGTATACTCTATTTATAGCTTGAAATTTATTTGCAGATGTTTGAACGCTCTAGGATATTTGTTTCTGGCTTGATCTACACTGTCCTTCAGTCTGCACTTCCACCAGCCTGGTTCTTCTGCTGGGAACTGGCAGGGGTTTAATTAAGGATGCAGAGATGTCATAGGGTATTTTTTGAAGTGATACCTTTCTATCACAGAAATCTTGTTAGCTAGTGAAAATTTTTGTTTCTAAAAAGAGAGACTTAACAAAAACATTCACTAGCCATGTATAAAAAACACCTCTCTGGCACACAGAAAACCCTGACCATGAAGGCATTGAGTTATATGGAGGCAGTGTCCTGCCAGTTCTTCTGGTATCTTGTCTCCAAGTGTGGCCACTGCTGTGACTGGGATTCCCAAAGGGGCAATTAGGAGAGCAACGTGCTGGGGCAGAGGTTCTGCTCTCCCATTCAGGCTCTCCAAGACCTTGCCTCTCTCCCACCTGCCAAAGACTTCACTGTCTTCTGCTAACTGGATGTTAGTTGCTTTGATTCGTATTTGTATCCAGTTTATTAGTTTTACATTCCAACAAGGCCTTGGCCATACTAATACTTTGCAAGAGTTACATTTCATGAATTGTTTGTTGTTGTTTTTTGATAAAGATGGTATTTTCTTTCCTCAGTTTTAAGTGTGCTGCTCTTTTAATTGCACCGATAGGATGATGGCTGTTTCTGTGTTTATCTCTGCCCGTTATTTTTGCATATTCATGTTTTGCTTGTTAGTTGAGGCCGCTCTTAAGAGATGAACTGTTCATAATGATGGCGCTTATTTAAGTTGATGTTGTTAATTTAAACCCTGAAAATACAGGAGCATATTTTGGATCATTTTTCTGTTGCGCGTTACCATACATTTGTGAAATGTGTATTTCACCTGCTGTCGTGTTCTCTGTTGATTGGGGCTGTTGGTCTCCTCAGCTCTTCCAGCTACATCTGTAGGGACTCAGCTGAGCACTGCACCTTCTGTCAGCTCCCTTGCTGGTCACCTCGTGGTCACCACCCATTTGGCTTTGATAGGACTTCCGGGTTATAATCCTGCTTTATTATTACTGTTTCTTCACCTAGATATGTTGTGATTATTAACTGTGCTAAAACTTCCACACCTGGTCTGAGGGCCAGCTGCATATGTCCTGTTTTAGGAAAGGAGGAGAAGCTGGAATATTTTGATCTTACTAATTAGTACATTTCACACCGATTTTTAGCTTAGTTTGTTGTAGAAGGCAGCAAAGGAACCCTTTGCTTTGACTCTTTCTGAAACATAAATAACTTCTACTAAGGAGGTGTTTCTATTTTCACAATTTCTCTTTTCATCAGGGTAGTATTTTATTCCCGGCACCATTTTGGCACTCCAGGCTGAGTGATGATACGCTTTTACTGTCGCATGGACAGATGGAGAAGGGAAATCAGAAGAAATGGCTGAGCCTTTAATTAGCTGTGCAGAGCCAGAGCATGCTTTTCCAGTGCATTGGGGGTTTTATATAGGGTGTGGAGACTCAGCCGCTCGATGGATCCAAATTAGCAAAATTGTGTATCCGCCACCAGGGTGTTTCTATGGTAACTGTCTCTCAAATCATATATACAAACAGACCTGGCAGGGGCTATTGCCTTCTATTTGGTCTGTAGGAAACCATCAAAAAAGGGGTGTTTTCAGGCTGAAAAAGGCCTTGTGATGTAATTTTTTTTTACATTTGGTGGTTGGTATAAGTTTTGGGATTACTGCTTAATGCTGGCACAATTCTGTGTTTGTGTTTTTTCACATTGCCTGGCTGCTGTTACTCCCTTTAGTTGTGAGAGTGCAGGAAACTCACACGGGGCTGTGAAGGCATCGTTACCAGGCTCATGCACATAATTAATATTCTATCTACAGCTACACAGGTAGGCCAAGTACTATATGTTTTTTATGATGAGAGACCAGATGATACATTTGTTTCTTTTCCCCTCATTCTTCTTCATAAAATGGGAGAAATCTGGAGGGCCCTCTCTCACCAGTGTACCTGGGAATTTAAGGGAAATTATGAACCTGATGAAATTAGTAGAGTAAGAACAGCCAAAGTGGCTGTGACTCTTCACCTAAGTGACTCTATAAGGTCTCTCTGCATGTTACTTTTTCTGGTGGAAAAAAATGAATGAATGATCCCTTTAGCCTACTGCCCTCTTTTTGAAATGTAGGGCAATTATTGTTATTTTTTACTCATCCAAAGTCAGGTACTGCTAAAGCATGGGTCATTTCAAGAGGTTTTTTTCTATGGCCAACAGCTCTGTGAGGACTCCTCTCTGTTTTGAATGAGATAAAGGAAGCTTGCAAGAGCCTGTACTAAATAATGTTTTTCATTTACAAGTATCTTGGATGTTTGATGAGTGGCAAGGTGCATAACAAAATTTGTCTGGAATAATTCCTAAGTTGACTCGTAGCTCCAAATGATACTGCCTCTCTTTGCATTGGACTTTCATGTAATGTACACAGAAATGCTTTGTAAAGGTAGATAACACTTAATATACCTGGATGCACAACTTTTCTCATTGCAGGCTTTTTACGTCTGTTCAGTGAAAATGGTGTATTGTGCATAAATTACAGGACTGACAAAAATGTGCTTTAACCTGTAGAATGAAAAAACATGTTAATTTTTGTTTTCTCTTTTTTCTAATCGAGCATTTGCCAAAAGCTCGGTGTGATTTATTACTTTCTTTTTAATGAATTGTTAAAAATGTTTGAAAAGGCATTAAATCTTTCTTTCTGCTATTAATCTGTAAAAGGGGAAGGGGATTTTAAATGGCCTCTTAGTATATTGCTTTATAAAACTGCTGATTCTAGCAGCACCGGAATAGGAATACATACTAATGTAGGAAACACCGAAGGCAGTCAGAGCCTCCTCCATTTATGGAAGAAAAGACTAATAGCTCCATTTTAACAAGGCTCTTAACACTTTGGGCCATCGGCAGGCATTGAGTGAGTGAAATTGTGAGAGCTCCTGTGTGCTAAAAGCATTGAAGTTCACCGTTTGGTACCCGGTTGGAGCCTTCCTGATAGAATTGTGCTCCCCAGCCAACGCCAGTTGCCATCTTGAACACAAACCAAGTAGCGCTGGCATTTTGACTGAGTGCACTAATGCTGCACTTTTGAAATGGCACCAGAGCATCATAAATGCACTTAACTCCCAGCTGGATACTTAGCTTTGCAGTGGCGTTAGGCAAAGTTTCTGGATTCGTGTTAAGAATGAAAGAAAACCTGTTTGTATCATATTTTATACTTTAGCAAAACAAGCTAGCAGAGGGGAAAAAAAACAGACTTGGTACTAAGATGTTAGCTTTGATTCAAGTAGTTATGCCACTGTAATCAGAAGGGGTGTGTTTAGTTAGATGATGTCCTCATGTTAGTAAATTCCAGGAGGAGGGCTAGACAGGGAAGACAGATCCCAGTTAGTAGGCAGATGAGGGAAAGGCTCTGAAGATTGTACCTGCTCTAAACATTTCTTTGATACAGAAGCCTTTCTTGTTAGCAGTGATAAGATTATGTATGGGATTTGAAGCTTCTTTGAGCCCCTGCCTTTCTTTTGTTGATTTTGGCATGTTGCAGCATCATGTGTTCTCTGCTTATCGTTTTGAGATGCATTGTTAGTAGCTGGGCTGCATAATTGATCTTCATCTCTAATTACTCTCCTCTCCACAGGTGCCTGGAAAAGGTCCAGATGGGAGCTCCTACAATCTTCACTTCGAGGGGGTGGAAAGGCAGTATGCATCCTTGCCCAGGTACAGCACCAAACCTCGTGCACACAGTGACTCACCCTCCTTCCGACGGGGAGGGAAAGCAGCCCACAGCTGTTGTCCAGCTCTAATGAGAGATTATTCTGCACTTTGGTCACCTTTTCCTGCTGATTTGCTGCCATTTTATATCTGTACTATTAATTTGGACTTTTGAATTTTTAAAAAAGCAGTTCTCTCATTGAACGTGTCAGCAAGAGTCATGATCCACAGGTAGAGAACATGACGTTGAGGGAGCTGGCTCTGCAAGAGTTGTAACAGGTTGTAGCAGGGCATAAATGACTGAGTTTGCAGTGATATAATCCTAGCTGGCATTGACAGAACGTTGCTGTGGAAAGCTTCAGCTACAGCTACAACTACAGCAGCCACAGCTACCAAAGTCCCACTGATGCTGCAAGGGCTGTCTGACTGCAGTCCTGTTCCATGAGAGCATCTCTGTGCTTTAACTGAATGCTCTGGAAATGTGAGTGAATCCTCTGAGGGCTTTTTTTAATTTTTAATCCTTATCAACTGAATGAAGAGTAATTCTAGTCTGAAACCAGTGGGGCATAACAAAAAGGAAGCATTTCAGGGATTTCAGCCCCGTTTCTATGGGAGTTCTAGTAGCAGAGTGTAACATAAATCAAGCCAGAAAGAGGAGTGAGAGGATGCTAGAAGAGATAGTGGGAGGCAGGGAGAGGAAAACAAAACCAGAAAAATATTCCCTCTTTAGAATTAGAGGGATAGGCAAGTCCTCCTGCTTCTTGGACCTACAGGCAGACTGATTTGTAAAAGCAAAGCAAAAATGGGGATCCATAAGCAAGAAGAGATTTTATTGTAGTGAAGTAGTGCTGGCATTTAGGAAATCAGTGAATTCTTTCTTTTCGCTGCTTCTTTTTCCAGCTATTTACATTCAAAGGTGTACACTGAAAGATTGATTGATAAATATGTAATGCTGTGTCCGTTTCTAGATGAAAATACAAAGAATATTTTACTTTTGCTAACCAGAATATAAAGGCCATCGCCCAAGACACTGTTGGATGTCTGTAGGTATTTTTAATGTATGTGGTTTCTAAACCAAAGGATGTGTCTGCAGTTTACTTCCTGCCTTCAAATGATATTTGTCAGCCATTTTTTCTTGGAGATGCATCCTGTGTAGTAACAGAGGCCTGCTTTCCAACAGTGTGTCTGGCATGTGTTTCCTGGCTGACTGTGGGTATTTACACTTCTGGGTAAATAGCCATCTTTTTTTACAGTCCTCCAACGCTCATGTTTCCCCATCATGTTTTTAGCAGTGATTTTTTTGCATGTTAGTTAGGTGTATTTTAATTTTGCACACTCTTTTTTTATTTATTTTGAACTTCCATTTTGTTGAGTATTTCTCTGTGGATTACAAGAGTAAATTCATAATTGGCGCCCAGTGTAACTCTGTATAGCAGTTTTGACATTTGTATATCATGTCTTCTTTTATTCATTGTCCCTTTAAGAAAATTAACTATATTTTTTCAAGTGTTGTAAAATGAAAATTTCCCTGTGAAATAGCTTCCATAAGACAGAATTGTTTTGATTTCCCTGGTATTCCTTCCAAACGAGAATGACCAGAAGTGAGCACTACAGTGCAGATGTAGACATGCCCTCGCTTTATGTAGTAACTGTTCTCTGTATCCCTTCTGTCCTGTTCCTTTCTAAACTGCTGCATCCTCTCTACAACCTGTGTTTTTGTGGAGTTTGTTTGGTTGGGTTTTGGTTTTGGTTTTTTTGGGTTTTTTTAGAGTAGATTTATCTGAATAAGATCATGAACTTTACAGTGTCGTTCCCCAAACCTCCATTTAACTTGCTGGAGACACAACTCTCCAGCTCCTAGAACAGTATTTGTGTATTTAACTGGCAGGAACTCTCCATTTAGAAAGTCATCCAAGTATTCCCTGAGCTTTTGAAGATCACTGTGAAAGTGTCCTTTCTCTCTGTGCCTAAGGAGATTATTCTGGAGAGTGAGGAGACCTGCACTTCAGCGGGGCTGTTTGTGCTTCCCAACCCAAACACTTAACACTGCTGCACGCAAGCCAAACTGTGTTTCCAGAGGGTTTCCACCCTGGCAGGAGCAGAGCTTTGGGATATCACACACCCTTGGGTGTGCCTACAATTCAGCAATCGGCTGCTGCTTTTTATACTTCAGTTTTGTAAGTTTTGCAGTTTCATGTTACTGCAGTAATTAAGCCCTAGCAGGCACAAATGACTAGATTGTACAGTGAAGTCTAAATCCAGACGAAGGGGATGCAGTCTCATTGCCAGCCACTAATGGAAATGAGTGATTTCTTTTGTTCTCATGGCTGGCTGCCCAGGAGTATAGAGGAATCCAGGTAAAAACCACCCATTTGCCAACCAATTCTCTGTGGAGGATCCATGAAAACTACTGTAATGAGCTGCATTATTTAAAAAAAAATTTATGTGAAAGAAACAGGAATGTAGAAAGAAATGAAGAGGTAGTATTTCCTCAAAGGAGTAGCTTTCTTCTCTCCAGCATTTTAGTATTAGTTCACAGTTCCCTGGCCTCGAGTTTATTGCCATTCTTTTGTGCTGTCCTCTCCTGTCTGTGGTGAGGCCACTGAGCCGCATTGGTACGGATGCCATATGGAGCTGTCTGCATACTTAGCCATTTAAGCCCAGTTTAATAAGAGATACTTAGAGAGGCTTCAGATGAGGGTTGTAGATGCTGGGAAACAAATTCCTGTTGCAATATTGTGTTGAGTCCGGGAGGATGTGACCTTTGCCTGCCGCTCTGGTGTGGCACACACAAGGAAGGAGAGGAAAGCGCTTGGACTGCAGCCAGTTTCACAGGATGAGGAGGGAGGAGGGGATCTGTGCTATGTCAAGAGTAGCTGGGACCTACACAGTGAAACTGTCCTGCTCACCTGGAAGCCACCAGGACTCATGCCAGTGTGTGTGGGCATGGACAAATTAAGTAAGAGAGCTTTGGTCTTCCTCCCCAGCAGACAAGAAGGAGGAACGTTTACCTAGCAAATATCTTTATCAGTGTTTGATGTCCCTGAGACACTAACTCATTCCTTTGAAAGGCATGCATCTTGCATAAAGTCAGATCTGAACATAACTGCTGCTGGGTTGTAAAATCCTAAGCTTTGAAGCATCATTGTGGCTTTACCTGTTTTTTGGTTTGGGTTTTTTTTCTGTTTTTCTCTGAAGCTGGTAATTTATGTCTACATATTACGGGCCAAATTCAGATGATACAAGTCTGTATTAACTCCACTTGCAGAATTCAGCTGTCAAGTGTGCTTGTCTTTTCAGTAGGTGCAGCAGCAAATTACTGTCCTGGTCTCACTGAAGTCAGTGATGTCCTTTTTTCCTTTGAGTGGAGGATCTGTTCCTGTGTAAGGTTACATGTTTAATTAAAAGGGGAAACAGGAGGCAGCAGCTTTTGGAGAAAGGTTTTCTGTCTGACTGGTCTAAGGAGTGGTGAGCTGAGCTACGTAGTTAAGTTTCTAGGTAAAATAACGCCAGCCTGTAGGCTTGCTTTGGAAATGTCTACAGAGGCAAACATCTGAATTAAATGATAAGTGGCTGTGGCAGGAGAGTGGCAGGTCTTCATCTCTCACTGCATTGTGCTGTTCTGTCTGCAGAAAAGCAGCAAAGTGGGAGAGACAGAATGGGAGGCTTTGCAAGAGAGATACAGTTCTTTGCACTCAATACTTATGTGTTGCCCTGAGGCTATTGCTAAGTAGTGCTGAGTAGTAGTATTAAGCAATGTTAAATCCTCCTGCTTAGGAGGAGAATGGCTTGATTCTTACACCTCTAAGCCTCTTCTTTCGGGAAGAAGAGCAGGACAAGGTCCTGGGAGCCAGAAAAACATTTGTATCTTTAAAACTATTTTTAATGCCTACTTTCTTGGTGTAATTCAGAATATTTTCCTGATGGAGCTATGGAACAGATACGAAGCAGCTCTGTTTGTTCGTAGTTCTATTTTTGAGCTTGCTTTTATGGAAGTCTGTCTTAATGTAAATCACAGTCTTGCTAACGGCAGCCTTGTTTGGAGAAGCCTCATGCTCAAGGCGACGTTCTTTTCTGTGGTGGTGGAAAAGCTGGCTGTGACCAAAAGCAGACTGAGAGACACTGAGGCAACACGCTGGTTGACGTGATGAGTGTGGATTAGAAAGCTCAGCCATCTTTCCAGGAAGAAATGCTGATTCCAAAGGAAAAGTAGTACTTCAGACTTTCTCTGGAATTCTCGTATTATTGAAGAACACATTTATGTCAAGAAAAGGGGGAGAGCCAGAAAGGCTATGAGAGCATTAGAAAATAACTGCTAGCAGGGGAAAATGAGTTCAGGCTGTGTGGATGGATTCAGCTGTATTGCTGTGGCTGGGACAAGACTGCTGAGGAGCTGCAATTTGCTCACGAGAATATCTGTCTTCAACGTAACGTGCCTCCTGCAACTGGGAAGCTTGGAAATGGATTGAGGAGCCAGCCTTGCCATACAGTGGCAATGGGTAGTCTTCCCATGCTGGAAGCTTCTCTTCAGGTTGACCATACAACTTGCACTTCTTCAAGCAGTAGCTGAAAGCAGCACACTCTCCATTTCTAGGTATGATGCCAGAAAGGACAATTTTGATCACCTTGCCTGAGTCCTCCAAGACTTTCTACATTTCTGCATCAAACTAAATTTCAATTTTGATCCATCCCATTACTTTTGCAAATGTATTTACAGAAGCATCTAACCTGGAATTAGAATGTCACATTATGGACATTTCATTACATTCTTTGGAGATTAATTGTTTTACTGCTTAAAGAAATTGTGCCTTTTTTTCTCCCTCAAAGTCTGACATTACTCAATTTCAGTTTCTAGATACTACAGTATTTTTTTTTGCAAGATTTTAAGAGCCAAGCCTGCAGAATCTCTTCCCTTGAGTATTTCTATGCAGAGATCATTTATGTTATGTTTTCACCTCCCTTTCAATAAATTAAATAGATTGAGCACTTAGGTCTTACACTGTAGAGAATGAAAACAGCATTGACTCAAGGGGCCGGACTACCCATGCAGTCAATTTAGGAGGTAGCCTCTAGAGTTGAGTCAAAAACATTTTGAGCCCTTTGAATCAAAAGCAACGTTTTGGTAATATCTGTGTCATGAACAGATAAAGTTCCTCCAACAGAAGAAATTGATTACTTAGCATGTTTCATTTGCTGCTTCTTGCACTTGAGTGTTCTTGCCTTTATTTTACTGAGTTTATTTCAAGATGCAAGATTTCTGTAATTTAATTGAATCCTGAAAACATCATCAGAAAGTGACTTGACACAAATCACGAGAAAAAGTTAATTGTCTATTAAATAAGACTCATCATTCACCATTGTCTAGCAGAATCTGAAATTAATATACTGACATTACTTAAATATGTATATGGTGTATTCTCTTGGTTAACAAAAAAGAAATCACAGTTTTAGTGCAGACTATAATTAGCTGTAAATCAACTTGTCAGAGCACTCCCAGCCTCTGGGAATTGACTAGCCAAGGACCACAGATGAAAAAGCAAGGTTTAAAATGAATTATTTAAATCAAAATTCCCTGCATGCTGATTTAAAGCACAACTTTTTTTTTCCTTTTTTTCTTTTTTCTTTTTTTTTTTCTTGGAATCACTTTGATTTAACCTACTCCATCACTTGTTGGAAAAAATCTCTCCTCTTTCTTGTTTTGTACGCTTCATCTATGTTCCTCCTTGGCACACAGCAGTTTGTTGCACAGTATTGGCACAGCAGTGCAGTCATGGTTCTGACCAGCACCTGAGGCATGTCCTGCTTGGTGTTGCAGGTGACACGTGCCATGCGGTGGCACAGTGGTTCTCTGTCCCATCACACAGCTGCTGCCCTGCCAGGTTGTCTGCCAGACACCTTCTTGGTGTTCAGACACTCTTTGGTACCAGCTCACCTCTCTTTTTCACTGTTCATTCATCAGTTGACTTCACTACATGGCTCTCCTGAAACTGAGATTTCCTGTATGTTTAATTGGCCCAACATGGTGCTTTACCGCAGACAGAAAGTGACAATGCAGAGTGCAGGGAATAAACACCATTGCTACCTTGCAGTTTTAGTTAGAACATTGTTCACCTGGTTAAAAAGACCGTCTGCAGATATGGAGGGGGCAGGGGTGCCAAAACTTTAATGGCAGTGAAATTATTTATCAACCCTGTCCAGAATTACCCACATCTTAGTCTGTCAGTGAAACCATGTTATTGGACATATGTTACACAGCTACAAGGTGAGCATAATATAATACCCAATATTTTTAGTAATGCCCAGGATTTTCCCTCCAAAGGGGTAGACACCAATGAAGAGCAGGTGGATGGGAAAATACTGTGTAGTTACAGGTGGCTGAATAAAGTCTATATCTCCCTCGTTTCTTATACTGATTGAAATAAGAGGAGATGGTCAAGAGGAATATTTGAGAACTAACTGTAAATAGTCTTTTTTAATTTTTGACCTAAATCATATTTTTTTAATATTCCCCCAGCGTAACTTCAAAACTAAGAAGACTTGAGAATTTGGTGTCTTAAACAGGATTAGAACTAAGCAGGGTGCCAAAATGAATGGCCCAACTAACTTCATCACCCTAGTCATGTGAAATATAAATAATATTCAAACAGTATATTCTCCGGTATACTTGATTATTAACTTTCTCTTCTGTTTTAATTACCTAAAGTGATATCAGTAATTCAGGGATATTTTTTAATATGATTTTTATCTTGACAGCTGTGCTTTTATTGAAAATGCAGCAAAATCTTATCTGTCTCTATCTTCCAATGTGGTGATCTCATTATAAATGAAATATATGTATGGTTTTAGTTGGATTTTAAGCACTGGCAGGTGAATTTAGAATCAGATTTAATGGAAATACTGGTCAAGGACCTCCAAGATATGTTGCAATAAACCAGCCAAAATGAAATACAGGCAAAGAAAAAAGATCATACTTATATGCTAGAGCCCAAGCTCGGGAACCAAGCTGATGTGCTTATTAAAAGATCAGCTTAAATCCAATTTCAAACAGTTCTAAGATTTAGCTAACTAACTTTTTTTAACACTGGAAGATACTAAAACTGATTGCTGTAGAAACTTCCCAGGCTCTAGGAGATGTCAGGGAAATGATTGCACTTCAAGGCCAGAGTGCAAATCTATAGCAGGACAGCAGATTTGTGACACAAACATGCGGCAGAGAGCTGGAAGCACAACTATTGCAACTTTTTCTGTTTCACCTCAGTTTCAATCCCTCTGCTCAGATGTGCCATGGTACCTAATATCACCTCAGTGCCATACGTGAAGTCTGAAGACTTTATTTCATATATGATGTCAAAATACGTTTGTCCAAAAATGTGCAGAGTTCATAAATAACCTGCATACAGCTTCTACAGGGAGAATCTCAGGCATTAAAAGCAGAGCAGGTAGGAAAAGGGTCAGTGTACTACAGACCTTTCAAAAATAGTCTCGTGTCTCTTAGGACTTGACTGAAAGAAGGAAAGAAATTTGTAAACAGGGTCAGAATTTCAGAAATCTCTGTGCTGAATACCAAAGGAAGGAGATTTAGTTGTAAAACATACCTCCAGTTTTCTAATAAAATAAAAATATCACTTGAAATGAACATGATGCCTCCATCCAAGCCAAATTAAGTCTAAATAATGAAAAAGTATACTTTAGAAAGTCAAAAAGGTCAAGGTTCATGACATCAAATCATGGATTGCAGCTGGCAGGCCACCTCTATAATTTCCATGGGAATAACTAAAGAAAATTGACCAAGGAAAATGTCTGTAACAACTGGGACATAGCTTGGAAAAAAAAAAAAAAAAAAAAAAAAANAAAAAAAAAAAAAAAAAAAAAAAAACACCACTAAAAGCCAGATGTCTCAAAAGAATACTTTGGAAGTGTAGAAGGAGGCAAACAGGGATGGGATTTGTCAATTTTCCTAATAAGTCAGTCAACTCCTCATAGCAAAAAGCCAGTTAATGCAATATGGAATAGTTTAAAAGTCAATTAATATTTTGAAACTAAACAGCCAGCCTTTTTGCAAGGAGATACTATCCCACGTAAATAAAAATACTTTCAAGTGTCACATTTACAGAAAACATGGATCTGGTATGAATTTTAGTGTATAATCAGGCATAAGGACCTCCCACTCAAACTAAGGGCACCAAATTCAGCTTAAAAATATGGGAGATGGAGGAAAATATTGCATTTGAACAAAAGGGCTTGAATTAATATTATAAAATTTAATGAAGTCTTGGAGACATTGCCTCAGAAAAGAAAGCTGTATTAACTATGCCTCCAGTGAGTAAAAGAACAAAACAACTGTTAGGGAACAAAATATTAATGAAAGAAAAAAGTGTCAGTACAAAATGGTTAGGTTGAGATGAAGGATCTGTGGAAAAAAGATAAGTGAATGCAAATTAAGAAGAAGATTAAATTAAAAACCAAAAGCATATATCCCATAAAATGAATCAACAGAGTGATGTGCTGAGTGAAACCTGGGGAATAAGATGTGTGCTCCAAAATGCAAATATATCCATTGCATTGTTAAGATGGATATTGAAACGGCTCAGGAGACCAGCAGACTGGGAAGCTCAGCTGGCTGCTTTGTAGGTAGGGATATTTGGAATAAAAATGTTGCTGCTTATGCTGGGTTGTAATTCATAACTCATCAAAAAGTGTGGACTCTAGGCTGCAAAGGTGAGAAAGAGCATTGTAAAAAAGACACCTCTGCTGCAGTTCTTGGCTTCGGCTTTCCCTTGATAAACATGTCTGGAGGTGCGGCTGAAAGATGGCTGTCAGCAAACCTGCTTTAAAAACACCTAACAAAGGAAAAATGTAGGAAGCCAGCAGTATCAGGTGTAAATATGTGTTATTTTTGAGGATGTTGGATCAGGAATTTTTGAGCAAGCTTCCTGCAGCTCTCATTTTTGTGCGTGAACCTCCTGTATGTTGTGTCACTGCTCAGCTATGCTCCTGTGAGCAAACAGCAGCTTTGCGGTGGCACCCTTTGCTCAGAGGCAGACTGCAGTTAGTTCTCCATGTCAGTTCTCAATTCCTTTGTCTCCATCCAGTCTTTTGCTTTGCAAAACAGACTCAGAAAAAAAGAAAAAGAAAATAAAAAGAACGACCAGAAAAAAACCCACACCAGGATCACAGCCCCACAGGACGGTGTTCTGTCACAATGGCATGTTTCAAGCTTCTAACAGCAAGCCATTTAAAGAGAGTCAGTTACAGGTATTCTTATGTACAAGTTTAGGAAAGAGGAAAGATTATGATGATGAATTGTATGTGGACAGTCTTAATTGCATGCTGCAAGGTAATGACAAGCTGTGAAATCCTAAGACCTCAAATCTAGTTCTGAGTTCTTTTACAAACATGTAGGGGACAGAGTCGTGAGCACTCTGTGTGCCACCCACCGAGAAATGAGAGGCAGGGTGGGGGAGATGTGAGGAGTGGAGAAACACAAGGGCAGCGTGCTGAGCAGACCTGCCTTTGTTTGTTATCCTTGGTGAAACCCTGCCTTGTGAGGAAAGGGCTTTTATATAAACTGGTGATTAAAGGAAAGAGGTATCTAATTTGGGATTAAGAGAATCACTGAAGAATTTAATAGTAAAAACAGTTGCTAGAGCAGCTGTTTCAACACAGTTCAGACAATTGGCAGCCAAACTGCTTCCATTTCATACGTAGGTGACATATTTAATTTCTCTGCACAGAAGTCTTAAACACATCAGGAGAAAAGGCTCGAGAGGGTTTTGTCCAAATGTCTTTGCTCATATTCACCAAAGGCTTTTTGTTGCTCTTTAAGTATGATGCTTTAGAAAGTTGTACTTTGGATGTGTTGATCCAGTTTGAGAACAGACAGAAATTTACTACTAGAGGCTAGTGTGAGCCTGGTCCAGAACCACTGCAATCATGGATGTGTTCCTAATGATTGCAGTCAGTTGAGACTGAAATGCAGCCACTGTTGGAGCATATTCTTTGATTTATTTGCTGTCTGGGTCAGTCTGGTAGTAACTTGACAAACTCTGATTACGTTTCTTCTTGTTTTCCCCCAGAATTCTGCCCACCAATGTTAGAAGTTTTTCTCCAGATTTTGGAGATCCTAGTAAAAGAAATATATCTTTTTGTGCTCTACATATTCTTCTTCAGCCTCTCCAATCTTATCACAGATATAAGTGAAATAAAATAGTCCTTAAAAATGAATGTGATTCACGGTTGTTGAAGAATTGCAAACATTCAGATCACTAGTGGTTATGGACCAGTAACTTTGTTAAGAGCAAGCATAGAGCTAAAACTCCTCTGGTACCCTGTTAGTGAAGATTAATTCCTGCTTTCTTAAGAATCTTTGCCCTCATCTCTAGGCTTGAAAAAGATGGCATTGTTCTAGCATTTAACAGTTATGCAAATTAGTACTGATTTTGTCATTTAGCACCTGTGCAAAATTTTCTACTAGAACAGTTCTTTCAAACACGGCATAAACAGAGCATAAGATGCACAGTGATACTGTTCTTTCGTGGATGCTTATTTGGGAAGATCTGCATGAGCCATTGAGCGTCTGTACCACAGGTAAAGATGTCATGGATATGCCGGAAACACAGCAGCAAAGCTTTGTAGGCGTGTGGTTAGTCTTAAATAGCACATAGGCCACTAGGCAGACTTTCAGCAAGCTTTATTTTGAAAACATATTAAATACCATAATGCATATGCTAAAAAACTTAACCGCATCTTTAGGGCAATGGTAATGTCTTTGCTGTACTCAAACTCTTTGTCTGCCACACATAACTTAGGCTGGATGTGGAGATATTGACACAACTCATACTTCTGTTGGCTTCTGCCTGGTAATGCTGTGGCCTCCACTGCTTCTGTCCTCTGTTCTGTGTGAGCAGATGGGAGCCTGCAGCTGTTTGAATAAATATTAGTTTTAAAGAATTATGCTCCTCTGATTAACCATTCAATGAGGGGGGAAATGGCAGGGGAGAGAGCACCTAAGGAATCTCTCTACTTCAGGCCTCTTGCCCAAAAGCATTCATTTAAATGTTTGAGCAGTGATGAGGTGAGGAGTTATATAAACGGGAAGCTGTTCCTCAAATCACTATCTTCTCTCTGCATAGAGTGTAATTGATAGCTTATGTGCTTGCAACAGCTGAAAAAATAGAGCAGAACATGCAAACACATCCACTGTATAACATACGTGGGAAGCAAGTGGAGGAGAGTGTTAACTTTAATAGAAAGTGAATTATCTGCCATTTTTGTTCCACCCCAGATGTAATTCAGCAAGGAGATTGGATCTGTGCACTAGATAGTGTGAGACAGTGCCTTGCAATTTGGCAGTCAGAGTTCCATCCAGAGGGCAGGAAATGTGTGAACAAAACCCAGCCCAGGTTATCAAGCAAAACCCCAAGCCAACAGGGGTCCTTGGATATTGAATAGCTGGCACTTTCCTTCATTTAAAGAAGAAAAATAGCTCTTGTTTTAGAGGTGAAGGGAGATGCTTTGAGAGCAGTCTGTTGTAGATCATGGCAAAATCTGGCAAGAAAAACCAATCTCAGGGTGATTTCTCACTGAAAATCCATGTGACTGGCTTTTTGTTAGATCTAAGTGCTAGTGCACTGCTATATATATACACACCCATGAGTTACCAGGTTTTGGACCCTCATTTAGCATTTTTGCTATGAGTTTTGGTTCGATCTGAGATCCTATGCTTTAAAGAAAAGGCATGTTTGTTTACTGAGAACTGAATTGTCTTCAGTTTAGAAAGAATGTATTTTTAGAAGAAGGGTATGGCCACAGTTTCTCCCCTTGTTTTGCTTTTTTAAGAGGATAATAGTGATACGCTCTTGAACTGAACTCAACCAGCCAACACAATAGCAGGGACAAAGCATGTAGGAAAAAGGATGCTAACAGTCCTTCCTCCAAAGATGCTCAAACAGCAAACACACTTTACAACTGTACATTCAGCAATGAAAGATTTCCAGAATCAGTTAAAAGCTTTGAGGATCCCAGTAGCTGTGCTCAGAAAACCCATGTGACTTTGCTGTGCATAGACTTCTGGTAGGCTTCTAATTAGCTTTGTAGGGGTCTCTGAAGGCATCTGGGTTTCTCACTGACTCGGGAATTAGGCTGAATTTAGGCTGCCTGAACATGCCAGTGCTGGGTGTGAGCATTTTTGAGCGTTTCTGTATGGATCTCTTTGCCCCTCTGGAATGGCAAGCGGGAGCAGCGCGGTGGGACAGGCTGTGCTGCGGTACCGACTGCACCGCGCTTTGTGGCAGAAAGCACAGAGCAGATCGGCTTAAAACGAAAGGGAATTTAAAAAAAATAAAAAAAGGCAAATTCAATTAGTCGTTTGAAATTGAGTTGGGGTTTACAACTTGAATTTTTAGGCCCAGATCCATCAGAGCACTTAAGCACCTGCTTTACCTTGAATGCATTTTGCTTTTCAATAGCAGTTATTTGCCTCGCTATCAGAGACCTCCAGGAAACCTGGGCTTAAATGGATGTTGTAAAGGATGAAGGAAGGATGGCAGACAGGCAATGGTACTTGGAGAAATTTCTCTTTGTCACTCCCTAGACCTTATGTGGTTTAAATAATGCCTCCTTAATGCAACTCTTTGTGTTACATACCCTGTAAATAATGTCAAGAAAGGTTATTTAATGATAATTTGACTTTTTCTTTGAAAAGACTTGTTACTAATATTAACCTGAAATCTCTTTAGTATTATTGAGGGAATAACAACCTTAATGTCATTTTGGTTTTGATTTCTTTGTATGAAGGGGTGGCAGCTCTCCCTTCTCTCTCATGACCAAACATCTGAAGCTCTCCTTTTGAGAGATTGCTGCAGTGGTACTTGGTCTTACAGAGATTTCATCAGAAACATTTCCTTTTTAATGGACAATGGAAAATGTTCAGCTGTCCATTATTACACTTCTTTGTACACAGTCTAAAAATATAAATGGAAATTATAATTACATCTGTAATTCTGAGTCCCAGCTGAAATCACTTTAATCCCAATGTGAGGGGAAAAAAATCAATAGAGAACCCTTAACCCTGGTCTTTTCCTCCTTAGATATTTCATTTTCAGTTGTACTAGTTTATACCCCGAGTTTTATAAGTTTTTAAGGGACTTTAGTATACAGAGACTATTTTGCATCCTCAAAATGGTATTGCTGCTTGGTGCTTTTCTGATTTAGAAACTGTAATGATGTTCTTGAGTAATGGGTTATGTTGTAGCTGCTTGATATAATATGTTTCTCTCTTTTACTTCTTGATCATTAAAAATAGAGGCCTTTGAAATGTTGCAAAGTTCTTTTAAAGAAAATTCTATTTTACTGGTAGTAGAATCACACATCTTTTTTTTTCTTTTTAAGAGGAACTGAAGTCAGCATTAAAGATTTAACACTGAGGTTTGGAAAAGACATCTTTCTCAACTCACCACAGGCTCTCTCTACTCTATTGTGCCTTTTTCCTACCGGTTTCCAATAGTAGGTCTGTCAAGGTTAAATATTATCATGTTTGGGGTTTTTTGGTATCAACATCTGCAAGTACAGAAATGTCATCAAGTGTTTCGTGTTTCTGAAACTTTCACCTTTCTGCAAAACCAGGCTTAGACCAATAGTTGCTTTTGTTTAACATCTGAGGAGGAAGGGAGAGGCTCTTCTATGCTGTAAGACCTTTGCAAACTATCATTTGCTCACGAATTGCAGCTTCCTCTGAAACATCTGGTTCTGCTAATAGTCCTAGACGTGATGCTGCAGATTAAGGCGCATTCCACTACATTGTCCCAGTTGCCACACTGTTAATGATCATGGATCTAACATCCACAGAGCAGAGGTGTGTTCTACTTGGCAGAATGTCTTGTTTCTTCCTAATTGCATGTATACCATTTTCTAGAGCATGGGCACTCAAAAAGTAAAACATAAATTAGCAGCGTTCTGGTTAGTCTTTTCTCTGAATACCTGAAAGACACAACTGAAAAGGAATGTTTCCACTTGAAGTGAGGCATTTCAGCAACCTACATTTAGTACCCGAGGTATTTATTTGCTGTCTAAGGGTGTCAAGCCTTAACTTCCTGATTTCATTCCAGGATACAGATGTTTCATTCTCTCCCTGCCCTCTCCTCCCCTTTCAGATACCATTCTATACAAAAGCCTAATCCAAAGATCATTGAAATGCTTCCATTGGCATCCAGAGCCTTTGGCTGGGGCTGGATGAGGCTGAGGCACAATGTTCTTCATTGCATTGATGTTATTCCCTCTTCTCAGTCTGGTATCTAGGCAAAGCACAGATGTTTTTCCGTTTTACTTCCCCCTGCAAAGTATCTTGATGGGTTTTTTATGAACTTGCCACTTCAAGTCTATCACATGGCACAATCTGAAAATACTTGGAGAGATATTATAGTAGTGACCTTTATTGTTCATTAGTGAATCAGCAGCCTTGCTTACTGTGGCTTTAAATGAGCTATATAAATTGGTTGTTATTTTCAATGATGATTCCCTTGATTTGAACATACTAGAGCAAAGATAATTGATTGATTCATTATGTAAAAGATTGTTTCAAGTTAGAGGGTGGTTTTATTTCATTTTTTTTCCCAGCCAAATTGAGACATGCTGTCTGGAATCTTGGCCAGGTTCTTACCAGGTTCATATCAGGAAGCACTATTGCTTCTCTGTTTCTCACTGATTGCACATAGCAGCCTTTGTGAGTGGAGTAGGGGTGCCTCTTTGATTGTGGTGCTGTTCCTTGTAAAGCCAGCTGAAGCTGCTGACAGTATGGTGTCCTGCGTGTATGACTTTGTTGCACATCTTTGATACATGATGTGTGTGTGTTTTCAAAAGAAATTAAGTTCTATACCAGGTAGTGCTGTCCAAAGCCTCTCTCTGTCTCAATGCTGGCTTGCTCCTACCCTGTATTCCAAGTGTTATGCTATCATCTCTGTCAGGTACCACTAATTCCCAGCTATTGGCATTGCTTTGCCAAGGATGCAGTGTTTTGGTGTGTCTTTAAAGCATTTTTTTCTTTCTTCAGCTGTGTGCTCCTCTTTCAGCTTCAGGATCCTGATGTCTTCTGTTCTAGACACATGACTAAGCTGATAGAACTGTTACAACAGCCTGTACTCTTCTCTAAAAGGTTGTTTTGCTCTAAGGTCTTTGCTGTTGCAAATTTTATCTTGTTGTCTGTCATGCAGCACAGCGTGCAGATGGCACAGAAGTTTGTTTAGAAGCTACAAATCTCATTTATTTCAAGTGTTAGGGGGGACGCACGTAGATCAGGGACATTGGTGATTGCACCAGTTCACAAAGAGCAAAGGAGGCTGCATACCCAGGGACCATGCGAGTTAATCCTGATGTGGGTGAATGGTGCTGCCCCAGACCAGGAATGCGTGGAAGAAAATCACAAAGATCTGATGATGTCTCATGTCATCTGGGACACCTTGCTGGCACTGCCAGGGCTGGTGCTGCTGGCAAAGAAAGCAAAGAGAACAGTAGCCAGGCCAGGAGGAGACAGTGGTAAAAAATATGATGGGCTTTAGGAATCAAAGCCTAGGCCCTGCTGAAGGAGACAGAGAGGACAGCGGGGGCTGTGGTTTCTTGTGCTGTTGTGCAGTCCGCCCATCTCCATCTTGTGGTGTATCACGATGGCCTCTGGCTTCCAGATTTGCTTAAGGAAACAACGTCCAGCAAATTAAATAGGGAAGAACTGAGCTCAGATGTGTATGGAAGTCAGCAGTTATGCTGTCTTCTTCTGGGAATGGAACATACTTGTGTGTATCTGTAGGTGTTAAAGCCAGTACCATATATATGAGTAAAAAGTCCACCTGTGCCCGTAAAGCAGCTGGGAGCTGTATTGTGTATTTCCTCCATGCTCAGTGGTTCAGGTCTCAACGCAGCCTCACAGTGATGTGTTTTTTTGGTAGTGGTGCCATGTGTGTGTGTCTCATTCAGGCACAGCTGTTCTACAGGACATCTTGAGGGGGTGTTTGCAGATTCTCATCTGTGTCTCACTTCTCCAGAATCTGCTTCTGCTCCCAGGATCTGGCGTGCCAAGCCCTCCTCATCTGAGCAAGTCAACAGCCTGTCCCAGACTGCTGCCTAAGAGAATGGCAGGGCTTTGTAAATAAAGGAAACAATTGAATGATAAGTTCACACTTCAGCACGCTGCTTAACAACCTGATAACAGTTAATTACATACAGTATTTTTAAATGCACAACAGGGAGATAGCTAGTGCAGAGGTGGAGCACAGGCCCTTGGGCCTCACGACCGAAGGTTGACCTCTTACTACCCATGCACCTAAAGAGACTGGTGGCTGCAGCTCCGAATGCCACCACTTCTGAACTTTTACCGGCCAGCAGTGATTCAGGGTCATGCCCTTGACGTGTCCTCAGCCGCAGGTAAGGGCAGGGAGAAGCTGTGCTCAGTCCCAAAATTTGTGTGTCCTGCTTCGAGAGCAACCTGTGAGCTGGCAGGCAGAAAACGTGGGGTGGTAAACCAGGGCTGTCTCCAGCAGAGCAGCGGGTAGAGCGTGTCCAGTCGGGAGTCGCTGCGCTCCCGCAGCCGCGCTGATGTTCGTGTAACTGCAGGAGCTCTGCAGGAAGGAGCCAGCATAAACACAGCTGGAATGGGCGCTCCCGGCCGGCTGCGAGTCACAGCAGCTGCACTCAGCGCTACCGCTCCCTGGGCACCGGGTGGGGCGTTTCCGTCTCTCCCAGCCCGGTGGGATTGAGGGGTTGACCCTTGTTATTTAAAGCACAACTTCAGGACATCTGCTGTCAGAGCACCCGCAAAGTTTGTGACTTAATGCAAGTCTAATTAACTGATTTGCCTCTCCAAATCTGGAGATTTACACACTTCTGTAGAGGCAGCTGTGAAGTTATAACTTCAGCTGTTTATCATGCCCTGAGCCTTTAAATCTCAATTATGCAAGGTGGTGTTTAATGGGTGGCTGGAAAATGGGTGGTTACCAGAGTGTTAATGGAGTGCAGCAAGCCAGGAAATGTATAATCTAATGCCTGTATAGAAATGAAAGGTTCTAACAAAAGAAAATATTGGGGGGGAGGATGTACTTAGAGGCTGTTTGTGCTGTTTAGGAGAAAATCAGTACATGAGCAGTAGGGAAACAATGGGGACTGAAATACTGCCTGAAGAAAGAAATAAGAGCTGCTTGTTTTTAAGGTCCCTTTCACCGCCCCCAAAACAGCCATCCTTCTCCCGGTCTTGAGTTTTGCCTTTGTTGCAATGGGGGAAAAAAAAGAATGATACGTCGCAGTGAGTTTAACAGAATGTCTGGACCAGAAAGAAACAAAATGAAGGAAAAAATAACCTGCTATATATCCCTTTTTTACTGAAGCATGGTTTTACTACCCAGTTTGTGCCATTGGAGGCAGAATTGACAGCCATGCTTCATCATGGCAGTGGGAGAAAGTGCTGCAAGGGATGCTTTAATTTAAATGAGAAATGCTCTAAGAGAAAAAAAAACCTAAAAGCTTGGTAATAACGTTAATAACCACTTCTTACAGGTTTTTACTAGCCCACTAAAGATCAGACAGCATGTTAAGGTCCCAGTGGCTGAATAGTAAAGACCTGGGCCCAGATTATTATTACTTAGGAAGATTCTTTTAATGATTTCTGTTATTAGTTGAAAATCATTTGAATAGTACAGCTGAATGGTCACCATGCTTTAAATTCATTTCAAATGAAAAATGAGAACAGGGTAGAATTTGGGTTTATGTATTTCTGAAAGCACAAAACCAGTGTGGTGATTTTCACAGCAGTAGTGCTGTGAATGGGTAGGCAATGGGCTGAGGTTTCTCTGCTGGGGAGGAGCTCTACTGGAGTGTGATCAATTCCTTCTGAAAAGCAATTTTGACTATGGCAGCAGAATTTCTTTTAAATCAAATTAAAAGCTCCTAAACCACCACAGACTCCTTAATTTCTACTCTGATAACCTTCAAAACAGCAGAGACCTCCAGTAGGGGTTAGGATGAGGCAAAGGGATCCAGACAGCATTTCTGGCTTTTGTGCTGCTGCTTCACTGAAGCCCATGTTGGGGTCTTGCCTCTGCATCTCGACCCCTTCTCATGGATTGCCTGCTCTTGAGGGAAGCAGCTGGCTGTTCTCAGGGCAGGGACAGCGGCATCCCCCATCTCTTGGGAGTTGCTACAGAGTATGACAGTGCAACTATTATCATGGCACAGTTTTCACTTCAGCATCTCGCTTCAGTGGTGGCAGCTCTGCTCATGTTCAGTACTTTTTTGCATTAGTTTGAATTTGCATTTAAATGCAAAGTTCAACTAAGAAGCCTAAGCAGTTGTTTCTCTTGCTGGCTTGAGAAGTGTATGTCCTCTAAAAAGAAGTTTTCTCCACTCCAGCATAACTTGGTCAGCTTCTTCTTAGAAATGTGATTCAAAAGACCAAAGGCCAGGAACTCTTTTAGTCTATAGGAAGAGCTTTTGGTCCCCACTGATCTGCAAAACAAAAGACCAAAGGGATCTTAAAATCTCAGACAGGTCTCTCCCCAGCGGAGCATGGGGGTTCCTGAGCAACAAGCATGACTGCTTAGCATTGAGAGTAGGTTACCAGTGCCCAGAGGTCAATGACTCATACGGCATTATGTTGTGTTGAATAATGAGTAACATCTGAAATGACACATGTTGTAATGACTCGCTACTTAAAGTACCAATCTACTTAAGATCCCTTTAAGCTCGAAGAGATCACAGAATAGCGATGTCTTGTTCAATAGGTGCTGCTTTATTTTATGCCTTCTGGTAGAAGAGATGTACCATGCCTGAGAGCATATGAACAAAACAAGTGAGGAATTGAGTAGGAAGGATTATTGCACTAGTTGTTTTGAATGCTTTTTGGGCATTTATAGAGCACCAGCTAGCATATTTCAGGTTTTGTTTTTGTTGATTCGAGGGTTTTAATCCTGGTTGTCACAGTTCCTATATTTGTAGGTTGGATTTGGGAAGGAAAGAAAGGGGAGCTTTGCCTGCAGGATGAGATTATCAGAAACTGGTCTGAGATTTGCTGTGGAAAATAAACTAATGCTGGAGCAAAGCAGTAACACTGTCTTATGGTTTGGCTGCGGATGGGAGGGAGTTTAATTAAACGGCTCTCTAAATTCTGGTGTTAACCAATCTGTGACATAGTTTGTTCCATTAGGGATTGAGAACAATCTATTTTCCTGCATAGAAAATAAGTTGTTCACGCTGTCATAAGAAGTCTTACCTAATCTTACAGTAAAGTTTTAAACCTGTCAGACACTGCTTGCCTGTCTTACAGTTGTTCCTGCAGTCTGCTCTGCTGCATGGAAAGCTAGTATGTGACTAAACTGTGCACTTTGCCTTAGCTGTAAAAGCAAGTGTGACACCTCAATGTCTCCAATTGCTAAGACTGGCCCAGGGGGTCGCTGGGGCCCAACACCTCAAAATGTGGCCCTCTGCAAACAATAAAGAACTCAGTTCTCCAGCTGCTTTAAGGCTGGACTTCAACTAGAGAAGTATAAATATGTCTGTGCACTTACCTGCTGGGATTATGGTGCTTTAACTGTTTCTAAATATTTTAAGCTGTGATATTGGAGAGAGAGAGAAACTGCATATAAATTCTTATATTCAGGCCAGTTAGCACCACTTTAGACTTTGCAAAACTGTACACAAAGGAGGAGAATCCGGCCTGCCTGCATTGCATCTGAAATGTATTGCTCAGATTTCAAACAACTTATAGGGACTCATCTTTCTCCAAACCAAATAGGAATTCTTTAAAAAGGGAAGAGAGATTCTTCCACTCTTACACCCACCACTCACACACACACACCCCCCCACTTTGAAATGCAGGTCATGAAATGATCATTATTTTTATGGGTTTGCAAAGCCTGTAGAAGTCAGGGCTGTGTAATATACATTGCAGAGTGTTCTGCTAATCCTGTCTGACCGCAGTCGTGCCTGGCCCAAGGAAGAGGGTCTGGTAACTGAAAACCTGACACTGAAGGAATTCCAAACACAGTCCTCAAACTAAAAACAGCTCTCTCTGCATGGCATGTGCTACATGAGAGCCAGGGATTGTATTCGTTTACGTTATCTGATTTTTCAGCCTTGTATTGTTGATAAAAGAACAGGAGAAGGAAGCACCGCCACCAGCTCAGCCCATAAATAAAGTGTGTATGGTGTGTTTGAGGTTAGTGTGACATTGCTAGACATCTGCCTTCTTCTGTGGGGTACAAGCCTCCCTTATAGACAGCAGCCACTGAGCACTTCCTTGTGCAGCAGATTCTTCCCAGCACTACGATACCAAATTTGATTCCCAGTGAATTTTAAATGCAAACCCTTTCTTTGGCTATGGGAAGTATTGATCTGAAAGGGCAAAGCATATTTATTACAGGATTATCTCACCTATTAAGATACAGAGACCCACCTTAATGCATTTCAGTGATTTCTTTGAAATTTGCAGTGATTTGAAATTTCATTAATTTATTTATTTCACATTATATGCATGCTGAATATTAAGCAACAGGAGTTCTTAGAGCCACTGACTACAAACAGCACTGCAGTATCTTTAATACTGTATCTGGAGAGATAGGCACTACAGGGTCGTTCAGTTAATTGTTTTTAGTGTTTGGTGAGAAGAGCTTTATAAAGACACAGTGTAATGTATTTGATACTTCAAGATTGTTTGTTTGCATAATTTAATTCTTACATCAGCTTCTCTTTTCTTCTTTAAAAGTAGATCCTCCTGGCTGAGAACAAACATCACAAAATCACACTGCATACAATGGAGTTCTTCAGTGAGAATTTGGACACAGATAGGATCTTGTTGCTTTCTCCTGTTCTTTAATCACAGCCTGGGCTGTCTGATGCCATCACCCAGAGTCTCTGAATGTCTTGCTTAGACATGAAAGAGACTGCAGCCAAATGTAGGCTTTCCATTTGCTACTTAGTCTGTGGCTGTCTTTGAAGTTTATTTCAAGAAGTACTCTCTAACAAAGTAAGAAGGCAGGTTTTCATGTGAGATTATTGCAAAATATTCCCTCAGCAGCAAGGAGGAGATAGTGATGTAAGAAGAGAGCATTCCCTTCCTTGCTTTTTACCAGGTACTAAGAGGGTGACCTCTGTGACTCTCCCTATAGAACAGAGGGAAGAAAAACCCTTTGTCACAATGAAATCCAAGCCCCCAACGTGATGGGGCACAGCACGAGCAGTTAGACCTTCATTTTGCTTTCCTTTCCTTTCAGATAGCCCAAGCACATATCTCCAAGGATGTTAAAGGTGACCTGCAAATGGAGGTTATCAATGAAATGCAGTAAACCTGAAATGTAATAATTTTTTTTTGTGATTGTTTTTTTGAAGCATCAGGTATTTATGCCAGTCTACTCTGTAAGTTTTTCCGCAGCTGAAGAATTACTAAAATGGAGGTTTAAAAAAAAAAAAAAAGGAACTGCAGAAAGCAAAAAGTGTTTAGATAGGGCTTTTGAAACCTTCAGATACTGTGACTAAATAACATTTTGGGTAAAAGAAGTCTTTCCTAAGTATTCCAAATCCTGTGGTTCAGTTTTAAATAAACCCAGAAGCTCTTAAAAATTCTGCAGTAAAGCCAGAAAATGCTATAATATTTGTGCTTGGAAGATAAATAAAGCAGAGATAGAAAAACAAGCCTGCTTTAGCCTTTACTTCACATAGAGAAAATAACAACATGTTAATTGAATGCCAGTCATAAGTTACCTGCTTTACTTGGACAAGGCTTTTTTGTGCTCTTAATGCTCAAAATGGATCACAGTTGTTAACTGCTGAATCATTTTAAAAGATAAACTGGTAGAGCTGCAAACCAGCGTATGAAGAGAAACACGTTCACAGCCGCCTGTGTGTGATCTGTAATTTCTTTGCAGGGGAAGGAAGATGAGACTTTGCTTCCTCAAAATAAAGCAGACATTTTAAGGGGCACCTTGCTCATGACATATTTGAGGAGTGTTTTCACATTGCCCAACCAGTTTCACTCCTCTGTGGAACCTGGTGCTTCTCTCTCCTTTCCATCAATTGCTTCCTACAGCAGCAGCCTCTGCTTTCAGCTAGACCCACATCCATAATGCCCTTTCCAGTGGGACCCAGCAGAGCTGAACTATCAGCAAAACCAGTTTTTGACCTCTGAGATCAGTTCCTTCCCAGGATGTTGTGTCAGTTTCCCTGCCTTCTGCCTGCCATTAATTGCACTGTATCCCCAGGTCAAACAACTGGCCAAAAATCTGGAAAACAGCTGACAGTCAGAGCAGCTCCTACCCAGCATGTCCTCTCAGAGGGCACGCTCCTGGCCTGGTCCTTTTGAGTGGCTGGACCTGCTTGACTCAATTTGTGGATTTTTGATCACTCCCCTGGGTCACTGATTTTCCACTTGAGGTTATTGGTTTGACCCCCACACCATGGGTCACTTGGGAGGTGTGATATGGCCCTGTGAACTCTGAACTCATCAGAAGCCAACAAAAACAGTGAGAGGGAGAAGAATTTCATTAGGACCTCCTCAGAGGTGGCAGCGTCTGCCGAGGGAAGAGGTAGGACTTGTTTTCGTTCTTGCAGAAACAAGCCCAGCATCTACAAGGGACTGCTGAGTAGAAAGTGTTTGATTTGGTTTGGATTGGTTTGGTTTGTTTGGGCAATTTCTTTAAGGATAAACAACAGCATATACTTTTACACCGTAGGCTGTCGAGTGAGAAGGCTGTTGGTTCAGAGGATCCGTCCTCTTCCTGCTGGGAACTGCCCTCAGTGTCCCAGACTTACTGCTAGTGGTGACAGCATTTCTGCAGCCAGAGCTTGGTATTTGCAGTTGTTTCTTCTACCTTAAAAACATTAACTTTCTGATGGTTAGTTTGTCACACTTGAGGAGGGAAGGGCAGTTTTTTCCTGTTTTTTAAGACTGGTCAGATAGAGGTTCATGGAAATTCTATAGGCTGGTTGGTTGCACTGTGAGCAGCTCCCTGAGAATTACCTTCACCAGGCATGGGTGGTAGGTGGGGAAGAATGAATCCTCAGGAAATAACTTGGCTTCAACATGCTGTGCTGGTCATAAAAGGGGAAAAAGTGTTGTCACTGTAGCTTGTGTATCTGCAAGTGTAACACCGCTGGGATTGCTAGGGGAAGTGAGCTGGAGAGTGTGGAGCAACCATGAGGAAATCTTTTGTGAAATTTCTCTTAGTCATGCTGCCCAGAGTCAGCCTTTTGGACAGTTACCAGTGTTTCCCAAGGTCTTACACAGGCAAAAGTTCTGCTAATCATTGGCTAGATCACTGCTTGTATTATCCCCAAGGCTGCTAAAATAACTCACATACCTTCTGTCTTCCTGAGGCTTTCCTAGAAGGTTCGTGTGAAGTGGGTTCCTGTCAGGTCTCAGTGTACAGCCTGTCCAGGCATGACTCTGGGCAAGACACTCAGGAATTACACAGCCTATGGGTGTTTTGCCCTCCGAAGAAGGAAACTGGTGCTGACAGTGAACAACTTGGGGTTTTATCTTTTAAAGAAAGATTTTTCTCTTCCCACATGTTCTCCTCCAGTTTGTCTACACAACCACAGATGGTGTTAAGCTGTAAGTGGGGTGATGGTGGATTTAGTTTGCTAGGAGAGGTAACAGCAATGGAGATCTGATGGCATTAGCTCAGGCGGCTTGGGGCCATTCCTCAGGTCTGGCACGCTTTGATTGCTCAGGCCCATCTTCACTGCACAGTCCTGGGCCAGAGCAGCCTAAGTGCACAACCCTCTACACAGTCACAGCTTCTGTGGCAGCAGTATAACACTGATTCCTAAAACTGGACTGGCTGAACTTTCCTGGAAACAACTCTTTTGGCTGGATGGCAAAGCTCACCCCTCTTGTTTCCTGTACCTTGCGGACTCCTGGTGTCAGTTGAAGCATGAGTTGTGTACTGAAGGCTCAGTATGTCATGCTGGTGGCTCAGTCCTATTCTCAGCCATCATTTTTGGTGCCAATTCATCTTGAATTTGTTTTTTTAGAGTAATTCAATTTGCAGTTAGAGCTCTGTCCAAAATCTACCACTGGCTTTTCAGTGAATTCTGGATTAGGTTCCAAGCTCAGTCCTTTTTTAATGTGATCCATGAGAATTTCATTGATTTTAGCTGCTGACGAGACCGCCTTATAAAACAAATGTACAGGATTTTGAGCATGATCCTTGTATTAAAAGGTGATGGGTGTAGGTTTGACATTTGTTCCTGTTGGTGTGCTGCTTGACACAAAGCAGTTCCTACCATTGCAGAGCCTTTTATGATTGGAAGTACATTTTTGTGCACAGAGGCATTAAAGCTGAGTGTGGTGGGACTGACTAGTGAACAAGCCTTCATGCAGAAGTATGTGGAGCAGCTCTTTGGCCTGCTCTGGAAATTAGGCTTAGGCAAGGCGTAGGTGTGTGAGCAGCGACAGTAATTGTCTCAGTACATACGGTTAAGAGTGGTTTGGTATCTCAGAGGGTGGCTTCAGGCCCTTCAGCACTTTGTCTGGACTGTCTCACCAGGAGGTGGGGGGGGAAGCTGGGAGTGCCTGTCTTTTATAATGTTCTGTTTTTAAAGCAGAAAGTCTCTGGGGATCATAGGGTCCTAAAAGTCCAAGGCCTGGAATGCTTCCTTTTGCTCTTTCCATTTTAAACAGGAAACATTTGCACTAAGTTATTCCAGGAGGAGAATTGTAGGTTCATTTCAAGGCAGATAATGTTTGTTCATTGCCTGTGTCCGTGATTTACCCCATGGGCTTAAACGAGTGCAGCAGAAAACCACATGTTTTGTTTTACTACATGTTAAACAAGTTCCAGCGGAGTCTGGGAGCCCAGGTTAAGAAAGAAGGAGCATGCTTGTAAAATCTGCGTGAACAAGAGAGTCATTGACAAATTTTGAACACCTGATCTGCTGTACCAGAATGATGACTTTTTCCATAATCTGTGCAAAGAATATTTAAACAGTTGATGAGTTTAGTCCCAAAGACACAGAGCAGGTGTAATTGGTTTATACTTCCAGCCCCTGTTTTGGGTCAAAACTCTGTCTTCTTACCTAAGCTCTCATTTGTAGACAAGCTTCCTGTGCAGTCAATGAGAGGTTTTGTCCAAAGTGCAAAGACATTTGCAGTCAGACTGGCAAAAACTCCTAATTAAATTGAACTTTTGGGGATGCTCTGGTGGCATGTCTGTGAGAACAATTATTTCTGCTGTTTCAAAAGTATCACAAGTTAAGTTGTACTAAGAAAAAATATCAATGCTTCATTAGTGCAAATCATGAAATTAAGATGCAGAAGGCTACAGAGGGGGCTCCGTGGCACATCCTCGGGGATGACACATTCACATGTTGCTTTTCGCGTGAACTAGGGCTTGTGAGATCCATACTGATGCAGACAAGTTACAGGGCCGTTGTAATATCAGGCCTTTTAGATCACAGATTTTTTGAAATCTCATTGGCAACTTGCCCATTAAACACAGGTATTGTATCCTGACATCCCTAGTGTTTCTTCCCCAGTTTTTCCAACTATGGTGTTTGGAAAGTTTTACAGGCTGACATATTAGGAGCGAATAGTGGGAAATAGCCTGGAAAGCGTGAATATTTGTGCATGTAAAGCTTATGGGATTTGCAGACTTGCAGACCCAACTCATCTGTTTATCCTCAGGCTAGATAAGATTCAGTCAAACGTGCATTGTTTAAAGGAGCTTTGTTTCCATTATGGCAAATGGATCACAGGAGTCTGACTTTGGGAGCTGAAGGGCTCCAGTGCTCCCCCATTGTAAAAGGGCTGTGATGTGCGCTGGACCCTTCCTCCAATGTCCTGGATGCTACAGACTTTTGTAGCATGCAGGTGGGAAGCTTGTTATCCTTCAGAAGTGCTTTTCATTCATCAGGACTTGTCATGCTTGAGGTGGCATTTCCTCTCCCAAAGTAAACATAGATTGTGTGTACAATAATGTATCACTGAGCTAGTAGACTGCGTTTTTATGTGCTTTATTATGTTTTTTCCTCCTCAGGCGTGGACCTGCAGAGCCTCTGGAATATTTAACAGGGCCACGAGTAACGTACAAAGAGAGAGATCTTCCCTACTACCATGGAGGACAGCCTGTTATCCACCCATCCAAGGGGAACTACGTCCGTGCGCCGGACACAAGAGTGGCAGAACTGAGGTACCCTCAGTATTACCCAGCCCAGCCCATCCCAAACCAGCACAAAGGACCCCTCCGGCAGGACGTGCCGCCTTCCCCTCCGCAGTCCCACCGAGCACCAGCTTACAGTGAAATTGTCCGGCACCGCGGGACCAGTCCAGACCAGTACCCGTACAGGCAACAGGATCCCAGGCAGAAGAACCCCATGACTGCAGCTGTATAGCCAGGCACTGAACTTCTGGCACAGCCCAGGAGGAGCCTGTCGGACTTCATCCTTGTAGAGTTGTTCCCAAGCGTAGCTGCCTGTAAGAATGGCACACCAGACCTGGAGTCGTTCTTACTGAGCTGGGCTCAGCGTAGGTGCTTTCTAACAGGCGAACTAAAGCCACGTGAGGTACGATGTGTTTTGAGTATGTGAGGTACCGGACAGTTGAGTGTTTTTTAATTCCTTTTAAAAATAGAAAGTGGCTGCTGAAAATGAAACACAACACTTAATGCACCTCAGGGCTATTTACTGAATCCAGTTACACCTTTACAGTACATAGCTGTCTGTGAAAGGGCAGCAGAGTCACCAGAGTTTTCTTCAGAGTGCTGTTGCAGAGCCTTTTAAGTGAGAACACAGCATGCAGTACAGACTTCTTGCAGAGCTGGGCATCTTGTGTATCTAGTGTGTGATCATGACAAGGGACTACCACAGAGATAGTGGCCACATTCCAGGCACATCCTGACCAACAGCCCTGCTTTAAGGATGCTGCAGTTCCAGATTTGTGATCTGGCATCTGTCTTCCTCTGCCTTTTCGGTGGTGGCAGCATTTGTCTTGTAGCCTTCATTTTTTGCAGTTTGTGTATCAAGAGTCTTCTCTTATTGCATCGGCTGCAGCTGGAGTAGGGCAAAAAGCCTTATCCCGTATGCTTGGGCAGGCTCACAGAGGGCAGGCAGCCACCTGAGAGCCATGTCTGTAGGGGGGAGTGTGTGATTCTGAGTGTTGGTTACATATACAGTGTGCACTCTTTAAATGTAAACTCTGGAGACCAGATCCTCCGCTGCTGTCAGGAAGTGTCGCTTGAGGGGTTTCAGTGGAGCTGGCCTGTAAGGAAGTGACCAGGGAGGTGACTACGGGCATAGACTCCATATTCATATTAGGTTACTGTGTCAGGTGCTGCCTTGGCTCCATCAGGGCAGCCCGTTCCTGGCCCGCTCCGGGCGGTGTTGGAGCCAAGTGCCTGCCAGCAGCGTGCCTGGCCTGGCCAGCCCAGCGCCGCCAGAAGGCACCTGTTCATGGG
This sequence comes from Cyanoderma ruficeps, assembly GCA_008694505.1. NCBI lineage: Eukaryota > Metazoa > Chordata > Aves > Passeriformes > Timaliidae > Cyanoderma > Cyanoderma ruficeps. Next base: position 23,533,918 of record VZDJ01000594.1, read on the forward strand.
GGCCACCCTCAGTCCACGAGGGAAGCTCAGCCTCGGGCAGCGCCGGGCCCCACTGTGCCAAGTGCCAAACTACTCGAGTTCCTGCAACCAGAGGCCATCAGGTCACTGGGGAAAGGGGCTTTTCACAGCGAGGGGTGAGGGGAAAGACAAGGAAAGTAACAGGAAGGGCTTCAAGACCCTGGGGCCCAGGAGGAAGATGTGAGAATAGCTGTTTGTAGCAAGTTATTTGCAGCAGTGCGTAAGAAGAGAGAAGGTGTGGGTGGGGAGGGGGTGTCAGCAGCACAGCTGTGGGTGTGGGGCAGGGTGTTGGGAGGGATATGTGCCCAGTTCTTTGCCCCAAACAGTCTGGGTTTGCTCTGCAGCCAGGAATGTGTGTTCCCAGCCACAGGGACCTGCGCAACCTGACCCAAGAGGGCTCTGAGTGCTTAGACATCTGTCTCAAGGATTTTGTCACAAGGAAACCATGCAGTATTGTGACCTAGAAATATGTTATTTCCAAGTGTCCTTAATTCCTTGACTTCTGCCTTTTGGGAGTGTCACTAAACTGTTAGGCCACCTCTCTTCATCAGAAAAGACTGACCTGGCCAAGGATTTAAGCATAAGGATTTCTTTGATGTCATTTTGACACCTTTGGTATGCAACATATTAAATCACACAGATCACTTCCCAGGTGTTAAATACCACCAGGAAGGTTTGTCCTGCTAGGAGTGTGTCCCACCAGCTGGTAATGGCCCTGAGAAGCAGCATTTAATCCCAGCCTACTTTCTTCTCTGCTGATGCTGCTGGTTAGAGCCTGGCATAACCCTCAGGCACAGGGAGCACTTGCAGCTGCCTGAGTGGCTGGCAGGCTCTAGTGCTTGCATTCCCACCAGCCTCCACCCACTAGTAGGCTGGGAAGCAGGGGAGAGGAGACAGCTTTCCATGGTGGGGGAGCACTTCCATGATTCAGATAGAGGGCTGGACTCCCTGGGGCAGGGGAAGGCACAGCTCTAAATCCAGTCAGGAGGAAGCATTGGTGGGAGGGAGAGAGGAAGAGGAATCCAACTGATTATGAAGCAAGAGCGTTTGGTTCTTGTTCCATTTCTTTCTGCCCTCTTCCCTAGTAATGTAGGAGGGAAAAACCTCTGGAGGGAGTGTCGGGTGTAAAGCTGGATGTCTCTTAGTACCCTCCATAAAAAAGGCGAATTCCCTGTGGAAACTGTGCCTGTCATGTACGTGCTCTGCACAGCCTTGTACTTCTCTCAGAAACCTTTGGATGCTGTAGGTTACTCAGCCAGGACTTGGCAGCCACAGGATAGCCGCTGGTGTTATAAAGGCCTGTTGAAAGTGAAGCAAAAACAAATTAAAATACTTTCCTTTCCCTCCTTGAAATATAACCCCTGATACATTTGATCCAGCTGTAAAGAAACTAATGTTTGCGACAGTGGCTTTATCAAGCCAGGCCACAATTAAGAACAGCTCTGAATATAAGCTACTGCCTTTGTAAATCACTCTCTACTAACCCTTCAAATGGCATCACAGCACAGTGAACAGAACTTATTTACAATATTTCATGAGCCAGGGCCAAATAAAATCTGGATGGAAACAGCTCCTAGGTTATTTATAGCCTTTGAGGGACCTGCCCAATGTCTCCTCGTAACCTGAATCTTTCCTTAAGCGCTCCCCTTGACTGCATCGGCTCCACTCAGCTGAGGCAGACAGATCAAACAAACACCTTCTGAGCTGTTAATCTTACCTTACCCAACAGGTTATTAAATGATGCTTCTGCTCAGTAAGCAGAAATCAGCAGAGAGCTTCTTCCAATCAAAAAAAAAAAAATAAAAAGTGCTATAAGTATAATATATGGATGCATCCTACATGTAAGGAGCTAAGGAGGAAGAATAGTGTGACCTAGCTGGGGGAGCAAGACCAAAAAGTATTACAGAGCATCTCATCAATCTCTAGTGCCATTGTTCTGGGAGAAAATTGCCATTTCCTGATTTAATATCTGGTAGAGGTACAGTATTTTCAAAAGTATGATGTGTAACTACAGTATATATAGTCAAGCTTTTCTGCAATAGAAAATGTATGATTTTAGCACCATATTGTGGAAAAATATGTACCGTGCAGAATTCACGAGGTGCTACAACTGACGGTTGAAAATACACACTTGCAAAATCCAAAAGAGCCGTTAAGTAACAAGTTGTTCTTTTCCCATATGTCCATATGTTTGGGAAAATTATGAGTCTGAAATGCTCTTGACACGTAATTGCCTCGCACTCCCTCATCCAAAATGTGCCAGTCCAGCAGTAGAGTTACTGACGTAGTGGGTGTGAAGGGAGAGTTGGGTTTGCCACAGGAGCAGCCCTAAGTGTGTGTGTGTGAACAGGCATCAAGACTGAGGGAGAGAGGCCCGCGCTCACGTGAAGCTGGAGCTTTGATTTCCTGAGCTGGTGGCGTGCAGCCTGCGTCTCTGGCTCTGGCACAGGGCCAGCCAGGCCCAGCAGTTGAAAGATTAAGAGATAGAAAAAGAGCCTGTGGATTTTCTGAGTGACCACCCACTAGTGAGCCATGATCTTGGCCTGTGAGCCGACATTACCACTGTGATATATTATGATGCAGAAGTCTCTAGACACCCCTCAAATGCGTAAAGAAATATCAGCTGCCCTTTGTGGGGGAAACTAAGCATAGAAAAGAAGAAAAAAAAAAGCTCTTGCCTTGAAAAAGTGCACACAGTCCTGAATTCCAATTCACTCCAGCTTCCTGATCTAGAAATAGCTTCACATGCTGCCTAATTTTTTTACAGATGAATTGTGCTACCTCTTCCTCCCAGCCATCACAGATTTGTTTATCAGAGAGTTAGTGCTGTGAGTGAATCCTAGTGACTGCTCTGCCAGGGCCATATCCTGACACTCTGCTCTGAGCAGGGGCTGCTTTGCACTTTCAAAAGGCCTCAAAAGACCTGTGCTCCCGTCACAGTTGTCCTGCAGGGTCCTTAAGCCTTATATGCAAAGTCAGAAGTGCTATTCACTATCTCTGCATAGGAAAGAAGGCTTTGTAAGACACTATTCTGTTACTGTGAGGGAGAGAGAGGTACTTGTGATCCTGACAATACCTGTGTGTTTAAGTGAAACTGACTTAAAAATCATGTGTGATTGTTTTGGGGGAGAAATTCAGCACATAATTTGACAGGTTTTTTCTAGTACCACATCAAAGGATTTGATCTTTTGTTACATATGGCTATATGAATTTTACCTGGTTTATTTTGCATTAAAATAAAGGCTTTAAGACTATATATGATTATGTACTGGTATGTAGAGTCTTTCCCTTCTTTGTGTCTACAAAGTCATCCTTAGCCATGGGTGTGATTTGATACTAGAGGATGATACATGATCAAGCTGGATCAGAATTGGTAAGATGACTTTTTTAACAAAAAAACCAAAACCACAGCAGCCATGCACTGCTTTGTAAGGGAAAAAAAAAAATGCATCCCACGGCTTAACTTGATTCCATCTCAAGTCTGCGTTGTCTTCAGTTGTATCACCCGAATCCTGATTCCATACCCCAGGACTGAAAGGAGGAGTGAGAAAGAAGTTCCTTGCCAGCTCAGAGAATTTCAGCTTAGGCAGCTGCGTGTTCATTGCTGAAGTTCCCCAGGCAGGTTCATCTCAACGTGGAGCTCTTCTCTTGCTGTTGGTACCAGCCAAGGTGTTCTGCAGCCTGTAGCAGCTGCCAGGCCCAACCACCTGAGAGGGCTGGAGACCCTTGCCAGAGATTTGGGATGCCTTGAAAGTTCTGAACAGGCTCTTCACATGAGGTACGTTGGTCATTAACTGAAGCTGGTAACTCTTATTTTCACACATTATGCACAACCATAGATCTTTGTAGGATCAGGCTGTGGGTTGCAGTGAGATTCAGGTGACAGTGTTATGTTAGGTGGAGTAATAGTCAAAATAGATAACTTCAGTGAAAAGGCATTAGTACAGGGAGAAGGAATAATGAAGCCTAAGGTGGAAATTCGGGGTTACTATGAAGAAAAAGGAAAGAATGAAAGAACAAAATAGACAGAAAGGTGCTGGTTTACAACACAAGATGTAACAGAAATGGCAGGAATGGGTCAATAAAAATACATGTGTATTGCACTCCAAAATATTTTGATTGCAGATCTTGTTGTTAGTGGCCAAGACAGCTCATGGGCAACTGTCAGTCAATTTTAGCATGTATTAAATTATAAACCACATAGATGCCAATTTTAGAACCAGTCAGGTCATAACCTGCACTCACAGCTAAAAACTGTGCAAATAAAAATGATGCCTCAGTTTCTCCTGCTGGAGCTGTACAAAGAGTAGCAAAAGACAAAGGAGTGTGTTAAGAGCTGGAAACTCGGTGGCCACAGTTTGAGATAGCAGTCCTTCTGCCTTGGCAGTCTCCTGTGGTTTCCCCACAACAGCACTCACTTCCCTGGGGCCTGGGCTCAAGTTAAAATCCATTTTGCAGTCACTGCTCTGTCTGTGTAAAGAAGTATGTGGAGCCATTTGACTGTTAATTAATTTCAGTGAAGGAGACTGCTCCCTCCTGAGCCCTGTCTCCTGCTGTCAGCAGAGTGGGATGCAGTGCCTTTCCGCATGGGGCGTCTCGGAGCTGCGTCACCCCAGCAGCAGTGCAGTGACCTGCTGCAACGTGCTCTGCCCGGGCCAGAACATCGCAGCCTCTCAGGCATGAGGAACGCAGCAGCTGTGCTGCTTGGGAGGCTCTCAGGAAGCAAAATGCCATTATCGAGATTGAAGTGGAGCTGAGCAGCTCCTGCAGCCTCCCAGAAGACATTCAAGGCTTCTAGTAAGTCCCAGAGGATTCTGGCTCAAAGGCTCTGGAGGTCTCCTGAGGAGGGTACTCAGACTCCCTTTGCTTGGTGTGCTCATCCCTACAGAGAAGGTATGGAGGTGCTGAGGCATGCCTTGGGAAAGGATGGAAACAAGACTGAGAAGGGAAGGGAACAAGACTAATTCCCAAGTGTGGGATCTGCTCCAGGGGGGACATGTTGGCTGATGTTTTTCTCAATGGGCTGGACGGGAATGATCTGACACAGTCAACCAGAGAGATAGGATTGCTCTGGGAATGGGTAAGGAAAGGTGAGGGGTGGAGAGTGGGAAATGATAAGAAGAGTCAACTGGAACAAAGGAAAGGGGATAAGAAATTAAAATAGATTGGAAAAGGGGGGCAGGAGGTGTCAGACTTGAACAGGAAATAGGTGTGAAGGAGAGGGGATTGTCCCCAATGTCTGAAGTTCACAAACCAACAAGGAAGGTGGAACTTTGTGATAATGCTAACTAACACTCCCTAGTTTCCATTTTGCATCCCAGACTCCCTCCACTGTGTCCAGAGTCAAGACCAGTGACAAAGCAGCACAAAACTACCTGTGCCAGAGCAAGAAAGCAAAAGGGCAAGTAGGAATTGTAAGGAAAACCCACCAACCCGTATGGGGAGAGAGACACCCCTCACACATCACTGCTCCCTCCCTAGATCACATGCTGGCACACAGATCTCACAGCCTGTTCCAAGCACACTTCCCTTCACCTCCCTGCATGCCACCAACATCACAGTCTCCTTTCCTAACTGCCTCTTCCATCCAGCTGTTCCCCCTGATTGCTCATGTCCCCAGAGCCACTCTGACCTTCAATCCAACTTCTGCCTTCACTGCTGAGAAGCCTCACGTGCCATCTGTGAGCATAGCTCACCAACACCAATAATTCTGCTGGCGCCTGAAAGAGTCAAAGTAGGTGGCCCCCAGGACCACCCCACATGGTATGGGGTGGAGCTGTGCCCTGAATACAGAGAGGGACAGGTCATTTCTGAATCAGTGCTTTGTGGGTATAAATTGTAAGAAAGACACAGATTTCATCTGCTTTTTTGCTTGTCTAGAATAAACTTTTGACATGTGCAAAAGCTGTTCTATTGCTGGCCTGGTACAAAAATCCTGAAGCAGTTTCAAGGGCCAAAAAGGTGATTATAGTCTTTAAAGCAGAATTAATTCTCAAACAGTTCCCAAAATACGCCTGACAAACTAACCCAAGCCAGATGAGTTGGCTGTGCTCATGGTAAAAGGAAACCTCTGTGCAGAGGAAACAGCACTGCTTCACTTTTCCAGAAGAGTATCTGCATCTGAAAGAAATAATTTATTGGGAAATATGTACAGTACAGTAAAATAGCAAAATGAGACATTCAATAAGGCTTCTATATAAAACTGTGCCCTTTGCCTCCAGCGGATAATGAATAAAAATGATATAAAGAAGCAATGAACATTCAATGTTTTATATTTAAAATACATTTGTGTGGAAAACAATGTGGCATAGAAAAAGGACTGAAGGGATCTCCAAGATAATGCCAGAAGCTGTGAGATGTTAGCAGCTTTGTCATATAAGTTTCAAGGTGTAGGTTTTTAATTTTCTCTTACGAATCGCAGAAGCAGTCGTGAAAACTGTCATTAAAATTCATGGCAAGGAAAGTAAACTTACATTAAAACCTACCCCATTCTTCTCTGAATTCTTGGTACTGACTAGGAAGAAGTGTCTGCTTCTCTGCCAAAACCTTACCTACACAATCTGATTTAGTCTCTGGGCTCTGTTAAACTGGAGTTTTCATACATCAGATCCTTCAATCCAGAGTACCAAGGGAAAAAAAACAACTAAAAATTGCAGCCTAGATTTTCAAACCAGCAAGCTATGATGTAAGAGGTTTCATTTGCCACATTTTTCCAGGAATTAAAAGAAAAAATAGAGCAAATATGAATAAATTAGTTTATAAGTAAATAAAAATTAATAAACCACCGCTCCCTTCCTCCTAGATATAGATAGTCATATATAGATATAGATAGATACACACACAAAGATATTGCTGCTTTTGATCTAAAAGCAAGTTTACTTTAACTGCTTGTTTCTAGCCTCTCCCTGAAGGAGTCAGTATTTACAGCAATGTATACATGTGAGGAAAGTGGTATAAATGTGATATAAATCCACTCTGGTTCATGAGTGGATGGATGTGCAGAGCCCCTGAGCCCTGCAAGCAAAACGAGGAGGAAGCTCTCAGAGCAGCATTTCCACATGCTGCATGTCACTGCAGTGCCTGCATCCCTGTAAGTGCCCATTTGCAGAGGTGGGCTGAGTTTGCAGGGCAGCCCCTGCCCCAGCTGTGGAAAGGATTGGCAAGGCTGCTGCAGTGGGTCAGGGCTCCTGGGTGGGCACTGGGGCCCCGGGGCAGCAGAGCTCATGGACTGGCCAGGATGGAGAGGGCAGGTGGCACCTCCAGGGAGGTTGAAACCAGAGTATAAGTTAGAGCAGTCATGGGGCTGCTCTTAAGACTGAAGCTGCCTGACAGTCTGTAGGTTAATTCAGCAAGGAGAGGAAATCAAAGGCACTCTAAGCATGCTTGGTTTCCAGCTCTGTATTCACATTTCGCCAAATTAATCACAACTCATTCAGTTAGTGTTAGGTGTTAGGTTTAAGAAGGGTTATCTTATCTCTTCACAGAGACACACGCACACATTCTCCCCACCATGGAGAATGTCATTCCTTCCCTTTTCTTTGTTCCTCTCTCCCTTCTGTTGAAAATAAGCCCTCCAGGACAGTCATTTTTCTTTATATATATCAAGAGGACAGTAAGGCCTCAGTCTAATGGGCATTTAACACAGTCATGTCGCCAGGCTGCCCCTCCTGCCCCATCCCTCCCTCCTAGCATTTGGTCCCACCCCATCCCCATGTCCTTTCTCCTTCCCCAATTGTAGGGATTTTCATCGCTGTGAAAGGACAATGGAAACTGAGCTGCTATTGAAAAAAAGACTGATTTGTTTTTTTCTTTGCTGGGCTGTTTTTGACATGGATCATTTCCCAGCTCAGTTCTTCAGATTGCCTTGATGGCACAACAGAGTGGATGGAGCAGTGATGGGAACCAGGCTGAGGGGTGAGGATGGGTTCCAGGGTGGTTAGACTGCTGTTGCTACAAAACAGAAAAGAGAAAGAAAAGAGAAAGAAAAGAAAAGAGAAAGAAAAGAGAAAGAAAAGAAAAGAAAAGAAAAGAAAAGAAAAGAAAAGAAAAGAAAAGAAAAGAAAAGAAAAGAAAAGAAATCACAGCCAAAGCACAGTGTATTAGGGGCTTGGATTTGAAAAGTTAAGCACCGTCTTCCTCTGCATGTTACATTCCTCTGCACGTTCACTTCTGGCCAGATTTCCTGAGAGCAGAGGCAGCATTCACCAAGTTTGATTTCTTTAAGCTCTCTCCTGTGGATTTTCTTCTGTGTTTAGCGTTAGGAAAAGATGGGAAATCTTGAGGCTTTGTGTAGGTTGTGGATTTTCCCCTCCCTGGGAAGACACAGGGAGGCAGCAGGAAGCCCTGGGACCCCTTGCAGATGGAAGGTAAACACACACATCAGTCACCTCGATGGTCTGGGATAGGGGTGCCCAGGAAGCCGTGCAGTCATGGGCTCAGTTATGCAGAGCACACTGAGGTGTATTTCGGCTTCCTCAGCTCAGGACGGCTGCTCCTAAAGATTCCTGTGAGAGGAGGACAGGGGTCAGCAAGGGTGCAACCAGCCGGTCCCAAAGCGTGGTCAGGGTGCTCACTGTCACAGCCCCAACTCTATCACAGTGGCTTTTCTGTAGGACTTTTTTGTCCTGCTGGCAGGAGCCTGCTCAGGGATGCCAGCAAATGATTCGAGTCACCCTGTAACATGGTTAGTGTAAGTCATGGGTTTGGCCAGCAGCAGTGACATTTGGGTAATGCTCCCTGAGCCTCAGAGATGAGAGGAGCCTGTCTGCCAGCTGAGTTTCAGATCCTCCCTGGCCCTGCAAACTCTGGGAGGACAATAGGAGCCCTTGGCCCACGGATAGTTGGTTGGGGCTGTGTTTCAAGGAGTGTAGCTTTTGTTTTGGCTGTTTGGTTACATGTCTCCTCTTGGATGTTTATGCTGAACAAAAGGCACTTGTTCTCTCACCGACTTCAATGAGGTTGAGTCCAGCTGGATTTGTGCTTTGGGTGTAGAGTGCCAACAATTACCCCATCAGCAGCCCCATTTGGAGAGAGCCCGGGGACAACACTGGCCTGGGCACACCCTGCTGTCAGTGCGCTCTTAGGAGCAGGGATGAAAACACAATTTGCAAACAGCCTCACTGGAATGGGTCTGGGTATGGAGCCCAGAGGGCAGCTCTCGGGGCTCTCTGTACTGGGGAATGCTTTGATGCTTTGTGTGCCCAGGATGTTCAGGTTTATCCTCTAGCTGCCAAGTAACCTGCTTGTCTGCTTTAATTTGCTAAGCCTTTTTATTTTTAAGAAATCCTTTATTTATTTAAAAACCACACATTTCCAATTAGTTCACTCTGCTCCTTCCTTGCCCTTCTCCCACACATCCTATAGCAGGAGCCTCAGCTCACAAGCCGGAACACCAGTCAGGGTGCAAATATAAAATAGGCCCAACATCTGCCAAGCACAGACAGGCACATTGAGTGGGTGCCTGTACAAGGCAGGCAGGCTCCAGAGACAGTGATTCAGCGGCAGGCAGACAAACATGCAGACTCCTGCCAGGTCTGTGTGCAGGGAAGGGCAGTGGGGTTGCCAGGGGCTGCGTGCTGCGGTCCCAGGCTCTATGGAGCTGCCCTGGCACTTTGTGTCAGCACTGGCAGCTTATTAAGCAGGGCATGGGCTTAATTTACTTTTACTTCTGGTGTCAGCCTTCATAAGCCAAGATGTTTAAAGTTGTCCTTATCCTCAAACTAATAAATTCTGCTCTGTAAGAGTGTAAACACAGGAAAATAACTTGACTGAAAAAAAACACCCAAAAATTCAGGCTGGTGCTGTGCAGTCAGGACATTTCTTTTCCTGACAGGATATGGGATCAGAGTTTAAAAATATGCATTATGAAACATGTGTTGGGGGGCAAGGGGGTCAGTAGACAGATCAAGCACATTGTTGTCGGAGCAGGAGAGCCCGTGAGAGGAGGTCCCGGCTGCAGGTGGGCGAGGAGGCCGCGCAGGGCCGGCTGAGGGGATGGCTGGGCCTGGCTCCGCACCCCCCACGTCACCCACAGCCAAGGGGTGAGGGCAGCACCCTCCGGGTCACCCACAGCCAAGGGGCGAGGGCAGCACCCTCCGGGTCACCCACAGCCAAGGGGCGAGGGCAGCACCCTCCAGGTCACCCACAGCCAAGGGGTGAGGGCAGCACCCTCCGGGTCACCCACAGCCAAGGGGCAAGGGCAGCACCCACCAGGTCACCCACAGCCAAGGGGCGAGGGCAACACCCACCAGGTCACCCCCAGGCAAGGGCAGCACAGCCGCTGTTGGACGATGGCCCCAGGCAGAGCTGCTGCCCTGCAGGCACAGTGCCAGCCAGGCTCACATGGCTGGTGCGATGGCCATGAGTTAACAGTTCCTGGCCACTTCCCTCACACTCAGGGACATGGTGGGACCGGCATGTTATGCCCCATGGCCACTGTGGGCTGGCAAGGAGAGCCTCCAGTCTCCTCAGCCAGCTTCCACACAGGCAGGGGAAGCTCCATGGTTGAACATCCTCTCCCTTTACTCATGTTTCCCAGTGACACAGTATCTACTCCAAATGCAAACCTCTTCTTGGGATGTACCTGATTTTCCCAGACAGATGTTGTCATGGTAAGTAACCCTAGTATGGGTGCATTTTTACTTTTGTTTGCGGGGGTCCCCTCAGAGGTCCCCTCTCTCGGAGACACAGCACACACAGGACTGGCTGAGCGAGTGGCTGGCTGCCCCCACGCAGCCCCCAGGCCACACCAGGAGAGAGGAGGGATCCAGGCTGCAGGCCTGCAGACAAAGCCAGGAAGCTGTTGCTGGTCAGGCATTTCAGGGGAGGGCATGATTTCCACAACAATAAACACATCTGATTATTTGATTAGAGGGAAGATGAGGTCCCCAGGAGGAGGTCCTCACATACAAAAGACAAATAACTTGTGCCCCCACTGGCAGTGACAGGGCAGGAAGATGAGGGCAATGTCCTATTGAGGCTTTGATCAGCCAGGGTCAAGCATGCAAGCTAACACGGCTGAGGAGGTTCAGGCTACAGTCCCACTGCAGGACCGTGCCTGGCCCTCTCCCAGTCCTCTGCTTGTCTTTTCTGCTGTCTTTCACCCGTGTCTAGGAAGCACTGTGGGAGCCTCCCAAGACAGATCCTGCCTCCCCATGTCTCCTGGCTTCAGCAAGGTCATGTCCACTCCAAGGTCCTTAGTGCCAGGTGTCACAGCACATCCCTCTACTTCTCCCATTTACTCATCTGCATATCTGGATAAGCCAGTGAAAGAGGCTTCTTGGTCTCATGTCATGCCTTTTGCCATGGTGCAAGCAGAGAGATGATAAGATGCGGCAGTTAGAAGGGAAGGAAGATTTTCCAGTTCCATTTATCCTGGACTTGGACTTGAATAGTCTGGCCACAGTCATGGGCACTTGGGATTTTCCTGTCTTCTGGAAGGTCGTGCTGTCCCCTTTCACCCTGCTATAAGAGACCCTGAGGACTCTGCATTTCAAGAGGTGGTTCTCAATGGTGCCAGCAGCTGCAGATCCTGTGATTAACTGACGGTCCTGGATGGAGACTGGATGTTCATTGTAGCTGCTTTACAGCTGTTCTGTACCTTCACAAGACAGGTGACCCCCAAAGCCTTGGTGCCCCAATAGCTTGACTCACGAGCCCCTCCTGCAGAAGAGCCCCAGCTCGGGAAGGCACCATGTATGTACAGAAAAGGGCTTGAAGATTTGAGCTGTGCTTTTACTCTCCCTTGGACAGTATGTGTAAAAGTAATTTGTATTTGGGCCACAGAATTGTAGTGCTTGGAAGTGAGAGCAAGAAGGAGACAATTTGGCACTTGGAGACCAGAGTTCTCCAAGATCTTTACAAACATAACACAACCCTTTCAAGTGGGAGAGACCCTTGCTTATCTCCCGTGTGTGGGGGAGCACTGGCTGAACACAAAAAATCACTGGTACTCTAAAAAAGAGAGTAAGTAAAGAAAAATGTAGAAAGTGTTGTTTCAAATACAGATTTCTACACGGAGTTGTATTGCATAGATGCAGTCTATAGATCATATAGATCATATAGATCAATGTGTGGCCAACCTCTGAGATTCTGGTCCCAGCTTACATCTAAGGGTTTATTTAATATATAAAAATCTGCTTCTCCCTTCGATGTATGTATGCTCTGTGATGGTTTCTGTGCAAACTTAGATGGAATAGGGTGGAGAACTGGAATTTTGTGCTGTGCATGCTTTATGGCCTCTCTCAGTCCCCAAGCACTTTTCAAGCTGTCTGAGTGGCCAAGGCCACAAGGAAATGCTTGCCAGTCTGTTTGTCATCTCACACCTTCAGTAAATCATCCCAATATCATCTGGCTCAGAGCTCTTAGAAATCTGGACAGCCTTGACAGAAAGTGTGGGTAACGGGCTGGGAAATCCAGCGGAAGAGTTTTGGGGAACATGAGACCACAAGATACGAGTCTTCCCGGATCTGCCACAAGACCTTATGTCTCTGCCCGAGAGTGCAGCTAGAAAGCAGCCCCTTAAATGGATGCCACATCAGAGATATTGACTTACCAGCGGCCGGGGTACAATTACCCATGAAACTTCAACCTGGGATATGAGTATCACTGAGAGACAAACAATCCCATCTGCAGCCTGCCCCTTCGAGATGTCTTCTCTGTTTATAGAAAAGAAGGGGGTGGTGAGCGTCTGTTAAAATGTATAACTTCCTGGCATCATCTTTGAGGAGTCATATCTTTTAGTGGGACTCGTCAATCAAAACTGTCTAGTGGCACTGCGGTCAGTGCTCCTCGCAGTGCCTGTGGCAAAGGAACAGGGACACTAAAAATAACTTTTCTGTCCCAAAATATTTTGACTTGTTTGAGGGTGTATATGTAAAAGGAACACTAATATTTCACGTGGCTGATGTCCTGCAACCAGCACAGCCCTGGGGAAGCAGAGATCTCTGGAAACCTGCAGGGAGAGCAGAGGAGGGAAACCATGACCTCAGGGAACAAAGAAAACTTTGCAAAGCAGAAAGAGATGCTTGTGCAACCTCCCATAACTACCGGCTCTGAGGGGATTGCCAGAAGAATCACTAGGTTCAGTTTAAGATAATAAAAAAACAGGGAAGAAAGTTGTCTTTTCCAACCTGCACCCACATTCTCATTTACCTTGGGCAAAAATAAAACATGCCTAGATATGAATTCTGCACCAGAAGTAGTATTTTACACCAACTCACAGAGGGTAAATGACTTCTTGTGGTATATAGCAGTGGGAATTCAGGCATGTAATGTAATAACAAGAAAGGATTTTTAGATTTGTCTCAGAAACCCTGCTAGCTCAGACATTATAAAAAAGAATGCCAAACTTTCATATCTCTTTGAACAGAAGACAAGAGTAAAACTTGCTTAAAAAGAGTGAAATACATCTCCAGTTTGAGAAGAGCTGTTTATTTTGAAAAATTGCTGCAGAAAACATAGGCAAACAGCACCTCACATCTGAACAGCTCATTACTGTTCCTCAGGCCTTTGCTCATGTAATTAAATGCCACAGAGCAACTGCTTAACCAACTACTTTCCTTAGTAAACATTTCCTTGGTCATCTGCAGGGGATGTGATCCAAGCCTCCATAAGGGCTTTCAAGCAAAATCACAAAGCAAATGGTAAGGAAAAGTCTTCTAGTGCTGCCTCTTGGGGTGAAACAGCAACACAACACAGCAGACCAGGATGGGACATGAAAAATACAGAATGCTCTTAGAGCTGACAGCCATAGTGTAATGTGACCCCAGTCACATTGGTATTGGATTAGCAAACATGATTGGGAAACAGCCCTGCTCTTAGGAGAAAGAAATCTTTCACATCCCCTACGATCAAGCCCTCAGCTTTGTTTTATCAGGGAGATGGCATCTGAATGCTTCAGCAGAACAGGCTGCTCTATGAGGGCATGCTACCCCCCCGTGTGCCTCTGTGCACAGGACTTTCCCCAGGAAAGCAGGGCTGGATGAAGGAGAAGCAGCCTGCAGCAGTCCCAAGAAGGTCCGTGCCAGACTCTGGTGGCTCGGGAGCCTCCCGGGTGCCCACTGTGTGCAGGGCTGAGACCATCACACTGCAGAGAGGGAGAGCTTGTGAATTTGTGTGCTAGGCTTTTCAATTCGGTTATTGGGAGGTGACTGGCGGGTGAGGGGGACACAAAATTTGTGTGCTGCTGCAGGGTCACTGGCCCAAGCTACCGGTGTTGAACTCTGTCTCTCTCTGTGGGGTTTAACAGAAGGACAACCAACAAGTCCTCTTCTCCTCCACCTCGTCCTCCCAAGGCTGCAGATGGCAGGTTCATCCTGCACACGAGCCCGGATACTTGCTAGCCTCTCCAGGGAGGAGCTCAGCATAGCCAACCATCATGAAAGAATCTTTTTAGGAGACAAAATTAGAGGCTCCAGCTTTCCTCCTCACCCTCCTCACCCGTCTTCCTCCCCTGCTGCTGCACCACAGTCTGTGATATTTTATTTCAATCAGCTTTGTTTTCTTCCTGAAATCTGCCTCACTCCCTCTGTCCAGACATTTCATTTCCCTTGGAAATAAGGTAAATAAGTAAATAACTGTAGTTAAAATCCTGTGTGAGTACCAAAGTCTGGAGTGCTAGGAAGCAACTAGTGTGTCTGATTTTCCGTGAAAGTCCAGGTGCAATCTCGGCAGCGCGGCTACTGTCTGCCTTTCAAGCAGATGTCTTCATCTAAAAGCCCCCGCCACCACCCCACTTCCTTTGTGCATCCACACAGGGAGGACGGGAGTGGGAGACAATATAAATTAATATCCATTGGAATGACAGCAGCTGGTGCCTTGCATAGCTGCAAACACGTGTCTTAGAAGTAGAGTGATTAGTCGTAAAACTGTAGAGCTGAATGTTTATGCTTGATCAATTACAGGAAAACAATACATGGTGCTTTTTTCAAAGTGGGAGGAGTGAGGGGAGGGAGGCTTAGCCATGAGATGATTTTCTTCTCTTTTTTTTGTAATAATAGCTTCAAAGAATATGGGGTCTAGTTACCAAAAAAGCTGGCAAACAGCAGCTTCTGAGAAACCCACCGGTTGCAGGCAGCACTTTGCAGTCTAAACCTCACACAGATCTTTTTTTCCAAACTTCTTAACATTTATGAGGGATGGATTCAGCTGCCCAAAGCAAGAAGCATGTGGGAATGAATTAGGCAGACCTTTCTAGTGCACAGGCATGTATGCTCTATGTGTAGAGGCCTTCAGCTGGAAGAAGTAATTTTTGTTTGTTTCTATACTTAGAACCTCTCCTACTGCCCCAGTTAAGCAGAAGTGCTCCTGTCAGAGCAGTGTCATCAGTGTCATGTTAGTGGCTGCAGTGTGGCACAGGAGTGTGCCTTCGGCTCCAGTTGCAATTCCTTAGCAGCACTAACTGCAAACACAGTCTGTGCTGCTCCCTTCATCCGCAAANAAAAAAAAAAAAAAAAAAAGTTACATTTTGCAATAATTCTAATGGAAATGCTAATGGGATGAACAGCGGTATGAGGCCACTGGATGACCCAGCAATTTCATCTGTGCTGGCAACGAATGACCATCTAAACCATGTTCGGGTAATTCTTCCTCTCATTAGCAGCACAATAACTCATACACACAAATCCATAGGCATTTGCTATAATTTTTTAACATGGCTGGAAATAGAAGTAAGCACATGCAGTATGCAAGTGTTACAGCATGTGTTGGCTGTAAATCTGTCTGGAAGTGGACTGATTCTGTTCCTGGTTAAAGCAGTGGGAATTTTGCCATTGACTTCAATAGAAGCAGGATGGGATTTTTTTGGACTTATTTTAAAGTGGGGCTTTGTTTCTTTGGAACAAAGTTTTCAGATTCACAGCTATATTTCACTATTTGGCTTGAACCCACATCAATTCACCTTTCATGTGTTTAACAGATGGGGCTTCTTTGCTGCTCACCTTCTGTTTGGCATCAGCACGGTTACCAGTCTCCACTGGGTGACAGCCACCTGTGGCTGTGCTGTGGGACTGAGCCTAGAGAAGGAGGGATCTCACGTGGGCATCTCTGGGCACCTTTGATTCAAACATGTTAGAGCACTTGGAAGAGAAAGACACTGCTTTCATGTTTTCAGCAGGTGAAAGGTAAAAATGTTTCTTAGAGTCCCTAAGATTGAGGTGAGTTGTGGTGAGGAGCATGGGGGCCTCTGCTCTGCCTGGAATGGGTCTAGTATTTCTGTGTTGTGTCATGTAAAATGGGGGTAATTGCAATCACTACAGCTTCCTCAAACTATCTGTAGCCCCCAGGGATAGCACGGTGTTGCAAGTACTAGGATATACCTGTATACATTTAGGTAAGTGTGTAAGGAAGAGGATTTGTGTATGGTATATGACTATGTGTTTCTCTGCTGCTGCCACAGCAACTTTTGAACCATTGGGCAATTTCATCAGAAATACAAATCTCCTGCAAGATTTCTAAAAACAGCCGGGGAGATAGATGGACCATGTTAGTGCCACCATGTCAGGGAAAGCCTGAGCTCGACCTTTATTAGGCATCCATGAATCCAACCACATGCTAAGCACCTCTAGGAAAGCAGCATTCATTTGTTCCATTGCTCACACAACTAATTGTTTCATTGATATTCATTTCTGCTGGCCACAGTATGAGGAGTCCAGCTCTTCTCATCAAAGACTACAGTTTCATGCTGCTCTTTTCTAGCATTGTCTCTGCTCTCACCTGGCTTCCTTGCTGAGCACTTTCAGCTCCCCCTTCCCAGCTTTGCCTCTGCCCTGCTCCCTACAAAGAGCCTTGGGCTCCTCTGCCAATTGTCTTCTCACTTTCCAGGCAGACACCTCTTCTCCTTCACACTTTGCTAGCAGTGTGATATCTAGGCCCCGTCTCTCATTACTCACCCAGAACATCCTCTCTCAACTGTTGATGCTTTACAGCTTGTCCCTCCACCCTGCCATCTGAAATTCCCATCACAACAAAAAATTCAGGAATGAGACAATTAATATGTATTATTTCAATAGGAGCCTTAAAAACAAAAAGCTTTTGCAACAACTTCCCAGTCAGAACCATGGAGACTATAGTAAGACAGAAAAACCTAAGAAACAGCAGCTGTTAAATATATTTAAAAGCCTTTATTCTTTCTTATCACAATGTGGCAAAAGAGACTAAATACAGCTTTCCATTTGTTTAACTAAAAGCTGCCATTCCTCAGTCTCTTTGATGATAATGATACCCACAGTTAAAATCAAACTGCAGCACACACAGAGAAAACTTTGAGCTCTGTACCAACTTTGCACAATGTATTATTAATAGCAAGGTTTATGAACCCAAATACTCTCAGGTGCTGAGAGCAAGGGGAAGCCTGACTGTGCTGGGCTCATGGCTGATGCTGATAAATGCAGCTCACTGAGGAGGAAAAAGAAAAGCCTGCACCTGAGGATTGTTTGTACTACAGTAACCACTGGATCCACTGTGCTGTGCATGGGGAGAGAACAGTCAGGAGTGCAACATCAAGCAAAGAAGTCAGACAAGGGGTGGGAGGGAAAAGGTATCAGCTGCCCCATTTTGCTGACATGGAAAGGAAACGGAGTATGGTAAAGGTCTGGTGCTACCCACAGGGTTACACTGGGGTAGGTCTTGTGTTACTTGTCTGGCTCAGAATGACCAAAAGACCTTACTGATTCTCCAAATCTGAAGCCACATGGCTGCAAAACCACCCCTCATTTCAGAGCGCCTGATAACAGTTATTCTAGTGCACCTTTTTACTTCAGCAGATTCTTGTTGCTAAGCCCTAGGTTTGAAGTACTGAGAAGCACAGCCTGAATTTGCAGAGGAGCCATGTGCTCCTAATGTCCTGTGAAGGCAGCTGAGCACAAGAATGTTTTCACTGCCTTGCTGTAGAAGCTGGCCAGAAAATTAGCTGCTTCCTGACTGTTGTTGTGCAGTCCCAATTCCCTGGAGGACCATCTGGTGCAGTTATTTGAGGCATGGGCTTCATGGCCACCCTATGGACTGTGAGGCATCCTTAGCACCATTGATTTCCAGAAGAAGTTACACTAAAAAATCATTAGGGACTGTGTGCAGGATCCTGTGCAGAGAGGGGTGACCCCTCTTGGGAAAAAAGGTCTACTGTGCAGTGATAAGGAAGCAGCCCCATCTCCAGAAGGAAAGTGTGATGACTGTGGTTCCAAACACTCAGAAAGGGAAGGGAAGCAGGGTAAGGCTCCTCTAAGAATATAGATTTCTTGTCTAGGAAGAGGCATAAATGTGAAATCTGACTTGAGATGTGTGCTTATGTCAAAGGGAGGATTATGAAGATGATCTTCAGCCTGATACATCCAGCAGAGCTGTCTCCAGCAAGACCATAGTACCACTAAGAACTTTTGAGGAAGGGAAGCATGTACATACGTTCTGTGCCAAACATGCTTCGAAATGTTCTCAAAACACATGAGTGTTTGGCCATGGTGAAAACACAGCTCAGCATGGCTTACAGCTTTCAGCTGGGATCCTCTAGATCTGTTCTGATATGTCTTTTATTAGCAGATTATGCATGGATTTTTCTGTTATGAGATTGCTTTTTGAGGTCACTGACATATGCTAGGTGAGGCCAAGTGAAAAGCAATGGTTCCCTTAGGAATCACTGACTTTCTGGGACATCCTCACCTAAGTGTTTTGTGTTAAAAACCATCTCCAAACAACAATTCAGCAGCATCAGAAGTTCCTACTTCTGATATTGCACAGGCATAGTCAAATGGCAATCTCTCCCTCAACAGTTTACAATATAACTAAATGCTAAAGTAATCCACAGGCTTGTCATCCATGTTGTATCTGGCTCTTGGTTTTTGTCTGCTTTGTCTCTTCACACTGTAAACTGTTTGAGGCAAGAACTGTCTCTGAGTCTGTGTTTGGACAGAAGAGAGGTCCTGGTCCTTGCACAGCCAGGTACCATAATAAATACAAGGCACAATAATTTATTTTAAAATGAAACATCAAAGAAAATAAAAGATTAAAAGGGAAAGAAAACCTTTCACAGCTCGAGGCTTTCCCCCATGACAGTGCTCCAGAAGAATGTGCTATCTGCTGGAGGGAGCTAACTGCTAACCCCCAGTTGCTGGGAGGGCTGTGCGATGTACCACCACAGAAATCACGCCGGAATGTGCCTGGGATGGGGAAGGAGGGAGGGAGGGGTAAGAAGGGTGAGGTCAAAAGCTAAACCATGATAAGAAAAAGAGAAATCCCTTTAAAATACACACATGTGTTTTCTTGCCAGAATCTATCAAGCTAACAGCCAAAGCACGGGTAATGGCATTTTGTTTATAAGAAAAAAGAAATAGCTTCTGTCCTAAGAAATTTTTTTGCCAAGTTTCAGGCAAAGTGTGTGTGGGGGGGGGGTGATAAGTGATTTGCTGGTTTAAGAATTCGTGCATTTTTAAGGAGGTGTGTTTAGTAAGACTGGTGGTATGGCCCACACTGAGCACACAGCCCTGTAAGTGCCTACTACAGACCGTGCCACTCCATGGAAGCCAGCCCAGCAAAGGCAACGGCAGCACTCAACATCATGCTGGCTTTGCAAGGCTCAGCCACTTGGGTCACATCCAGCCATCAGTGAAGCTGATGGATGAACTTGCACCAGCTTCAGCAGACTTTAAACGAGGCCCTTGGTTTGTGACTCCAACTGTGTAGAAGTCCACAAATATGTCCCTCTAGTGCTGTCCGTGGAAAATTTGCTGTTGACCCTAACTGGAGTGTGGTCCAACTGGAGCTTCTCCAGAATGAAGCTGCCCATGTGCTGCTCAGTGGCTAGGAACCACAGTCTGTGGGCCATTTGGAGTGCTTTTAGCAGGTGAACATACAGAGTTTGGGCCACCTCACACCAGAAGTTTTTTTGATTTTTCAAGAGTTTTAACTGCACCCAACAGTTACAGTGGGGTAAGATACTCAAGTCCCAGTCAAAGCTCACAGTAGCAAAGCCCACAGAATTTCCAGGCTCTGTTGAAAGAAAAGATGGCCTTTACAGCTCCATGGTCTCTTCTTTGCAAGTGAGGAGAAGCTGTGAGAAACCACCACCTTCCTCACAAGCTGGGGGACCAGTGGGTGTGTGGGGAAGGAGCATGCCAAAGCAGAGAGGAACCAAGCAGGTTATTCGTGGAGATGGGGTCGGGAGGGATGGCTCCCTGCAGGCTTGGGCTTTTGCTGCAGTGGCTTCTGATGCCCTTAGCAAAAGGACATCTGCTTTTTGCCTGCTGCTACACTACAGCAATTCAGAATCTGTCCTTCCAGCCTGGCTCACTGTGTGCCCCTCTCCCCTACCCTGTTTTCTCCTCCAGGTCCAGTTACTGTGCCAAACAACATGCAATCATCTTGTGGGGGTTATTTCTGCTTAATATACCCACCCAGTGAGATTTCAGTGAACATTAAAGTGGTAGATGGAGCCTTTAATGAAGTTAACCTGCTGAAACCAGGAGAGCATTTGGTTGAAGTACACCTGAAAGCCCTGGATTACACAGCAGCTGCTTCAAAAGAACCCATTGCTTCCTTTCATACCACTGCTGTATTGAGAAATAATACAGCACCTTTATATTCTGCCTAATTTAGTCAGCTTGCTGAGGTCTGAAAGCTTTCTTTATTAACTCTGAAGATGCAGGGCCTTTCCTCCCCTGTGTCAGTACCACTGCCCCCCCTGCACAGTCTGCCGCACAGAGCAGGCCCCCAGCAGCACCTCTGCACTCCTCCCGCAGCTCAGCACCCCCTGAGCCGGCAGGAATCGCCTTCCCTCCCTCTGCTAATCCCATGATGGGTTTTAACTCCACTAGTTTTCTTCCTCCCTGTATCCTGCCGTTTATGCATTTTCCTTCCCATCCCCTTGTTGTGTATCTTTGTTTCTTTCACCACATCCCTTCTCCACTCTTCTTTTACGTCTGCTTTTTTTCCCCCTCCTTCTCATTTCTCCTTTCCAGGCTGCCTCAGCACTCCCCTCATTTCCCCTGCAGCAGTCAGTGCTGCTCCCGCGCTCTCCCCGGAGCCAGCCGCCAGCTCCTGGCACGGCAGCAGGGCAGCGCTGGCCCAGGACCCGCGTGGCTGCCTGAGCTTCAGGCCACACCACCGCCGGGCATGGGGGCACTGCACGCCAGCGGTGCTCCCTCTGTGTCAGATATCCGTGTGCAGGAGAGGCAGGGCGAGAAAGCAGCTCCCTGCCGCCAGGAAGATGGGCTGGTAGCTGGGAAAATGCGGGGGGCACATTAGAAGGAGGTGGGCAATAATAGGGTGGGTGGGCAGGAGTGGGGTGGGAGGGCACTGATGAGGTGGGTAAGCAGTGATGGGGTGGGCAAGCACTTGCCTACTACAGCACCCAAGAGCTGAAGGGGCAACCTCTGGGCTTGCTCTGCAGCCACTGCTCAGCAGATTAGCAGGTGTGGTACTCCCCGTGAAAAATTAACAGGCCAGCTTGCAATTTAAGCCACCGCTAGGCTGGAAGTTTATGGACTTGAATGCAATGTGCCAAACTGCTTTGTCCAAGTTCGGGTAGTGGCCTGCTTTTTGAGTATGGACAAATTCCCCAGCAAACAGTCTGCTTGAAGGCTAGGGCTAATGGGATGCTAAGGTAATTATTGGCTATTTGTGGCTATAAAATGAGAACTCGCAATCATGCACCTGATGGGCTAATAAAAACATTTTATATTATGCACTTAGAGCTTTTTAACTGAGGATCTCCAAGCACTGTCTGGAGGAGGAAAAGTGCAACAAGAAGTCTGCATTTCTGTAATGAATTGGGAGACAGCCCACGCTGTCTGCCCCCATGTCCTGCGCTCCTGCTCCTTGGATACCCTGCCAAAAATGTTTGAGTCCCTGCTCTCCCGCTGACTGACAATACTTACGGTTTTATCTAGGCTGGGTATCATTTTTCCCCTCTCTCATTCCTAACCCTGTTTCAGTCCTGCCGTGTTGTTTTCTCTGGAAGGCTGTCAAGATCTGCATTGGAAATAGTATGTTTTGACATAAAACTGGGGGAGACAACCTGTTTGTCCAACTACTCTGGAGCCTAGAGAAGGTTACAGGAATACATTATGCCTTGGTTTTAATTTTATTTTCTTTTAAACCAGGATTGAGAAAGGAAGGAAAGTTTTTCTGAGGAAAAATTTGGGGATTTCCTGTTTTTCAGACATCTCCTGATGGTCAGTTCATGGGGAGAGAAGGACTCATTTAGAAAGAGGAAGCTGTGATTGAAAATAAATGAGGCTGCATGATCAATGTTTAAAAGGAGCTGCAATTAGAGGGAGGAGAAGAGCAGAGCTGCAGAGTGCCAGGGAAAACCCTAGGTACACAGGCCCTCGGGTCAGCAGCAGGGAACTAGGCAGTGCTTGAGGAGGCTTTCTGCTGGAGGGGAGGAGAGATGGGGGAAATTTCACCGCACCACAGCTCTGACTAATGCTTGGGCTGCAAAATCCCTTCAACCAAATTTAATGCAGATGGTACGTTAAATATTACAGTACCATTAAATTACATATTGTCTCATTTTCAGTGAGGTTTTGTGGATGTTTCTGACATACAGACATGGAAAAATGCTTCGGTTCCCAACGGGTTTGGTGAGTGCTTACTTGTGGGTTTTAAATACCCTCAGGAGGACTGAGCAGAGCAAAAGTCCTGGCAAAAGCAGGACTTCCTGGCATGAAGACCCGATGAGGTCCAGCCTCCCTCGGGGCACAGAGCAATGCCCACAGCAGCAGCTGCCCCTGGAAACAGACAGAGGTAAGGTCATGGGACATAGCATCACCTTGTGCTCAGTGCATTCAGACCTGAGAAAGGGTCGGAGTATTAAACACTCCCAAGAGAAGAATTTTTGACACACTTCTACCTGAGCTGGAATAATAGGTATCACTAGGTCTATTATTGTCCTGTCCTAAACACCTGCAGTGGTAGAAACTGCAGTAGCACTGCGTGGTTCTTTAGTTGTGCCTTTCCTTTCCTGACAGTGGCATGTCGGGGAGAGGAGACCTGAGATCCGACACTAAACACAATGTTGGATTTGTGGAGAGCAATTGAAAAGCAGCTGAGAAAAACCTCTGTGGAGCAGCAGGTAACTTCATTTTCCATCACCATTTTCTTTCCTAGGGTTATCTTCTCTTCATTCAGTAACAGATCAGAGCTGTTATCAGTTCAAGGTTGTGTTTGCACTCTTCTATTGACCTTAACCAGGGGAAACAGAACATAATGGAAGAAAAATTGCCCCTGTGCCATATGGTACGTGAGATGAGGCTGTCTCTGATTAGGGCTTGGTAACCTCTTCCTTTTCCATGCATGTCTTAAGAAAGGAATGATTCATGCTGTGGGTTTATATTACACTCTGATATCTGTGTTATGTTTTGCAAGGGCTATTTATACATGCAAAAAATCACACTTTGCTAGCTTGATAGTAGTCTAACTCTAAGCGAGTAGTAAATAATTGTTGCATAATTCCACATCAAAATACAATAAATAAGACAGTAGACTCTGTTGCCACTGGCTTTGCATTGACTTCAGCAGGTTTTGGAGCACATTTGAGCCACAGAAGAAGCAAAATCAGGTATCAAAATACACAGAAGGAAAAGGGATGCTACAGCCCTCAGGCTAATGGCTGAAATATCAGATCTATCTGTCAGGCCAAATCTGTTGCTGTCAATGAACTTCCACTGGCCTCAGAGGAACTCTAAGCGTTTGTGTAGTGTGAATGTGCTTAAACAGGTTGGCATCGTGATTTCATTGACGTGAGCTGGTAATGTTACTCGTAACTGATAGACAGCAGAGTACAAAATAATTAGTCTCATCACCCTAAATGAATACCAGTGAAATGTTCTTACTTTCCCTCTCACCCACACAATGATGTATCTCACTTCTGCCACATGCCAGTATCTCTTCACTAATTACCAACTTAAAAAAACTGAGATAACATAGTTTTAATCGTTTTGTGTACTGTTTATTTGGAAGATGGAATCTAAAACACAGGGACTCATCAACAACAAAAAGGAATTGTTTTTAAACAGCGTTTTGGTGCAGGCTTTTGGGGCTCATTTCACTTGCTTTGAAATTTCACCTCTCAAAGAGGATGGAGGTGTGCGTTAGCCCCAGTTTGTCAGATACCAGCTTTTAAGCCTGTTGTGGTCTGTGAATATAAGCAACAAGTAAAGGCACGGCCCCAGCAGTTCCACCTCGGGTAGAGACTCCCCGCCCTCACAGGGCAAAGGCGAACAAACTTTAGGAGCACTGCTGGATGACTATGTGAACGCTGCTCTCGGTTTGCGTTTTTAAAGAACATCTCGGAGAAAACGGGTTTGGAGCGTGAAAGCCAACTGTGGTGCAGTCCCGGAGGGGGTTTGCGTTCGTCCCTTGTGGCAGCCTTTGCACCGCAACGTGGGCGCCAGGAGCGAGGCAGCATGCGCTTCCCGCTGCCGCTCCCCGCTCTGGCAGGCGGCTCTGGTCGAGGCTCGGCGCTTCTGGGTCTCGGCCGGCAGCGGCGGAAGCCCACGAGCAGGGACAATCCTTGTCCTGATGCTCCCCCATCCGACAATTTCTGGGTGTCTCCCTTCGCGCAGCCGACTCTTTTGCCGTTATTTCCATCGGGTTTGGTTCCTGCCCGCGCTGCGGGGCCGTCAGCACCCGGGCGGCTCCGGCCGGCACCCGCGGCCCGGCAGCGCGGCCGGGACGCGCCCGGCTCCGGGGGGCCACTCCGCGCCCCGCGCTGCCCCGGCCCCCGCGCCGCGGAGCGGCGGCGCTGCCCGCGGGCGGACGGGCGGGCGGGCGGGGCGGGGCGCGGGGGGCGGCGCGGTGCGCGGGCGCGGGGCGGTGCGCGGGCGGGCGGGGGGGCGCGGGGGGCGGCGCCGGCGCTCGGCGCTGACAGCCACATGCCGCCCTGCCTGAAAAGGCTGCGAGGCGCCGGCGGGGAGGGAGAGGAGGCGCAGACGGCGCCCCAGCCCGCACCACCACCGCCGCCGCGCCCCGGGGAATGCCGAGGCGCCGGCCCCGCGGGTCGCCCTAGGGGAGAGGCGCTCCGCCGGCACCGCCCGCCCCGCAGCCCCGGTGCGGGGAACGCCGCCGCCCCTCGCTGAGCCCCGCCGGAGCTGGTCGCGAGTGGGGCGCCCACACGGGGCGCGGCGCGCCCGGGGTAGGGAGGTGCAGCCCGGCCCCGCAGCCTCGGGTCTTGTGTTGTGGGTTTCGGGTTTGTTTTTTGTTTTTTTGTTTTTTGTTTTTTTTTTTTAATTTGTTCCGGAGGATGGATACGTTTCTTCTCGCCTGGGGATTTCTAGGGCTGTGCTTGCCCGGCTCTGGAGGCACGGCGGAGACAGGTAAGGCGCCCTCAGGGATTAGGGATGTTCCCGTCCGCCCAACTTTCGGGTTCCCGGGCGCGGTCCCGATCTTACGCATAGATGCTTTGCGTGGGAATAAATTTAGGGAATGCATGAGCGATCGGCCGCGCCGCGCAGCTTTCGCAGCACGGGGTTTGGAGGGGCTCGTGGTGTGGCGGGGCGGGGATGGCGCACCCCCGGCAAGGAGAGCAGAGGTTGCAGCCGCGCGGCTCCCAACGCCCGGCGTGGAGGGGCGAGGGGATGGAGCCGCATTGGAAAGTTGCGTGCTGGTTTTTTGGGGAGCTGCGGGCAAGGGAGGGGAAGCGGTAGGGACCAGCCACATGTCGGGCACCCGCATCCGAGTGTCCGCCGCCCCGCGCCAGTTGCAATCTCGGGAAACTTTAGGTGAGAAATTAAAATCATCTGGCGGGAGCAGGCAGCCGGGGCTGTGCAGGGCTGGGAGCGGGCGAAGGTTAGCGGCGGCACACTCAGGAGAGGCTGCCCGCGGTACGTGCGGGACCGGCACGCACTTTGCACACGCTGGGCTGTCCCGGGACAAGGCGGGTTCATGGCAAGTATTGGGACGCGAGTGTGTTTTTCTGGTCCTCGCTGACGGGCTAGCCTGGACTGCCAGGAGGTGCTGGGATGAAACCCGTCTTTGCGTTGCTTCAGCATGGGGACAGGAGTGGGGCAGGCTGAGGCTGGGCCCTGTGCTCCCCGATCACTGGCTTTGAGTCTCGCTAGTGGGGGCAACAGCGTCCCGATCTGGAATAGTCTCTGGAGGAAAAGGATATGCCGTCCAGTGCTCTCTCGGGGCTCCGTCTGCGCTCAGGAGCTGCCTGGCAGGACGGCAGTGCCAAGCCAGCAGCTGCTGAGCTGTGGGTTTGCTTTCCTCTTAGTCGGGGCCTCGGGACATGGCCCAGGGCCCTGAGCTGCGGTCTGAGCCGAGCAGCGTTAGATGATGGCAGAGTGGATTCTGCCTTCTCCTGCCCCGGAGCTGAGTGGCCATCCAGCTTCCCCTTGAAAATGGGAAGAGAATCTCTGCTGCCGGAGAAAATCCCTCTGTTGCAGTGCGAAGCTCAGACATTGCCGATAAACATTCAGCTGCCGGTTGGCATCACCTCCTTCCTTACGGTTATAAAGGAAAGGAAAAAAAAAAAACACCCCAAAATCCCATCTTTTGTTCAAGCAGGAAAACGAATAGGCACTTGATGGGATGAAGAGAAAGGCAGTGTCCTGGGAGGCCCTTGCTGGGTGCAACAGTCTTTTCAGATGATCCCTGCTGCAGAAGCAGTGTCTGATCTCCTGGAGTAGGTTTTGTGGTGTGGCAGATCGGGCTGTAACCTGAGGCTGGCTCGTGAGGGTGCATTGGCCAGTCTGGTTGTGATCCCTGTGGCCGCTGAGCCCGAGTGTGTGCCTGTGTCCGTGCGTTCACCTCCTTCTATCCTGGAGTGAGTTCGGCATCAGGACTGTTAACTAGGAAGAGGTTCGTGAGCAAGCCGTGTCTCTCAGGCCATTCAGGCGCTGTAAGCAGTGTTTGTTTGAATGCGGGGTTTTCCCGGCTAAGCAGAGCATCACATGGTGTTGGAGCCAGCAAGGAAGTTGTCTCTCTGTGGCCGACACCAGCGGTGGTTTGCCGATATGATGATGTGTGGCTGCAAATCCGGTCAAATGACTTTATTGCCAGCACAGCGAGCAAAGGTACGGGGTAATGGGATGCAAACCTCAATCAGGCTACACTCAGCTCCAGTAAATTAGCCAGCCTAGTAAGGGAAACATGCCAGAGGTAGATGGATTTATGTTTCAGTCTGGTGTATCTGAAAGCCTTCCCCCATTATGGAAGTCCCTCTTTAGGTTCCCTAAGGGAGGTTAGTAGAGAGGGGAGACGTTTTTAATAGACAATAATATGATAATCCACATGGAAAAAAAACCTCATGCAATATTTCTACAGTAAGAGATAAACAGTGCAGCTGCCAATTTGCATGTAGCCAAGCAAACCCTGAGATAACCATGGAGGAGAGTGGGTGGGAGACCTGTGAAGATAAATCTGAAGGTTGGATGGCTGTGTGTTTTTCATTTCCCCGTAAAAAGCAATGAAGTAGGAAAGTAACAGATTTGAGTGACCCAAGTACTGAGCCGTTCAGATGATGTTTATGCAGCTCTGAGCAAAGCTCACTCTGAAGCCTTCCGAATAGTTTACTTAAGAGCTATTATTTTTAGTAGTGACTTGGGAGATGTAGCAAGGTGGGGAGGGGGACCAAAACAAATTGCTGCCAAGCAAGCGCACGGCCACACACACAAACACGCACACGCACACCCCCACACAAGCACTGAGTGTAGTGCCTTATGCCTGTGTGCTGTTAACTCAGCTCTTACTGGAAACAAAAGCTTTTTTAGACTAGAAATCAGATAGTTGTCAGAGCATCACTGAAAGCTACTGATACAAGCTCGGTGGAGGGCTCTGACCCAGGTTAGGATGCTGCATTTTGGTTTTCTACTTTTACTGCTACAGAAAATCATGGTGTGTGGTGTCTGGAGTAACAGGCATGCATATTGGTCCCAGAGGGCTCTATTGGAGGCACTTCCCATCTACCTGCCTTGCTTCTTCTGCACACCCCACACACACCCCCCCCCACCTTCCATCCTCCTTTACAGTATCTTCTCACAAGGTTTGGTACCTTGTGTGTGGCTTTAGAAGGTTAAAATGAGAAAGTACCCCACTTTGCTGGGCTGGAGAAGGCAGCACTTCCTGCCCCAGGAGGCGGGCGGGTTGGTTTCCTAGCAGAAACCTCCAGTGCTGCCAGGCACCAGGACGTGATGGCCTTGTACTGCAGATAGCTTGAGAGGAAAAAGCATCCTTCATGGGGTTTAGGAAGCTGTCAGGTTCAGATAAGGCTGGGATCCTATCCTGTGGGACCCCCAGTTGTATTAATAAGGAAAAATTAATTTTTAAGCACTGGGATTGCTGCCAAATTATATGACCTCTGACAGACCAGCTGTGCTAGGAAAATAAATTGTCTACATCTGAGACCCATGATCCTATCTGAAATCGAAATAGAAGAAAAGTTGTCATTTAGCCACAGTGGTGGGGGCAGATTTCAGCAGCCTGAGAGCAAACTGGAAGCTGTTAAACTTGTTCTCCATTGTGTAGTGAAGTCACCACCACCGTGCCCCCCTGGGGCCTTGGGGATACAGTTGTCTAATCCGGGAAGTGTGGAGAGCTGATGTGCCTGCACACACCCAAGCCGGGGCTGATGGTGTCAGCACGGGGGTGTGGGCAGAAGTGGGGTGTGAACGTTTCCAGCTCCATCCTCACTCTGTAACAGCCCTTTGACACATTTCTAATTATAATACACACTCACACACAAAGAGGTAGCTGGGCTATTTTCGAAATCCCTGTCTACACCCTGGTGGAAACCGCAATACTAGCAACAACATAAATCAGGCTGTTGCTAACAGTGTTGCACACGGCTTAGCGCTACAGTAGCATGGGTTTAATCACACTCAGAATCAAAGGGTCAGCCTGCTCCCTGCCTGAGCCAAAGCGCAGCCTCAGAAGGCCAGATCCTGAGCCAGGCTTGATGCCTGTGCAGTGAAAAGACACAAACACAGACACGGAGGAGAGGTTTGTCAGCAAGAGGTCAGCAGGCACGGGGCCAAACACTTGAAATCACATCTTGGATCTGTAACCCTTTCTGTGTGCAAGCAGTGCCTGTGAATCAGGGAGGACAGCTAGAGCAATGCTGGGTGGCTGGGGCTCCAGCTACAGCTTTCTTCCCAAGCAGTTTGGGAAAAAGGGTACAAGCAACAGGTTGGCATGCAAAATAGCCTGAAGTGCAGTTTGCAGGGCTGGATAGCTGTAAGGACTTTCTGTCTGAATGCTTCTTCCCCCCTCTTTGTACTTGATGAGTCAGAGAAAATGGGCTCCAGAGATAAAGTATTGGGCTCCAGGTCTTTGAAACCTGCCCTCATTTCTTCCCGTGCATTTGAGACAAAGGCAAGACATCTGCCCCGCTGTTCTGGGGGGTCACCCATAGCTGCAAAGTGCTGTCTGTGTAGGGCTTGAATGCTTGCCCTTTTCTATGCCCCTTGTAGGAAGATGCTGTCCTTTTATTCTGCTTGCATTTTATTGAAGGGCTCCTTTGAACCCCAGTTTTTTAAAGGGATGCATGCAGAAAGAGGAAGAAGGAAAACCCTTGTGCATGTAGACACACACACACTTATCTCCCTGGTTCCTCCTCTCTCTTCACAGGCACACAGATCTCTACCTTTCCTCTTACACACAGAGCCACACCAGTCATGGGGAACTGCCCTGCTGCTGCCATACACGCACACTTCTGCATCCATCCCTTCGCTGTGCACTCCCTCACAGACCCAGAGCCCCTTGACAACTTTCACCCTCATGCACAGCCCAAGCTCACTGCTGCTTTCCTCTTTCTGTTTGACTGCTGAATATGTGCTCGGCAGGTAACAATGTGTTTAAGACACTCATCAGAATGCGCAATAACTTTGACAGCATGCTCAAATCCAGCTGCTGCTGAGCCTCACTACTAGCACCAAAGGCTGAAGCCACTACTGCTTGGCAGTGTGTGTGGGGGCACCTGCAGCGGGGCTCTCTCTGAGTGGGTCAGGAGGGGCTGCTTCCCTCCCGTCCCATCCATGGGGCTTTCAGCAGCCAAGGCACTGCATTGTGCTCTGAGGCTCCAACAGGGCCCCCGGGAGGGAGGGCCAAGCCAAGGGAGGGGTGTTGTGAGATCGAGAGGTTCTGCCAGCTGCTGTGGGAAGACACAGGGGTAAACTGCCACTGCCTGATGGGGAAAACAGGATTCAGTTTCAGAATGGACCCTGACAGATGAGTTCAAAAGGTGTGAGGAAGCTGGGAGGGTGTGGGGGGAGATGAGAGATGAGATATGCCATTTTTTTCTTGTTGGAATTTTTGTAATAATAATACTAATTAGTATTTCAGAGGCATTGAACACCTTTCATCAAGCCTGCAGCTCTAGAGAGAAATCCTAGGGGAATCTTTTTTCCATGTGTGCAACTAGAAATGTTTCTTGTCTCCGTGGCCCTTAAATGAGTTTGTTATTGACAGCATTAATGGGGTGGCTCAGCAAATTTTCACCATCATATTTTTTCCTCATGTAACCTATAGTTAGGGTGGCAGGCTGCCATGCAGGAAGGTTCAAGCTTCCCCAAATCTGTTTCCCTGACTGCAGTACTGGGGAGTTTTACTCAGAAACTGCCTGACCTGCAGCTTGAGAGTCTCCTAAAGATCCCACCTATTCCTGGGAGATGGCAGTGTGTTTCCATGAGATTTCAAGCCCTTGGGTGCCTAACAGAGAGGCAGGTGTGATTTCTCCAAGTTCAAAATGCAGTTATCTGCTTCCCTTGTCTGTGTGTGCACACACTCGCATGCTCTCCGGGATGATTACTGGAGCAGCCAGGAGTTTTAATTCCAGACCCACAGATTACATTTGCAGGCAAGCTGGGAGAATTTTTTATACATGTATCCTTAGAAAGACTAACACTGCTAAGTTGGTTACCCTACTGGAATCGGATTTGCCTCTGATATAAGATGACAAATAATAAAGTTATGAAGGTGGATAAGCAGGATATAAAATTGCATCAAAGATGTAAGAGAGGAGTTGGACAGGATGGACATTTAAAGTTGAAGGTTGTCACTGGCTCAAGTGGTACAAAGCGATGTCAGCCCCTGGAAGGCAGTTATCCAGAACCCCAGGGGTAGAAATAAGCTGAACTCCAGTGATTTCAAAGCAAATTACCTGGCTTTGCATGCAGGATTTGGCCCTTTCATTTTCTGTGGTGAAGCTTGAGTAGGTCTCTATTTCAAGGTTTCTACTTAATTCTTTTGTGGATTAACATGGGGGGAAAAAGTGCAGGTATCAGAAGTCTCCAAATCTCCTTCTCTCTCTTCCTCCCTCCAACATTCCCTTCTTATTTAAAAATAATTTGAAATGATCTCTTTTTGCAAAGGCTTACAGCTAAAACATTCCATTTGCTGAGCTTTCTGGTGTTCCCCTTTCACTGCTGTCCAGTGCTATAAAATGAATATATTGCATCCCTTCCCAGTTGCCTTAGGAAGCAGTCAAATGGCTGCATTCCTCAACTGATGGATTGGCGCGCTCCTTTCTTGCTTAAGCCCAGACAGTGTTTTATGAGCTTGTCTCATGACAGACTCGAGACACTTTGAATTGAACAAAATCCTAGTTCAAATCACAAAAAGCAGTCTTTAAATTCTACTTTGCCGTGTCTCTACTTTTAAATGAAATTTTAGTTAAACTGGTAAAAGTCCTCAATGAAATGTTCAGGGGACTGTCCCTGATTGCGTGAAATCTCAAGATGTGGATGTAGGTAGCGCTCCGGAATGAAATGTGCATGTAAGAGCCTTGTGCTGTTTGGGTGTGTTTGTCCATTAATTTGCTCAGGAAGCCTTTGAAGCTTTATCTTGCAATCCAAAGCAAACACACTTCTGCTAAAATGATCTATGCTAGTGGGGATAGACATCTAATCTTGTTAGCTTCCTCTGCACTATGTCTCTCTCTTTGGCCAGTGGTTAAACTGTATGATTTAAGTCCAAGAGTTCATAATTGTGGTCCTGCCTCCTGCAAAAGTTGTGCCAAGTGGTTTGGGGTGAGAGCTCCTGCCACGTCAGCTGTGCCCAGCCAGGGTCAGAGCTCGGGGGATGAGGCAGGGTGAGCGTTAATGGTAATGAATTCTTGGCAGAAGAGATCTGTTTGTCTCCTCCATACCAGGGTTTGGCAAAGTGCTTGGGCATGTATGGACCTTGAAAAATTCAGATCTTTGAAGAGCTGTGTGACTAACAGAACTGAAACATGGGTTTCCTGCACAAGGGCTCAAGCCAAGTTCAGCAGCTCTAAGAGAGCAGCTCTGAGAGAAGGGGGTCAGGTATGCCAGCACCTGTATTTTGCTGTGCTGTCAGAGGGTTGGCAGGGCAAATCTCCTCTGCCCAGTGCTGAATCCTGGGACATGGAAATCTTCTGCAGTGGTTGAATGCAAGTGTGAAGTTGGGCTGGAGGGCCTCATGCCAGGAAGAGAAGTGACAAGGCCAGGCAGTGCATCTGCCTGCTGTGGAACGCCTACATCTCTCTCCCTTGTTCCTTTGCTGTCCTCAAAGGCTGCTCTTTTCAAGCAGCACAGACAGTGATGATGCTGCTGCCTCTAAGGCATCCAGAACACCCTAATTTTTGTGTGCAGCCCTGAATGATATCCCGAAAGTAAACTGAGCTCAGCAGATCCAAACACGTGGTAGTTTTGTGCCGGACACTACAAGCTCTGAGAGGCTGTAGTACATATGTTTGTTGTGAAACAGGCCTCTCTGGTGATGATTATTTTTGTTACAGGCAGAGTTGGCTTTAGTTTCTGTGTGGAAGGTCCAACAATAACAGTGAGCCCTGCTCTCCTGGGGTGAGGGAAATCCAGAGGGGTTTAATCGGCAGGAAATTCAAGTAGGAGAATGCCCTGCTCCCGTCCTAAGGTTTCAGCATATGCCTGATGAGCTGCAGAGCTGAAAAACCTCAAGTGTGGGTGAAGGTTCCTGGGGCCTGGCTGTTATTTTGGGGTCCTCTGAGTGATGATTGTTTGTTGTGGCCTGGGGGAGGGAGGAGGAGACTTCATCAGCCTGGATGTCTCCAGCAGGTCAGGGCAAGGAGGTGTCTGCCCCTTGTAAAGGGTGAGGAGCTCAGCTGCTGATACCCATCTCCATGGGAAACTTTGGAGTTGTGCACTGTACAATGCAGCATTTGTAGGATTTTGCACCTCATAACCTTCTCCAGGTCTTCTTTTCCCATCCCTGTGGCTCGGTTGTCATCCTCTAGCGTAGCTCCCCTGTTGGAGTGACCCTACATGGAGGAGGTTGCAGGGATAATTTATGTTTTGGTGAGCCTTAATGAAAAGGGGGGCTCTGCAGATTTCCCAACCTGACCATAGTCTACTCCAACGCTGCCAGGGAGTATTGACCTCCTCAGCCTCCCTTGAGGAGCCCTGCTGCTCTCCTGTGGCCTTGTTGTTGGCACAGCACTCCACTGGCCCCTCTACCATGTGGACTGGCAGGGACCCCAGCAGTTTGCTTTCAACACCTGCATTTTGCTTACTGAGCAACGGGATGTCCCAAACACCTGGCAAACTTGGCTTGTACTTCAGAATTTAATTTTAATTTTATTAAGTGAATTCAGAGCTGGCAAAAGCTGCTGAAGCCCATTAGCTATGGAACACGTCTTGCTTCCAATGCATACAGACTGAGCAGTAGCCATGCCACTAACCTTTTCTATTTTTTTTTTCTTTTGCATGGATGCAATGCATCAGTTTGTAAGAATCCATTTACATAGAAGCTTGAGCCTCTACTGTGTACAAAGCAGGCCATATTTTATATAGAAAGACAGTGGTTAGCATGACTGCTGTGTCAAACTGCCCCATCAGTGGGCATGGTGATAGATTTTTTTGTTCTCATTGCAGGTGTTCACCCACTAGATATCTGTGAGTCAAAAGAGAAAAAGCCCAACAGAACAATTATAGAGATATTAAAGTAATTTTGCCTCTTCAGATAACTCTAAGAAGCCTCAAGTTTTGGGTATGCTATTGCCCACCGTGGGGGCAAGGCAGTGCTGTACTGAAATAGCCCCCTTCATTTTTGTGGACCTTCTTGGGCAAGAATGAATAAGAGGACAAAATATGTTTCTCTTAGAGACACAGATGAGCTTTCCTACAAGTGGGAGACTTCCATTGTTCCAGGAAGATGATGACATTTTCCTGGTGATATCTGAACACCTGAGGGATGTGGCTGGTGCTCTTGTTTATTTAGGCAGTTCACCTGCTCGTCCTGTTTTTCTGGAGAGGCCTCAGCTGCAGAGAGCTGAGCCCCAGCCCCTCTCACTCAGGCTGTCCTTACTGGCACCAACAGGCTAATCTGGGCACCAAGCTGATGTGAAATCAGGATCAAGCCTAGGGTTTTCCTTAGCTCAGTCCCACTGAACTGCGATGGCCTTGCGGGGCAAGGGAGAAATTTTGAGGTCAGGGTAGAGCCGTGTTTCTGCTCCTGAGTTCATTTGTTGGGGAAGACCTGGAGCAAGCTGGAGGCTGACACCTCTGTTCACATGACAGTTCCCCTCCAACTGGTGGAGTTGCAGGGGCTCACAGGGTGTTCACGGTATCCGGCACGAGTAAAGGGCTGGCAACTTCTGAGTGGTGGGTGATGTTGGTGGTATCAGCCTAGCGGGTAGCATGTGTGTGAAAGCTGGAGAGACGGGGAGGGAATCACGAGGTGTGGAAGGATTGACTGTATTTTCATTGTTTCGAGACTTTGCCCTTTCCAAGAAAAATAATCTGCAGCTTGAATATTTTTCTTTGCTGGAGGGGGTGGACATGTGTGCAAACGAGGTGTGAATTTTTATGAGAAGGTGTGAAAGTGCGTACATGAGTGAAGTGTGAATTACACGTCTATTTGTACATTGATGTCAACAAGTCCGTGAATTTCTTCCTTCCACGTGAATGTCTCTTTCTCTCCCTCCCTCCAAACCCACATAAACACATGTGTGGGCAAATATGCCTCCCTGAGAAGAAGATATTTGTGCAAGAATGTAGGTTTGTAAATGTTTGTGTGTTGAGCAATCTCTCCTGTGGAACAAAACCAGATGTTTTTTTGGTATTCTCAGCTCTTCATGGCAGTGCTGCATTTTTTTCTCCTCGTATTTTTCAGGATACTTACAGGATTATTTTAAGAAAAAGGGAAGGCTGCAGATCTGCCTTTGGGTGTGTGCGAAAAAAAGTTATTTTGAAGAATGAATGTGTTAGAGGGCATGAAAAACATGGGGGAAACAGAGTGTTTTTTCGTGGCAAAGGAAGCCTTGCTGGCCCATGAAGGGCCCTCCTGTTGCCCTTATTTTTCACAGGCCACATGCATTTTCTGCAGGCAGCGTGCAGGCAGCAGGTTGTTTATTCAAAGTGCTTTTTTTCTAGGAAGCATTACTGCTGAGGGATCCTGCCTGACTCCTGCTGCTCGCCTTGGCTCTGGCAAGAGGGCAGTTTGAACGCAGGCTGGGATGTCCCTACCGAGAGCTGGTGGACTTGTGACAGCCTGGCAGGGGACACCCCGGCAGGGGACACCCCTGGGAGCTGGCAAACCCTAGGGCAGAGGAACAGAGCCAGACCCACAGCATGGGGCTGAGGCCACACAATCTGCACTGCTTTGCTTCTCCTGGGTGGTCCTGGGGCTTTGCAGTGAGTGCTGCTGTGGAGGGAGAGGAACATCCCTCAGGACCAAGGCAGTGGGGAACACTGTGGAACACACCCTTCACTCATGGAGCTGCTGGGATGTGTGGTTGCCCTCCTGTATCAAGGGTGATGCTTCACTGTGCCTTGGCTCCCTTGGGGATGTGGGATGTGCTGCAGCCTCCATCTCAGGGAATGCACACACTGGCCTTGGGAAAACCCACTCACACCCATGTGAGTCCAGGGTCCTCCAGGGCTGTGGGGATAACCTGACAGTGGGGGCATCCCATGAGGGTTTGCATCCTACATTGTACCCTACTGCTTATTGTCAGGGAGGAGGACTTTCCCCAGTGTGGGACCAGGGTCACCCTGTATGCCTGCCAGCCTGCCCTATGGACGGACTCAGGGTTTTGTTGGGTTTTGTCCATTTTGGTGGGTTTTGTGTGTTTTGCTGGATATGGAGAGGCAATGATGTCGTCTGGGGGCAGCTGTTGCAGCCTGTGGGCCTGGGTGTTGATACAAGGGGGTGGCAGAGGAGTAGGGGAAGCAGGACACACAATGGGGGCCCCATGGAGAAAGGACTTCGGGATTTGTAGTGCATTAGCAAGTGACCCTGTGATGCAGATTTTCCTCCCAGAAAGTAATGCAATAATAAATTTGATTTGCAGCATTCATGAGATTAAATGTTTTTTTGATTATGAAATCACCCTCTAGGGCCTGTTCTAGCCCAAAGCTGAGAGAGCTTCCTCTGCTTACCACTCAGCCATTGCCAGCCATTTGTGGGCTAGTCCCACAAAACCACCACTGCTGATTATCTGTGTCTGCAGCTCCAGTGGATGGGTTAGCTTGCAAGTCTGCTGAGACATTTGCTGGGGCAGGCAGGCTGGGGAGAGAGAGCACAGCAAACAGAGAGGGGTTTCCATGGGGCTGCAGGCTGGAGCTGGGAAGGACGGGTGCTGTCCTTAGCTCTGCCACACAGAGTGAGTGGGCCTGGGCTCACCAGCATCCATGATGTGCCTCAGTTTCCTTCCCTGGAAACAGCACAGCTTTCTGCCCTCCTGCAGCGGGACTGAATTTGTAGTGTCCAAATTCTGGTGTCTCCTGAGGCAGCTGTGGGAGACTGACACAGAGCAGCTTGCAAAGGAGGCAAAAGAAGGGATAAAATGAGGCAGCTCCAGATGATCTGATATCAATCTGTCTCTTGCTTTATGGCTCTGTAATTGCCTTGGCAAGAGCATTTATTTCTCTTTTCTGGTCTGTGTGAAATGTGGTATGTAAGTGTGGCAGGAGGTGGAGGGGAAAGGAGTATGTTTGCTCTGCAGAATAATCCTCCTTGCCCAGAGATTGATATCAATATTAGAGTACCAAAGGGATGTCAATGGCCTGGAGAATGGTCTTTAT
Source organism: Cyanoderma ruficeps (assembly GCA_008694505.1). Taxonomy (NCBI): domain Eukaryota; kingdom Metazoa; phylum Chordata; class Aves; order Passeriformes; family Timaliidae; genus Cyanoderma; species Cyanoderma ruficeps. The sequence goes on from VZDJ01000594.1 coordinate 23,570,886, forward strand.
CAGACCACCCCCATCAGTGGCCCAGGGAGGCCTGCTGTGCACACCTGATGCCCAGAAGGTGTTTCATTGCCCTCTTCCCTTCTGTGTCTCTGCAGCTCAGCCATGCGGGGGTCGCCTCAACTCCAAGGATGCCGGGTACATCACCTCGCCAGGGTACCCCAATGACTACCCCTCCCACCAGAACTGTGAATGGGTCATCTACGCCCCTGAATCCAACCAGAAGATCATCCTCAACTTCAACCCTCACTTCGAAATTGAAAAACATGACTGCAAGTAAGAACCTTCCTCTTCCTCTCTAGTACACAGTTACCTCTTGGTCCTGCTTTTGCCTAGTGGTATGGGTCTTGTACATCCTTTTATTTGAAATCAAGCACCACCCTGAGCCCCCACAGTGCTGCATCTCCTTGCCTTTAAGGAGCAAGTGTTGCCTGTGAGGTTGTAAGATGCTGCTTTGGACACATAGGATGAGCCTACTCTGAGCAATGAAGTTCTTTACTTGGCCTGATACTGCCTGAAAGCACGACCCAACTGGCTTTCAACTTGACTTTGGTTAAAAGGGCACTTTTATTTCTGTGTCAAGGTAGCCTCACTGTTCTTTCAAACCATGCTGGGAAAGCAGAGCAATTTCCTGATGTGTAACTAGGCAGAGGTAAGGCAGAGAGCCCCGTGGCTGCAGACACAGATTCAAGCCATGTGAGGCCGGAGGCGTGGTGGTCTGAGCTGTTTGGGCTGGATCCGACTTCCCACAGTACTTCTTCTGCTATGTTTGGTAAACTGGGAGGGAAGGGGGGTTTTGTTTGCTTATTCCCCCTTTTTCTTCTAAGAAAGGATCCAGAAACTGGATGTCTGGGAAAAACAATTAACAACTAGTGAAGAATAATTAATGGCATCAAAGGGTGCCATAAAAGGCTGAGTTAATAACATGGTCTCTGCAGACATATAAACCTGTGGGTTTCATCTGGAATCCACAGCCAACTACAGGGATGCCTGAGTGTGAAGGAGGTTGGGGTCTCCTAAAACAGGCCGGACATAGCAGTCCTGCTAGATACACTGGTCCTGTTGATTAAAAGGGGGTTGCATATGGAGAGGGAAATTCTGTTTGTAAAAAAAAGGACAAAGGAACAAGGGAAGCATTTATGGGGCTGCAGAATCAGTCCTGTGGAGAACAAAGAATTCAGCATGGGTTTGATGATGTACTGAAGGTTATGAAGTGCAGAGCTGGATCCTCAGCTATCATAAATCAGCATAGCTCCTCTAACTCTAATGAAGGTGTGCTGATTGATGTCATTTGGGATCTTGTCACCCCCTACAGATAAAGCCTGGGCTAATAAGGCTTTGAACACCATGAACTCTCCCTGAAGTCACTGTGTGTGCACGGTGTTTAGCACTTTGCAGGATCAGGCCTGTGCATAAAGAAGGGAGAAGGTACAGAAAGGCTTAACGTGGGCATAGATGAACACAACAAGGCCTTGCAGTGGATGTGAGAATGATAATTGCTATCAGATTTTACTGTTGCTTGCATAGGCTGAACTGCACAGCCTCCTCATAGCTAATGCAGGTGCCCCAAATTCACAGTAATAAAAGCTGTATAGGCCCAAATTTGCAGTCTGAAGAGTATGCCATATGTGTTGGCCAGGACAGTGTTGTGTGCAGGGCAAGGATCAAACTGGGCAGGAGAGACTTCAGCTTCTGTCTCTTCAAGGTCTCAGGCAAGCAAAATCAGGTTGGTCCGAGAGCTGGAAATCCCCACAGGCACCAGGCTTTTCCTCCACCTGTAGGATGATGTCAGTTTTAGCTCTGAGCATCTTGTGCAACTTTTGCCATGTTTTGCTGCCTGTGAGACAGAGCTGTCTGGTCCCAAGCTGCAGGTGGTGTGTGCAGTAGGACTGCATGAGCACTGGGGGTGTTGATTATCCCTTTGCTGCTTTCTACTTTACTGTGGCAGTCTGCTGTGTGGTCTCACCATCTCCCTTTCTGCATGTACCTGCCCAAGGGAACCTTTCTTAATGTGAAACATGATTTATCCACTGTGCAATTGAGCTTCTGCTGGCCACAGCTGTGAGCTGAGAGCCAAGCTGACTTAGGGTGCCTGCTCCCTCAAGCCAGCACTGACTAGGAATGGGTTTGAAACAGTTTCATGGACAGTGCTTGATAGGAAGCATAACAGAACAGTGAAAACAGTGCATGATAAACATGGCTTGAAAGAAATGGACAGGAGTGAGATTTTTTAAGTGACTGACCAGAAGGAGGCAAATAGGGACACTGTGTAAAGCTTGAGCATTAATACTTACATTACATTACAATACATTTATAATATGTGACCATCTAGTGATAAATCTCATCTGACTGTGGGAGGGTTTTTTACGAAGAAGCAAAGACCTCATTGTATCTGCAGGTGTGAACCTTAACAGGAGCAGGAGATCAGCATCAAAGACACAGTCTCAGGGCAGAGCCCTCCTTTTGACATCTCATCATTAATACAGAGCACATTCACATCAAGGTGACAGGCAGATGGACTCCATGGAGGCACTCAGTCTCTGGGCAGACAAGGTCCCCTGCTCTGGTGTGGCTACCTGGCAGCTGTTGGAGCAACAGTGGGGCCAGTCTGTGCTTCCTGCTGCCAGAGGTAAACAGCATAACCTCTTCCTCTGTTGCTTCTTCTTTCAACATTTCATTTTACCTTATTAGGCTAAAGTTTCTCCCTCACAAAGCATAACATTTACATTCCTAAAACCCATTTGAAAGCCTACAAAAATGTCTCCAAAAGTCTTTTCAGTTTTACTGTGTCCCTTCTGGCCTCCCTTGTATCTGCTTTAGATTTCCCTTTGGGACAGGAGACATTTCTTCCTGTGTTTTGTACGGTGCCTGGCACCCTGGGGACCTCTGAGGAAAGGTCAGTGATTTTCCCTTGGCCAGCAGCTGGCCGGAAGGGACCTACAAACTTGGTGTTGCTTAGATGGCAGAGCAAGAGCTGGCTGCAGAGAACAGCTTTGGCAGCCTGGAGGGTGGAAACATCAGCCAGGGATGGACACCCGAGGTGGCAGCCGGAGGTGGCTTCTCAGTGCTGCTTGTTGCTATTGTTTTCTGCAGGCACATCTGGGCTTTTATTTTTCAGCAGTGTCCAGCTGCTTTAGGAAGTAACTGCACTCTATCACCACCATCATGAAAGGAGTAATTTGGTGTAATTGAAGCCCCAGAACCTCTCTCTCTGACTGCTGTATCTGTGCTCTGAGGAAGTGTCTTGCTTTGGGAGCACGTAGGTTAAGCAAAGTGGCCTCCTCCTGCTGTTGTGGCTGTTGTGCACCAGCAGGGATCCCTGTGGCAGGGAGGGTGGGCATGCTGTGACAGGGAGTATGGCCCCGGGCCGTTGTTCATGCTGTCCTGCAGCTGTGGGGCCCCTGCAGTAGTGACAGCGCCAAAAGGGAAGTTTGATGCTCTGATAAAAGATCTGCCGAGCTACTTGGAAACGACCATGTTAGTGCCTGGCTGTTTTCTCCTCCCCTCTGTGTACGAGGGCAGCTGTAGCTCAGGTATGGCACCCCACACCATTGGTATCTCTTCAATGAACAGGGAAGTGGCATCCATTGGAAAAGAGCAGGCTGCTGCTGTGGTGAAATATTTCCACTTCTGTGTGGTATGGGGGTTGCTGGGCAGTTTTGTGCACGTCAGGGTTTATTTGGGATCCCAGGAGTGACCTGAACCATTTGCAATAGGTGGGCAACAGGGACAGCTATCCCCCAGCTTTTGCAGTCATGTAACTGAGCTGTCCACTCCTTCTTAATTGCCATGTTGCTGTTCTGTCTGCTCTGCTTGTTTGGAAAATCCGAAACCTCAGCTATGCGTGAGTCATTGCATTTATGACCAACCACCATTTCTGTTTGTGCCATCCTCCCGCTGCTGGTCTCCTCTTTGGACCACTAAACGCTCCCTCCTGCGTTTGGCTACTGACTCTGCCACTCCCGGCCCCATTACTCGGCTGAGCTGCCCGAGGATTAGGCTGGGCGGTGCACACGCAGCAGAGGCACACTCCCTCCAGGCTGCAGTGGACGTGCTCATGCTTCCTCCGCCAGCAGAAGACCTTCCAGCTGAGTCATAACATCTGCTCCAGAGGAACAGTGTTTTTAAAAAGCCTGAGTGGTAGTCAGACCATGCCCGGTGGATTTTTCTGCAGCCATTTCCAACACACGCTGCAACTGGTTTGCAGTCGCTGGGATCCCTGCCCGGGAAGGAGCTGGGGGACCGCTGCCGTGGCTCGCAGCCCCCTCTGGTGGCACATGCCAAATTCTGGCGAAGGTTTCCGGAGACAGGGGCCGAGGACTCCCAAAATAGGCTGGAGGTGGCAAATTGGAAATGGAGCTGCAGTCAGGCTCTTCCTCCTGACTTTGGGTCCCACTGCCAAGCCCAGAAGATTTGAAGAAACTGCAGCTGGAGCCACTATCATGAGGAAATTTATGCAGTGGTCACTGTGACCTCATAAGTGCCATAATGGTGCCAAGAGAGTTGAATCAAGCACAGCTTCCTGATGTGTGCTGGATACAGGGCAGGCATGGCAGGCTTCCTGATGTGTGCTGGATACAGGGCAGGCATGGCAGGAGGAGACACGGCTGCTCCCAGCCTGAAGGACAGAGGGAACCAAGATTTGGCCAGGGAGACAACACACTCCTAGTGCCCCTCTTGCAGAGCACTGCTGGCCAGGGGACACAGGCAGCAACATGCTGGTGTTCCCATGCCACAGCATAAAGGGTGAGCATGCAGCTTGGACAGCCAGTGAAGGCCTCTTAAGGCAGCGTGGCCATCTCCTGAGCGTCCAAAAACCTGGGCACTGGAACAAAACAGCTCTGCATTCTTCCTAGAGAGCCAGAGACACTGGCTCAAATTCCTCTGAGCTGAGGTGGCAGGGAGAGCTGCATCCAGACCCAGAACCCACAGCCAGCCCGGCGGCTGGGGGCTGCAGCATTCAGCCTGCCTCTCTTGCCATCTCCTTCAAACAAGAGCATAATATTGTGAGAAGCCATCCTTCCATCAGTGAAGGTTAAGAGTAGACAAGGCACCAATCATGGACAGCTAATTAGTAAATGCCTTGAAAAGTATGCATAATTAGCTTATTAGTAAACATTTTAGAAACAATGCAGTTCATCTTGTGACTGGCAAAACGCTTAGAAAAGAGAAATACATTTGGAGCACTAGAGAATGCCAGGGGCTGGAGGGGCTCTTTGCTAGGATGTGAGGGAAAGTGTGGCTGCATCTCCTGAAGCACTAGGGGAGTCAAGCTTTAACTTTGCAGTGAGGGGAAGTCAGAGATGAGATGTTAAGGAAGGCATTTGCTTGCTCATACATTTGTGGCATGGGTAGCCAGAAGCAACATTTCTAACGTACAGGAAATAATTCAGTCTGGGTAACATGACACTGCAGCTCAACTTGTCTTCAAATGAGCTTCTACTGTTTTCTAACTCCATCCAGCATCCGCTGTATGGTTCATAATTCCCATCAAGCCCGGGTCATTTTCTGAAATGGAACATTAGTGAAAGGGTTAGCTGCGACAGTGAGACCAGCCACTTGAGTTAACAGCTCAAGGTTGTTCACATCCCTCTTCTCTGCTTCCCACCTCTGTTTGCTCTGTGGCTGTGCTTCTCTATGCCCCAGAGCTCTGCAGAAGGTGGTGGCCCCAAATACACTCTTGTGGGGTCTCCTATGACCTGCCAGGTCACTGACATCCGGTGCATAGGAGTCAGATCTCGTTTTGCACCTTGTTTCCTGTTGGCATGATGACAAATTGTGGGCCAGCTGGTGACACTGGGAACAATAGGATTAGAGACAGAGACCTCTCCCCCTCCTTCCTGCTGTTGAGGAGGAACTGGTAGTGGTGGTGGTGGTGTACTCGCTTCTTAGTCAGCCTCTCTGTCCAGCAAGGAAAAGAACAGGACCCTGTAGTATCTGGAGAGGGAGAAAGCACAGGGCTGGCTGTGGTGACTCCTGATTAAGAGGACTCAGAATTCAGGTAAAAGTGTCAGAAACATGTGCCTTTTTTGAGCAAAGACTTTAAGCTACACTCCGGCTCTAAATCCTTTGCATCTTTGCAGACCCTGCCCATGCAGATGCTGTAGGATAGGAGTAGAGCAATACCACTGGGATGCCTGATAACCACAGCCTCGAGGTGCTCCTGCTTTCAGCAGAGCCTGAGGCCCCCGACTATCTTTGCAACAGTGCTCCTGCCCACAATGTGACAGCAGGTGACACCCTCCACAGAGGCTCATCCAAAACAGTTCTTAGGAACCTAAATAAATGTCTGTGGGACTATGAGTCTTGGTCACTTTTTTTGTGTTGTACAGGAGGCTTAGCAATGCTCTTCTACATCATGGGTTTGTTGTCTGGATGCAGGAGTTAGAAGGTTTAGTGAATATAAGGGGAGCGCTACAATGATATTTTTTAAATTAGCCCTTTTTTTTGTTAAAGACTAGATGCAAAGCCCAGTAAAAGAAATGTGAGATTTTACCTTGATTTACACAGGAGCTAGTTTAGCCTTTTAATGGCAACTGTTTGACTTAGCTACTTGCAGTTTTGTAATGGACATAATCCCTATTGTCAGGCTGTTACCGGGGACTGGCAGACTCCCCAGCAAATATCAGTTCTGGGAGTTGTGAGATTTGCGTTCTTCCCCTTCCCTGCTATTGATTCACTGTTCCTGCCTTGGTGAATCACTTAAAATTCCCTGTGTTATAAAAAAAAGAATATCTGGGCATCTGCAGGCATAAAACCCAGTCTAGATAGCAACAGTGCAAAGCACACTCCTCTCCAAAGGTTGCTGAGCAGCAGCAGCATCACACAGGAGCAGGTCAGAGTGCAGCAGAAGAAAACCAGTTCATTCTCAGTCTTTTCTGGCTGGGTGTGAATTCTGCAATTAAATATGAATGCAAAATAAAAAGAACAGACTGCAAAGAGCAGACTGAAAAACAGAAGAAATTTGTGGTTGCTTTTGGCCAGAACTCAGCATAGAACATATTTGAAGGAGTTGGGGGAGGTTAGTCTGAGGCAAGTTCTCCGTTCCTTTAAATCAAGCGGCTGCACAGCACCATTGAATGACAACGTAATAATATGTTGCAAACCACAGTCTGGTGATCCTGGAATTCCTTATACATTAATAGTAGTCATGGTCCCCTAATCACGGCTAGGATGTTTTAAGCAACTGTCTTTGATATATCAGTTCAAACACACCATAGAAAGCCTTCCTTATGCTGGCTTAGTGAGTAGATCATTAGAAAGAGTGAACAACCTAGGGTTTTTCTGTTGGTTTGTCACCCCACCCCACTGCTAATCCTAAGGAATTCTTGAGATCTACATGCAGCCTTAGTGAGCAATCACAGGACAGTAGTATGGTGTGGTTCTGAAGTACCACTGGGTCAGACATGGAGATATTATTGTTTAATGAATTCCTAGAAGCAGAGCCTGAAGCAGTGGGGTCTGACAGCAGAAATCCTCTGCCAAAGACTTCGTTCTGTTACAAATGGCACAGAAACTAGCAGGGTGGCTGCTCGTGTTATGTGACGGCCCCCACCTTCTTGCAGCACTACAGAAGACACTGTGTGAGGAATCTTTTGAGGTGGAGTTCTGCTTTCCTGAGACAGGCAGTACTTCTCCACTGGTGGTGGGAGAGCCCCTGTTCTCAGCCCCCGTGCGTGCCAAGGCCGTGCTGCATGCAGGGTATTTGCATGGGAAGTGCTCCACGTGTTAGAAACCTCCAGGGAAACCTCAGAGCTGGGGTTGTTGATGGATGTCCAACAAGGAAAAGTGCTCCCCCCGCCCCTTAGCAGCACGAGAGTTTGAGGCATGTGCTCAGCTTCCTTCCTCTTCTGTGAGTGGTGGTATGAGGTTTCATTTACATTGTTATTTTGCAGGGAGAAGGAAGGTGTAATGACTGTCTCTTTGGTAATACCCATGTTTGGCTGTTAATCATGGGCGGGAACAAGGTCTGGGATCTCCATCAGCAGAGGGGACTGACTCACCATTGATCTATGTCCACTGCATCTTGTTGAAGTTTTTTGACCCATTTGATTTCTTAGGTTTTCTTTTGTGAAAACCCTCTGATTTTTCTGCCGTTCAGGAGCAAAACATCTCTCTGTCTTTAAATATGGCAGATGGGGATTTCTTCAGATGTCCAACAACTCAATTGAAGGAGACCTCAGGAGACCTCTCCCCTTCCCTGTCCCCCTTCTCAGCCTGTCTTTTCATCTGCAATCTGGAGATGTAAGGGCTATAGTAATAGAGTGTCAGAGGAAGTAATTGATTCATCACACGCCGAGAGAGGAGTCTGTTGCCTTCAGTGTCAATGGAGCTGAACCACAGCCTGGAAGGGTGAGGGAGGCTTGTAAACACTCCATGGCTGAGCTGGCAGGACAAAGCAGACACACTGCCATGGCTGAACAGGAGGGTGACACAAAGGGTTGCTTGAAAGAAAATCTTTCTGAACAAAGCAGTGGCAGGGTCCTTGTTTGTGGGGGAAACATAGACAGTCCCATCCCCCTGCTCCCACAGCACACTAAGGAGAAAAAGTACCTACCAGCCTCATGCTGCATCCCATTCCCTGGTCTCTGTCTCCCTCTTCTATCTTGATGTGGCTGCCTCTCTGACCTGCTGTCCTGAGCTGGGCTGAGATCACCTCAGGGGTACCAACCAGCCCCCACCAGCAGCTAATTCCTCCCACACCCCAGAGAGTCACTGCTGTCAAAGAGAACCCCGTGTGAGGTCACTGCTGCTGCCAGCGCACAGCAAGGTGTGGCACGTGTATGGCACAGCACTCGCCCTCCCTCAGGCACTGGCTGTGTTCAGACTTGGTTCAGATGGCTATTGAGCTGCAAATGCCCGTATTTGGGGGAGAGAAGGGGGTAGGCAATGCTGTGCTATGCAGTAAGCAAGGAGGGGTCAGGCAGGTTTGGTGCACCGTTTGCCCCAGAAATAGCTCTTACTACAAGCTGGCACAGCCAAATGGTGGGAGTGCCCAAATAGTGGAGGCTGCAGGCCAGTCCTGGCAGCAAAGCTTTACTCACTTGTGCATCAGCTAAGGCAGGATCTGGGCTGTGAACCGGCTGTATCTGAGAAAATGCAGGGTCAGAAAGTCATCCTATGGTGGGCCAGTCCCAGGGTGACCATCCATCATTAATGAGGGATGTAGACAGCCAGGAGGGTAAGGGTGGGCTGGTCAGGGCTCTGTTCTTACAACCGCCTTTATACAACTGGTGCTTAACGAGGTGTTTATTTCAGTTTTGTGCTGAAAAAAAGCCAGTGCAAATGAGTGATAGTGGAAAGCCCAACTACCAAGCTCTGATCCCCATCTGATCCCAGTTTTTACTCTTTCCTTTTGCTTTCGCTGCGTGTTGTGTCTAAGGACGTGACTGATACTGCACCAGCAAGGTGTGACAGGACATCACTCGCTCCTCTGGGAAGAGGGCTGGCACAACAGGCCCTGTGAGAGTTCCCAAATCCCCACCAGCACCCTAGAACTTGGACAGCCTGACCTAAGCTCACGCCCATCTATTGCCTGGGCTGTAGCGCTGGATCCCATCAGAAAAGGGAAATCTGTCCCCCCACTGCAAAGAGATCAAAGTGACCATTTGCCTTTGCCTTCTGCCTGCTCTGCTGCTTTTCGCCAGTAAATTTTCCTTTCGTGGTTGTTATCTTTTATGATATTTATTTTTTTCTTTCTGTTAGTGATCAAGTGCCTGTGAGTGGTGACAGTAAAATTACATAGAAACCAAAGTCTAATTTTTTTCCACAGATGGATTGTAGCAGAAGGAGAAAAGTGCAAATGCATTTTCTCAAGTGTCCTGTGTTTTGGGGTATGAAAGGGTTGTGAGTTGCTTCAGTTCCCTTAGAGCAGCAACAGAAGGCAGAATGCCATGGAAAGGGGGCTTATTCTGAACATGCTTTATATATTTTATTCCTGAATTCACCATGATTCTCCCCCCACCAATGAACACCACAGACATCTTGCAACAAAAGACCCCTGTAGCTAAAAATGGAAGAGCGAGGAATTTATAGAGATGGTTTTGGAGACAGAAATAAAATTAAACAGCCATGTGTAACTCCTGAACAACAGCCTGCAGAAAACCCCCGAAGTGCACATTAGCACATCTCTTTTCTTATGTAACGGTCGGTTTTCCAGACATGCCCCAGATGAGAGCACTTCTCCACTCCGACGCGCCTTTCTGCAGCGATCTGGCAACACAGCTTGAGGGAGGCAGCCTGGGGATGAACGGCAAAGCGCCGCGAAGCCTTTGCTCTCCCGTCTCAGGGGAGGGCAGCAGCATGCTAGGAGCTGAAATTCCCTCCTGAATCAGAACTTGCCTCAGGAGCACTTTGCAGTTATGTTTTATTCCTCCCTTTGCACGAAGTATTTTGGCTACCTTCCCCCCCCGCCTCCCCCCCCCCATAAGTTAGCAGAAACTGCTGAAAGCCTCTTCCCACCAACAGTGCTTATAAGAGGGCAAAAACAACGCAAAGAGTACAAATAGAGGCTCTTTATAGTTTCCATTTTTTTGTCTTCAGGGCATTTTTGAAGAAGTTTTCCAATCCAATAGGGTTATTTTCTCTCCTTCTTTATTTTTCTTTTCCTTTTTCCTTTCCTTTTTTTTTTCCCTTCCCTTTTAACTGGATAACTGGATTTTTTTCATTTCTCAGAAATTCTGGTCAGATTTTCTGAGGAGATAAGAAAATAATCCAAAGCACAGTAGAATGATTACAAACCCCCCACAATACTGTGATTACACAAGACGTAATTGGATACAACAAATTTAAAACAAACTTCCGAGAAATCCTAAGCCTTTTTGCCTGTGCCATCACTCTCCACTCCCCCCACACCAGCCTAGCTCTCTCTCTGCTGCCATTGGATTTTTGTCATTTTAGTCACTCAAATCCAGTGAAATCCCTTCAGATTCAGAGCAATTATAGCCCATTTCTCTCTGTTGTTGCCAGAGTCAGTTATTTCCATAAGGGCAAAACAAGGGCATGCCCTGTGAGCATGTTTTGCCTCAGCACTGGCAAAAATGGCCCCAAAAGGTTCAGAATGAGATCAGATTCATCTCTGCATTGTTCAGACACCTAAAGCCTAGGTCTAGTCAGTAAGAGTGATTTAAAGTGCTTCTGTTGTCAGTGCAGAAGAACAATTAATCCCATCCCAAGATGGGTGTGAGAAATCTGCTTCCACTGAGAGCAGAGGACGTTTAGTTGGCTAAACCTAGATGTGCTACAGGCTTTTTCATTCCGTGCACAATTCCATATCAGGGCCTGTGTCTATGAGGACTGATTCTCTTCTCACACCAGGATAAATTAGGAGTGATTACCCTTAAAATGATGAGTTACACATGTGTAAAACCAGTTCAAGTCAAAGGAGAATCCAATTCATCTGCTGTATTTATAATTAATTACTCTGATTAAGGGCTGGCAGCTAAGATCAAACTTCATTGTTCTTGTTTCATCAGACAACACTTGTGCTTGCCTCTGCTATCATGGCTGTAAAAAAAAAAATCATTTAAAAGTCCTCAGTAGCTTCTGGAACAATTTAACCTTTGAAGGGTATGTCCTGCAGTTACTCAAGATTGTGTAAACATAATGAAAAAGTTTTTTTGTCTTTCGCAATGTAACCACCCATGAAATAAGGATTTGCTTGGAAGATGGCATACAAAAGAGCATGAAGATGGGTGGTGACATGGAAAAATCGACTAAGCCAGCTAACATTAATTCTAGCCACCTCTTGATTGCACAATGAGCACAGAGATGCTGGTTCACCATTTCTTAACTATTTCTATACTGCGACTGCTATTTAATTTCTAAGTAACTGCCTGTTCTGAGAGGAGGTTCAAAAAACCTTATGCTTTTTATAACAATTTCTGAGAAATAAATTTCCCACCACCTTTTCAAAGGAGGAACAATTACATTTACTAGCTGCCATTGTGGCTAAGCACAGGCCTTCCCCAGCTACCTGCAGAATATTAACACCTGTCGAATTCCACTAGAACTGCAGTTTCTCTTCCTCTCCTCAGCAGATGCATTCAAGACACAGTGACATACAGTTCAAGCAGATCAGAGGTCTTGAAGGCTCAAGTCAGCCCTGGGCATTCCCAAATTTAGGGTTGTTGGCATGCAGTCTGTACCTATTTGTCTCCCTGTCTATCTAGGCCAGATTTCTCCAATATAATCTCTCCAGTCAAGACTGGTTTCTATTCTCAGCTGTGCTGCAAACTTCCTGTGTGACCTTGGGGCAGACACTGCTCTTCTCTGCCTTCCTACCTCCCAGGGTCTCGTGAGAATCCCATCATTACTGTTTGCCAGCTGCACTCATGAGCCCCATGGAAACGCCTATAAATAATAGCTCCAAATTAAACATTGGGGAAGTTCAGGTTAGAGCCTTGCCTCTCTCCCCAGTCCTGGCAAGCCCCGGAAACTGGGCTTTGCTGAGTGCAAGTCCTCACCTACTTCAAATCATAGCTCTAGAGAGAGACAGAGAAAGCTTCCAGCTAGGTCAGGGCTTGGCCAGTCCTTCTTAGGCTTTAAAGCAAGGCTTGCACAAATTTATGTATTAAAAGGACCCATGATACAGCTGTGAACATATAAATAATTTGTTATGCATGTTTCATCCCATCCTAAGCTGACATCCCTCCAATGTGCTTTAAGCATGTTTCAGGGGGGGAGGACTCAGCATTTCTTGGGACCTGGGGATGAAGGTCACAACGGGGCTGCTGATTTTGTGTTCAGCAGTGTGGGTCACTAAACTGTTTGTGTTGGGTGTCCCTCTGGAGAGCAGCACCCAGAGGAATGCCACAGGCTTTCTGGTGCTGCTCCCCAGATAGGTTGTAGCGCTTCTGGAGCTCGGCAGTGCCTGGGTGGGCACCTGGGAGGTCTGTCCTGGCCCCAGGGGATCATGGAGCACAGCTCAATGGTCAGGGAGCAGATCAGCTATTTCACAACAGAAAACAACTGAAAAGCTGGAGGTCTTCTCATAATCACTGCAGCTGGGGCTTGTTTGCCATTGTTGCACCTCGTTTGGGGAGCCAGCAGAAAAGTGTCTTAGGAAAACTAGAAAGAAAAGCCTGGGAAGCAGAGAGGTCGACTGGGGGAAAAAAGCAAGCAGACGAGTATGAATAATACAGGCTGTAGAAGTGCTTTATAATTAGTTTATAAAAGCTCTCTTAACATCAGCAAAACACTTTCTACTAAAAAATATGTAATTAAAATGCAGCAATATTTGCAAGCATTGTACATTTTTCATTAATTCTGTTAAACAACTTCAAGAAGAGCATCTAAGCCTTGTATTTCCCTTCTTTCTCAGCCTCCATTGTCTGGGCAGTTAAAAGCACTTCAGCATTGCCTCCCAGCCTCAAAACTCCCTGGTGAAAAGCTGTTTGAGGTGGTTTCAAACCAACTCACTGGCCTTCTCACTCAAGTGGCAGCTGAGAATGTCTTGCCATTGTGCCATTGGAGGAGCAGCCAACTGTGGTCACCTTCCCTGCAAAAGAAGAGTTGGTTAATCAATTGGTTATACTTGTGGGTTACAGAGGTTGCACCCTGCCCTCACATATTTATGCTTGGCTTGTTGGAGCAATGCCTTGGAGAGGAGAAGTGGCCATGAAATGTGCTTGGAAGTGGCAGCTTTCCCAGTGGAGGTAATGCCAGAGAGGTCAGCCCACAAGAATGTTGGTGCATGTTGAATGAAACAATGGATTTGGTTATACGAGTGAAATGCAAATTGCTGGGCACTGTATGAGACAGTTTGAACAGCATTGCAGCATAAATGTGTCCCACCCAGCTGTGCCCTAGGCCGTTGTTATCTGATAATGAAATGGTTAGAGTGGAAAGCATGGTTGGGCTTTCTTCCTTCCAATTTTTCTTCTTGTTTTTAACAAGGGAAGAAGAAAGTCTAGAAACCATGCTTAGCTTAACAGAAGCAAATATTTGGCCAAACTGGATTGTAACATGTCCGGTGACCCAGAATGAGGAGAATGGGGCTTATCAGTTTGTTTGTTTGAGGGCCAAGGCACGGACATGACTGAAGCACATGGTTCCAAAAGAATCTGTGGTGGGGATTAGCTGGCATTCTTGCTGAAGTTTGGAACTTTAACAGTTTTGATTGGATGTCTTTGGTGTTTCAATTTAAAAGCCTAAAGCTTAATTGCTGTGATGGAAAGGAAGTAGGGGCTCCTGCTCATCTTGGCAGGTGCTATCTCCCAAGTGTAATGCTTCCCCAATTCACATTCTGTTTATATGGCCCAAAGAAAAGGTTTTGCCTCATGCAGAGCAGAGGACTTGGGCCAAGATTTTTTTAACTAGGGAAGAAAACTCTTATACATTTATATTAATTTTACATTTGGCAAAAAATGTTTTCCTGACCTTCTCTTAAGGGCTTTTTTTCAGTTGCTTTTAACATTTAATTTATTAAGGATTAGCTCCAGTATGAGAAAACTAAGTTAGATACTTGAATGAAGCCAAATCGGGAGTAATTTAAAAAGGCAAATATTTCCTGATGATTTAGTTACTAGATTCATTCTTTTAATTTTCCATTTGCAGATTGCCCATGAGCAGATTGCAATATTCCCTATTGTATGTATTATTGGAAGTCTGTCACCCATTCAATAAGCAAAAATTTCTTGCTCCAGAACTTGCTTCTGAAATTCCAGGGCTCCCACAGAACTGGGTGGCCTGGGGAGCCATGTGGACAGCACTAGATATTTGGTGTGCTAGCTACAGCAGAAGCTGTGATCATTGCAGTCAAGTAGCTGAAGCCATGTACTGTGTTGGCAAGGTACAACCCCACGAGGACACAAACAGATGTGATTTCCTGGGATGCAGCTAACCTCTGCCTGTGCATGAAAGTGGCAGCTTTTACAGTCCACTCCATTAACTGTGTTTTGCCAACATTCATGTTTTTGCCAGATTAATTTTTTGCCACATACAATTTCACTAGTAGCCAGTAGTTCTGCGGCACAGATGTGCACTTCAGATGTGGAAGGGCTGCAAGCACACTGAAAGCAAGTAGTTATTTAGAGAACAAAATGTCCCCGCTGTTTGCTCAGTACTACTTTAAACAAACAGACAAACAAGGAGGAAAAAATTCTACTTAAAAGAAGCACTAACACTGCCTTCTATGTGCCTCCTCCCCAGAGAGATGGTAGGATGAAGCCACACATGATGGACATTAGTGGGGTCACGCAGGGTGCTGCTGACTGGTGTCAGGGTAATAAGGGGTCACGAGGTGATAGGGGCTAGGCAGGGCTGAGGAGAGAGCAGGGGGAGAGATCTTCATCTGCATTGCTGTGTGCCCACACACCAGCTAAGCCAAATGCTCTTCCTCTTCGAGTGCCAGTTCTGAAGACCTCTTGGATTTCACCTTGGCCAAGCCGATTCAGTCTGTAATGAAGTTAAAGGCTGGGTGATTGCAGCTAGTTGAGCACTCAGTCCAGCGTAGACAGGATTTTATCTGCAGGCATTTTGCTTCTGGCTCTCAGCCTGATTTAGTCCCAGAAAGGAGTGAAACCAAAGCTGTCTGGGCCATCTTTCTTTGTGGAGGAGCACACTAAGTCCCTGTAAGTTTGTTTTGAGGTTGTTGCTCGCCGATATGTGCTTTGCAGAACGGGAATGAGTCACATGAGGATCATTCTATATCCAGCAAGCTACTTCTCCTTTCAACTCTCCATTCCCAAACAGAAGATCTTGTGACAAAGAAGAAAGGCAGATTCCTGGCAGCCTGGAAATGCTTTTTTCTTCCCTGGCCCCATGAGAAGAGCTGTAGCTTGTTGTTCAAACAGGTTGATACAAAGCAAATAAACAGTCCTAGAGGGATGGTCAGTTTCTGTAAATAGCAGCATGCTGGCCAGAGAGGAGAGGGGCGGGAGAACGTGGGTGTTAGAAAGCAGCTGAAGAACAAGATGTACACGTAAAAGCTGTTTGTTTCTTCACAGCACGCAGAGCCTGATACTACTACCTTGCCTACTCATGGCCTAGAAAACATTAAGGGATCTGTGGCAGTTTCCCCTTCCAGCCAAGCTTTGCAACAAGCTTTTGTCTCTGCACCAGGAGGCAATTCTTCTAACCCTACACATTCCTCCCCACAACCAGTCAGACATCTAGGCTCATGAGCAGGTGGAACATCTTCAGGTAGGGTTTAGTAAAGGCAGGTTGCAGTTACAGGGTGTTCAGCAATAGTGAGTGTGGGTATCCAGCTCTTACACAAAACTCCTCATCCACAGAAAATCTTCACTGGCACTTAATAGAAGAAGACTAATATTAATGTCCAAGTGAGAAGTGAGTGTACTTGCCATGCTTGCTAAAGGACCAGTATGTTGTCAGTGCACAAAATAGCTCCTGCTCACATAGATTGAACATTGACAGTCTCACGTTTGGTACGTGCTTGGCCAAATCTCACATGGATACTGGAATAAAGTGAGTTCTGCCAGACAGCACAATGGCTCCTCAGAAGAGAGGTCAGGGGAGGAGAGCAGCCCCAGGAGAGTTGTATCTGAGCTTCTTCCACACCAAAGGAGTTTTGTGGAAATAGAGGTAGCAAAGCAAGTCCTAAATTTTGCATGTTGGCTGTGAAGGTGAAGCGGATATATGTGTAATAAATTAAAGATGTGAATGGCAGCAGAGGAAAGGACCTAAATGTAGTCAGACAAAAAGGTGTTTTGGGGTCTGTGGTGTGGTGTGAATCAGAGAGTCACAGGTACCCGTCTGGAAGGCATTCTGTGAAATATGCAGATACCGAGAGTGGTTTTTGTTTGTGCCTGGCATCCTGAAGCATCTCCCTGACAGATGGTTTCCCTGCCATTTCACCTGCCTCCGCAGGTACGACTACATCGAGATCCGCGATGGGGACAGTGAAGCGGCAGACCTGCTGGGCAAGCACTGTGGGAACATTGCACCTCCTACCATCATCTCTTCTGGCCCCTCTCTCTATATCAAGTTCACCTCAGACTACGCACGGCAAGGCGCCGGCTTCTCTCTGCGCTATGAGATCTACAAGACAGGTGAGTGTCTGAGTCGGTGCCTGTCTCCTGGACTGTTTGACACGATTATCTTCTGGAGATGCCTTTGACCACTTTTTCAATGTGATTTCTAGCATATTTTCCAGAGATAAAGGAGTTGTGTTTTTTTTTTTAATTTAAGCAAGTCTGTGCATCACATTTGCAAGAAGGTAAAAATGTTAGTGTCAATGACAGTGCATTTTTGGATCACAGTGTGGCAATTAAAGCAGGGTTCCTCCTTAAATGCTCTGTTGTACTCAGATTAGAAACATACACCTTTACTCCCTGGCATGTGTGGAGCTTGTTAGGGCTAAAACGGGATTGTCCCTCTGTTAGAAGTGCATGGAGCTCCCCCTCCTGTGGAGTTGTGATTCAGGGTTGATCAGTGATGCTGTTTTCTCTCCATGGATGTGGGGTTTGTAATTGGGGAGCTCTAGTTTTCAAGTGATTGCAGTCAGCAATGCTGTCAATGTCTGAGGCAGCACCCTCCCAGGCTGATATAAGAGGAACTGTTCATAATTCTGTTTAATACTGAACTATTATTGAGGAAAGAAAAATCTGCTCAAAGCCCTTTTAATAGTGCTTCTGTCTAAATATTTGCCAGAATTTTGTGCCTGAGAAGAAAGAGGCTTGAAAAATAGCCCCTACTCTGTGTGCATGTGAGATGTGTGGTTGCATGCTGAGGGAACAGGAGAGTGTTTTGTGTGGGCACACAGGCACCTGCCTTGTGCCTGCATTCCTTTGGTGATGCGTTGGAAGAAAACACACGTGGCTTTCCGTCATTGCATCCAGCACCAGGAAAAAAAATGTCTGTGCCATGGGAAGAACCAAAAAGGAACACAACAGGGTTGCTTATCCAGCCTCTCTAAAGAAAAGATGGGGAGCACAGGCAGCAGTGGTGAGGGGCCCTGGGCCAGTTGTGCAGCAAGCAGAGGTGCACAGACAGCCTACAACCTGGCCATAGGTAGATGTGAATGTGGAAACTTTGCTGCAAGAGGATGAGACTCCCTAAATTCATTGTGAATCAATGAGGACAGGACAGTGAAGATTCAGATGTTTGAGGAAAGTGCTATTGTTGGCAGCTGCCTGGACTGCATAACTGGCCATTGAGCTGTTGGGCAGACAGCTCACCACCACTGTTAGTTTATGGTTAGGATGCAGCTTGGTCCTGAAAATCTAGTAATTTAACCAGATCCTGGGGTTTGCTAAAGCCAGTTGCCATCACAGAGGGCGGCAAAGAATACAGGTGGGAAGACCCACCTCAGCCCCCCTTGCCTCTCTCTCCCTGCTCACACCTCCTGTGAGCCCAGCAGGATGTGTTGGGTTGTGCCTGACCTCACACTGTGTCCATGCCCCGACTCAGGGCACAGAGCAATGAAGGGTGGTCCAGCTGGCTGAGGTGGCCCAGCCATGGTGTGGGAAGAGATGGCAGACAGGAGCCCTGTCGGTCTGGTTGGGAGCCAGTCAGGGACCAAATTTATGAGGAAAAGAGAAGTTGTTACAGGGAGGGAGAGAGAGAGAAGAATCAAGGACTGATCTGGAGGGGAGCAGATATTGGATGGAGGCTGGAGCTGAGTTTGTGTCCCTTGATGTAAGTCTGTGCAGTACTGCCCTCAGGTCTGAAGTGGTGCTGGGGCTCCTTTTGCCACTTTTGCCACCCCCACTACTGCAGATAGCCATCCTCTCCAGATACAGTCACACTTTCTTACAGCTGCAGCCCACGAAATCAAGCCTGGCAAGGCAGGTTTTGGCACAGGAGCGTGGATCAGCCCATGATCTGGGAACACTCCCAGCCCACATCTGCCCAGCCCCATTCCCTGCCAGGGCTCCAGAGAGGGCGGTGGGCAGTGCTGGCTGCAGGGCTCCTGCAGTATGCTGGCAGGCAGGCAGGCATGGGCCAAGTTTCCATCTGAGCTGTCAGGGTAATCAGCAAGGGTGTCACCAGCTTTAAAGGTCATCAGATTGCCATTGTCCACATCAGTAAAGGCAGCAGTGGCTGCAGGTCCCTTCTGTCTTAAAGGTGACCTAAAAAACCAACTCTTTTCAACGGAGCATTTATTTCCCCACCTTGTGCTAAATTTCCCTTATCACAGTGTGAGAGAGGAGCAATCTGCATACAAACACCACATACCAGTCTGAATCCCCTGATGGGTATCACTCAGCAGTCTGTGGGCTGACAAGAGCCGCCTGCCCTGGCTGGCCCAGCCTCCCTGCTGCTGCCTTTGTGACTCAGTTTGGCAGGGCCGGCCTGAGCTCTCCAGCGCTGGGCATCAAAGTCGCCTCTCAGGCTGGCCTGTGCTGCCGAAGCCAGCATGACTCCCGTTGATTATCTGCAGCTTCCTTATAAAAAGCTGATCATTGTGTTTGCTGCTATTAGCCAAAGTGTAGACAAAGATGCCAAGTGCGATAAGAGTCCCACATGAGGTAACTGCTGTCTAATGTGGTGACATAGTTACATCTTGCCTGTCTCTAGAGTACAGTCCCTGACTCTGAGTTTAGCCTTTGATTTTCTCCTTAGCTTGAAGCTTGTGTTATTTTAACTATTTATCTGTTCATCTTTCAGGCTGTTTGGAACGAAGTACACTCTTATCCCTGTTCATGGCATTATGCTGTGATTTGTGTTTGGCCTTTTTTTTTTTTTTTTGCATCTGCATTTTACCCCACAGGTTCACACCAGAAAAGCTGGCTGCTTCATTAGGTAGTCAATTAAGAGCCTCTCCTGAGTAGCTCTCCAGCCAGGCACTGCATAATGCAGTGCAAGATCCTGCTATTACTCCGGGCTGCTGGCCTGACTCCGTAGGTTAATGCTGAATTGAATAACAAGTCTCCCATTAGTCCTGGGAAGGCTTGTGCTGCCTGGAAGAGTCAGAGCAAAAGGGTTTGTAGAGGAGAAGGAGAGTGTCCCAGTAAAAGTGAAGCAGAAACCTTTGCGAATGCTAGTGCCGTGTTGCAGCAGTGGCCAGCAGCCTCTCTAACACCCCCTTTCTCCTCTGTTAGCTCCAGGCTGCAGATTTCTGTTGCCTATTGTCCTGGCAGGGGTTTCAAAGACACCGTGGTATGAATATGACACAAATTCCCCTTTCCCCAACCACCCGAGGCACCTTGGCTGTATGAGAGGGGGCACGGAGCTGGCCTGGCTGCAGCTGAGGCCAGTGCTGAGGTCAGCAATAAATAAGAGGCAACATTGTCTGTCCTCCCCACCACGCAAAGGTCTTCCTTAAGGATAGAAATAACTTGCATTTCTGGTGTGGATGGCGCAGTCTCTGAAAAAGAGGGCTCTGTTCCTGCTCTCAGCAGAGACCCCCCTGCCATGGCCTCTATTATCCCCACTCTTAATGTGGCCGTCGTTGTGGAAACATATGCTGGAGCTAGCCCCTGTCCCTTGTGTGGGTCTCGGGGGGGCTGCAGGCTAACTGTGCACTTCCCAAGGGTTTGCAGCAAACAGTGGAGACATTGGCACCCTCCCACAGGCCCTTACATTGTGTAAATATTTGTGCTTCCGGATTTTCTCAAGATGAAACTGAAGCACAGATCTCTGTGCTGGAAAGCTGGAGTTTGGAGGAAACCAGCCCATGGGAACAGCTTTTCTGAAAAGAATACATCCCCTTGCTCCTCTCTGCCCCATCCCAGGCAGCTCCTTCCCCAAATGGGGCTCTTCCATCAGACCTGGGGCTGCAGTGGTCCCTTGCCTGCACGGTTGCAGGTAGCAGCTGTGTCATGAGTACTGTGGATGGCAGCTCCCTTCGTGCCAGCCAGCCTCTCTGCAGGCTCTGGAGCAGCACACAGGCCTGCCAGGTCAGTGTTTGGGGGATGGGTTAGAGTGGAAAGGGCCAGCTGGGGAAGACAGGCCAGCTTGGTGTGGCCTCCCTGTCCACCACCACCGGTGTGAGGGACAGGGAGGTGGCAGGGTGCTGGCCTGCCAAATCACAGCAGTGGCTTTGGATAGGATTGCTTTCCTAGTCCTGGTTTTGAGGTAATTGTCAGGAGGATCAGCAGTGGTGTACAGATTATGTCTGCAAAGCTGTCTAAGGAATTTTGAACCATGTTGTCCACTACAGTGACATGGACCTTGTCTCTCCACCTGTGGAAAGCATTGCAAATCAACTTCTCACTTCTTGCAGTACTTCCCACAGCTCTTGAGCTGCAGGACATTTCCAGAAGTGAATACACAACCCTACTAAACTCAGAATGGGGTTTCCACAGTATCAAGTTGTGGGCATCAAGCTTCATTGTTGCTAAGGCTCTGGGTTCTCCTGCTGTTACAGGCTCTGAGGACTGCTCCAGAAACTTCACTGCCTCCAACGGCACTATTGAGTCCCCGGGTTTCCCTGACAAGTATCCACACAACCTGGACTGTGTCTTCACCATCATAGCCAAGCCAAAGACAGAAATCCTCCTCCACTTTCTGCTTTTTGACCTTGAGCATGACCCACTGCAGTCAGGGGAAGGAGACTGCAAGTATGACTGGCTGGACATCTGGGATGGCATCCCTCAGGGTAAGCCATGGGGTGCTGCACTGCTTTCCCTGGCCCTTTCTGGTGTCTGGCAAAGCTCCAAGACTTTCCTTGGCCCTTCCTGGTGTTTCACAAAGCTCCGGTCTGTGTCACCAAGGGTGCCTAACTTCAAAGGTGGCTGCAGCCTGCAACCTGCCATCAGGGCACTCCATGGCCAGCTTGGGGACAGTGTGCCTGCAGAAGGCTGCATTCATTAAACCACAAACTACTGCTCTGTTGTAACCACCGATCTGAAAAGCCCCATGGGACACTCCAAACACCAGCAGTTCTCCCTCAGGGAAGGGCAGTGGGTTCATGAAATGATGGGAGGACCTCCCTACCTTATAGCAGAACTGAGAAACAGAGCATTCTGGAGCATTTCCCAGCAATTGCAGAGCAATGCCTGCTGCAGTGGATATTTCTGCACTGCATGGCACCAGGCCAATGGATATAAAAAACAGCTCATCCCAAAGCCTATTTTTTTATCCTGATCAGCAGTGTGCTGGTGACCCAGGAGGCTGATGGAAAAGCAGGCATTACCTTTGCTGCTCTTTCTTTTGCAGTTGGCCCCTTGATAGGCAGATACTGTGGCACTAAGATGCCATCCGACATCCGCTCCACCACCGGCGTCCTCTCTCTCACCTTCCACACTGACCTGGCAGTGGCTAAGGATGGTTTCTCTGCTCAGTACTACTTGATCCACCAGGAAGTCCCAGAAAGTAAGTTGGAAATGTGTGTATGACTCAGTTGTGTCCCCTGTGTTCCCTGTCTTTCATTTGGCATATACAGGAGAGAAGCAGGCAGAAGTGTGTCCAGGGGCTGGTTCTCCACCAGCAGTGCAGACAGCAGTTTCACTTAGGTCTGTTCTCTATTTCTGATAGAAGTAAGATTTCAGTAAGAATTTCATTTTCTGACCTTTTGTTGACTTTTCACTTGCTTGTGAAGTTTTCTCAATACTTTTTGGGTTAGAATCCTTCATGTATATGCTCAGCCCAAAGGATTTAGGGGAAGACTTCAGCCCAGCATGTGCAGCAGATTCATTAAAGCATGGGAGAAAATATGCGCGCTCTCTCTCTCTCTCTAGTTTCCCAGAAATTCACAGTCCCAAACCACAAATTGGAATTTCTTGGCTGTCTAATTAAAGACTGCTTAAAGCTTCAAGAATTTTAAGCCAAATTTTGTTTTATAACCCTTAATAAGGGAGGTAAATTGATGTGGAGTGAGGAAGGAAGTTGTGTATTTTGAGAATTTTGATTCTTTGTGATAACACTTGCAGGCAAGGAAAGGTTCTATTTGTTTTCCCATGGTATTTTTGCATCAGAGCTACTGCTCTTGACCTCTTCACAGTGAATCTCTGATACAACAGAAGAAGCCTTCAGGACACCCCTCAGTCCCAGAGAAAGAGAGGGAGTCCCTGACTCCTCACAGGCCACTGAATGCCTGTGACAGAGACCAGGGATAGTGCAGCACCAGGGCAGCAGGGTTACAACTTCTTACTCTGTGATTGAGTAAGGGATGTTCTGCTGAGGCTGTGAGAGTGTGAGACAAGCATGAACTCTTCACCATTACTATTGCTACACTCAGTTGATCTGTTCTTTAATCCCTTTTCTGTTCTGGATTTGGAAATAAGATGTTGAACACAAACCTTGTGAAATCAAGCACAAGAATTTTTGTTAAACTGTCAGGCCTGTTTTCATTTTTGGTGGTGTGAATTGAAACTTTAATAATAGCAATGACATCCTAACTTGGCCCATCGTTTCCAGTCGAGGTTGACTTGGCCACATTAAAAACACAGGCAGTTTGGTGGAGCCCCATTGGTTTACAGCAGCAGCACGCTTGGACCCAAGCAGTATTTTCTATCACTGTTTTCTTTGCTGTTGTTTTTATAGGACAGCTGCCATAAAATAGATGCGATGTGCCATAAAACTGAGCTAATTGTGACTTTTAAAGCCTTAGAAGTGAGGAGATACAAAGAAAAGCATAGCAGTGTCTTTCATAAATTTGTCTGGTTAATCCCTATGGGCCTGATACCACATAGAGTGCATGCAGATATACAGACACATACACATGTGCATCCCTGCTCGCAGATGCACACAAAACCTTTAGAGCTGCCCATTCCTGATGTTCCTGCTGGCAACAGTAAGCACTCTCCTAATGTGTCTGTCTGTACTCCATGCCTTGTCAGTGCTTAGATTTCACCTACAGCCTACAAGATGATGGGAACTTTGTGGCGAGGGTACTTGGAACATCTTGGTGGAGGTGGAGGGAGGGAGGGAAGGGACAGAATTGTGTCAAAACTGAGCAAAGGTGAAGAAAATAGAGAAAGGGAGAAAGATCCAGACTGTATTAGTGTTCAGAGGGACATGCAAACACAAAGCTGTCCTACCTATAATTTTTCATTGCCATCTGTGAACGCACACAACCTGCAAGATGGTGCAGATCTGTTTGTCTTTCCAGACAGGCAGCTTTGCTCAGGGTTAGCTGGAGAGATTAGTTCAGGGCTGCCTTTCACTTGAGGATGAAGTACTGAGACTGCAAACCAATCTCTGTGTATGTGTGTGTCTGGTCTAGACTTTCAGTGCAATGTGCCCCTGGGGATGGAGTCTGGCAGGATCTCCAACATGCAGATCAGTGCCTCCTCCACCTACTCAGATGGGAGATGGACCCCTCAGCAGAGCCGGCTCAACAGTGATGACAACGGCTGGACCCCCAATGTAGACAGCAACAAAGAGTACCTCCAGGTACCATTCCAGCCCCCTCTCCTCTTCCCCCACCAAATGGAGTGTCACGCTGTTAAAGTGACCCTTGACCATAAGGCTTGTTGAATTTTTTATTGCCTCTGTGGCTCACGGGGAGCAAGCAGCAGGGGAGCTGCAGTGCCTCAGTGAAATGCGGCAGGCTGGCTCTCCCATTAGCTTGCCTGCACAAGGACTGACTCCAGCCGCCGTCTCTCCCCCACCCCCTCCTTTCTGCCCAAACCTTGATGGACTTTCCATCAGACTGACAGAGACCGAGAGACCTCTGCCACTTACAAGGGCCACTGACTCCGCCACTGGCCTGAGGACCAAAGTCTCCAGGGGGTGCATAGAAAAACAACTAGAATAATATTTATCTCATCAGTGATGCAGGGAGCGTGAGCGGGCTGATGTCAGGCAGGGGGCTGACAGAGCAAAGGCTTTCCCTGGGAGCTGGTTAGAGCCACAGTGTGTCCACACACAGCTTCTGGCTGTGTCACATCGCCGGGAGACACTGCTTGCTAAAGGGCACTACGAGCAGGAGGTGGTGAATGTCATTGCCTCCAGCAGACGTCTCATTCTTCATTCATGGCAGGGCTACTAAGCCAGCTCTGCTGACCTTTCTCAACCCATGTTGTAAAACAAAACAAAAAAAAACAGCAAGGGAAAACCAAGAGCTGCAGCACCGGCTAATTGGACATCATGCTTTTATTTTACATGGAGAAAGTCAGTCTCTGTCCTGTTTTAATGGACGTGTGCTTCTGTGCAGATCCTATTGCTTGGTCTGATGCAGGAAGAAGGCTTTGTGATGGTCCCATATAAACAGACATCAAGATCCTTAGCTGTTCTTGTCCCAGGGTCCTATCCTGATGCAGTCAGCCCTGGGAAGGGTCGTGGCTGTTGAACTGTGCACCCACAG
Source organism: Cyanoderma ruficeps (assembly GCA_008694505.1). NCBI lineage: Eukaryota > Metazoa > Chordata > Aves > Passeriformes > Timaliidae > Cyanoderma > Cyanoderma ruficeps. The sequence goes on from VZDJ01000594.1 coordinate 23,596,039, forward strand.
CTAGAGTGAGACAGGCTAAATTTCCACCTTTTTACTTTTCAGAGACAGAGAGAGGAACTAATTAGCCACTCTGGACTCTCAGGTGGTCACCACTGTCTTTCTTGTCCCTTTTTTCCCTGGAAAGGTGGACCTCCACTTCCTGACTGTGCTCACAGCCATTGCCACACAGGGTGCCATCTCAAGAGAAACGCAGAAGGGCTACTATGTCCGTACCTACAAGCTGGAGGTCAGCACCAATGGGGAGGACTGGATGATGTACCGACACGGGAAAAACCACAAGGTAATGTCCTTTTTGTCTCTTCTGCCTGCACCCTGGGGAGCCTTGCAGCCAACAAGAGGAAAGAGAACTGAGAGATTTTGCAGGCCAGGAGAGTTTAATCCATGAGGGACCCTTTTTCTGATGAGGCTAAAAGACTGATGGTGCTCTGAGCAGAAACAGTCCTTTCTCCTCTGCACAGCAATGAGGAAACACTATTCCTTGGAAAACCTGGCTGCTGCTGCATTCTTCATGGTGGTGATAGTATGTTCTTTGACTGCAAATGAAGGAGAAAATGTTTTCGCAGCCTGTGTTTTGCCATATAAGATTCATTGAGCTTTTATGGTCGTAGACCCGTCTGCATGCTGGGTTAACAATCACAAAACCACATGAAACTGTAGTTCAGGAGTTACTGAGGCCTGGAAATGAAAGGGCACAAATCCTAAGAGGCAATTGCACCATCCCAGAGAACAAAATGAGCAATAAATAATGAGAAACAATTCAGGCTGCCAGAGCTGTGGGATCTGCGCTAAGCAGGCATGGTCAGCGAGGGTGCATTGAGCCCTGGGAGCTGTGCGTGCTCTTGCTCTGTTTCTGGGACACCCACAGAGATGGGAGCCAGGAGGAGGGAGGGTAAATATGGATGTTCATCCATTTTACACCATATGGGTGTTGGTGTGTGGCCAGAAAAGATAAACTTGGAGTGGTCTGCATGGGAGCTTTGGTGTATGGGGCGGGGGTTTAATGTAGCCATGGTGCCAGACTGGTTTTTCTCTCTCAATTGTTTTGGTCATGTGGTTGTTGCCTGGTTAAGGGTGCCTCAAGAGAGCGCTTCCCTGCTCTTCTCTGGCACCCAGAAGAGAACACACTGCTGCCGTGTTCAGGTCCTCTCTGCTGATGTGCCGTAGTGTGTCTGTGTGAACTCTGTGGCTGGGTTCTCACACACCTCCCCCCCCCACACATGTCCCAGTAATTTTTGATTGCTCAGCACTTCTATTAAATTAGCTGTCCCTTCCCTTTGCTGGCACGGGCGCTGCTGGCATGAAATGCAGTCGCCTGCCTTGTCCAGGATTCATCCAGACATTTCCTTCCCTTCCGGGCTGTGTGATTTCCCCTTCCCCACAAGTGTGTCTTAGGTTCAAATTCCCTCTGCTTCCCAGAATGAGTCCTCTCTGTGCAGAGGTCCCTGTCAGGGTCTCATACCTGCAATATTTGGAGTATTGAAGCTCCTCATGTGCCAGTGACGGAGTGTTAGCCCTATTTTAAAAGTAGGGAAATTGAGGCACAGGACAGCCCAGCACCACATAGTGGAGTCCTCACCTCCCCCAGATCTCGGGTGGGCTGGTTCCAGGGCAGTAGCTCATGATAGACCCCGTGTATAGTCCTAACACAGTGTCCATGTAGTGGTGTGAAGCCTCTGTGCTCTCCCAGGACCCACTGGTCACAGCAGACCTTTCCGTGAACCAGGGCCATCTCTCCTCACCACAGGTGAGTTTGGGGTCTCATTGGGACTTTTCTGTAAGGTGAGTCAGGCAGGAGATGCTCATCATGCTGGGCAGAGAGACGAGCTATATACACGGCTCAGTATTTCAAATAACCACTGGCAATAAATTTGCCTTTTCAAGTCTTAACTGGAGCAGGAATCTGGCCTGGAGGGTGGTTTTAGTTGCAGAGGAGAATAAATATCCCATGCCTGCAGTCCTGGGCATTGGACACTGTATCCTCAGCCAGGGTGGTGCAGGACAGCATGACTGGTTTCAGTGTTGCTAAGCCAATTTACATTGCTCCAGCAAGACCCTAAAGCCTGGCTGGTGCCAATCCAAAACAATCCCACAACCACCAGAATTGCCACCATTTCAGGATTTGGCCCTTGATTTCTGTCAGCTTTTTCCTACTCTGTTTTCTCTTTTCATTAAAAAAGTGGAAAAATCAAACTTCTTCTTTGTCACTCCTCTATTCCAGTCTCTATTCGTTCCCACATTCTGGCCTTAATTTAGCAGACACTTCCCAAGGCTGGAGGATAAGCAATTGCTTTTTGGTGGCTCGCCTACCCCTTGCATCAGGGTGTTTGCCTTCCTGCCCCACCAAACAACTGGCTGCCAGCTGCTGAGCCCAGTGGGGCCGGGGCACAGCCACTTGCTCACAGACCTGGTGCTGGGGGCCTCTGGTCCCACATTCCATGCCCCATTAATCCACTGTTCCTGTGCTAAGCAAGCTCCCAGATGTCTGTGCTTGAGGTGCCGGTCCCTCCCTGCATCAGTGCGGAGCCGCGCACAGCCCAGGCTGCGGCGCTGGAGCAAACCATGCCAAAGAGATTCGTCAAGTCTGCCGCAGCTTGATTTGGTGCCATGAGGAGCAGGGAGGGAGGGGAAGGTGTGGGCAGAGAGGGACTCTCTGTATACATGCAGATAGATACATATATACAGAGACACATACATATATGCACATACATATAGCTGCACATACACGCACATATATGCCCATGCACACATAGGCATATGGGGTGTACCAAACACTGCTCTGAACTTCTGCCAGCTCTGTGAGCCAAAAGCAATGCTCTGCCATGTATGGGTGGGTCAGCTAACATTCACATCTTCATCGGGGAGCTAATGCAAGAGAAAACCAGCGAGTGCAGGAGGGGTGGGGAGGGGATGATGCTCCCTGCAGAGGATGGGAAGCTCTCACCACCTCTCTATTGCCCCCTGCTCCCCCTCCCTCCGGTGTTTCAGATGAGTGGGGCCAGGGTGTTTCCCCTGCCAAATGTGATGGCTCACCTTTGAGTCCCCAGCTGCTGGCACTCAGCAGCAAGGGAAACGGGAAAGGCAGGATGGAGCAGCGGAAAATGTGATTAATATGTGCTCGCAGCAGACAGGGCTGGCTGGGCTGTTTCCGTGCTGAGCACTGCTGTGTTTCTGGGATGGGGAGGCAGTGGGAGGGCAGCCGGCAGGAATGGAGGTTCACACTCACTCCCTCCCCTCCCCACCCTGTCTCTGTCAGGCTTTCTCCCTTCCTGGCAGCTGATTCCCCTCAAAGCCCGGCCCAGACATCCCCCTGTTCAGGGGGTGGTGCTCTGTCTTTCCCTCAGGCATGAGGGACTAGGGAGGAGGCTAACCCAGCAACCTGGCCAGAGGTGCTGCGCTGTCTTCTGTGTGTCCCCGGGAGGGGAGACAGGGAGGAGAGTGGCCACCACCACAGGCCATCCCATAGTTGCCCCTTACTACTCACCAGCGTGCCCCAACCAGGGGACAGGGCCAAACCAACCCTGCTGCTGCAGAAAAGCTGGTCTGTCTCTTGCCCTCCCTGTTGCATCCCTCCCTCCACCTCCTGTGATCTGGGGCCAGGCCCATGGCCTCTGAGGTTATCTTCCAGGCAAGCGTGCCAAGATCTTATCTAATGTCTTTATGCAAATGTCTTTAGAAAACAAAACTCAAACCCAAGGAAGGAAAAGAGCACCTGGCAGGATTTGACCTTTTGTTTTTGGCCATTTTCTTCACCTGGCAGGATCTGACCTTTTATTTTTGTCCATTTTCTTTGGACAGACTCCACTATGAGGATTTAATCAGATAACCAAGTTCTCATCCATTCCGATCCACTTCCTTATTTGTAGCACCTTGGATTCCAGCTCCCGTGTGGTCTGAGCCGCTCCATCTTAGTAACCACAGAGATGAACTCATGGGAATCATCCAGTGTGGCAAGGGACTGGGGATGGGACGGATTTCAGGATTTGGAGTGCGTTGGGACCATGATGAGTGCTGCTCTCACTTCCTCCATTGCTCTGTGTGTAAAATGCAACCGAAACATTTGTTTCCAGAATCTGTGTAATTCAATGGACAAGAAATAGCAGCAAGATCCAGCTGATGTGTGTTTTTCATTTCTTACTCATTTTGATGGTTTTGTGCTTGTTATTAGGTAATTTCCTGAGTGGCATTTCAGGTGGTAGCTGCACAAAGATTGAATTGCTGCAAAGAGCAGTATCTCAGCTGTACATTGGAGCTGGGGACATCAGAGGTTTTTGGTGCTGGCAGTGAATATTGAGGATGACTCTTTGGAGACCCTTGTGTCTTCCCTTAGGAGTGTTCCTCTGTCTTTTCAGTTCTTAATCAGATCTCCTGTATTTATTCACCTGAGGAAGGAGAGGAAAGTTTTCAGTCCTGTGATTTTTTTATCTGGAAAACTCAGGAAAAGCTGGTGCAAAGAGCCAGAGGGCCACTGGTGTTTCTGCGCAGAGACATCATGGTGCAGAGGATTTGCCTAGAAACATCCAGGTCCCAGCCTGCTTTTGCTGCTTTTGCAGGCAGGACAAAGACATCAGGCTTTGCCAAAGGCAGCCTTGCGCATTCACCCTTGGTGCAGTACCTGGGGAGAATTACAGCCCTGGCTTTCCTAGCAAGGCTGCGGCTTTGTATTTCTGGGCCTGATATCTCCTTTGCAGGCTAACATAGTACCACTCCTCGTGTCCCTGATGACTCCCAAATCTGAGTGGAGCCTCTCAAAGACACGGAGCTGGCAAGCCCAGCCCAGCACACTGTGCCTTGCCCAGACACTGTGCTTTGTTGAGTGTTGCCAAGTATCATTTTTCTTTTAACTCCTTGTTCCTGGATTTAATAAATCCAGAACTATCCACCCTCCACTTGAGCCAGAATCCTCCCACCATCAAACATGCCCCATTTTATGCCTTCCCTATCTGACAAGGAAAATAATCTCCCCTACTTTTCTCCTTCATGCTTCTCTGTCTAAATCCTGAAGCCCTAATCCTGTTAGCATGCTCTGTTCCAGGGCTCTGTCTCCACGGGAGTAACATAATCCTGCAGTAAATCTAGTGGTCCAAAGAGACACATATGTACAGACGAAGGCAGGGCTGCTCCCATCCTTGGCCTTCTCTTCCTCCCTCAGCCACTTTCTTCAGCACCCCAAGAAATTGCATAGTGGTCAAGCAGCATAATAAATAGAGCAGAAGAGAGATTACCTCCTACCCTCTCCCTGACTCCCTGGCTTTTCAACTCCATGGCATTTTTTTTTCTCCGTCCTTCATCTCTTTCACTCCAAACTGCCAAAGGCACAATTCCCACATCCACTGGAACTAATGTAGCTTCAGCAATCCTCCCCATCACCCTATGATGGTTCCAACATGTCAAAAATGCCACTTGTAAATGCTGGTGTGGATCTTGCATGTGTATGCACATGGAAAACTTTCGCAGTCCTCCTCTAGCCTGGAGATCGTGTCCCCTTACCATTTGATTTCTGCAGTAAATTAATTAGGCAGGTCAGCTCTCATTGATTATCAGTTTAATTTCACATGCAGACCGGCTATCTGGACTAAAACAGAAGTAAACATACAGTATGGGGAGAAGATAGGCAGCTTTTCGATGTAGCAGTGAAAGCGAGTTCCCTTGACTGTTTCTGGGAAGGTGCTTTTAATTTGTTAATGGTTTTCCCATTCGTCTTCTGGCTCCATCACCCTTGAGTGTGTGTCCATGTGCATAGGCATGTGTGCTCTCTGCTGAGTGTATATCTATTTAGCTATCTATCTCCCTAGATCACAGCCAGGTATTTCTTTTTCTGCTGGTGTAAATTACTGTGACTTCTTATACTTCGATGGTGATATGTTGATTTACACCATTCGAAGACTTGGCTCAAAATATGTGCTGAGTGGGATGGGAAGCAGATAGGACGGGAGGAATAGCAATGTTCTATTTTGGTAGAGAGGGAAGAAGTCTTTGCTTTCTTGGCACTCCCAATTTCACACATTTTCTTGCTAGTTCTTCCTATGCTGTGAGTGCTAATTTGAGGCAGGATGTAGAGCCTGTTGAAGTCAATGGGCCTCTCTCCACAGTGTGCTGGGGCCCTGGGGTCAGCATTTTCAGTATAGGGAAACCAGACGGTCAGGGTCAGACCCTGGTTAGCAGCCCCAGGACCTGCAGGCTCACAATGCATTTCCACTTGGGAAGGAGCTGGAAGAGCAGGCATGTGGGAATACCTCAGGTCTCTAAGAGCACCAAGCACATGCCCTCTGGAAGTGGCCCCTTTCTGTTATGCTGAACAGGGTGCGAAGCGATGGCTTGCCGTGCTCAGTTGGGGCTGTTCAGAAGTGAGGTTCAATGGAACAGATCCTACCAGTGTAGCTGATAGCAGAGCTGGAAGTCAGGCACTGATTCTGCCCTCACAAGCTGGCAGTCTGGAGTGTCATGGCCCAGGTTCAGAGTTCATAGCTTGTTGAATGTGATCTAGTCTGAGTAAGTTGCTGATTTCTTAATCTAAAGCAGAATTGAAATTGCTCTTCTTGGCAGCAGGTAGTTGGGACCAAGGTTGTCTAAGAGATGTTTTCAGTGATGCCTATAGTAGTGATAAAGTTTTTGGGCTCAGTCCTGCTTCTGCTTTCTGTCAAGCTTGACTGTGCAGAAGTCAGCAACAAATTATGCTGGTGTAAATTTGGATTCTGGCCCCTGATGCTCGTATGTGCGAAGTGAGCTAAAAAAGAACAAAACTTGAAATATGTTAAATCAAAAAGAGCAGCAAACCCCATCAGTGACTGTTAAACATGCTGGTCCATATGCAACCTTTGGCTCATGGAGTCTTCACACTGCTGATGTTGGGAAGCAAATAGAGGTTGCCAGGAGAAGACTCCACTGGACTTACTGCCCTTGGACATCTGCTGGGGCCACCATTAGGAACCATCCTCTGGGACAGAGGGACCTTTGGTCTGACCTGACATGCTGCTCCCGTGCTAAATAGTTGCACTGGCTCAGATAATAATTTCCTGTCCTCCAGTGTTAGGTACAGAGGTAAGGTATTGTGTGTCAGCTTCTGTGTTGGCATAAAGCTAAAGGCTCTGTTGTGGTGTGGAAATATATCCGTTTAAATTGTTTGTGTTTGTGTTGTGCCCACGGGTTTACAAGACACACACACACACATGCACACACACACACACACAANATATGCCTGGAGAGTGTTTCACAGTAACCACTCTTCTTATAGCCCTCCTGCTGGAAAAAAAGGGTATTTGGTGTCTGCTGAGCAAGGAAAAGGATGGGAAGTGAGGTCAGACAGGATAAAATAGGATATTAAAAACACATAAACCATGCTGTGTTGCTAAACGGTAGCAGCATGATATATATTCTCTAGATTAGCATTTCTGCTCAAGTTCACATCAACCCCTCATCCCAATTACCAGCCAGATTTGCAACTGATTCCCTCTGTGGGGTGGCTGCTCCCTACCCTGAAGGAGTGGATGGCAATGTGCAGGGGCAGCCCAGAGCTAGCTGGGGTGCTGTGAACAGCCCTGTAAACATCCTCTGCACACCCTGCCATGCTGGATCCTGCAAGAAGAGAAGTAACATGTGCCATCTGCAAGCCTAGAGCCAAGGGAGGCTTACAAAATGCTTCCTAGCTGCTATTCAAGGCAAGGGGCCAGGATACTGCCTCACCCCTTCTTCTAGCCTCAATAATTTGACTCCTGCCTCCCACAGGAGACTGGTGCCAAAGATTACGCTCTCCTGCTTTCCTGAGATAAACTTACTGGGAACTCTTGTGGTTGGTACACACACACATGGTGGGAGCTTGCAGAAGAACTCAGCCAGCATCTCAGTGTGGATGTGGTTCCTGGCTGAGATGGGAGGATGGTCTAGCCTTGTCCTGAAGCGCTTGGAGTGAAAGCAGGCAATGCCTGCAGCCTTGGTCTGTGAGCTCTAGTGCTTTATGCTGGGGCAGAGAAAGGGTTGAAAATTACCCTCCCCTTGGGTATTTCCTCTTTCCCTCCCTTTTTTTCCCCACCTCTGCTATGGCTTTGCAGCCTAAAATAGAAACACATGTATCCAGTCCTTGTCCGGCCTACTAAAAAAATGGGCAGAAGAGGTGGATCTAACATCCATCTGGTAATTATTGATTATGGCCATCTGGTAAGGCAGCAGCCTTTTCATACCATGTGGGATCATAAACTCCCAAAAAGCTGTCTCCATGTGGCAGGTTGCACGTGCATGGGAGAGGCAAAGGCAAGGGGCTGGCTGAGGCAGCAGCTTGTCACCCCAGGCAGAGGTGCATCCTTCACTGCTTGCATGTGATGTTTCCCGGTGGAGTTCAGTGTAAGGATGCGTCGGGATGTCAGCCTGTTTGGGGGCATCTGCTCATTTGTGCTGGAGCAGATCTTGGTCTGAGGGCAAGCTCGAAGCAGCTGAGGCCTGATAGTCTGAGGTGCCTCCAAGTGCTGTGAGAGACATTCAGGCAGAAAGCTCCTGGCCCTCCTGCCTGGTAGGTGAGTCCATCGTCCACCGTGCTGTCCTGGCAGCGGCTCACATCTCCCTGCAGGCCCCTGGTGCTTGCCCTGGTTGGAGGCTGGCCCTGACCAGAAAGCCTTTCCTTGGTTTTCCCTGGTGAGATCACCTTGACTGCTCATCTGGTGAGGATGTAACAGTATGTGCAAATATACATTTGTGCCTCCCTTCCCTTGCAGACGTTTCAGGCCAATGAGGATGCCACAGAGGTGGTTCTCAACAAGATCCACAGCCCAGTGCTCACACGCTTCGTGCGCATCCGTCCCCAGACCTGGCACAATGGCATTGCCCTGAGGCTGGAGCTCTATGGCTGCCGCATCACTGGTGAGGGTCCCCTCCTTCCCTTGGCTTCAGTGCTCCTCTCTGTCCCTCCAGCAGCCTGTCCCAGGGTGCTGTCCCTTGCCACTGTCATGGCTGCTTGCGGTGGGAATGGTGACACTGTGACTAGCATAGAGACACCCATTGCAAGGGATGTGTTTGGAGGGACAGGACTCCAGGTCGTGGAGGGAGGGGGAAATGCCCAGTGCTGGTGTTGGTTTAGTGTCCAGAGCTTAATGCTGCGAGGAGAACCATGAGAACTTCCTTTCAATTACCCTGACTGTTCATGGCCTTTCCTTCCCTGCAGATTCACCCTGCTCCAACTTGCTGGGAATGCTTTCTGGTCTCATTCCTGACTCGCAGATCTCTGCCTCTTCCATCAGAGGCTATGACTGGTCTCCCAGCATGGCCCGCCTGGTGAGCAGCCGCTCGGGCTGGTTTCCCCGCGTGCCCCAAGCCCAGCCAGGGGAGGAGTGGCTGCAGGTGGACCTTGGCGTCCCAAAGAACATCAAAGGCGTCATTATTCAGGGGGCTCGTGGAGGGGACAGTGTGACCACCACTGAGTCCCGTTCCTTTGTGAAGAAGTTTAAGGTGGCCTACAGCATGAATGGCAAGGACTGGGACTTCATCCAGGATCCCAAAACAATGCAAGCCAAGGTAGGCACTGCCTGGAGCAGCTGCAGAACAGGATATGTTTCTGACTAGCTTCAGTCTGCCTGATGGGGTCTTGGGAAATTGGCTGTCCACTCCCACAAAGACCTTGGGAGCTTGGGGTCATCACCATTAAATCCCAGGTTGTGTCCCTTGGTGCTGCTCCAAATTTGTACTAGTGGCCATAAATTCCACCTTTCCTCAGGGATAGCAATTTCATTTTCTATTGTGGACCAGGCATGGGGATGTGGACACTACCTGCTGTCTCTCCCAGCTCCTGCAGGTCAGAGTCCAAAGGATTGTGTGTTTTATTATGGTTTTTTATGTTTTGTGTAAAACAATTATGTTTTACAGAAACTAACTACATATTTTATGGGGAAAGGTGTGGCTGTTGTGGTATGCATCTCTGAAAGAGGAAGATGAGTCACAACTCCTCTTTAGGAAATTTTCTATATCTGAAGTCACTGGTGTGACCCTGAAATCCCCCATATTTTTTCCTTATCACTGGAGTTCCCCATAATCTTTCTGCTTAGTGGTATGGGAGTGGCAAGGGGCTTGAAGAACAAATAAATTCTCTTCTACTGCCTGTTCTGTTTTTATGCATACTCCTCTGCTTAAATTTTGGGTAAGCTTTAATTTTTCCTGATCCTTCAAATGGGGGCTGATGCTATCTATAGCCCTCTGTTTATTCCCCACAGACTTTAGTTCGTGCATGTAAGCTGAAAAGCAGCAATACTTGGACTGTGAGGAAAACCAAGCATTTACACCATCCTAGAACATCCAGTAGCTTCTTTATTTACCAAAGGACAAATCTGATCTCATTTATATGTGAAGTTAGTGGCTATTCCCCGGGCTTCCCCTGTGTGGCTTGGATTAGAATCTAACCCCTGGATTCTGAGCAGAGGCCAGGAGAGATTGTACAAGTTTCTTAGAAATAGCCTGGCTGGTCCTCTTGAAACTTGAGAAGGAACAGCCTAATTTCTGCTCAGCTGGACTCAATGGCCTGGAGTCGGGCAGCTAAACTACTTGGAACTGTGGCTACGTTCCGCCAGACCCAAAATATCAAATCTGGTTGAGAACGTGAAATGCACACATCTCTTGCCTTCTCTCTCTCTCTCTTTCTTTCTGTAGCTTTTTGAAGGCAACATCCACTACGACATCCCTGAAGTCCGGAGGTTTGACCCTGTTCCTGCCCAGTACATCCGAGTGCACCCAGAGAGGTGGTCCCCAGCAGGAATAGGAATGCGCCTGGAGGTGCTGGGCTGTGACTGGACAGGTAGGAACCCCTACTCCCCTGCCCACTGGCTGCTCTGGAGCCAAGCACTAAACCAGCAAGGTGTAAACTTAAGGTTATTTCCTGCCATGGTCCTACCTCGGCCATGCTGTGGCAGGGAGACTGCAGCCATGAAGGCAGCACCCGTAGGGTGGCTTGGCCCCACCTTTTTATTTCCACCTTGAAAAGAACTGGACTTTATGCAGGAATGTAGCAGCAACATTTGGACTCCAAGCTTTCACACAGAGCCCCACGCAGAAAATGTCCTCAACTCCGTTCACACTCAGATCTTTTACCTGAACATTGTGCAATCTTTCACAGTCTCTTATATTAGAGGACATTTGGGCTCTTTAGTCCACATAATAAGACAAAAAGTAGGAGGAGAAGCAGAGGTGCAGTGACCAACACTTCATATCCTGAACTGCCACAACAAGGCTTTGCTGTAATAACAACAATCCCTCTCTCACTGAACTCAGTGTGGGAATCTTTTTGCAGAGAAGGTTGGGGAGTTAACTCTATGACATCTCTACAAACATCCCTTAGACCCAGGAAATTTGTTCACTTTGCCCACCTGTTTTTCACACGTGGTGTGTCTTTCAGCCACCGTTGTTTTTAATACAGAGATGAAAACTGACTTCACACGTTCACTGGGATCAGTAAGAGGTTGTGCCTCTGACCCTCTGAGGTTCAGTGGTGATTGATTTCCCCATAGTTTCATCCCCAAAAGCAAAAAATGCACCCAGAGGGTCACTGGGTCTGATACTAACTTTGCAGTGCCAGTGGCTAGTTGTCCTCTTTTTAATCTTTTATTTTTTAATTATCTGCTTGCATATGAATCTGGAGTCCAGATGTCAGTGATCAAGAGGTATGATTTCCATTTTATAAACACATCAGTAGAAGGCATTTTCTTGTAAGAATTCCCATTCTAGGAAGCTTGAAAGACAGAGCTTTTTTTTTTACCCTCTTGCGCAGTCTTCACTAGAATGTCCTCCTGTCACTTGCTGCAAGATGCATTGCAAACACTTAACAGCAAATCACACAACACATGTACACACCATCAATAAGGATAATTTTTCACTTTTGAAGTCAGTGGTAGATATCCCCCTGGACTGGCAATCCACTGTAAATTATCTAAGCTTTAAATCAGATTAGATCTTAATTTAAATCTTACGACATCTTAGGATGTTGTGGGAGAAGCAGGTGCAAGAAGCAGGAGCTGAGGGCTTTGTGCAGAAGTGGTCAGGCAGCTCCCACATTGATGCTTCCTGCAGCTCCCAGGAGTCTCCAGCTGCCAGATCTCTGCAGATTGCTGCTGGATGGTGCATCACAGCACTGCATCACTGCCACAAAGGGAGCAGTCACACTGGACCTCCAGCCATATGCATGCCAGCCCTTCCACTGCACTCCTCCAGCTTAGAGAGTATGAGGGGTGTGTCATCTTTAACTTCTTATGCTATTTTTGGCCCAAATTTCCTTTCACATATGTGTCCATGCTCATTTTCAATATCAGTAGCAACAGCACATGTTTTTTCCAGGCAAGGTTCTTTATGGTCATTTCCCAGTGTGGGTAATAATTTGCACATTGTAATGTTTAAAACTCAACTGCCAGGTCATAAATATCTGTAGCTTTATTAATCTACAGCTTTGTAATCAGAGGAGGGCTTGTAATCTTGTGGATTCACTGTGTTATAAAAAGCATTTATATCCCTGGTGCAACCTGGGGAGCAGAGATAGCCCATGGCATTATCTGCATGTGTAATCCAGGCTGGCTACATGCAGCAGGCCTTGACAGTCCCCAGGCAGAGCCATCATTTGCTGGGAGGACCAAAGCACGTTACAAAAGTGGCTGTGAAAACCCAGGCAATTGCACTTGCTTGGAAACAAGATTAAGAAATGGATTAAAACAAGATAATCAAAAATATTTTCAAACGAGGGTCTGTCTAAGCTCATGTGCACCCTGCACAGGTGTTTCTATTTCTTATTAGCAGCAAGCATCTTAATTACTGAGCTAAACAGGTAACAGCCACAACTGGGCTCACAAACTAGCTGGCTACTAACTCAAAAATTGGGAAGCAAGCAGTCAACAATTGGCTTCTTTCAAAGAGCTGCCAAAATTTTTCCTCTGAAGAGTGGAGAATGATGAATGTTCACTTGCAGCTGGGTTTCTCTCCTTTGAAGTTCCAAACATCTGGTTTCAATTGCTCAGCGACTTTGCATTTTGATTAGCAGTTACCACCAGTCGAACAGACACTTGCAGGGGCAGGGAGGAGTGAGAAAGCGAGCAAGCAAGACCTCTCTTTTTCACTTTCCATTTCACACATGAGGCTGTCCTGCCTGTTATTTTCATTATCTCTTGTAACCATCGTGTTGCGGCTCTGCCATGGTAACTGATTTTTCAAGATATATTTCTGCGGCTTGTCCAGGGCAATGCAACGCTGTTGATTTACATCCGCTCAGCATCTGTGTCCCATATGGGACTTGGCTTTCAAGGTCCTTCCACATTGTCACATTTCAGCTATAAATCTTGATATACAGGAACAACAACCTAAAAAAATGTACCGGCTCTAAATAAGTTCCAGGTTTTGATATGTTGCTTTCACCTGCTGCTTTTTTTTTCTTCTTTTTTTATGACATTTTTCTGTGCCTGGCTGCTTGCAATTTGCTTCTTGGTTGCATTTGGAGTTTTATGGGGTTGTAGCAAATTTGAACTTACAAATTAAAAGACTTTGAGGTTATTTGGTATTTTATCCTGTACAAAGGACAGCCACTGGAAAAAAAAAAAGTAGAAAAACCCCAGACAGTTGATGTACAACATGTTTAATAACAGGAAAATAAAAAGGGCATAAAGGAGCCTATGGAAAATATTCAATGTATTTAGCCATTTCCTCCTGCTTCTGGCTTTATTAAATGATATCCTGAAGGGTGCCGACAAAGAAACACAATCACACATAAGTGACCAAAGCTGCCTCTTTCTAAAAGTGGAAAGAATCAAGTCTGCTGTACTCCACTTAATGCACCCATAAAAGGAGAGTTTGCTGGAACCTAATGTCATTTACTGTTGATGTTAATATCCTTCCCTTTCTTGCTTAAATTTCCCCTGACACCTGCTTGGAGGTTGTTACACATGGGCCACGTTAGAGAAAGGGAAATTGGACAGAGACCCTTTGAAAGCGTCGTCAGGAGCCTGGAGTGCGAAACCAGATGCTTTCTGCAGTGAGCCAGAGCTCACTAGGGGATCCTCTGGATGCGGTTACATCGTTTGTGGGTTTGAGTGACTTGTTTTATAAATTGGCACAACTGGCGGGAATGTTGTGTGTGTTTTTTCAACGTGTCACATGCCTTTATGAAAGAAAAAGATGTTCTGCCCGTGATCTCAGTTATCCAGTAATGACAGCTAAGTGGATTGCCAACACCAGTGTAGATTGTAGGTTAAAAAATTAAGAGAAAAAGTGGTGTGTATGTGTAGAGAAGAGGTTTGTTCAGTGGGAACTCCAAATCCATAGAACTACCATATGGAAAGACAGTTCACTTGTAGTTCAAACCATTCTGACATTTGTAGCACGTGGAAATCTCATGGCATACTTGTTCTATGTCTTCCTGTCATTATAAGAACGTGAGAAAAAGATTTTTTTTGCCTTGTTTCTACTACCTGGGCTTCTTGTACTGTCTGTTGCAAACAGCTTCTCTACTCCACTTTTCTTCAGATGTCAGCCCCACTGCAGAGACGCTGGTGCCCACTTTGAAGAGTGAAGAGACCACCACTCCCTACCCAACTGATGCAGAAGCAACCGACTGTGGTGATAGCTGTGGAGAAGAGGAGGGTATGTATCAGAGCAGCACATCTTTATCTCAATAACTGATGGGTTAAGAGCTAGGAAAATACTCTTATCTTCCCATTAGCTCCAATACATGGGGCCGATTCCTGGAAAGCTTAGAGTAATATTATTAGTGATAGGCCAGGATTAAAAAACAAAACAAAACCAACCCATAAACAAATCTGCCAAAATCTGATAAGTTCTATCAAGGAAGTATGAGATAGCAACTAATTCAGTCCCTAGGGTACAAGACATGAAGAGCTGGTCTCTCAGCTTCCTTACATGACCTGAAGAAACTCATTTAGTGCCCTGTTTAGAACCATTTCCATTCCAGATCACCTCTTGGCTGGATGTCATAAACTCAGAAGGTGATTCAGGCTGCCTGGCATGTAGGGCTCCTTTTGCAGGGGTCACAAAGTAAATCACAACATGTATTGAAGACTGATGTCCTGAACACTTATCTGCTTAAGGGTCATCTTCCCTAATATCAGCAGCTTAAAATTTAGGAGGACAGTCTGGGCCCCTTAAGAGGGGAACACTCTTAAGAGGGGAACACGCAGGATTTCATCTACCCAGTCTTAGATAGCTGTCAGATGTACATGAAATGGTTTGGCATCTGTAGCACTTGACTGCTATTTCTGAGGATGGAAGAAGCTGCATGTTGGTTTAGACCCCATGCTGCGCTTGGTGAGAGCCAGTGCTGGGGGAGGGCTAATCTTCTCTGCCTCAAATCCCTATCTGTAAAAGCAGACATCATATTCTTCTGCTTCTTGCAAGGGGGATGTCAGCATCTAAAGGTTGTGAAATGTCCAGATGAAGAGGAGAGGGCTTGACAGAGCTGTGCAAGGTTAGTTGTACAGTGCAGTGTTCAGGAAATGCATTCCCCTGGGTGCAACAGCAGAGCCTGGGCCTCAGCACTGGAGCATTTACACAAGAACTTCAATAAGAATCTCACAAGGAAAAACTATCCTCTGAGATAGCTCCTAGGACTTCTGTCACTTCAGCTTTCAGTCCCAGATAAAAAAAAATTAATGGGTTTTAAAATAAATAAATTTATAAAAGAACATTAATTGGCTTTTTCACACCTCCCATGGGGATTCTGCTGTACTTTAGTTCTAGAAATGTAAGTTGCAGAAGTAGCTCAAAGGGCCTGATTCTCATTGCTTTGCCTTAGTGATAAGCCTGTGCAGCCCTGCAACCATTGAGGCACTTGGGAAAGTGATGAGAGGAAATTTAGGCCAGTAACAGCCTCTGCAAGAACACAATTCCTGGGTGCAATCCAGGGCAAGAGAGCAAGCAGAGTATGCCGTGGAGCGTGGAACCAGCCTCCCTGTCAGCTTCCCTCAGATTTAGCAACAATTTTCATTCTCATACTCCATAAAACAATGAGTGTGTTTCTCTGGACAATCAGATTTATGACAGCCAAACAGAAACAATGCTGCTCTCCAGGGTACGAGATTAGATTGGAATAAAAGGATCCATGATCTGCATTGTTTTATTTTGGAGTGGGAGCATGTAAAAAAAGCCCTCTGCCCCTTGCAGTGAAGTTCTTCTGATGCCTATCACTTGAGTCACTCACCTCCTTCTGGCTATCGCTCACTTTGTGGGCACTGTGATTTAAAACTTCCTCTTTGCTCAGGAAAATCCTGACCTATAATTAGGCTCAGACATGCATGTCCACTGAGTGCTTGGTATGGATTCAGCCCATTTCTGCAGCCTCCGTGCCACATGACTGATTCCCTCAACTGAAGGAGCCAGCAGCTGCCTCACTGCCACATGCAGCCCCTGGCATGCACCCACCTGCCCACAGCCCTGTCTCTGCAGGAAAGCTCTCCAGAACTTTCAAAGCTGTTGTCACAGGGGAATTAACTCTGCTCCTGTTTCAAGATGGAAAGTTAAAGGACTTGCCCAACGACCATGTGGTGAGTCCATAGCAGAGCTAGAAATAGAGGCTGGCTTCTTTCACTCAGAATCCGAAAGCTTGAGCTCATGGTGGCCCCACGCTTTCCCTGGTAACATTTCCACGAGAAGGTAGGAAGCAGTGAGTGACAGCTCTCCAGGATGACAGACAGCTCCCGTCTGGTGCAAGTGGCTAGGTCTGTCACTCAGGAGCTGGCTTTCTGGAGCACTTGAGATTCTCCTTTTGGAGCTAGGCAGGAACTGCTGAGCATAGGGCACTCAGGAAGGACTCTTCCCTGACATTTAAAATGGCATTTAATATTGACCACTCTAGGAGAGGAAGAGAAGGTGCTGATTAGAGCCTGGAAGCATTTGGTTGTTGCTTTTATATTTGCTTAGTTTGGTGGATTAGCCACAGGACGCAGTGTGAACATTTTGATGATGCAGAACTTCAGGCTGATTTTTGGAGCTGAGGAAATGTGAGATAGGTTAAAAGCGTCAGTGTGAGTGAGAATTCATGCTTTATTCAGTTTTGATGGCTTGCCAGCTATTCTAGTTTTGAGTTGTTTTTTAATAGCAATCCTTCATGTGTAGGTCATTTTTTAATCCGACTTTATTTTGCTTCTATTTCTTTTTATAAGATTTCCAACTCCCTGCAAACTTCAACTGCAACTTTGATCTTCCTGAAGACCTCTGTGGTTGGTCACACGACTTGGCAACCGGTTATACGTGGTCTTTTCAGCCTACAGACACCTGGATTGGCAACTCTGAAGCAAGCCCTGACACTGTGCCTGGTAAGATGATTAACACCAAAGCAGGGAAGAGAGAGCTGACGGGGCTTTCTCCATGTGAACAGTATGAATGATTATTGCACAGCTATCATGAGTTGCGAAGGCTGTACAGAGCTGAACGTCTTTTATGGAAACTTTCAGATGCTTTACTGTATGGTTCATGACTTATTTATAGGACTGTGACCACTGGCACTGAATTATACTAACTGTCCTCTTGAGATAGCCTTGAATCAGACACTGGGCTTTGCATCCCATGGGACTGTGAAGGCTAGCCCAGGCTTTGTTCCACATCCTGATCCAAATGTCCTCTGTCGGATCTAGTGCTTTTTCCCCAGAATGCATTTCTTCCTCTCCCATATGTTGCTCAGATTGCCTATAGTCTTCAGCTACTCTGCACTCTGGGCTTGCAGAGGCTGGATTTCAGTCTCCTCCCAGTGAAGGATGAGCTAAGCCCTAAGAATGCTGGAAATGCCAGCTTCTTGCTGTTTGACTTTTGCTCTTTTTCTCTTCATGCTTTGGAAGCAGAAGATTTGCACGACCGTGACAGAGCCTAATTTATGGAGGACCTCACTGAGATGTGCTGGCATGGGTTGCAAGGGTGGCCTGCCTCTGGCAAAGCGGTCGATAGATCAAGTTTTTCAGCTTCACGTCTTGGAACTCGCGGCAGGACTAGTGTGCTTTCCTTACCCCTCATTGACTTCGTGGCATGGTTGGCACGAAGAACTTTTGCCAATTTCCTTATAACAGTAGGCCGTGTCACTGCAGCACCACTTCGTTCTCGGTAATTGCTTGTGAAAGTCAAGGCCCCTGCAGGCGAGCTGGCTGATCTTACCTGTGCTGGGCTCTGTCCTGGTGCCTGGTGAGTCCAGTGTCTGCACCCAGGGAGCCGTGCATGGCGTGGGCCCCTCCTCACCCTCCCCTGGGTAAGGTTGAGTCTCGGAATGCAAACATTGAGGCGAACCTGTTAGCCACCTGGCAGAGTCGCTGGCCAGATTGGCAGTGCCGCCAGCCAGTTGGAAAGCCGTGGAGCCAACACCTGGTAGGCAGTGCTAAAGAGGAAAATATGTATTCCAGAAACATATGGGAAGAGGAGAATCTGCTACATCTCCACACACAAATCACCCCCACACAAATGCACACATCATTTCTCTCTTCGGCTCCTGAGGTGCTTAGCTTTTTTTCTAGAGACACGGTAATGCTGTAAGTGCAGCCCATATGGACATCTGAAAAATTCTTTGGCGTGACATAGGGATACAGTGTCTGCTATGGAGAAAAATATTTTCATATTTCAAGTGTTTATCTCTTCAGCATTTGAGTGCTTTAGAAGATTAATATCTGGAGCTCAGTGGAGCCTCAGGCAACAGGAGAGAACACTTACAGCCAGCCCCAGACTTAATAACCCTCCCCATCTCATTCACTGTAATAATGTTTAATTAATATAAGTCTCCTGCAAGTAGGATAAAAATTACTTATTTTTATAACTCAGACTCAATTTTTCATTTCATTTCCTCTCCCCTGAGTCTTCCTACAATTAGTTGGCCATAGTTTCTTAGAAGATCCTGTTGTAGCCCAGGAGAGGCTGGTGCTGCCTCAGACAGCAGCATGCAGTCCCAGTTTTTACTCTTCTTCTGCTCTTTCTCCTTTTTCTCAGTTATGAATAGCACAGTTTCACTGTTGGGGCTGGGGAATGTCATCCTACTGAGTTCAGTGGTCTGTTTTTGTGCCAGTGTGGAGAGCTCTCCCTTAGGGTGCTGTGCAGAGTAGGCACTGAAGCACTGAGGGGGTACAGGCAGGAACTCCAGCACTGCCCTGCAAGTCATGGGCTGTGTGGGCAGGGGAGGAGGAGGAGGTGGTGGCTCCAGGGGGCTGGAGTGAGTTACCCATAGCAGTGGGGGACCCAGCAGCAAACACCAGCACAGGCTGAGGGATCAGCATTGGCACTGCCATGGATCTGCCTCCTGGCTGGCTCAGGCCATCCTGGCATCTGTGGGCATCCGCTGCCTTGCCCCCACAGCACAGGGCTGCAGAGGAGTTGGAATACAAAGGCATCACTGCTATGCCACACTTCGGTCCTGCTCTTAGAAATTAAGAAGACATGACACAAAAAGAAGCAACTATTTGCTTTTTTCCTCCCCAAAGAGCTTTTAAAGGCAACGGGAGAAACATGAAAAAGAGCCAATGCCAGCTCCTTGGTGGGGACAGAATCAAAGCATTGTTTGGTTCACACTCCCCCATTCTTCCCCTGCCCTTCCCTCGTGCTCCCTCCAGCACTTTGTTTCTAGTTAGAAAATTCACGCTCAGACTCCAGGGAGCAAGGAATGAAAAGCTGTTGTTCGGGGTGGTCCTTGCTTGTGAATTCCCCACCCTGGGGTGAGCAGTTGGGTGAAAGAGAGCAGCTGTGCTTGGTTAGAGGCAGGGCAAAAGTTAAGGAGAACTCAAGGCTGCTGGAGCCCAATTTACTCTGATTTAAAGGTGCTGGCCCAGGCTAGAGGCCATGGCTGCTCAACAGTAGCAAGAAAATGTGCTGTGTCTTTAAGAGCTACATGGAATGCTGTACTTCTTTTGAAAATGGCAAAACAAAAATTAAAATTAAAAATGAAAAAATAATAATGAAAGGAGGAGCCCTGGCTCAGTCTGCATAAGAGAGAGAGCAGGGGGAAGGAAATGACCATGGTGAAATATCCTCTGTGAGGCGCTTGATTAGAAAAGTCTGCTGAGAGACAGGCCTGAATTCCTCAGATATCTCCCAATTTCATTTTGTGCGCTGCATGCAATTCCTCCTTGTCTTTGGCACGGAGAACTTCTCAAGACTGACAAGACACCCACTGCTCTCATTCCACTATTTTTATTTCCAAGATACTCTTTCAGGCAGCTCTGCATTTCTTTTTTTAGCCCTGTGTTCCTTAGGCTCTTCGCACCATGGATTAACTCCACGTCCTCTCCTGCAGGCTCTCATTACACGTCTGGGGACCTCATTGGTGAAAGTGGACCCAAAGTGCCCAGCTCAGCAGAAGCCCAGCATGGTTCCAACTGCTACCTGCCCTTTGCAAGCCTAGAAAATACCATTGGCACCCTTTTCCATGCCCCTGTAAGAGATCATCAGGATTTTTTCCTCTATGGACTTTCAGATGCCTCCCATCCGTAGAAAGATTCCCCTTAGCTGCACCTAGCAAGCTTCAAGGAGCAGCAAGTTCAGGTTTCAATGAGATTTCATTCCCCCTCCTGCTGCACGCAATGGCAGCATGCCATTGGTGTCAGGATAAATGTTATAAGACCTGAAAATAAATCTGAGTTGATAACTTGGGCACCTCAGCTTTTCACCATCTTTGAATTTCACTGGGGTCTTGATCTTGAAGAGCCTAAAGATCCTGGGTTGTACCCTTAGCTGGTTGATGTGATTGTATTGCTCTCAGTGATGCTACACTAATAAGCCAGTACTGGAAGAGCTGGGATCTCTGTGTGTTGCCCATTCTTTCCCCTTCCGTTTTCTTGCAGTGCTTAAGTAAACACCCTGTGGTTCCAGAAGAGCACTGTGGGATCTGCAGCTTTACCATGCATGGCTTCTCCTTTGGGTGAGCACAGCATCAGGGTCAGAGCCCTGGCAACATCGTGAACCCTGTGTTGTTCGGATGTTGGCAGCTGTATGTGTGCACAGAAAAGGAAGCACTTTTAACCTTGCGGCTCTCCTGACCACACAGCTTTTGGGCTGGGCTGCAAAAACCCACTGAGAGTTTCTCTTGTGGGCCATGGCCTTGCTGGCTTTGAGAGTCAGGAATGCTGCTCATTTGGGTTGCGGACGCTGCAGGGAAAGGTTTATTTGTTTCAAAGTGTTTTCAGCAAAGGAGTGTTTATAGTGCTCTGAAGTTCTGTAAGAGCTTATTTTTTAAGAGAAACAAATGTTAAGCTGTTTTTAAGCTGATGGTGACCCCTTACCATTCCTGTGCTTTTCCCATGGGATCTTTAAAAGGAAAAGTTTCATATTTTTTCCTGCTATCCATGAGAACTGCTGCCTGAAGGCCTTGATTCTACTGTGTCCAAACCAGCAGAAAGATTTTCATGGTGTTAACAGGGCAGGGCTGAACTGAAGTGGGTCTGCACTTACTCTCATGAGAATCTCAGGGCTTGTGCCTTGAGGACACATTTTGACCTCAAGGGTCAATCCTGTGTCCTTTGAAGTAGGAAGGAGTTTTGCATGTGGGGTGGTATAAGAGTCAAGCATTTCTGTGCCATGAGTGAGCAGCTGCACACTGTGGGAAGGAGACCACATATCCATCTCTGTCTCTCTTCGCTCCCCTCATGTGTGGCGCAGACTGCCTCTCAGCAAAGCTGTACGTGTCTCTCCTGACTCTCATTTGCACAGTGAGGACAGCAAATGCTAAAAAGTCCATCATGTCCTGGCTGCCCACAGCATGGCAAAGCTGGGACACCCCAGCACCCCGATCACAAGAGGTTTGCCTAGCATCAGCTGGGTTGTGTGAGTTCCCTGGCTGCAGGCTGGGGCCAGGCTCTGGCTGTCCATGTGCCTGTACTTTCATGAGAGAAGGAGGTATGGCCATGGTCTGTTCCAGCAAAGCTCCTGCTTGCTTGGGCTGGGCTGGAGGCAGAAGAGAAGAAACCATTTCTCTGGAGCTCACTGCTTGCCTCAGTCACTTTTTTGGACCCAAACACCAGTGACATTCCTGCTTTAAAAAGCAGGCTGGAATGCTCTCTGCAAAGCAAGATACCGTCTCTCAAACCTCAGCGTGTGCACCACCCCATGGCTCCGCAGCAGTGAGTCACAGAGCAGGGCTGGGGAAAGCAGGGGCGTGCAGGGGCAAGGGGCAGCGTGCAGCCTGTGCAGTGCAGCACCAGCCTGCTCATGGCTGCAGTTGTGCAGGCACAGACGCTGGGCTGGTGAGGCTGTGCACACCTTTCATGTAGGGGCAGGCAGGGTGCCCGCCACACTGCCAAAGGACAAGTTTTGGTGTCTGGCAGCTCACTTAGCATAAATGTCAGGCTGTAATTGGCATTTGATTTGCCAGGGACACTGCCTGCCCTGCACTCCCTGGGGAAGGTAGTAGGACTCACGGTTGCACCATGCTGTTGAGGGCGTGAGGCTTAATTGAAAGGACGTGATGGCTGGTCCATTAGAAAGGCTCCGGAAAGCAGGCTGAGAGCTTGGTTCTGGGTAAGTGTGGGATTTTATGCCTTTTGACGGGCTGATTTAGAGACTGAAATGGCAAGGACTTGGCAGGCTAATTAACACATAATCAAAATTGAGGGGATTTTCCAGTAGATGCAGTGATCTACTTAATATAAATATTAGTTGTATGGAGGATTGACTTCCCATCGTAAAGGAAAGTCTGTCATTGAGGAGAGGCCCGTTATGAAATTATAGTGGCAGCCTTTCGAGGTTAATTTGCATGATTTGCCAAAAATTTTAAAAATGTGGTCACTATCCAATTTCAATCTGCATATTCATGCAGCTGCCATTCCCTTGCTACCAGACCACCCTGCAGACATGAGGGCATCTGAGCTGATTTGCTCCCCAGGAATGACAATAGCTGATGCAGCTTCCACCTCACATGCCCCAGAAGAACAGCAGGATCATGCCTCACTGGGATGTTCCCTTGGCCATGACACAGTGTGGTTGGGGTGGTATTTGGGGCTGTGCAAGCAGCAGACAGTGCCCACAGCAGTGTGGTCACCTATGGGATTTGACAGACAAGAGGTGGCTGCCACTGGGCTGCAGTGCTACCATCTAAAGCACGCTGTGCTACAAAGGAGAGTGCAGCGACCTTTGGAGGGATGTAAGTTAAGGCAGTTCACATGGTTCCTCCATGGGAGCAGCAGCTGTAACTCAACAATATCCAGTGAGGGAGAAATGCAGAGGGAATGTGAAATCTCAATAATTGCTTGTGTATGTGCTGCCCAACATGTTTTGCTGGAACACCTCCAGATGTGCTGCTGAGATCCATAAGGGAAGGTGCTTTCCTTGGGAGATGGGGTGAGATGTGCAGGACCCAAGCACAGGCAGGCTGACCTTGCAGAGGGGGCATCTGCTGTGGCTTGTGCTTGCAGTCTGACCCAAACTGTGAGGCTTCATCCCCCACTGCCCCTAATGTCCTCTCAGATGGCTTCCTAGCAGGAGGGGACAGGTGTGCCAAGAGAAAACTGCATTGCCCAGATGGTTGGTTTGCAGAGCCCAGCTGGTGATTTATCCAGGACTCACTACCATGCACACACGAGGGGCTCTGCCATCGTCTGGCTGGGGTGGTTTCATGTTCACATTACTGTCTCCCTTACATCCAGATGATCCCATAAATCTTCCATGAGATTTGTGCCGTAGCATCAGTTGCAAAACAGCAGTAAAATGCCTGAGTGGATTTTTCCTGCCTTTTTTGAGCCGGTGCTTTGAACTACCAGTGCCAGTTCTATGGGGGATGTGACTATCATGTTAGGAATAGAGACTGCAAAGCAAAGTTCTGGGAAAGAGATTAAAATGCATTTCTGATCCTGGAAGAATTGATCAGCTCATCATTGCAAAGCTCTCTTCCAGTGTTTTAACAGGGGAAATCAGCCTTTCAGATGCTTTCTGTGCCGAAGGCTTCCATTTACTGTATCAAACAGAGTGACTACTGGAACCACTGGGCTTCCACATGCTGTTCCAACTATTAGCTCCAGAGTGCCTTTATTCAGTCAGTCTCAGCAAATTCATAGGGCTTTTCCAAAGGTCCAGATAGCCATTAGAATGATCCAGCCATTTCATCTTCAAATGACATAGAAAGTCATGCCTGCCTGCACTCAGCTTTCCACCCCAGAAACTGGTACTGGTAGCAGGAGCAAGAGCACATGGTGTCCAAACTCACTGCTACTTGCAGGGGAGTAACTGGAATCACCACCCAAAGGCTGAGCCTCATTGCAGCCCTTGGGACTGACAGTAGGTCTTGGAGATCTCTGTGGGGCCCAGCAAGAACTGGGCAGGGAGCACAGTAGATGGAGGGTCTCCAAGGCTCTGAAAGGTCCTGTGTTACTGAGGGAAGCATTAGTTTTGGCTGCAGTTTAGGAGTTTCTCTGAATTCAAGGTTTGATAGGAATGGGAACAAACAGAAGGTGAGTGTCAATCCTCGTAGGAGGGATGTGACTCAGAGGCACACAGGGTCTTCTGCTGAAGTGGCAAGGCAGCCACACTGGATACCACTGGCTCCCAGGGTGTAGACAGTGGGAGGTGTCCATCTGTACAATTAGAACAGTCCCCTCTGGTCAGCTCTGGGCTATGGGTAGATCCAAGGATGGCTCAAAACCCTGCACTCAGTCAGGCTGCTTAGATACTGGCACAAAGGTTGGTCCTGAACTCTGAGGATCTGGATTTCATCATTCTTGAGCCTGGCTAGTGCTTTTATTAAAGATTTGCCTGTGACACCATTTCAGCTGTGAGATAAGTCTATGACTGCAGTCTGATTTGCTCCCTTGTTTGTTGTTGCTGTTCTTTTCTTGTTGC
This sequence comes from Cyanoderma ruficeps, assembly GCA_008694505.1. Taxonomy (NCBI): domain Eukaryota; kingdom Metazoa; phylum Chordata; class Aves; order Passeriformes; family Timaliidae; genus Cyanoderma; species Cyanoderma ruficeps. The sequence continues at coordinate 23,620,789 of VZDJ01000594.1, forward strand.
TGCTTTTTTTTTTTTTTTATTTGAAGAGGCTTGTAGTGAATTACAAGAAGAGGATTTTAATTCAGGAGACCTTGATGACTTATTATGCCTTATCACTCCTTAGGCATGGAGTACAGCTTGTTCTTTTTTTAATTCCTCCACTTGTTTATCTCCCACATCTCCTCCTCCACTACTACCACTCTGAGGTAAATCACAAGAACACTCCTCCATTAGAAAACGGCATGGTACTTTTTCAAGTGATTCACTCAAGCAGGAGTGGGCAAACACACTTTCATCCTTTTTTTCTGCTACTGTTTGTTGGCATAAAGTGCCAAGTGGCCCAGGGACATTTCACAGGTTCTAGAAAATTTTGCTAAAATATTGTTGTTTCTTTATGTGGCCAGTGGGGAACAGATTTGTCCTCCGCACAGCAAAATCAGTGGAAGTTCATAGGAGTGAATATCCTTTAAAGTACTTTGATCACACATGCTAGGAGTAGAATGGTGGCAAATATTCCTGTTATCTTGTCCTAAATTTATTTTAGAAGGCTGCATAGCTCACAGTGGTTGGTTTCTGCTCTCTGGCACTGACAATCTTGCAGCAGGGCCAGCGCCATTGATAGATCTCCCCTGGGCTGTGATGTCACCTCACTGCTGAGCAGCAGTGAGGTCAGCTGCTGTTTTCTGGGTGGGACCAGTCTTTCCATGGATTCCAAGTTCAGGTCTCTCTGGTTTAAGTTTTGGAGGTGTTTTGAGTGCACTTTGCAAACATTCTGAGTACAGACATTGCTCTTGCCACTGCTGTGGATACTGAAGCCACAGAGGGAGCAGGGCAAGCCGGGACAAGCTGCTGCTCAGAGCTTAGCCCACCAGGCACAGCAGGCTAAGATGTGGGTGAGGGACACAAGCAAACCCTTCAGTGTAGTTGTGGGGCAGAGATAATCCTCTTGTGCCTGGGCTGGCACATGCTGGCATGAAGCACCAGTGGCACTTGCCCACTGTGTAGCAAGAGCAAGTGTGTGCATCCCTCTGTTGAGCAAAATGCAAAATCTAGCAATAGCTGTAGCTGGCATGTCTGGGTCACCTTGCACTGCAGCTCTACAGCTGGAGCAACCCAAGGGACTCTGTTGTGACATTGGTCATGATGGAGGGACAGGTAAAGATCACTTCAGCTATTCGCTTGGCTTTCAGTCTGTGCTGAGGGACTTCAGACATCCAAGCTGCAAATGGGAAACTCCTTGAGGAGGCTTTTCATCAGAGAGGGGTGGAAACCACTGATTCCAGATAAAGTCAGGTGTGCCTGGGGATTTGTATCCATGGGCTTTTGCTGCTATTGTTATTCAGATCAAATATCTCCAGTTCCAGCCTCAGCCTGGAACTTCTCCTGGGATATCAAGTGTATCAAACCTCTCCTCCCTGAGGACTGACAAAAAATGTGGCACAATTTAAATGTAATATTAGAGCAAGTGAATCTGCTGTTGTATGTATTTCAGCTACCTTCAAGCCTGCAACCACCCAGTTGCCACCTATGCATGCTTCACGCATTGGGTCCATGTCCTTCCTCTGCGCTGTGCTTTAGAGGCTGTTTTGCTGCATTACAGAAAAACTGAGAGACAGAGTTTCATTTTGTTGCATGTGTCCTCAAAACAAGACAAGTTTTCAGCACTGGCATTCAGAAAAACCCACCTCAGGCATGTTCACTGAGGAAACTCCCAGTAGAATAAACACACATACCCCCTGCCAATGCAATTATCGTGGCATCATTTCCTCTGACTGTAACTTGCTCCATCTTTTTAACTTCTTCTAATCATGTCAGTCTTTTTCTTAACCACCTTCTGCTGTTGGTCTCCTACCCAGGGAGAGGGTGGTGGCTGGTGAGGGAAGTGAGACTCGATGTCCTGCCTGGGCTGCACAGGGTGCAGCAGTGGCACAGCTGGATGAGCACGCAAAGGGAGCCCGTGTGAGACCCCACTTTTGCAGGCACGGGGCTGCACTGCCATGCAGTGCTGCCAAAGCCACTTGGCAGAAAGTGAGACACTTGTCGCCAGAGGCTGCAAAAAATAATAGAATGGTGTTTTCCTCTCTGAACAGATGTCAGGAATTACCTGCAACTGCAAAGCAGCGGAAGGCGGGAAGGCCAGCGAGCCCGGCTCATCAGCCCCACCATCTATCTGCCCCAGAGTGCTGTCTGCATGGTTTTCCAGTACCAGGCATGGGGCAGCAATGGGGTGATGCTGCGGGTCTGGCGGGAAGCCAGCCAGGAGCACAAGGCACTGTGGGTCATCGCAGAGGACCAAGGGGAGGAGTGGAGGGAAGGCCGCATCATTTTGCCAAGTTACGACATGGAGTACCGGGTAAGATGCTTGCAGAAGGTGTGCTGGACTAGGTAGACTTCTCCAGCATCTTGATTTCAGTGTTTCAGAGCCCGGGCCCATTCATCATTAGGGAATGTGGCTGTTTCATTGTGTTTCTCAAGTTACCATAGTAACTAAGCTACACTGTTTGTTATTCTGAGAGTGCCTGTCTTTTGCACAGACTTGGGCCTTTGTTCAGCCTGTTGCCTTTCATATTCCTCAGATCTCCCATTTTGCAAATATTCTTCCTTTTTCTTTTTTTTTTTCTTCCTTTTTTATTTTTCATTTTGTTTTGTGCATGCTTTCCCTCTCCAAATGAAGGTCATCAGATAGTCTGACCAGAGGCAGATGTGCAGCTCCAGGGAGCAAACCCAGCAGCCAGGAGAAGTGAGAAGGTGGGAGGGAGCACAGCCAGTTCTTAAGGGTGGGCAGCAAACAGGCATTCTCCAGCCCCAGCTGCAAGTGTAGACATAGAGAAGAAAGAGGAAATGCAGGCTCGTTTGTGATCTTTTTCTCTGATACCTTAGACTAGATCAGAGGGCTGGGTGCAGGGCTGTGGGATCAAGGCCCTGTCCCACTACCAGGACAAGAGTGGAAAAGAAGAGATGAGCTGGAGGGAGGAAGGGAGCTGTGCTGCCTTGCCACAGCCACCTGAGCCCCTCTGGCACAGCTGTACCAGCACCCCGTGGAGAGGCTGGGGCTTCCAGGAGTGCCTTTGGCATGGCTGTCCCTTCTGGGCAGTGTGCCATTTGCCAGGGAGACAGTGCTACTGTTGTCACTTGTTAATGGGCATCAGCACAGCATCCAGCACCCTCCAATGCAGCAGGAAACATGGACTTGCAGGCTTGAGGCAGCACTTCAATGACCACCCTGGTGGAGAGCCTTGCTCCAGCCAGCTCCCAGCCCTGACCCTGACCCAGGGAGCTGCTGCTGTCAGGCCACTGACCCCTTCAAACTGCTGCCTCCCACATGGGTTGATGGCCCGAGCTTAGGACCCACAGCCCAGACATTCCATTGCCTGTGCAGTCAGATGCCCAGCCCTTCTGGAAGGTGTCTTTGCAGGCAGGCATGGATCCCAGGCACCTAGGTGAAAGGGGACACCTAATACACAGAGAGAAGGTTTGTGAAGTACATAGCCCTAGGAAATATTTGGACCCTTAGAATCCTGGTATCACTAGGGTTGGAAAAGACCAACAGGATCATCAACCCATCAACATCACCAGTCATTAACCCAGCACCACCATGTGCAGCACTAAACCATATCCACAAGTGCCACATCCACATGCCTTTTGAACACTCCACCACTTGCCTTGGCAGCCTATTCCAACACCTTCAGAGTAGGCAGGGGGATATAAAGCAAAAGCTTTGCACTGGAGCTGCCTGATTAGTTTTTTTGCATGGGTTTGGCTTTTTAATAAAATACCAGAAAACACAATATGCCTACAGATAAGATTGATGGGCACTGGCTGACTAGGTTGTGTGCTAAACGTGAATACACCAGCATTAGCTGAATAATGGCATCATTATGTAAATATTGCAAGTGTCTCCACTTAGCAGTTCTTAGAGCTAACAACTCTACTTATTTTTGTAAATATATTTTGCCTGTGATTAAGTAGGAATAAGCTGACCCTTCTCCTCTGACATTTCAATACTTCTTATGGGAACAGCCCTTTACAGTTAATGTTGCTGTGCATTTTGTATCTTCCCTTCCTTTTTGTGATCATAGCTCAGTTAATATCATGGGCCAAAGCTGCTGCTGCAGTAACTCAGAGTTATGCCACTTCCCCCATTTGTGCAAGGGCTAGGGGGGTTCACTGAGTCTTTATTCCTTATGAGAGGCATTTAACTGAACAAATTGCCAAGAGCTGCCAGGCCAGGCAAAGATCTCTCTGTTGAACCTGTCTGTGCACAGCAGCTTTCCCTGGGAAAGGGGTGTCAGAGGCCGGGCAGGGAAGTGAGACTAGTGTCAGGTGATCCACAGGTCTGCAGGGAAAGCTAGGAACAATTTCTCACCTTTTCCCCTGGCAGCAGCAGCCACTCTCTGCTTCCCAGCTTAGCATTGATATTTCTGTCCCGACTTCCCACAGATCGTGTTTGAGGGATTTATCCGCAGTGGCCACTCGGGAGAGCTGGCCCTGGATGACATCCGGCTAGGCACTGACATCCCGCTGCAGAACTGCATGGGTACGTGCTGCATCCCACCGTGGGGGCAGGGAGGGAGGGGGCAGCTCGGGCTGGAGAGCCTTGGCTTGCAGGCTGTCAGTGGGCTCCCTCTCCCCTGGCTGAGTTACCAGGAGCTCCTGGGAATTTCATTGCCCGTGAAAGAAATGAGGGCGACTCAGCCTCTGAGGGACAGGGACTCTGCCTGCGTTGGTGTGAGGAGAAGGAAGCACATGCCTCTGCCACGCAGAGCTGAAAGAGCAGCTGAGGGTTACTGAGGACTATTCTATGTGATAAGGACATACACCAAATTTAAAAGGAAAGTGCTGAACAAAAGAAGCCAGCTGTCAGTCAGTATTACACACTTAGAGGGGCCGACGAGTTCAAAAGGAGTCTTTCTCTAATAAGAAAAAAAAAACAGCAGAGAGGTTTTACAGCAATGTTAACAGCATAACAAAAGAAATTTTCCCCCTAGAATTCACCATTTCCCAAACCAGGCCAAAAGGCAGGTAAAAACAGAGAGGATTTGGGGGGAAAAAAAAGGAGCAAAAAAAGTGTGTTTCAGCAGTTTGCAGGTGGAGCCATTGCCCCGCACTTTCCCTCTAGCTGGCATATCCATGCAGTCACACTGATGGCTCTGGCTGCCATCTAGCTTGGATATGGATTTAGAGGTATCCTAGTTGAGCATGGGACCAGCAGTGTTTAATTAGTGGGATCTGTGCTGAGAGCTGCCCAGAGCAGCAAGGTCCTGCTCTTCTGCATGACCTGGGAGAAGCATGTTTCACTAGGAAGTGTCTGACCTATCCCGAAGCCAATGGAAAAAGCAGACAAGAGTCACTCTCCCTTTTGGATTTTGAAAGGCCCCATTCAGTGAAGCTGCTCTCCTCACCCCCACCAAGAGAGGATCCCAGTGCCTCCTAACCCAAGCAGGACAAACACTCCCTTCCAAGGGGTGTTTCTCAGGGGAAGGAAGCACCAGACAAACTGGGCTTGGGCAGAGCTGGTTACATTGCTTGCCCCCCTGTGTGGGCAGGTGAGGGTGAGGATGGTGCAGGAACCAGCACTGATAATAAAACAGAGGACTAGGACTGCCCCAGAGAGGCTCTTAAGCACCATCAGTCCCTGTTCCTTTGATGCTTTGAACTCTGCTGGTCTCCCATCTGCCAAAGGAGGTAATACTTCAGATGTCAAATTCCCGGTATTTAAGGCTTGACAGTGGTGTTTTAATCTCTTGCCTTCTATGGCATTAAAGAGAAGCAAGACCCATGATTAACACTAATAGTATTTCCTATTTAACTTCTTGGGAACTCAGCAATTTTCACCTAGTTCCAGTCTTATTGTATCTTGGGCCTCGTGAACCTAAAGCTTAATATTTCAAAAACAAAAGCATTAAAAAAATTACAAAGTTTCAAGCATTTTCAACCCAACAAAACACACTCAGCCGCTATACAAAATTATTTTACCCAGTATAGGAAGTTCAATGTAGATCTTAAAACCCATAAGGATTGTTTGTTTCAGATCATTTCCAGCAAAGGGCTCCCACTGCAAAATTTAACATAACTTAGGGGTCATTTCCAATTTCACCAAAACAATAATGAACTGGTAGTGATTCCATGCTGCTCTCCTCCTTTCAGAACCATAGTCAGAATAGCTGACTCTAGCACAGGCTACTGTTTTTTCAAACATAATCCTTGGAAGTAATCTGATTCCTTTTTAGCATGAAAGAACACTAATAAGTCACAATAATTTTTTCCTTTGACAAATGTGTCATTTGCATTTTGAACCTGAGTGATGATTTCATAGCACTCAGTAGAGCCAGAGTCTTCTTCTGTGACTCACAGGCATAATGCAGAAGTAATCTAAAAATAATCAGAAGTCTATTACTTCTGCAAGAAAGTAATCAGTAGTAAGTACTGATTATTGCTTTTCAGATCCAGTAATTTGTAATAGATTACATCTTCAAAGTATCTTGAAAGAAGGAAAAATATCACTTGCCTTTGTTTCTTGTCACTGGGAGATGGAGAGGAGCAGGGCATCACTGTCCAGAATTAAAGCAGTTCCCATGTGAGTAACAATGCCAGAACTGAGCCAGAAACCAAAACCACTTTAGGAAATTTAGGGACTTTCAGGGTTTTATCACTGGGCCAGGTGAGGCTTTCTCATTGGATGACTCAGGCCAGCCAGGCTGAGTCCAAATGACCCTCAACCTCAGACATATTTTTCTCTGAAGTGTGTTTGAGTGAAAGCTTTTTGTGTCAGTTTGGTCCCCAGCTGGGGCCAGCTCCCCATGCTGTTCCCAGCGAGTGGCTCCTGTGGGGCACAGCCACCCCCCTGCTCTGCTTGGCCACTGCAAGTCAACAGGGAAGTGAACTGGGGGCTTGGTGTCTCATACTCCCCTCTCTAATACGAGCTTTTGTTTTTCCTCTGCAGAACCCATCGCAGCTTTCCCAGGTGAGAACTCCTACTTTCCAGGTAAAACTAAACTTCTCTGGGTGGTTTTGTTCTGCTGGCATGGGCTTTTACATCGAAGGAAAGCAATGTGTGTGCTTGTACAAACAGCAAATGTTCTGAGCACTGAAATGGCAAGTGTGTACTAAACCTCCCCCACCACAGCAGCAGGAGGTGGCATTCTCTGACTTCTGCTAGGTGACAGGGAACAGGCAAGAAGGCAAGTCCCCTGTCTTGGGACTGAATAGTGTTAGGAAACCTGCCATCATGAGAAGCACTTAGATCCTGAATAGCAGCTAAGTCCAAAATGGGAAGGCTGAAGAGTAAAGAATAGTTTTCAACTGACTTAAATGGAAAAAAAGAGTAGCCAATTAAAAGTGAAATCTGGTGGCAGTAATTTACATTATTGTGAGGGAAGATGGTTCTCTAGTTCGTAGATGCTCCAGCAGTGGTGTGCAGTGCTGGCAAAGGAGGGTGGGACCAGTTTTCTTGGAAGGGGAAGGGAGTTGGGAGGTATAAGTGAGAGAGCAAATTGCCATGAGAAGCTCTGAAGGTAACAGTGGATAAAAGGAAAACAAGGTGAAAATGGTGCATTTAACAGCTTAATGCTAGCCTGGAGAATAGAAACCAACATTTCTCTGATCAAACCTGCAGGGTAGGAGAAAAGGTGAGGAACTCCAAGAAACTGCCTCTCTCTTTTCAGGGGTTGTGCCGTTTGTCTTGCTCTGGGGTGGGGAAAACTGTCTACTTTTGCAGACATCAGTTTAGTCTGAGGGGTTTACCTGTGTTTTAAATTTGGATTTTGTTTTCCTGCCTGCCTCTTCAGAAATGTGTCTGGGGGTTATGTTGTGATGAGCAAACTTATAGTTCCCCTTAATTTTGAGGGTTGTTTTGTCAATTCAACCAACGTGCCCTTCGCTTTCACTGGGACATGATCCGCGTACTCTGTACTCTTTCCATCTTCTCCTGTGCTGGTGAACTGTATGGCTGAAGATACGGCTGGACTCTACCCTAGAAGCAGCTGCATTTCCATGTGGGCAAAGCTGCCTCTCCTGGGTGTGTGCACTGGGAGCTGTGGCAGTGAAGGCAAAGTAGGCGCCGAGACTGCAGTCACACACACACACACACACACACACGTGACTCTGGGGATGCAGGCTATGGAGTGTTAGCAGCGTGAGGGACAAGTGCAGGCTCTAACACCATGTGTAACAGTCACACCTGTACTGTACAACTAGGAATTTAGCTCTGCTTGTTTATAGGCTGCTTATTTATCTGATATTCAGGCTTGTGGTGTTATTGAAAAGCTGCTGCGATATTTTCAGGTGACAGTCAAAACCTCACAACCATTTGTGACTTCCACCATTGCTCTACATTTTCCTAAGCCTGGTCTGGTATCTATTTTGCAAACACCATCCTTGTCTTTTGGGGACTTGTTACAGTTTGAACCTCTCTCTGGGTCCTTACATTCTATTCTAAAGTCTGTCCTAAAGTCCTGCTAATTTTTATTGTTCGTCTTCCCCTTTGCCCCCACCCTGCTGCCTGAGTGCCTCCACTTCCCCATCGTGTTCCCCAGGGCACACTGGCTGGGGAGAAACAGTGAGGTCCCTGAGCACCACAGGCAGATGCTGCTACAAGCACACCTCCCTTTCCCACTGAAACTTGCCATCTTGTTCCAATGGCTCCTGCCCATTGCTGGCTCCCTCAAGGACATCCTAGCATTGGTCATAACAGGGGAGCAATTGCAATTGTAGCAAAAGGTTGAAAAGGTTTCCCTGGATGACAGGCAGGAATAGATGGCACAGAGGGATGGAGTGACCTGGGAAAGAGCAAAGTGCAGAGGGAAAAGATGAAGTGAAGATGAAGACTGGAGGCAATTACATGATAATAATTAAAATGAGGTAGAGACAGACATGCCTAACAGAAGGAGAGGGTAAAATGAGGGAAAGAAGTCCCTGCTGGAGAGAAAAATGGAGCTGGAGAGAAAAAATTGTGCACAAATTACTGAGATGTTCTACAGCCCCCACTCCTGCAATTACAGATGAGCTGAAGAAGTCAGATGCCACTAAAAATAATAGCAAATCCTTCCTCTCCTGGCTTGGGAGCAAAGCTGAAAATATGCACCTTACAGGCTCCAGGATCACAAAGCAAATAATAAGAAGAGAATTTGTGTAGGTGGAATATGTTTCACCCAGCTTACAGGACCAGGAGAATGTGCTTCCACTGTACTGCATTTGAGCATTGATGCATTCCACCCTTAAAGAAAGAGTACAACAAGTGTCTGGAAGAAAGGAATTTGATAAATACCAGGCTAAAAATAAGAGATATATTCCGAAGAATGCAGGGAGAAAAACCATGGGGAGTATTTGCCTTTGGGACTGGTGGTTTCTCTCCCTGCAGGTATCTTGAAATCAAGATAGAGATATCTCCCTGGAGCAATGACAGGTAGCAGTTATGGGGTTGAGACTGACACTGGTTTTGTGGCATTCAGATTAGATGAGTGTAATACCTGCTTTCATCTGTGTCATCTGTGGAAAGTCCAGCTGTGTTGCTTGTCCACAGCAGTTAATGTCAGTGATTTCAGGAAGGAATATGAGCTGTGACACGGCAGTGGCAGAGCAAGGCAGGCAGCCCTCTGGGCAGCTTTCTGGAAAGGATTTTCTCCTTTTTTTTTTTCCACATATGATGATTTCTTTTCCTTCTTTGGGTTTTGATTCTCACTGCAAAACTCCAGAACTAGTCCCTATAGAGTGTTCCCTATCAAAAAGAGAATGGGGCAATACCTGGCCAGGTTGGATGTGTGAGCACCAGCAGCACAAAAACATAAACTATCCACCCTGTAGGGATTAAATCAGGTTTCCACTGACTGGTGTTCCAAGCTGTGCCATAAACACAGCAGCCACAAACTTGACAGCAACAGCAGGAGGCGGTTCTTTATTAAGACAAGAGCACTAGTGAATAAATGAGGAAGGGCAAGTGTGTGTGTGTGGCAGAAGGCAAAGGGGAGTGGAAAAATTATTAAGTTAAGAAGATGGATTTTTTTTTTCCATCTCCCTGAGCAGTGAACTTTTCCACTGATATAACAGAAAACTTCCAGAGAGCAGCAGAGCCAGTAAAAACAGAGCAGATAACATCAGCTCTGTGTGCTGAGTGGATGGGCAGCTATATTTAGTGGCTCGCAGTGTAAGGAAGAGCAATCATTAATGCTGGGAATTGGCTTTGTTAGGGCTTAGAGACAACTAAGTGTGATTCCTTAATGACTTCAGTTGCTAAATGAACTCTCCAGACTTTTGCTATCTCCTCAGCAGGACCATGAGGTGTGGAAACAGGAGCTGAGGAAGGGCTTCTGCACCACCTCCATACTTGAAGCCCTGGCTGGGACATCTGGAGTGGGTCAGGGCCAAGCAAGGGCTGTCCTGAAGCTGCAGCCAGCTTGAGTTCCCCCAGGGATCTTTCCCACAAGCAGGATTATCTGCAGTACCTCATGCTGCTTCCCTCCATCTCCAGGCAGGCAGAGGGCAAAGGTGCACGGGGAAGGGGCAAGGGCTGCAGGCTGGGCACTGTGGCACATGCTCCGCCCTGGCCAGACCCACCCTTTGTACGCTCAGCCTTCCAGTGGGCAATGTACAGCCATCAGGAGGAAGCTTTCTTCCTGCTGTCTTGAGACTCAGGAGCTGTTGTCACCCCTGACACCTGCCCCTCTCCCCATCCCAGCTCCCACCATGGGACCTGGGGCATATCAGTGCCATGAGGGGCTGTTTGTCTGTAAATCTCTCACTGGAACAAGGTGCTATGAAAGCAGAGACTGTCACCCAGTGTAAACACAAGTGGCCTCTACATAGTGAGCAGCCCCACGATATCCCTGGGGGTCAGCCCTGCACACCCCCGTGCTGTCAGGCACAGGAGAGGTGTTGCTGATCTTTTGGGGATGGTGGTGGGTCACATTGGGGTCTGGGCCAGCTCGGCCAGCTGGATCTGTGGAGGGAGACAGTGGGGGGTTATCAGTGAAGCTCAATGCAGTGTTGAACATGCTCAGCCTCACAAGGAGCTGGCGGCAGCCTCCATGGGATGTCCCACACTGCCACCCCCATGCAGACGGGTGAGGGGCAGCAGCTGCTCAGGGAGGAGCAGGGATGTGCTGCTTTCATTCCCCCGCACCAGTACGGCCAGTGGAGTTAGGGAAGGAGGTCACAGGGCTGCCTGCTCCCTACTTTTACCATCCTCAACACACAGCACAGCCTGTATCCTCCTTCTGCAGGCGCTGTTGGGGGGCAGGAGGGACAGGGCCACCCCCACTCCTGATGGCAAGGGGTAGCTGGGGTAAGACAGGTTGAGAGCAGTGTATCTGGCAGTTAGGCATCTCCTGAGACATCCGAATTTCTTGCCTACAATGACAAATATGTGGGTGGTTCCCAGCCTCCTGCTCTGTAAAAGCAGGATTTGTCTTGCTTGTATGGGGTTTTTTCCTAGCTCTTGAGGTGGGTTTTTTTTTGTTGTTGTAGTTATTCATCTGGGTTCAGTGTTCATTCTTGGTTTTAGTCCCTGTGCTCAGGTTTTGGGGAATGGGAAAAAAGCCTTGCGAATGGCAGAGGAACCATCACTTTGCCTCATCTCCTGTGCCACTAGCAGCAAAGCCATCACCATCCCAAATTTCCAGCCAGTGACTCTGCTATTAGGCAGTGTTTATAGGGGAGGGCAGAGGCTGTGCTGCAAGGTGCTCTTGCTGCTGGCAAAGCTGAGTGCATCCTGCACTGTTTTGTATTTTCCCCTTGGCATCCTCCAAGTCTGCTCAGGAAACCAAGCTGGAGTTTAGTTAGCACAGAGCTTAGCAATGTGCTGACAGCAAACCCAGGAGCCCCCAAAGTTCCGCTTGCCAGCACCGAGTCAGGGGGCTGCCCCCCCCCAGCCAGCCAGGGGCCGGAGGAGAGGGTGAGCACAGGACGGGGGTCAGTGTGTCCAGCAAAGCAAGCCCTTCTGGGAGTTTTCCTGGGGACTCCAGCCCCCTTGAACTAACCACTAAATAAACGTGGCGCAAAAAATACATCCCTCCCTAGTTATTTACAGCTCGCCGCCACGAGTGCTGCTGGGGAGGTGAGAGCAGCGTGTGCAGGGGCAGCAGCGCATCGCGGTCCTGCCGTGGGCGCGCACAGACCCCGGCGCTGCCGGAGGCGCCGGCGTGCCCAGGCTCTGCGGGCCCGCCCCAGCGACACGTGTGCGGGGCTGTCCCGGTGTCACCCGGTCAGGGACACCCGGTCAGGGACAGCAGCCCGCAGCCGTGCCCTGCAGCACGCCTCAGCTGCAAGAGTAGGAAGGGTTGATCATCGCCGGGCTGAGTCTGGGCACCCCCTGCCCGTGAGTTCATGGGAGGCAGGTGCTTTTCCAGCCCTCCTGAGGTGTGTTGCTTTATCAGCATGAATTCACAGCCCTGGCTTGCTGAAGCTGCAGAGAGCATGAGTTTCTTGTCTGAATATTGAGTTCAATTTTGCAGCCCATGCCCTGTAAATAATTATAACCATCCCTTCTCGCTTCAAGAAATAGTAAGGAAATCTGTGTAGATCTGTGAATGGGGCATCTAGTGAGACTAGACCTGTGTGCAAAGCACTTTAAGACAGAGAACTTCTTCTCTGTCTTTTCAATAAAAATGTCAGATGTTTTTCCCTGTAACCTCTTTCCCAGTCCCCTGTGGTAATTTCCTCGGCCATCTGAGATTATGCTTTTCTTCCAATTATGAACATGATGTGTTTTGTCACTGCTTGACAACATCTGCCACGTGGAGACAAAACCAGGTGGCTGATCTGGAGATGGCCAAAATAAAGAAGGGGAAAAAACATTAGTTGATGCCAGAAATAACAATAATAATAGTGCATATGGAATTTGTATTGCGATCCAGGCAGCCTGATTAATTAAAAGGGAAGAGGAAGGTTCTTGAAGATGCAGGCTCAGCAAATGCCAGGCTGTGCCCTCCCCTAGCAGCACGCCCTGTATCTGGAGGCGGCTGTGGGACCTCGTGTTGCTCCGTGCTGTACTCTTGAAAGCATGTGTGTTTCTTTTTGTGCGTCTGCATGCCTCCCACCTAGCAACCCTGTTCTGTGTCTCCTCCCCAGGGGCAACCCTCCTGCCAGGGACCAAGCCCACAGTGGACACGGTGTCAGTGCAGCCCATCCCAGCCTACTGGTATTACGTTATTGCCGCCGGAGGTGCTGTTGTGGTGCTGGTCTCCGTCGCGCTGGCCCTTGTGCTCCACTACCACCGGTTCCGCTATGCGGCCAAGAAGAGTGATCACTCCATCACCTACAAAACCTCCCACTATGCCAACGGGGCCCCTGTGGCCGTGGAGCCCACCCTAACCATAAAACTAGAGCAAGACCCCAGCTCGCGCTGCTGAGAGCCGAACAGGAACGAGAAAGCAAACAAAACACAAAACAGACAGACAGACAGAAACTAAGACTTCAAATACGTTGCCTCAGTTTTGCACTTTTTTCCTTACCTAGCATACATGTGAACTCTTAGATATCTCCATCCCTTCTCCGTCCCCCAGCCCTCCCCGAATCTTTTACAAACTCTAAACTAATGCTGCATCTTGGATCGCCAGAAGAGACACACCGCCCCTTCACTTCAGAAGTGAACGCTCCCTTTCTATTACTTTTCAAGGATACTTGGGGTGTCAGATGGGGGGTTATTTTGTTTTGTTGTGTTTGTTTGGGGGAGTATATTTTTTTGTTGTTGTTGGTCGGCTTCTTGGGATTTTGGGTTTTTTTCCTTCTCCCAGTAGGCAACCTGCAAGGGAACCTGATGGTGAGCCTGGAAGCTTGTGTGTGAGGCTCGTGCGCATGCGTGCTAAACCTGCGTGTGTGAGTGTGCATGGGACTGTGTGTCTGACTGACTGAATGTATATTTAGAAACAGCCCCTTTTTAATTTGCTTGTTGTTGCTTCTACTTGCACAGGGAATGCTTTTTTTTTTGTTTTTTGTTGTTAATTTTCCCTCCTTCCCACCTCCTCATTGGAAGGTCTGGGACGTGTTTATGGTGAATGCCCTGATTTGTTTACCTGGGGAAGAGAGCAATGCTTTTTTGTTGCCTTATCTAGCTTTGGCTGGGTTTCTTGTTTGATAGTGTTAATGTCTTGGGTGCAAATTGAGAAGAGGCCAGGCTGGACAGTAGGAATGTCCACCTCAGATGGCTAGAAGAATCCAGAGAGGTCCACAGACATTCAAAATGTAAGATCTCTCCATTTTATTCTTTCTGCAGCCAACATGATAACACAGCCATTGTTTGGAAGAGGGAGGGGATGCCCTCCTCTTCCCCCACCTGCAAGTGAATCTATTTAAAGTTGCCTTATATCAGAGAAGCTCATAATGAATGTTTTGTTTGTATCTGTTAAAGCCAGCCTTAGGGTAACACGTAGACTTCAGCAGGTCTTAGTGGATGCTAAATACTGTAGTTTCTTGAGAATTGAAGGTTTATTTATTTAATAAGTATCCTCGCTCTGGGTGCTGATGGTTTTGCTTTTACATGGGGAAGGGGGAGAGGGTTCCTCCTTGTCTTTCTGCTAGAAATGCTCAAGGGACAAGTATAGTTCCCCTCTTTGGGTTCGTTTTTTTTTCCTTCTGCCCAATCCATAGCTGCTGAATCATAAAAATTGCCTGTTGGCTTTCTAGAATGTCAGTTTTGCGTTTGCTAATGTTCTGCTTCCTTAGAGCACCAGTAACATCTAGCAAGCCAAGCCCAGCCAGTGTACCTGGGGGGCCCAGCTATTGCTGCTGCTTTAACTGGGGAGGTGAGGAGGAGCCTCCACACGCCTCCAACTGTTGAATGGCCCAGCATATTGTAGTGGAAATGCCTTATATAAAATTATTGAATGATGACATGCAAAAGTGGTTTGAATTGTTAACCCTAATCTGTTTGCAGGCAAAAAAGTACCTCCAGTGAGCAAGGTTCTCCATCTTGTTTGTGTCCATCTGTGATGAGTGATCAGATTCCCTCCCCCCTTCTAAACTTGCTAGTGCCCATCCCTCCTTTGCCCATTAGTATTGCATAAAATGAATCAAGATGAGCAGCTCTGTTAGCTTCCCTGCAGTCTTGAGCTGCCTTTTGGTCTGGGAAAAAAGTAGAAATACAAACTGTGCTGAAGGGGTGTTGGCCCCTGTTGCAGCATAGCCCTATCCCCAGGGGATGTCTGTCGATGGGGGTGTCACTCTATCCCCCTCCTTGCCTTAATTCATGCAGCCAGTTTCAGTTGCCCATGCTGGTTTCACAGCAGATTTCAGTGGGATCCTCTCAGCTGCAGCAGCAAGTGTCTGAAACAAGCAGGGAGTGCAGAAAAGCCCAGGGTGATGTGCCATGGTGAGCACATTAGGCATGGTGGGTGCTCGGGGCACCACTGCACCCGGGCCTGGCTCCCACAAGGTCCTTGAGAGCAGCAGGGACATGCCTGTCCCACAGGGACAGAATGGACCCAGGGAGCTCCTGCCACCTGGAAGGCAGTGCCGTTGAAAAGTCCCTGGAGAGGGGCTTCCAGGGCCAGGGTGCTTTCACCGTGATCCTCCTCATCACACAGCACTGGTGTTGCAGTGCATCTAGTCTGGGATGTGAAATACCGTCCCTCTCCGTCAGCTGCAAAATAAAACAGATATGAAATACTGGCGTGCGCTTGCTGCATTTTCAGGTCAGCCCAAGCCATGTCAGCAGATGATATTGTCCCGTTTCCAAAGTCAGTTCAGTCTCCCTATTTCAGATGATCTCACTTTGACCAGGTTCACCCCCACAGACTTAGCAAGTGTGCATTGGTGTGTCAGAGAGGAGAATGTGGCACCGTCTTTCAAACCAAAATCACCAAAGACAAAACAGAAGGTCACTTCGAGATTTTTACTCCCAGTTCTCCCCTGCTCCTTAAGCCCTGACATCCCCACCGTTGCCCAGTTGCCTGTGTGTGAAAAATATCTTGTGGAAATTTGAAATTCTTTGAAGATGTATTGTGTGGAATGTAATAAAATGATGATATTTTTATACAAATATCTGGGGTTTTTCTTTCTTCTTCTTTCTTTGCTAATGAGAATGCTGTTGGTTGAAGCAAAGCAGAATTTCAGAACTCTTTGGAGCATCAGGGCTATTCCTTTTAGCCAAGTGAAGCTCCAGTTCCTGCTGCGTGCAGACCCATCTCCCAGCAGCACAGCTGCTGTGTGCTCCCTGTCTCGCTGCACTCAGGATCAGGCCATTAATAGCAGCTTTTAGATCCATTACATTTGTACCAGTCCTTACGGGAGTTTTGGGAGGCTGAACTGACTCTTGGGATTGTTTGGGGATTTCACCAGGGTTGCCTAAGTGCTAAATTGCTCAGTGTGATTATGCAGAATTTCTCCAGCTGGGGCCCCTGGAGACAGGACATCCGACTCTCCAGGGCCCCCAAGGCTGGCCTGGCTGCCAGCTCAGCTGAGCTGCATGCTCTGTCCCTGAACTCAGCAAAAAATGGGTAAGCCATTACCAAAATTAATAATGAAAAGAGCAATGCTTTGCTCTTCTGTGCCATCCCTGTTTGTGGGTCAGACTGTGCAGGGGACCTGTATGGGAGAGGCCTGGCTGCCACGGCACCGGGTGTCTGGATGTTTGTATGTCCCCTGCTTTCCCTCCACCTGAGTCCTCCCAACTTGTTACAGGGATGGCTGCTGCAGCCGTCCTGCTTCCCATCTTGCCTAGGTGCACCTTTCACCTCTTCAGCAGAGTCAGCAGCATCACATTTCATGTGAAATATATTTTGCTGCCAGTTTGAGAGGTTTTGCTTCCCTTCTTCATTTATTTTCCTTCTCTCATGTTCTTTACCCTGGCATAAAGCTCAGCTTTGCAATGAAATTCCTGACTTTACTAGGAATTCAGGCCATCAACAAAATAATAATTCAAATGTGATCCCTCATACTGGCTATTCAAACACAAGCAAAGCTGAGCACCCATGCTGCTTTTTTGGGAGAGGGCTTTTTTTCCCTGTAATTGTACAGCAAAGCAAATCACACTTGTAATTTACATTTTGTACACTTCAGCGACTGTTCAAGCAAAATTCAAAACAAATATGCACATGTGAAAAACAGGGAGGGTGAGACTGACTGATGCCTTCCCAACAAGGAAGAAAAAAATTCTGTTAAGTAAACAGATGAAAAGGGAGAAATCGTTCAGGATTAATTATTCCGTACATGCGCCACAGACAGATTGGCCGGAGAGCTGGGTGCTGCTCAGGCTGCAGCACATCCTAGGGAAGAAAGCAGCTAAAATTAGCATGCTTTGTTTAAGGAAATAGATACAGCTTAGTGTGCTTTTCATGCAAACTCTTCTGCCAGTAAATTCAGGCATTTAAGTGTCTACCTAAAAAAAAAGAGGAAAACTTTTTGGGGGAGCAGTGAGGGCTCTATTTTCCAGGCAACAGCATTGTGTCCTGTGTGTCATGGGGAGGCTTCGGGCGGGGCTCCCTGGTGGTATGTGCTGTGATGGTGTCAATATTTTTATCTTATCTCTACAGTTGGTGTTGTTTTGAAGGAGCAGAAGGGGGTCCATGGGCACTCTCTGAAAGCACTGGGGCAAAGCCAGTGCCTAACGGGGATGTGAGAGAGGGAGCGCTGACCTGGCAAAGCAAAGGGCGCCGTGGGAAGGGCTGTGCTGTGCCTTGGCAATGTCAGAGTGCCCGAGATGGCTGATGAGGCAGGAGCAGGCTGCAAAACTCACTCACCAGCCGAGGCACTGGCCGCACAGTTGGGTCAGCCTCCTGCCAGGGCAGGCACCTGCAGGATGACACTTGGCACAGGGACCCCAGAGCCGCTTTCCCCCCGGGCTGTGGGGGCAAGATTGGCTCTTCCTGACCTGGTGGAAATGCCTCTGCTGCTGTATGCAAGGGAACAAGGTAGAAACCAGGCCGTGCGTGGGGCTGTTTGGATTTTTGTCCCTCTAGAAACCCCGTGAAAACCTACTGACTTTATGAGGGCCAGCCCCCACTTACCCCGTGTCAGGGTGGCAGAGTGAGGCGTGCAGACAGCAGGCGAGGCCCCGAGGCGAGCCTGGACAGCCGCTTGGCTTTCCGCCACAGCTCCTCCATCAGTGGCTTTGGCGGCTCTCAGCAGAGACTGCAGGCGTGACTGCCAGTTTGAGGAATCGTGTCGTTAGCCGCTGCACCGTAAAAACAAACAGCAACAACGCAGAGGGTGATAAACACACCAGGGTGCCACGGAGCTGCCAGCTTCTCCCCCAGCTCCGAGCCCTTGCGTGGCGGCAGCGGGGGACAGTGCCACCCTTGTGCCGAGGAGCTGCTCGGTTTGGGCTGGGTGAGCTCAGCATGGAGCACAGAACCTGCGTGTCAGCCCCTTACCCGGGCTGTCCAGAGCTAAGGGAGAGGGAGAGGATTACGCTGTGTAATGCCACAGTCACACCGTACACACACATGCCACCACCACAGTTTCCCTGGCCTGGTGCCGCTGCTGAGGAGAGGTGCAAAAGCAGGACTGAAGAAGGGGTCAGGCTGCAACAGGGAGGGTTTGGCAGGGCACTACTCATTTTGGGTAGCCACCTTGGCCATCTGCCATGTGTGCAGCAGGGCCAGGTGCCACATCTTGGAGGGCAGCACCAGGGCTGGAAAAAGCTGCCTGCTCAAGGCCGCCTCCACACCAAGCACCCAGCCTGGCTCCATGTCTCCAAGTGCATTTGGTGGGGGGTCTTCACCTGTCCAGCCATACTTTCCCACCTTATCTTCATATGGGAAGCCCAAGGAGTGCAAGAGGCTCATCCGTGCCCCCGGTTTGGCAATGGTTCTGTGGTGGTCTGAGGTGTGCATAGTGGGCCACCACCAGGGCAGCCCCAAGGCAATCTGAGAATAAGGTCCAGCAGTTCCTGCACTGCAGAGGGAGGCCAGGCCAGGGAGTGGCAGCTTGTTTGCTTTCTTTAATGCTCCACTGTAGCCAAAGCACTGTTTTAATTTGAAATTTGGCAGGGATTTATCCCTTCTGTAAACTAAAGTAGTCCTGTGTTTCGGGAGGAGCGGGAAAGAGAGAAGTGAGGTGGATTTTCAGCTGGAAATAGAGCAATGGGGGATTCAGAGGGAATGTTTCTGCCTGGAGCCTGTGCTGCTGCTTTGAGAAGTGCTTCTCCATTTGCCGAGGGTGGGAGGTGTCACCCCCAGCCCCCGGGGCTCCCAGCCAGAGGAGCAGCGCTGCGCCGCCGCCAAGCAGAGCGGTGTCAAGGCGAGGCCACGGCGGCTGCTCTGCTGTGTCAAAACAAAATGATGTGTGTTGGAGTCACACTATTGCCGTGGAGAGAAAAGGACTGGGAATGAGCAAAGAGAGAAAAGCAAGGATGAGAGCAGAGCCAGAGCTCTGTCTCTCTATGCCAAGACTGGGAAATGGCAATTTCTGACCCCGTTTTCCTGGCTTTGGCTGCATTTAATGTTTCAGGCCCTCATGGGCACTTGTTTGGCAGCAGAGCAGTGGTGTACCTCCTACGCCCCCTTCACTGGGCGGGGTAGCGCTGGCCAAGAGGGATGTTGTAGCAGCAGGAGAGAGGGGTGAGCATGTAGCTGGCTGCCCTCAAGTCCTTCCCACAGTGGGGAAACAACCGTGTGCTGCTTATTTCCCCAAAAGCAGCAATTTGTTTTTCTTCCTCCTACACACTATGCTTTTTTGTCCCAGCAGGCACAGCCACAGATATTAGTGGGAATGAAAGACTGTAGGGAGCAGAGCACACAAAGCACCTGGTGCATCACTTTCAGCCCCAGAGCTTGTGGACCCCTGCAGAAAGTGGGGAGCAGGAACACAGGGATGGTGGGAGTGCATCCTGGGTGCTCTCCAGGCCAGGCTGTCCTGTGCCAGAGTGGCTCTAGGCAGGCAATAACAAGATCCGGAAATTGCTGCAAGTTTGAGATATTGTTTGGGAAAGGCACCTCCTGCTGAGAGGCTTATTTTGTTCAGCCAGAAAGACTCCAAGAGGCACCACAGATAATCTGCAAATGCCTATGTGTAGAGAGAGATACCAGGTGGTGGAGCTCTGCCCCAGGATGACTGAGCTCACTCCAGTGACCTGGCAGGAGGCAGCACCTGGTGCCTGGACTTAAACCAGACAAAGTCAGGCTAGAAAGAAACAGCAATTTTTTTCTTGACAGTTGTCGTTTGCCTTGGAAGAATGTGTCCAGGTTCCAGCAATCAGGGCTGGGTGTTCTCCCCAAAGCAGTAGCTCTTGGCTTGCTGTGGAGGTCTCTGCCAGAGGTGATGGTGCTGCTGGTAAGCCCATGCAGGAGGGCTGGCATCGAGCACCTGTGGTGGTGGGAAGTACATGCCAGGCCATAAGCCACGCTGAGCTCAGCTTTGGAGAAGTGAGCTGCCTTGGGCAGGTTGGAGAGCTTTCCTGCAAGAGGCATGTGTTTGTCTGTGGTGGGACACCAGAGAACCTTGTTTGCTATCCTGCCCACCTCATCCACCCTGGCACAATCCCTCTCACCCTTACTACTATTTTAAAACAGATGCACTCTGAAACCCTAATCTCTGGAAATACTAATTCTCTGCTGCTCCCCCTCCATGTGAGTTCATACACACACGGTACTTAAATCAGCCCTTGTCTGATTAGAATTTTATCTTTCTTTTTTCAGGTCCCATAAATTAGCCTTTTAGCTGGCAGTGCTCTCAGATCCAACAGATAACAGCCTTTCTTGGCATCCGGCTGTTTCCAACATCATTGCTAATATCATCTTTTGGCTATGACTGGCTAGGCGCTCACAGTCATCATTTGGCACACGGGCTTTAAAAATGGCCTTGCACTCAGGAGAAATCATTCCTCATATTTAATTACAGTTTCCCCCTAACTTTCTTAACTATCTCCAGAATATTTTTTTTTCCTTTTAAAAAGCAAGGTAAACTGTGCCCGAAATCTGCCCTTTAAGGAAGCAGCTTTCCACAACACAGAGCGGTGCATGTTTCTCCCAGTCTGCCCACCAGCTTGCAGGGCTTTTCTGGGCACCACTTTCTAGGGGAGTTGCCTTCTGCGGCCTGCTCCACTTGTGACAGTTTTGCTGAGATTTGTCCCAATGGAGCCTAATTGATGACAAACAGCAGGCTAGATTCTGTGACAGGCTAGATTCTAAATCAACTCCACTAGGAACTGAACTGAGGCCACCAGCTTCAATTCCCACAGACACCCACACAGCCTGAGCTGATTCAGTTAATGACTCGAGAAGCCCCAGAATGGAACAAGAAACGTCAAATTATATTTTTCTAAAGCTTTCCAGAGGGTGTAGAGCCCTGCGTGATAACATACAATCAAACAGCAACGAAATGGCATGTGGGGAACAGAAGAATGAGGGCCTGAGGAGGAAGGAAAATGGGCAAGTAGGAAGATATCATTTAAGCAGGACTTAAGAGTTGTATTAGCATGGGGAATTGTGCAAATCACTAGAAGAGTAAACAGATTCTGGGCTGGGCTTTTTGTATAAATGTTCTCTCTTTTCAAGTTTTCCCAGCGCTCCTTCCTTTCAGGCTGGAAGAGCTGGTGTTCTTTTGAAAGTGTTGATTAACCAATACTTTTTTATTTCTGGCTTTTCCCTCAAGATTACCCTGGGAAATTACAAAAGGATCAAATTGCTAGCTTGCTCTCACACAACATTTAGAGCAGCTACAATATGGAATGTCAAATGACTTCCAACTGCCCTTCTCCACACATGGACTCCTTGGGCAGACTGTCATCTAATTTCGACCTCTGCTCATCTTTGGGCAACATACAGTTTCTGTAGGGTTGTGTGGGTGACACGGATGGCAAATCTCACTGCTTGTCTTCCAATGGGTGACTAGCAGTTCAGACATTGCCACGTGTGAACTGCTTTGCAAGTTATTTTTCCACATGTTTGGTTCTAAATGTTTGCAAGAGGCCCTCAGGCAGTTCTCCCAGCCCTAAGATGTTGCCATCTGGGCCTGTCAGTTCAAGAACTGTTGAGAAATCATGTGAACTTGCCGCTGAAGTGAGGATTTACAGAAGGCAGTGTGCACCTGTGTTTCTTCAACAAGGTACCAGCAGCCTTGAGTCAGCTTACCAGCTACCTGACTCGCTAGATGCAGAACTCAGGCAGGAGGGGCAAGTGTTGGGCTGTGAGCCTTCCTGTTGCCAGCTTCACTTGCAAATTCAAAGAAATCCCTTAATTCTTTGGGTGCAGACACAATTCTGCCCAGGGAATGACAAGGTATCATTAATACCAGCAGAGGATCACTGGCATCAGGGGTCAGGTGTTGTTGGGGCAGCATGGCTTTCAGCAGAGACCCCACTCTGGAAGTGAACCTTGAAATGTCGCTGGCATGGATTGCCTGACACAGTTGTCTGGGATAGCAAAAAAGTTTATTTGACAATTCAGGTGGCCTTTTCAAGTCCTAAATATCCATGCAAATACACAGAAATATTCTTTTATAAGGTTTTGAATAATTTCTTTGCATGTGGCTTTTTAGGTACAAGTTATAATATTTAGTTTTGGTTGTTTGTAAATAACCTCTTTAAACTCTTCTTGCCATTTTGGCACAAGGCATAAGTAAAGTTGGTTCCAACCACAACTACTTCCAAGGTGTGATTTCTGTCGCTTTCTAGTCCCTGATTTTTTGCATTCCTGATCATTTCAAGACACCTTCTCAGTTGAGGACCCCAAGTTACAGTCAGCTTTGAAAACTCTTCACAGATTGAAACGAAAAGACATTTTCTTTTGGAAAAGTGGAAAAGAGCCATGGTAACTGTATGCAGAGAAAATGATAGGAAGACTGCACAGGAAAATAACTTACATCTGCTTAGATTATAATATGTGCATTTGGTTACTAGTCCTTGGTCTGTGCTGAACAATAGAAAGAAATGTCACCACTAAAAGGAATTTGGATCAGGGAAATGTTAACATAAGGGCCTAGATATGGACACCCATTTGCCTCTCTCTCCATTTCAACCAGCTTTTGCATTAAAACATATAATGAAGATACATAAATTCCTCAAATTACTGTGAGTTTATCTGAAACCCAAAGAGGAACTGGGTCATTGAAGCTCTATATCCAGTTATCATATGGGAAAAGATGGAAAGTAGAGTGTGTGCTAAATAGATCCAGCATTAGTGGCAAGTAATGACAGGCACTAAGATCCTATTGAAAGGTGTAAGGGTAATACCCATAAGCATGCTAATAGTGAATTATGGCCATTATGGAGGCACCAGTGACAATATTTTAGTGCTATTCAAGTTGTCTGGTTTCTTTGCTTTTCACTCACTCTCTCTTCTTCTTAAAAGCTGATGATTTGATGGTTTTGAAATGCGATGTAATGTGAAGATCCTCTTCTCTCAAGTGTGCAAGGGTCTTCATTGACTTTGGCCAAGGGAAGAAGATAAAGAGTTTCTCTTCCTTCCACGAGGAAGAGCCTTGTAGTAGTTTAAAAATTACTTTCTTCTGACTGGTCTCACAGTCCAGTAACCAGTGGCAATGATGCCCCAGAAGGCCTCTTAACAAACAGTGCTTCCCATTTTGTTGTTCTAGTGAACTTCCCCAGAATGGAGGATGACTTCCCAAACTCTGAGCAAGACTTTGAAGACAACGATGATTCAGGTTGGTGTCCAAATGCCACATGGACAATTCAGCTGTGGCAGCTTGTGTTTCAGCATCAGATGCTAAGATTACTCACAAACCTCAGTTTTAGTGGTGTTAGGAGCTAGAACACACTTGAGAACATACATTGAAGTGGTGGCTTATTGTTCAAAGGCACTGGTTTTCTTTTCCTGTTTTCCTTTTTCAACAGCCAGCAACCTTGCAAAGTCAATATATTGTATTTGTATTAGGACAAGTGAAACTGATCTTTTAAGCATTAATTGCTGCTTGCATGGCATTTTGACTTGTAAATGAAGAAAATTAAGTCTGAGACCTGTGACAGATTGATCCCATAGTTTTGAACCTAGTGGCATTGGAAGGGCCAGAGTTTCAGCGGGTGTACAATGCTTGCATGCTATGTCAATAGTCTGATGTCTAAGAGTGAATCAGAGTGCCTAACCTTCTTTGTAGTTTGCTGCTTCGCATTATTTCTAAACCTGGGTTAGTGAATCCCACTGAGGCATTCCCATATATACACTTTCACTCTTGTAAAGCCATCACAACTCCAAGAAATGCATAAAGGTGAGGGGAGAATAAAAAGTGATTCCTGGATAATAAGTGCCCGTTCCACTGCAGATTACTTTGGATCGGATAGGAACGACACACTGTTCTCTACTAACTCTCCAGGAACCCCGAAGCTGGACAAAGAGAAAAGCTGGCTCTACACCCTGGATCCCATTCTGGTGACCATTATAGCAATGAGCTCCCTGGGTGTCCTCCTTGGGGCTATCTGCGCTGGTCTGCTCCTCTACTGCACGTGCTCGTACGCCGGGCTGTCCTCGCGGAGCTCCACCACGCTGGAGAACTACAACTTCGAACTGTACGACGGCATCAAGCACAAGGTGAAGATGAACCACCAGAAGTGCTGCTCAGAGGCCTGATGGGTGCCTGGGGATCACCCATGGCATTGTGCCCGGTGAGGTGGGCTGGCAGGGGAGTATTTTTTTGCTGTTTTCTATGGGAACTGAATGCCATAACAGGGAATGAGGGAAGCAGGAGTGAGGGGAGGCACTGCTCCTGCCACCAGGTCTTGCTGCCAGGTCACACTCCACCAGGACCAAGTGGCTTTCCTGCAAACCAGACTGTGCCGGGCGAGGGGGGACTGAGCCCCTTGTTTGTTGGTTCATCTTCATTTTCTGCTCATGTGAGTGGCTGGGATGTGGTGAGGGAGCCTGGTTTACCTTTTGGATGTGAGAAACTAAATGTTGATTGTTATTTCCCACCTCCTTTCTCTGGTAAGTTGCTGAGAAGGCTGAGGGATTTCTTTAGAAATAACACACACACACATATGGAGCCCCTGTCCATTTTAGACTCCATCCAGATATCGTGGTAGGGATTTGTGCACTTCACACTAAGAACAGGAAGCTGCAGTTTGCAGTCCTGAAAATGGAAGCATGTTGTTACCTTCAACTTTCCTTCTCCTGGTAGCAGGGGAAAGGGGGGATATTGGCTTTACTATCAACAGTAACAACAGGGCTTTCTGAAACCATTAAGAAAGAAAATAGAAGGGAAACCCTATGTGTAGAAGCACCTCTTTGAGAGAAGCTGAAGAGCCTTAAAGTGATTTGTGAATAAGAGCCATTTATTAAATCCAGATCTTTGATTGCAACAGCTGAGGCCTTCATCAGGAAGGCCTTAATTTGAATTTCCCACCCCTCTTGAGCCTGCCATTTTTCTTTTTGCTATAATGAGAAAATTGCAGCAAGCAAAAGATAGAGCCTGTCAGGTTGCTGGTGCTTAGGCAATGGCTTTGAGAAGGGGGCTTCACTTGGGGTTTGACTTGAGGTACAGTGCTGAGGCCTCTCCAAAGTGCCAGGAAGGGAAAATGAACAGGGAAGGAGGCTGGAGCCATACCCACACCCCTGGGGAGCCTGGCCATGGTGCCCGCTGGCACCCCC
The DNA here is from genome assembly GCA_008694505.1 of Cyanoderma ruficeps. Classification (NCBI taxonomy): domain Eukaryota; kingdom Metazoa; phylum Chordata; class Aves; order Passeriformes; family Timaliidae; genus Cyanoderma; species Cyanoderma ruficeps. Next base: position 23,646,237 of record VZDJ01000594.1, read on the forward strand.
TCACCTTCCTGGTGCTCCCCTTCTCCCTGGAGCTGGGGGGTGTGAGCTGGTGCCATCAGCACCACTGGACCAAACAGCTGCCAGCACATCCCCTTCGGAGCAAAGCTGCACTGCTCCTGATCAGTAGCAAAAACCCCAAGTTCTATCTATGAGCTGTGTTTTTGGTTTTTTTTACTTTGAACAAGTGCCTTAGAAGTATTTTTCCTCCAGCTGATGATCAGTGCTGTAGCAAACAGCAAGTGAGGCCTTCATCCTTCTCCACAAAATGCTCTTCTTCACCACTTTCTGCTGGTTAGAGCCCACCATAAATCTGGTCCTTCTACTTTCAAATGGTCTGGCCACATTGTGTGGCAGCTGGTACCTCTCCACTTACCACTGTGGTGTGGGAGGGGAGTGTTATGAAAACAACTGAATGGAGAAAAAGAGTTGAAATGCTGAACCCAAAACAATGCCTTCATTTCCAGTTCTGTACAGACGGATCACCTCTATCAGCTTGCACATATATGAATAAGAAACCTTTCTGTCACACTGGATTTGCTTTTCCAGGGGCTCTTTTGTAATACCTGGCATGTCCTGATTTTTACATTTTACCTGGAAAGTAGCTTGGGTTGGGGATGACATTATTTTCCTCACCAACTGCAGCTGACAAAGGTGTGATGTGTTGTGAAGCTCAGTTTGCCCAGCCCCACGAACACATTGTGCAGGAGTCCAGGTGTTTGGGGGCACAAACAACATCTGGAGAAGACATGAGCATGGACACATGAGCAGTGCTACAGCTGCTTCTTGGTACTTTGGGAATTGGAACATTTGTCTACTGTTTCATTAAGAGCTCCCTCAGACAGTTGGATTTTAGGGAAAAAAACCCTTCTCCACTGTAAGAAAGGTGCACGTGTACTGGGGGAGCAGATACAGCAGCTGCGTCATCAGAACATCCACGGTTCATACACACACGCAGAGAAACACACACACAAAGGCCTTCATTTTTTTAATTCACACTGTGCACCCAACAAAAACAGCAGTAAATGTGTCTCTGATTCTCCTTTCAAATCACCTTATTTCTTTTGGCGTTTTTCACAGACAAATTCCACAGGGGTGTTATTTTACTGTACAAAAGAAACAGAGGCAGTGAGAGGAAATGTGCCAGACCATTTCAAAGCTGGATTGCTGCTGCTCAATGATTTTATCCCCTTCGAATCACCAGAGAGGGGAAGGATGAATGGAAAAGGACCATACAGTAGAAAAGCCAACTTAGGCAAACAATAGGTGAAAATATATAATTAAAAAGGTGATGTTATGGTGTCTAGTAGGCGTACAGAGAGAAGAGTTCATATATACATATATCCAGAAATAGTGTGTTTGCACACGCACGTGAATTCTCTGTATGTATCGTGTATGTGACTTATTCCGTGGGACTGACTCGTGTTAATGTATCTCTTGATCTGGGGCAGGAGGGTACTGCTGACCTTGGCACTAAGGTGGCACGGGCCCAGCAAAGCCCCTGGCAGCTGGGGCAGGGCCCACATGTGAGCTCGCCAGGCGAGAGAAGCCGATAATGCTGCACAGCCAATACCTCACTTACCTCTGCCGGGTGCTTTACTGTTCTACGGAAAACTGTGTTTGATTGTAACTTCAACAGGGAGGGGGGGAAAAGTCATCGGTGCATTCAATTTATTGCATCCTCCTCTGCAAATAGATTAGGTCTGCTGATTGCAATTCCCTCTGTGAAATTCAGAAAAGAAAAAAAAATCGGCATTAATGCCTTTGCTTAAATGGGCTGTTGCCTCCACACGCTTCCCATGGCAGGACACGTTGCTAATGGGCGGGCTGTAGTTCTGGGTGACTTCATTTTGTGGGAAGGTGCCGGAGGTGAGCATGGGAATTAAACCATTAAGAAATTATATGCAGAAATGGAAATTCTCCAAGGTTTGCAGTTCAAGGTATTTGACAAATTACTGGCTGAGCCAGGACTTACGGACTTAAAGAGCTTTTACTGTGATTCTTCGGTGTAATAAACAAACAAAACAAAACAAAAACTAAAACTGTGTTTATATGATTTGTATAAAAACCTTTTAAAATTACTATTTAATAAACATTATGGTAGAGATTTTGTTTCAGTGGCTTTTTTATTCATGGAAGAGCAGCAACAAGGAAACCAAACTGAAGAGGGCTGTGGGTAGCAGAAGCCCCAGCGAAATGAGGTGCAACTGGAGGTACACAGGGCCATGCCCACTGCTTTCCTTTTCTGTGCACTGCCTGTCCCTTTGGATTACCCCAGGCTGCGTGGCACACCAAGGTGACGTGGGGCTTTAACACAGACCCGGTGCACACACACAGCATCTACTATCAAAGCTGGGGATGGCTGGAAGCTGCTCCGGCCCAAAAGCAGTGCTGAGAGCAAACCCCAAAGTGGATGAAGGTCCTTTCCTGTCACACTGTGCCACGGCCCAGTGCTGCCAGTTATCCCAGAGAGGACTGCAGTTTTAGGCTAAAAATCATTTAGAAAAATCATTTAGAACTAGATTGCACTGGTGGGGGCCAGCCTGTCACAGTTTGTCCACCTCACAAGGGTACAGGTGTTGGTATCCCAGCATATCCCTGTCATGTTTCTATGAACCTGCTGAAGTGGGCAGTGACTGGGATGGGATGGTGTTCTGCAGTCCAGCTTCAGCCCTGTACTTCATCATAAAGACAGTGAGGACTCCTGGCAAGCCCCAGTGCCAAGCCTGGCTCCACATACCATCTTCTCCACCCTCCCTCTGCTCTGTCACACTGTCCTGGTGGCAGCTCAGGCCCAGGGGAGCCTCGTGTCTCACAGGGGTCTCAGTACCCTGCAGCAGACAACCAGGGGCCACTGCAGGGCTGCAGAAAGGAGAAGCTGTGGGGCTGAACCTACAGCTTGGAAACTCTTGTTTATTTATGGGCACCCTGGCAAATGAGATCCAATCCATCAAGCTCTGGGCACCTTGAGAGCAAATGAAATTTTGCTGCCATCTCCAACAGGGTGACTCCCTCCCAAGGCGTCTGTGTGTTAAAGAGGGTCTTTAAGCGATGAAGGGTGGCTGGCAGCTTAGATGAAGATGACAGTGTAGCTGCAACCTTGACAGCTCTCCTCTCACCTAGGAATAAAGAACTGATGTGCAGATTGATACCTGGGGGAGAGGCTGTCAGAGAGCAGGACGGAGACGGCAGATAAGCGACTCAATCAGTGTCAGACCTGTCCTGCCGTAACACCGCCTGTAAATCACTGCGGTTTAAGGAGAGCAGGGAGCAGAGAGCAGGTAATAGAAACACAGCGGGCAAAGCAGATGGGTGCTCTGGCTGAGGTTAAAAGCCTGTGAGCTGGGTTGAAGCTGCTGCCTGGGCACCAAGGGGAGGCAGGCCCCCACTCCAAGAAATTGAAATCTTCAGGTGTTTTTTTTTCTGCACTAGCTGGCATTGCAGTTGGATGAGGCTGCTGTGGAGCTGGCAGGATGGGGTGGGACCCAAAGTGCCCTGGTGCGTTTGCCATGCACACAAGGATACTCACTGCAAGCAGAGGCCAGACTGTGGGGAGCCATGGGGGGTGTTTCACATGGCACAAGAGTAATCAGGGGCTGAGCAGGCTAATGAAATCGATTTCATCATTCTCGGGTTGCTCCAAGATGGGGACCCAGCCACTCCTGCACATCCTCTAGAGCTGATTGCAATCGTGTGTGCACCCTTGCTGTTTCTCTTGCCCCTTCTTCTTTCAAATATTCCTTTTCTTTTGGATTTAATGGGAAATCTTTTCAAATAATGACTTGCTCTCTGGACAGCTGGGGGTTTGGCAGTAAGGGGAACCATGGGGCTGAGCTAATGAGTGGATTTGTAATTAATTAATTGCAGGCAGGTGCAAGTAGAGCCTCCCATTGCCTCACTCTCTTCTGTTTCTCTCTGAAGAACGCCTCTGTCTCCTGGAGCCTGGCACTGTCACCAGCCATTCAAGAAAACCTGGTGCCAGTTTTGCTGCGGACAATGACTTTGGCAGGCAGGGAGGCTGGTGCTCCACCTCCTCCCTGAAGGGACCACAGGGAGTCTGTCCATTGCATCCATAACTGCCAGGCGCCCTAAACCATGATGACAAGCACCCGTAAAGGTACCTTCTCTCTCCATTGGGTAGCTCCCAATGGCCCCTTCCCATGAAAGCTGGATGGCTCTGTTCAACAGCTGCACCAAAACAGTTCACATCTTCCCTCTTTACATCCCAAATGGACAAACCCACCTGGCCATGAGAGGTGTTGGTGAGCCCCCAGGTGCTGACTCCTGGTGAGCTGAGCACTGGGGTCCTGACTGCAGCCGGTGCCACCACTGCTGTGACCCTGCTGTGCCCTTTCAGCCTTACTGTGGCTGTTCAGTAGAGCCCAGTGGTGTAAATACAGAGGGTGACCCTGAGTTTTGCTCCGTATACATCTGTACCAAAATTTGCATTGAATTCAATAGGTGCCTGTTGTGACTCACACGGATCAGACAGGACTAGGCTTTGCTATCAACTCCTGTTTCGTGCAGTGACCCGTTTGAGGCAACAAACGCACCGTGTCTAAAGCAGTTTAATGGGAAAATAACTAATCCTGAATGTGTTGAGAGGGAATGACTCCACTCTCAGCTCCTGTGTCATAACTCAGTTGCACTACTAATATCCGAAATGGAAAGCACTGAATTAAACACTCAGCAGCTCTACCCCCGCCTTGGCCCGGGTGCCAAAAATCAAGGGAAGAAATACAGCTCTGCTTCCCTGTGCCGCAGCAGTGGGTGGAGGGGTGCAGGGTGAGCCAGCCCATGCTGGTGGCTCAGGACTGTTTGCTGCAATAGGCTTTGCTAACATTTCCTTGGTTAAATGTTTACAGACCTAGAGGAAATAGCTGTCCCAGATGTTGCTGATAATTTCCTATCAGGTCCCCTCCTGGTGCAGCGTGGGGCTGCTTTGTCACTCTTTCGATCAGCTGCCAATCTCATGCTTAATAACAGACTTGTCTTCTTTACAAAAACTGTCAAAATTTCTAGCACTGCTCTTGCCCTCCTGGTCTCTCGGGTTTATACAGAGTAGCTCTGCCCTGGCTCCCAGCCCAGCTCTTTGCAGCCCTGGACACACGCTCCCAGGCAGAGTGGCTTCAGCAGAGGCACAGGACACCTCGGTGATGGGCTGTGTTGAGCAACGCAGCCGTTGCCAAATGCATTTCAACCTCATATTTTAGGAAGACATTCAATGTGCTTACCAAGGCTGGGGAGCCTTTTACACCACAGCAATAATCCAGCACTCGGCCGTGAAATCCTCAGCAGTGTCACATCCATCCCTTTCAGCAGAGAAGTTTTATTAACTTAGGGTGTGAAAAGTTTTGGAGAGCGAAAGTCTCTCTTCCCTCTGAGAGAAATAAGGATGATTTAAGCAGTCTGGGTGTATTTGAGATGGAGAGTGAGTCCCCCAGCTGACACATCAGAGGGAAAAACTGTAAGCCGAGGCTGCATTTATTAAAGAAGGAAGCTGAGGCTGTGCAAAGCCAACCTTTCTAAGCACTCCACGAGAGCATTTTAATAAAAAGCACAACAAGCCCACAACAAATCATGTCTTGAAAGAAGAAAAAAAAAAAAAAGAAAAAAAAAAGAAGTCAATTCCTGTCAAGGTTTGAAGAATCATTCGAGCTTAAGGAAAAGCGAATTCCTGCTACGCTCCCCTCCCCTGCCCTCCTCTCCCGTGCGTGGAGCAAAGCCATGGCAAACGCCGCCTGTGACACACCGCAAATCACGGCGGAGAGCAGGGGGGGCCGCCGCCGGCCCTCCGCGGGAAGGCCCGCAGAAGGATTGAAGCTTAGAGAAAATGGAATTTATAGTCAGAGCATTAAAATATTAAAGGGCCTTAAAGAACAGCCATGAATCTGATTTCGGAGGGGGGTGGGACACAAGTCTGTCATCAGGCAGAGACAAACGGCTGTTGGACTTGACAACTCACATAAATCTGGCAGAGGAGAAGAAATAAAGCCCAATCAGACCGAAAAAAAAAAATATATAGTGATGAAAAGATTTTAGGGCACGAAGTGTGAAAAGGAGAGGGAAAGCTAAAGAAGATAAGGAGTTGAAAGCAGAAGAGTGATTATAAAAATAGCAGCAGAAGTATTGATAGAGGTAGAGAAATTATTTAAAACGGCCAGAAGTGCCCTGGTGGCATAGGTATTTTTGACAATTTTGCCCAAGACTGCATGATTTTCTCACACAGCAAGAATTTCTTGGGTCGGCTTCAACAGCTCAGGTCTGCATGGACAGGAGGAGGAGCAGCCCCCTCCATGCAGAACACCAGCTCTGAGCCCCCTGGCAAAGAGGGGTGGGCACAGGCAGCCCCATATGGCCCCAGTGTCTTCAGGAGTGAAACCTCTCCATTTCCAGAGGCAGAGCAGCACTCAACAGGCTAATCCCCACATCCTGCTCCCCCTAAGTAACAAACCCCACTCCTGAACTGGAGATTTTTTCCCCTGGGATGTGTCTCCAGGCTGATCTCAGAGCTTCCTCAAGATCCATTGCACAGGGCCAGGCTGTGGATGATCTATTGTGCAAGAAGTCCGCTGGATGAGCCTGCCCGGCCCCACAGTTTTCACCACACCTCACTGGGGACTCCTCCAGTGGGGTCTCCCCCAGAGGCAGCCATGCCCCACTGAGAGTGGGAATCAGCCCCTCAGCGCCTCAGGGCTGCTGCCACACTGTGTGAGGAGAGATCACAAATCCAGCCAGGAGCCACAGCCAGGACCCGCTGTAAGTTGGGAAACAGCGTGCAGTGAGGACTGGATTTATGAAATGCTGTCTGTAAGCCAGCCCTCCCTTCGAAACACTAAACAAAAAACAACATTCAGATACATTTTGGAGGAAAACACAAAGCATCTGGTTCCCTTCGCTGGTGTACATAGCAAGAGAAAAGTTGGCAGTACATTTGCTTACCATAAAAGAGAGAGCTCTGCAAAAAAAGCCACATTAGAGTAACATTGCCCAAAACAGAGTTAAATGTCTGCCTTGTTTTGAACGTGCTCATGGTGGAAATGTGAGCAAAGGTCAGTCCAAATTAATGAGAACTGAAAATGAATTGGCTGTGCTGGGACTGGCACCCTGCCACCACATCTCGCCCAGCAATTCTTATTTATCCATTTATTTATTTTGTTGGGTGCGGAGACATTCTGCAAACACATAGAAAACCAGGTCTGGTGCTCCCTGTGAGTGACACATGCCATTTCAGCCAAGGAGATGTGGCTTGTGGCACCCGTCCCTGTGCTCAGCACATCCCTCCCTTGCTCCCACTCAGGGGGGTGATGGGAGCCTGCCTGAAGCCCTCTGGGGGTGCTTCCCCAAGTGGTGGTGACCCTGACTAAACACTCTGTGCCAAAAGCACATCTGAGGCCTCCCAGCCCTCCCAGCCTGGGATGGACAGGGATGAGGATGGGGATGGGCAGGGAAACTGTGCCATTTCCTGCCACAGGTTGTCCTATACCACTGCCCATTGTTGCCACTGCAAGAAAATCCCAGTGCCAGGAAGGTGGCACTTCCCTGCCAACACGTGGCAGGCCAGTTGTGTCAAGGGGGGTGACAAATGTGCTGCCTCAGTTTTATGAAGCAAAGGGAGGGTTCCACGGCTCTTTCTGACACACAGGCAGTGATACCTGCTGAAGCAGCTAAAAATTGATGTTTGTTTTGGGTAAGAGGAAAGAAGGAGGAAGAAAAAGCCAGTTTCAGTTCTGGCTTTCCTCCTGGAAGGGGAAAGCCATCTCAGTAACTCTTGCTTTTCTGAACTTCAAATACACAAGTACTCAGTGCCATTCAAGCAGTTCCTTCCAGCTGGAGCATCAGCACACTCCAAAGGACTAGGACAAACACGGAGGAAACACGCTGAAGTGGTCAAAGGCAAAGGCAGCAGCACAGTTAACCCTTCCCCAGGCACCCCCATGGGGCTGTGTGCCTTGGGGACTCAGGGAAGGGGGTGGTGAAAAGCATCCCATTTCCCTGGGATGAGGAGCCCCACCCTTGTCCCCACCGGCTCTGTGAAGGCCAAGTGCAGACACAGGTAGCAGCAAGCAGCATCCTTATCTGGGCCTGGTAGCATTTTGGAACAAGTCACAGAGTTCCACTTTGGAATCTGTTTTTCAAAAATAGTCTTTTTTCTTTTTTTTCCAAAGGAAGAAGTTAGACTATGAGCTTAGAAACAATGATAGCCTCAATTTAAGAGGAAGAGATGGGTAAGAGTAGGCCCCTTTAAGGCAGTTTCACATCTCAGCCACAGCCCATCCATGCTGTTGGCATTGCCCCAGCCGGGGCCACAGGCAGGCAGGGGGCTCTGGGCACACACTGGATTAATTATCCCCAGTGGCCATCATCACACAGCCAGGGCCCTGCTGACAGTGCCATGTCCGAAGCTCATTAAAACAGGGCAGTGCCACACTTGGGAACAAGCAGTGTACTGCTCTGGGATAAAACACTTCCAACAGTGATCTGCAGTCCCTGCCATGCAATGGTGCCAGACCACAGCACATGAGCAGGGAGCTGTAATGGGACCTGCAGCTGAGCAGCCCTAAATCAGGGTCTGTTTCAAGGGCTGAGGAGGATAGTGAGGCTGGGTGGAATGGAGGAGGGTTTGGTGTGTGATTTGGGAGGATGGGAAGGGCTGTTGTATCTTGTATTTCTGGATGTCCCATATCACAAACAGGACATCGCTCAATGACTTAAAAAATTAACACCTCTGCCAGAGGTTATCAGCCTCAGGATAATGACAAAGTTGTGAACACAGCAATGTTGGTGGAATTGAAGAGATTCAGCATTCTGACTCGGGAATAAGTTATGATGCTTTCCTCAGATACTGGAGATGAAGGAAAGATAATGCTGATGAAGTGCAGGGAGCCACACACAGCCACAGTGACTCATCACAGCTGCCCAGGTGACTTTGCAGGCTGGGGAAATATTTGCACAAGTTTTAACAAGTGTTCCTCCTGATGCCAAGGGATGCCCTGATGAATTTGGATGGCAGGGATAGGGTACTGAGCTCCTCCGACCAGGCAAGGGCACAGAGTTCTCCTCTGGGCATACAGGGATATTCACATCCTAAAAACCTCTGGTTAGGAGACCCAATGTGCATTATAATAATGTCTCTGACAGAAACAAACACTTCTTCTTCAAATAAGGGGCTAATTATGCCAGCTCAGCATCCCACACCTCTTCCCTCTAAGCACAGGGAATTACAGGATTTGGTCCACTGCAGATAAGGACAGGGAGACCTGTAGTCTGTCCGGGCTGTCCCCCTGCCCCACAGTCCCCACAAGGAGGGGCCTGACAGACACAGTCTGAGACACCCACCTGCATCCACACAAAGAAGCCACAACCCACAGGTGAGTGTCCTCACGTGGAGAAGGAGGCTCCCAGCAGCTGCTGCATCGTTCGTGGTGAATGGGTGGTGAGGCTGGAGCTCACATCTGCTGCCTAATAGGACTCAGAAATATTAGCTAGGGTCTTAAAAGTAAACTTTTGTTTGTACTTTCAGAGGAAGAAGATACACCCAGAAACNNNAAAAAAAAAAAAAAAAAGGAAAGGATAAATACAATCCATTAGCAAATTAAATAAAATCAAGGCTGGTATTGTGTTTTGGTGGCACTGGTTTTTGCAAGAGCCCCACGCTCCTGCCTCAGAGGTCACTGGCGAGGCAGGATGCTGCCTTTATACTGCTCCTTTGGTGCTCTGCTTTACAGTGGAGATTAATTTAGAAAAAAGAAAAAAAGGATTATTGAAAAAAAAGCTCACCCCTCTCTCTCCTCCACTGCCCTCCCCGAGCAGTGATGGAGGATAATGAACTGCTGGGACTGTCATCCAAAGAGTGCTTAATGACAGTATTCACTCTGTGTGTGTAGCATTGGCTGTTCTCAGAGCTCTCATTATGAATAGTTTTCAAGCTGTTTTGACTATTTTCTGTTACAAAGAGGAACTCACTGCTGGCTGCCTATTTTCATCACTGAAGCTGGCCAATGTAATCCACACGGAGCTATGACACCATGGCCAACAACTAAAGCTCCCATCCTCTCGCCTCCAATTTATGGCAGTGGAGAAGGGCCAGGCTTTCCTTCCCTGTCCCTTTCCTTTTCTTCACTGCTTATTTTTTGGGCTCACACTCTGGTTTTGCAGGTGATGCTTCTCCAAACGCTCTGGCTACAGTGTCCTGAGTCGCATCCCCTTGTGGTGCTGGACCCATGGGTGTTCATGGCACTGCCAAGCCTGTGCCTCTGAATGTCCACTTTTGAGGGCTGTGAGTCCCCACTGCAGGCTTGGCAAGGGGAAGGGGACCCAGCCTGAGCTTCATCTGTGCCGCAGAGACACCATGAAGATGCGCTAAAGCAATCTGTTCTCCCATCTTTTCGCAGACCCTTTGCTGTGAGACACAATATTTCGGAGGGGCAGCTGAAATCTTGCTGGTGTTAATTCAGTTTTGGTCTGCTCACTGTTAACTTCAGGCTCGCTGTGCTTTTTGTGGCTCCTTTTCCTTAAAGAAAGCTTATTTCTCTTAAAACAGGGCGAGAAGCAGCTTGGCACCACAGACACTTTAAAGATGTTTGAACATTTGCAAGAGGAAGCAAACACATATTTTAAGTATTATGAAAAGCACCTTGAACAACAAGATCCTCTCAGCAAGATCCTCTCTTGGGCTCCATCCTTTGCTGCAGGAGCCCATCACTCAGCCTGGGAGCAGCTGAAGCCCAATGCATCCCTCCACACTTCTGTGCTGCCTCTCAGAATCCTATTCCAGGCAGGCCATCCCCAGGGCTGCAACAGAGACTCAGGGCACGGAGTAGGAGATAGGCTCTGCTGAATCCTAGTATTATTAAAAATTATGAGGGACACCCCAGAGCAGCTCTTCTTTGCATCCATACTCAACTGCCAGCCCTGGGGAGTTGCTCATAAAAATAAAGAGGAAAATAAGTTCACAACATACTCCAGCATTGCCAAGTGAGCAGTGGCTCCTGAGCCACTCCTGGGCCTCTCTGAAGTTTTCAGGTACATTTCACTGTACTCTACTTACATGAAATTGGGATATGACTTGTCTTTGTCTTTCCCCAAACGAGGATTTCATATAGATGCTTTCATTTCCTGGTCAACATAAACCTTGAGGGTGGTTTTATTTTTAATAAACTGTGAGGAAAATTAGGGGTAGCTAAAAAATTTACCTGTCTGCTAATGTCCAAAGTTAATCTGTTTTTTTAATAAAAAGCCTTTTTCTGGCTAAAAGCCTTTTCTTTCTAGTATTTTGACTCTTCACATACATATCAGTCTTCACTTACCTTCTTGTCCCTTCTGACACAGTGCCACATTCCTCGTGTTTCTCCACTGATTTTTCTTGGTAGAGCCGTGTCCCTGCCAGCTGCCTGGACACAGGCACACAAATCACAGCCTCCAGGCATGGGAGCACTGATGGCCAGCAGAGACCATTAGATCATCTCACCTGACCTTCCCTGCTGCAGGGCCGGGTCTGGCATTCAATTACTCCTTACCAAGCCCGGTACCTCCTGCTTGGTTCAAGTGTATGGGGCAGAAATGCGTCCTGTCTGTGTCTAAATATATCAAAGGCAAGGGAATGCACGGCTCTCCTGGGTAGTTTAATATTTATTAACATTCGCTTTTTAAAAGGTCTGTTTGATTCACAATTTGAATTTGTCTGGCTTCAGCTTCCAGGCGCGGGCTCACGCAATGCCTTTCTCCTCTAGATTAAACAGCTTTTTAATACCTGCCTTTCTCTCCCCATGAAGGTACCTCACACAGCACAATTAAGTCACCTCTTAATCTTCTTTTTAATAAGCTAAACAACCTGAGCTCCTCCAGTTTCGCGCTATAAGACATTCCCCCAGTCCTTCCCAAGGATCAAATCTCTAATTCCACCTGATCCCATGCTGGGGGGGATGCGTGGTGAAGCAGACCTGTGATGAAATTAAGAATCTCGCAGGAGATGGCAGCTTTTCTCTGCTGCCTGCTCCTCCAGCCAGCCTGTATTTTTGCCAAGACTGCTTAGGGGTGTCCAGTGACGTTTCACACCCCTCAGAGGACACCTCCCACCAAGTTCCCCAGCTGAGCAATGGGGAGGCAGTACCACAGCTGGCCCCACATGTATGTAGTAGATGCCAGACGTTCAACAGAATTTAAGGCTGCTTCCTAGTGTGGGGAATTTGGGATGTTCCTAGAGCCACCACCTTCTTTACACCACACTGCCACACCAAGCCATCCCCATCAACTTTAGCCATCTCTAAAATTCACAACTCCCTGTGGTTTTAAGTGGCTTTCTCAAGTTTCAAGCCTTTCCTCATTCAACATTTACCTCGAGGAACAACAAAACAGCACTGGCAAAAAAAACCAGAAGCCAATGCACATGCGATGCCACACACACATTACTGGCAAGAGTCATAACTTTTGATCCATTTTTTAATATGTTTCCTTCTGAACTGGAGCCCAAGTGCCCCAAGTGCATGCAGGGAAGGGGATATTTTGGATGATGCAGCTTTACAGCCAGCCAGCCCATAAGATGGATTTTAGCCACGGGCTTCAGCAATACGATTTCACACAGCGTTATAACATTTTAGCTGGGAGAGTAGGCAGGGCCCCTTGCGCTCTCCACTGGGTATTTGTCCTGCCTGCAAATCAATTACAGCAGACACAGCGTGCATTAGGATTGCTGCTTGGCACCTATTTCAGCCCTGATATATGTTGCTCTGCTCCGCAACAAACGAGTCAGATAAACTTCCAGGAGGTCGTGTCTGTCAGCAAGGTTTTTATTAGGTGAGTCGTGCCCATTCTCACAACAGTAGGGCTACCTGGCAGAAAACTGTAAGCTGCTTCCCTTGGAGGGGGTGAGCCCTAAATGAGTTTCCTGGTCTCACTCTGGGAACACACTCAGATATTAAAGGGACCAGAGAGTATCATTACTGCCAGGTGATAAAAACAACCACTATTTGGGAAAACTGATGGCCTTTGTAAAGGCTCCCAACAGAAGCTTCATTCTGCACAGTGGATAATAACAGCCGTCTTGGGCTGAAATCCCAAAGCAGCTGCATTTTCCAAGGCTACAAAAGTGACTTCAGGATTCCTGGCGCCACATTGCTCAAGCATCACTTTTTGGCAGTCAGAAAGCCCAAGTGCGGTTAATATTCTTCAATGACCACAGTTTAAAGATGTCATCTGCTCCCTCCCCCCTTGCAGCTCTCCTTTCAGGATTGCCTCCCTGTCTCAGCAAGGGTGAGGTGTCAGCAAGAGCAGAGGCTACCTGGAGCAGGAAAACCAGCAAACACATCTCCACCCTTGCAACAGGAAGTGGAAGGTTTAAGTCTAACTCTCTGCCACTAAAATAGCTGCCAGCTCGCATTATGACATCATGAGGACATCATTGATTCACACTACAGACATGACCTTGCACAACAGCTTGTGCTCTGGGAGCAGGCAGCACCTTCTGGTATCATCTCCAGCCAATTTCACTATTTGCAGTCCTCTGCCTGTCAATCACAGCTCCCTAACCACTGGTCCTGGGGCAAGGCACAGGCTGGAACATGTCATTTTCCTGCCCCTCTCTTGGCCACAGCCACATTGAGCAAGCTGTCCCAGCTGTGATATAGCCACCCTGCTCAGGAGCTACTGGAATCTTCCCAGGGTTTTGCCAGTCCTTGGACAGAGGCTCCTCAACAAGCACAGAGCTTCTCCAGTTCAGCTGGGTGCCAATCAGATCCCCACTGATCTACTGACCAGCTTAACATGCAGTTAATTTCTGTGGCCATTTCCTGCACCCCTTCCCATTCCCACATCACTGGCCCCACAGGTGACCCTGTGAGAGCCCAGAGGGAAGGTGGAGCAGCATGGGGATGGGGTGAGGCCATGGTGTGCCATCACCTCACCCATTGGCCTGTCCATTGTGGTGGACCTGGCAGCCTGGAGAAGGGTCTAAGTGACAGGGATGCCTCTCACCCGTGTCCCTGCCTCAGGGAAGACTGAAATGGGGGCAACGTTCATCAGAGGGCAAATAAAAAAGCCACAACACACTTCCTCTCTGCCTCATTTGTGCTCCCCCTTGTCAGTGCAGGGGTGTTGGGTGCAAGGGTAGGGGTGCTGGCCAACCCCTTGCTGGGCTGGGGGCTGTGCACAGCACCCACAGGCTGGCTCCTGCACCAGAGCTGCCCCACACAAAGGACTAGCTTCAGCTTGCTTTCACAACAAGGTGCCCCATTGCCGGTGTCACTTGCATTCATCCCTGACACCTATTCATCCAGCTCAAGTGCTTTCTTCTGCGTGGGTTTTCTTGGCTGTTTTCTCCAGATGAAGATTTTCTGAAGACTGCTGGTTGCCTTTGTAACCTTTCAAGAGTCCTCTCTGTATGAAGTTCTCTTCACATCATCTCCAACAGATGCAGGCAATAAAGTCGCAGCAGATTTACGAGTCTGAGAATCTCATTATATCTATCTACCCATCAGGAAAAGGAGCTGTCTTTAAAAGAGGCAGGGGATGGATTTTGCCGTTACCTATTGTTTAAAAAGATGAAGAAACCCTCTTCAATCCTTCCCAGCCACAACTATGTAAAAACATCCTCTGAATTCACTAAGCACAATGCCAGCCTATGCCAACATCAGGACACAGTGCCACAGCTCTTTGGAAAGGCGAGAGCACCCAGCTCCATGTCTGTGCACCTCAGCCAAGTGCCTCAGGTGGCTCCAACTTCAGGCCCAGCCACAATGCTGCTGTGGATGACAATCATTCCGGGCAGACTGTCTCTTAGAGCTCTGCTAGAGACAAGTTAGAACAGCTTGTGAAGGACAATGGCAGCTCACTGTCTGCCCATGGAGGTGAACATCCTCAGCAAACTGCAGGGTGGGACAGGGAGCTCCTCACATGGTGCCCATGCCCTGAAGAGTCCCCAAACCCATGACACTGTGCTCATAAAGCATAGAGGTTTTGCTACGGAGCTCAAATAGGACTACCATACTACCTCCATCCATCCCATCATAGATCCCACACCACAGCCATCTACCTTGGTAACAGCTTTCCATGAAGGACAAAGGCTGCAAGCAAACAAGGTAGAAGAAAGAGCACCAGGGGGACTGAGAGTTTTCAGAAGTCAAGTGTAAGGAAAGAGGTGACAATCCCCTGTCCCACCCTATGCAGCACTGAAGCCACTGCCCTAATGGGCCCTCACAGCAAGCACTCATTCCCAGGCTCTGTGGGAGAAGTGCAGCCAGCTCCTTCCCTGTTCCCATGCTCTCCACTGCTGCTTTCCCAGCAGCCAGGCTCTCCTCCAGGGAGCTCCCATCTGCCTGTGCCTGTGGGGATGGGGGTTTGCACCAGGAAGGGCTGACACTGGAGACACTCAGAGGCAGAAGCTTCTGGGTAGTGCTGGAGAGAGTTAAACAAGCACATTAGCAGGATCCAGCCTGGCGGATCATGGTAATGGGTCATGTGTTTGCCATGTTCCTCGACCACATCAGTCAGGGATTTGTAATGGCTGAAGTCCCCACTTGGGAAATACATTTTCCAGGCATGGTTCCAGCCAAAAGGCAGCTCTGCAGCCCTATTGTGAGCGTGATTTTGCAGCTTATTTGCAAATGGTCAGAGACCTGTCTAGAATTTCTCCCAGCCCAGCTCATTCCTAAATCGCTCAGCAGCCTCTGCTGCACTCAGCCTTGGAGACAGAGAAGCCCTTGGGCTCATCCCCAAGTCTGTGCTGAGTTACTTTGTTCAGGGTGGGTTGGGAGGGGGACACCAGGATGTGACAGACATCTGACATGAAATAGCGGCTTCTGCAAGGTCAGCAGGGCTTTGGTCAGCAGCTTACAGACGCAATTTCAACTTGAAAACGCTGGTGTCTGGGGCCTTCAGTCACTCCCTGCTCTGTTTCACAGAGCTGGAGCCTCCTTCTCTGCAAACAAAACAAATCAGTTTTGATCTTTCCCATCAGCCTCTTTTGCAAACACACATCCCGTGCGACATCTCTGCTCATACATCAAAACACTTGGAGAAACAAAGCAGAAACCTGTCAGCTAAAAAATTAATTAGGACAGAACCCTGATTCTGAACAAATAAGTAAAAACCCTACCTCCCTCCAGCTCTTTAAGCAAAAATCTCCATGCAAGGATTAACTGCCAGTGAGCAGTTACAGCCATTTCATTTGAAAGGTGACTAGTCTGTAGCTGAAATGTCAGAGTTTACTTTGCAAACGCTTTCTGGTTTTTTACAAAAGACGAGGGAAAGAGCCCACTCTTGGCCATTGCAAATCCTCACTGTTGTAGGAAGCAAAACACCACGTCCCATCTGAAAATATTAGTTCGTGATGATATTTTGTCTCACACTGATCTAATTTGTGAGCCATGGTGAGGCACAGCCTGTGTTTGAAGAGTCACTGTATGTGTATCACTAAATCCAGAGCCTGATGGAATGGGAGCCCCCATCTGTGGTGCCTCTGGCCTTGGTTGCCTGGACACTGTGTTGGGGATGCAGCTGTGCTGGGAATGCAGCTGTGCTTTAGCACCACCCAGACCTGCACCTCAGAGCACCCATCTCGCTCGGGGGCTGAGTGAGTGTGCAGCAGATGGGGGGCTGGCTATTCACAGGAACTTTCACCCCTGCAAACCTCTTGAAAACAACAGCAGCTGAGGTGAGCAGCACTTCCACGAGCTGTGCCAGAGGAGAAAGGCTTTGGAGGGGAGCAGCTGTGGGGCACTGGCTGAATGGCAGCTGAGAGCAGAGGGGCTGGAGTGCTGCAAGAGCAAGTGCTCTGCACAAACCCAAGTGCACCACAGCCCAGGTGCTCCCAGGCCACCATGCCAGCAAATGGCCCAATTCCAGAGTGTAGGACTCCACGATGTCCCTGTGGTCCCAGTGATGGGGCAGCAGTGACATCAATGGAGCATCTCATTGGTTCCGAGCTGGAAAGAGACATGGAGCTGTGGCCCCACTGTAGGCTGGCAGTGACCACTACCAGCACACCATCTTCTGCCTCTTCCCTTAGCACAGCACAAAATACAGCTGATAGAGGAGTTTTGGTGCAATCTACAGACAGATTTCAGTGCAAGAGTCAGCAAAAATGTCTTCTGCTTGAAAAAAAAAAGCCAATCAGGAGCAAGGTCTGATTTAGAAGAGAGGGGGGAAAACCAATCTGCAAAGAAAAGAGACAACAGTTTTGGCCAACACACCATGGCATCCATTAAATAAAACAACCTGTCATTTGCATTCACTTGGCAAGTGACTAGACCTGAACTTGGCTGCACACTTGATGATCCACCATTACTTTCCAGGGAGGAGGTTGAAATATTCTTATTCCTATTCATTAGGCCAAAGTAATTCTCTTAATGCCACTGAACCAGCCATGGACAAGATGCTGCACATAATGTCATTGGCAGTGTTGCTAAATGAAATCCCTCTGCAAGCAGTCAGGGGAATCAATACTCACAGTAATTTGTCCTTCCAAGTTTTCCTCCCACGCCATCTTATTTGTGGTGTCAGCCTGTGCCAGCTCCATCTACCTCAGCCATGTGTGGGCCATGGAGGGTCCTGGGGCTGGGTGGGTGCCCCAGTTAGGTGGGTGCTCTGCCTCTGCTACTCTCCTCCATTTGGGAGCCGCCTCCCAGACTCATGGGCAGCACTTCTGTATGGCCCAACATGTTGTCATGGGGCAGGCAGGCTTTGTTGTAGGACTGATCAGGAGCCAAAAGAGAGATATGAGGTGCTCTCCCCTGGCTCCTTTCAGTACAAAGGGCTGATTTTATAACACATATCAGAATAGAATCATGGCTTTTTCCAGTAATTGGAAATACAGCAAAGCCTTCATTAAATTATTAGCTAGAAATTCAGCTTCTGTTAGATGATGCTGCCACACCACGGCAAACATGTCAGCCCATCAGTGAGTGCAGGGCCCATGGACAACCTAGCCCTCACACATTAGCTGGAGTAAATCTTTATTGCTTCCTGAACCCTTGCTTTGGAACACATTAAACATCAATATTGCAGCACTCAATGTCACCCAATATTGTATCAAATCATTAGCAGAAGGTTAATCATTACAAAAAGAAGAGGTCTCAGATGACAAAACACACATTTCCTATGTGAAAGCACTACCATTACCACAGCAGAACAAAGGATTGGGCTCGGTGGCACCGCTCACTACCTGAACGTGCCACTGTGACTGGTAGGCGTAGGTAGAAGGGCCCCGTCTGTCCACAATCAGAAGAAGGGACATGCCCAAGGGACAGACAAGTTCCATCCAAATCTCCATCTTCCCCAGCCAGCATGGGAGCCAGCTCAGTGGCAGAAACCTCCCTCAGGATTAGGCCTGAAATGGGATTCCAGTTGCAGCCGCCGTCACCCCACTGTGCAGCCAGCCAGGAGCCCTGCAAACCCGGGGAGGTCTGCACAGCAGGAGGGCCCCTTTAGAGTTCTGTCCTGTCATAAAAAAATATATATTACCAAGTTCAAACCCTTGTGTTTCTTTTCTGCTGGCATAATAACTTTGAAATGTATTATTGCTGAGACACTCGCCTCTCTCTCTCTGCCAACAACTCCCTGGAGAAAAGCACTAGCAGAAGAAAAAACTTTTTACAGCTTCTTCATAAAAGAAGTCAGCAATCCACTGGACCTAATCAACTTTTTCTAGAGATGACAGGAACAGAGCTGCAGCTGCAGCACACCAGTAGAACCTCACTGGTATGTCACAGTGAAGGCTCCAAATGTTTTAGCTGGTCTCTGCTGTGGAAGCAAAAATTTGTATTGCTGCCTCCTGTGCCAGCTATGCTAGGAAAGGGTGGAGGACCAATACTGCAGTCTAGGAAGAACTAATAGGAAAAGAGAAGCATTTAAGTAAAACCACTCACTAACACTATAGATCTCCTTACCAGGTCAGCCTGCCAACGCATCAGCACAACTGGGTGGTGTGTGTGAAGAGACCCCACAGCTGATTTAGGATAGCAGCCTAATTCAGGTGGTTTTAGGCTGCTCTTTTCACTCAGCTACAAAACACTGGTGCCAGAAATCCCAGCAAGAGCCACATTAGTGGCTGGTCTTTCCACTGCCAGGAGCTGTGCCGTCTGCAGGAGAAGACTTCCATTTCAGAAAGCACCTGATGGCCTCCAAGCTAATTTTCCCCACTCCCGGAGATAAAGGCAGCCACAGATGTGGTTAGAACTTTGATTATTTTTTTTAAATCATTTGAGAAATCATCTTGCCAGAGAACAGTTGGAAATGATAGTCCTAAGCAGCTCAGAGGCAGCTCAGCTGGCAGACTTCAAAATAAGGCCATTGTATTAAGCATTTAAACTGGAAAAATTAATGGTTTGGCAGTGAGACACTAGATCAAAAACTGACGCTGTCCTGGGGTTTTGTAAGTCGGCAAGGACCAAGGGCATGAGGTGGGGCTGAGCTGGCCCAGCATGCTGTTCAGCTCTGAAGAAGGAGGACTGAGCCAGGTAGGGTGTCCCTTCCACAGGCAGCTCAGACCACAGCCAGCAGCACCCCATGTCACTGCCTTGCTGCATCCTGGTTCCCTTCACCTGCCACCAGGGACACCAGCACTCTGTCACCCAGCAGCACATTCAGACATGGAGCAGGAGAGCATCCTGCCTAGCAGGTATGGGATCTCAATCCACGCTGCAAAATCTGGATTTTGATGCTGTTGTTTCTGGGGTGTGTGCTGGCTGCTATAGTGGGCAGCTATAGGCACCTGAGAAACCAAGCATGTGAGGCAGTGGTTTTGGGCAGACCATGGGGGACTACTTCTTCCTTTCCTTCAATTCCTAGTGGGGAAATAGAAAGGCAAGTGTAATCAATTTGGCGTGTATCTATTTACTATGAGCACATACAAAAGACTCATAACAGATCTCCTCCCCCACCTTTGGCAGCCAGCCTACACGTTGGCAAGCAAAAGATGCTATCTTAAAGATTCACTGCAATATCCTGAGTCATGCTGGAAGTTTGAATCCACCAGGAAGCCTGCTAAAGTCAAGGTCCTAGTGCAGGGATGCCGCCTTCTTTTGTATTGCTCACAACGATGTTCACCAGGTCGAATGCTCCGCTCCACCAGCACCAAGGGGGCTCACAGAGAACAACACTCCACCTGCCTGCCCCAAAGAGTGGGAGATATCAGCGTCTGGTCCTGGCCCTGGGACCAAAATTACAACAGCACCGTTCCACCAAAGTTCTGCCCCAGTCAACTGGGACTCCAGCTAAACCTCACCTTCCTTTACACGGTCCCTGGGGGCAAGTGAGGTTGCTGAGGTGGCTGCCTTGGGGCGCCAGGCTGTGGGAGACACTGTAAGCCGGGGTATGTGACAGACAGAGCAGCAAAGGGAGTAGAGCTAAACTGATTTACATCAGCCGAGGAACTACAGCACGGTTGGGCAACAGAGCATAGCCATTCAAGGGAGGAACAGCAAATTCAAAGCCCAACATTAACACAACGCTCAGCTGAGCAACACAAGGACTCTGAGGAGGAGAAATTCAAACCATGCAGCTGCCTTAAATCAGGTGGATTTGGAAGCTGAGAGCTTTTTCATGTCCTCATCAGGCAGATTCAGACTTATGCAGCAGAAACTTTAACTTTTCTGGGGGAGGAGGACTCTTCCCAAACTGTAATGTTTTCTGTAAAAGCAGGTATTTGTTCTCACTATTTCAGTGACAGTCACTTTTCAGAGTAACCAGAGCTCAGCAGAAATAAAGTCCTATGGCCTCTGCAGATGATGGGATACTGCATACCTCAGTAATCTTCAGTAAACAGCAGAGCCTGGAGCACAAATCATGTTTTAACCAGACTGTGCAGCAACAAGTTTTCAGCCATCCCAGGACAGAAAACCAGCACAGCAAAATGCTGCTTCACTGAAATCTATTTGAGGGAAAGGGGGCTCACAGGGGGTTCTGCAGTCTGCAATGGCAGAGGCCCCAGATGTACATCGAAACCACATTTTGGGGAGAGGAGGGCACAAAATGTATCACATTATGGTCATCTGCAAACTACCAGATGGAATGAGCACATTTGTGGCAACTGTTAGTTATTGCAGGGAGATGTATAGACCTGAAGGCTAAAGGATCAGATAAAATCATTTCATATGAACTTCTGCAAGACACAGGCCACAGAAACACGAGCCCATAATTTCTGTCTGACTCCAGGCTTGTATCTTAGAGAGATCTTCTGTCTGGATTTGAAGATACTGAAGGATGGAAACTCTTCCATCCTTCCAAATACATTACTAGGGAATCTTAAGCATTAACAAGGGAGACACTGTTTTCAGCTGTCTTCATCTTTCAGGCATTGTATATTGTTATGCTTTTTTCCTCCAAATTAAACGGCCCTCTGCTCCCAGAAGGCTTATTTCTAAATAAGTACTTAGAGATGATGATCCAGTCACCTCTTAACCTTTCCTTTGTTATGCTAAATTAGTTTAAACTTCCTTCATGGCTCCCTTCAGAGAAAGTTTTCCAGCCTCTGAACCTTCTTCTCTTCCAAGACAACCCCTGGCAACCCCTCCGGCCCCACTGTCACACCAAAGGAGCTACTTAATTGAGCAGGAAGCCAAAGCTGATTAAGCAAATCACTCTGGAAGGTAAGGAAATGCGCTGCTGGACACACCCCTGGTGTCCTGAAGCTTCCACAAAACTTCCTTTTCCCAGATCCGACCATCATCCCTCCATGAGTGCCCTGCCGATGGCGTCCTGCGTGGTGCCCCTGCTGCTGCCATCACCCCAAGCCCCATGGCCCTGGCTTTCCAGCACCAAGGGCACCGGGAGATGCTGTGCACAGCCAAATCTGTTAAGCAATTAATTAACAGTGATAATTAACCTCCTCGATTACTTTTATGCCTTCCCAACAAAACTCTGGGGTGCTTTTGTTTACTTGCTGTGTGGCAACTGCTTGATGGATTTATATGAAGTAAATTAATAAATAGGAAGTACCCATGGAAAGAAATAATTGGAAGGACTTAATGTCACTGATTAAATTATCCATTCAAAAAGCAAGTGTTTCAGCAAAGCTTTTTTCTTCTCTCCTACATCTGCACATCAGGAGCCCAGTGCTTGCCAGGCCACCTCTCCTTGTGCCGACACATCTCTCCTTGAAGCCCATCTCTGCCACAGCGCTTCAAAGGCACGTGGCGGTGGCTGACAGAGAGCATGACATTTTGTCACGCTGACCTTCACCACCGCATCATTCCCCCCGCTGTCCCAACACCCGTCCTCTGCCCACACCTCCGTGGCTGCCCCCCCGAGCCCCACATTGACATTTCCAGCCCCCCAGCGCAGGGACTGTCCGGCTCTAGCAAGAGAGCGGCGGGCGCAGCCTTGGTCCTGGCCGGGCCGCGGGGCGGGGCGGGCCCCTCGGGCTCTGGGGGTGGCAGAGATGGGGCCCTTCGGGCTCTGGGGCTGGCAGCGGCGGGGCCCCTCGGGCTCTGGGGGTGACAGAGGTGGGGCCCCTCGGGCTCTGAGGGTGCCAGAGATGGGGCCCCTCGGGCTCTGGGGCTGGCAGCGGCGGGGCCCCTCGGGCTCTGGGGCTGGCAGCGGCGGGGTCCCTCGGGCTCTGAGAGTGGCAGAGGTGGGGCCCCTCCGGCGCTGGTCTGGCACGGCCGGGCCCCGCGGGCTGCGGGGCCGGCACGGCCGGGCACGGCGGGCACAGCGCGGGGCCCGCGCGGTGCGTGAGCCCCGAGCTCCATCTAGCGGGGCCGGCAGGGGCCGGAGCAGGCCCGCCCGTAGAGCCCCCGACTGCCGGGGACACCGCCAGCCCTCGCCCAGAGCCCCCTCCGCCGCTCGGCTGCCCACAGAGCCCGTGTCCGTGCAGGGGAGACCAGAGCCAGCAGAAGGCTCGGGGAGTTAATCTCTAAGATGAGCCCGTGATGACAGGCAAAGAGAGCCCGTGCTGCCCAAAGGAGCGGGGAACTCGGCCGGGGAGAGTGTTTTGCGGTGGCAAGGGGCTGTCCCCGCACACGCGGCCCCAGAAGAAATGGCTTCTAAACGACCATCCACAAATATCCCCCCAAGGACACACACATGATGCAACTCTGCATCCCTTTTCGGGCAGAGCTGGCACAGAGGCTGGTGTGACAGGGTATGGTAACATCAACCCAGATGGCTGCTGTACCTGGGCAGAGCAAGCACATCCCAGGGTCAGAGTTTAGCCAAGGAATTCAGTGGGGTGAGGAATGTTTGCATCTTCCCCCCCTTTCTAAACCCCAGTGCTTTACTGACATAAAGCCAGCACTGATAACAGCTGCAGGCTTTCTAAATCACTCTTTACCTCTCTTCTCTCTGGGTCTTTCTCTCAAAGATTCCTCACTAAAATACTCATGGAAAAGTTCACAGGTTGCTTTTATGAGTAAGTTACTTATAATCTGCTGGCTGTTCAAGTATAGTTCCCTAGACTTTTTACATTTTATTTTCCCTGTAAACTTGGAGAAGGTTAGGTTTAAGGCCTAGGTGACTTTTTCAGACACTGCTCTGCTCCAGAAATCACAAGGTTTGAGCTTTGCTCCCCATTCCTAATGGAGAATTAACACGTCCCTCCCACCAAAGAGAGAAGTTTAGATGGTCACTTCTAGCATTACTTTTTGCCCAAAAGGTGCAGTATTTGGTGTTCCTGTGGAGTCCCGAGAGCACACTCAGCATGGGGTGAGAAGAGCTGCTGTCCAAACCTAGTGTCCAGGTGGCGTTCAAAGCCCATACTCCGGATGAGAGGGAGGTGGATCAGCCCTCCTTCTGGCTGGGTCTCCTTTCCCCACCATTTACCACTGCTTAAAGAAAGCAAGGTTGCAGCACAGAACATCATGAGATTTGCCCTAAAAAAATTAAAGCAACAAAAGTTTACTTACCCTTTTTATTTAAGTCAATGGGGCAGGAGTTCAGTTTATTCTCTGCAGCATTGACAGCAGCCACCTTTCTCTCTTTTAAGGAAGAGTTTGTCACGGGCACTTTAGGGAAAGTTCAGCTCCTAGAAGGACTGGTAACAGGTGCCCTGCTTCCTACAGGATGGAGAAGAGCTGCCACCACCCTCTGTGTTTCTCCGGTTTTGTGTTGACATTTTTATTTTGTGTTGCTCCTTATCAGCTCAGGGCCAGCCTGGCCCACAGGCAGCTGATGACATTTCCAGTCATCGGCATTTTTCCAGTTGAGCTGAGATTAAGCCAGTGTCTTCTGGTAAGGACTTGTACATTAGAGGACTGAAAGAGCGCTAACAGCCTCATCAACGACCCAGGCTTTCCCGTGGTCTGCCAGTGCCTCTGCCATGGTGCCTGCTGTGTTTCAGAGCTGGTGCCACCTGCACCTGGAAAGGTTCAGGGAGAGCTGATGGCCGAGCCAGCAGGGTGCTGTGCTGTGCTGTGCTGGCACACAGACCTCGGGCACTGCTGACACCGTGGCTGGCTGCTCCCACCTGGCGAATCAAATGAGTCCAGACATCACCCACCTCTTCTGCCAGGAAAAACAGAATAAATTGTAAATCAGGGTCTGCAAAAGCTTTGCCAGCAATGCTCCTGCCTGTGTCCTGGCGGCCCACCTGTTGCAGCTGGGTTGGCTCTGACCCTCTCTAGGAATAGCTTTGGGCACCTGATTCCCAAATTGTATTGAATGGTCCAGAGCAGAAGTCCATTCAGAGGATACCAAATGGTCTTAGCTTTTCTGCACCTGAAAACATCACCACTTTAAAGTATTTTAGTTCTGACTTTCCCAGGATGTATCAAGAACTTGACTCAAAAGAACACAGCCTGCAGCCCTGTGAGACACCAAGCCTTGGGTATATCAAAGTGTATGGAGAAACACATTTCTCCATGTATTGAAACTTGATTTTATGTGGTCTGGACATTGCCTTATGGAGGAAAGGGCAAGACAGGTAAAAAATGACAGTCTGTTTTATGGGTGTGGGCACACACACCCACAACACACCTTGCTCAGTTCATTCTGAGAAATCCCCTGTGAAGGCCCCCACATTGGCACTCTGGCAGGGGAAGCTGTGGCTTGCTCAAATATGTGTCCACAGATGCACAGCTAACAAACTAGGTAGTGGCATTTAGGAAGGCAGAAAAAATGGCATGTGTGTCTTGGCAGGTGTCTGTATTAACAAATAACAGTAATCATAATAACAAAAATTACAATAATCATAAGAAACAGTAATAAAGGACCCTGCATGCTGCCAGCTGGATTGAATTGCCTGTGCAGGGCAGTCCATGAGCTCTCCCCGCTCAAAAAGCAGAGATGTCACATTATCAAAGAGTTCCTTATCTGGAGAGAACCAATGAGCATGGGCTGCTTCCCCTGGTCTCTTTACCCCCAATAAAATCTTCCACTAGCAGTGAACAAATCACTTACATCATAGGCATTCACCAGAAATGAAAGCCCTAGCAAGTTATTATTGCCCTGACACTCTTCCCAAGAGGAGGTTAATGCTGATTTCTTTATCCCTTCTGTATTCCTGCCTTCCCTGACAACCTTGATTTTTTTGCATTTGCAGGCAGTTCTGCTCTATTTGACACAGCTTACTCGCCTGTCTAATGACTTCACACAGTCCGTCTGTCCTGCGGAGCAACTGCCCCCACGGCAGCTTGCTCTTCCTGTCCCACCTACCTGCATGCTCAACCTGGTGTTTCCTCAGCAATTCAGCTTTGAAAACACATTTCCTTCTTATCCAGTGCAAGGGACGAGCCGAAGCTGTGAATGCCAGCCTTGCACAGCACTGCCCACAGCTGGACTATGAGGAGGTGGCAGCCTCAGCCCTTTCTGAGAGGTGAGGAGACGAGGGCAGGTGAAGGAGGGCAGCTGGCATCCCCTGGCCAGGCACAGGGCTGATCTGCTCAGGAGCCAGCCAGCATCAGATGCAGGAGGAACTGCAAGCACTTCTTCAGCTGTACCCCTATGGGATGGAAGGCAGAGGAGCTTGGGAGTCAGGCAGCTGCTCCTGCAATTGAATGTTAGAATTAAAATTAGGATTTGCCATGTGTTGTACTCCATCCCTGGGGCTTCTGGCTCCTGGCTGGGAAGCAGAGACCCCAAGAGACAGGTCAGTACCATGAGCCTTGCCACCCAACCACAGAGCAACCTGGCAGCTGAGGTGTCTAAAATATAATTTGGTTTCCTAAGAAGAAGGTTTCTATTTCCCCAGGAAGGCCCCCTGGGCCACACCCCAGCAGCCCCATGGGCAGTATCTCAGGGCTGCCATGGGCAAGGCTTCAACAATCTGCTGCCTTGGCCAGCCATGCACCCCTGCCCCAACCCGCTGCTGAAGCTCCCGTTGTCACTGCCTGCCTCTGAGGGGCACAAAGGTCCAGGGAGAAAACTCCACTCATATTCCCCCAGCGTGACATCCCACTGGATGGGCTGTGAGGTTGTTGGAGTTGCCTGAGCTCCTGCCAGCCCTGGAGCATTGTAGGAGAGCTCTGCCTGCTGACCCGAGCCCCAGGACATGACAGAAGCCATGTGTGATAACAGAGAGCACAGCAATGGCCTTCCAGTGTGCTGTCGGGATGAGGGTTTGGAGCTGTTACCTTTTTTGTACACAGTGAGATCAAAATATGAGCTTTCAAAATGACTTGAGATTAGCTGGAGGGAAACAACAGAGAGGGAGTGCACAGCATATCCCTGCTTGATTTAACTGCTTGCACACCGTGCACACACTGCCCTTCTGCAAAGCCCAGGCAATGTAGCCCTGGTGGGCCCCAGAAAATTGCACCCTTGACTGAGGGCACATGGATCCTCTTCATGAGTGAAGGCTGTTCTGGGATCAGCAAGGGCCAGGCAGGTCCCCTGGGCCTTAATCTCCCCTTCTGGCTCTGGTATAGGGTCTCAACTGGGCTAGGGTACCCTGGAGCAAAGTGATCTTGAGTCCTCAGGTGTGCTGAAGAGAACCATAGAGAGCTGTTCCTAAAGCCACTGGAGGACAGAGGGAGAGCAGGAGCTGCTGTTTTGGCAGGGATCACCAACACTACATGCACGCCACTGGACATGCTGAGGAACCATCCCCAGCACGCTGTGCACAGCCCCACCAGCCTGCCTGCCTGCCAGCCAAGCAGGTATACTGAGCAAATTCCAGCTGTTTACATGCTTAAGATATGCAGATACATGAGGCACAGGCCTCAGACACCAAAATACCTCATTGTATTTGCAAATGAAGCATCTCAGTATTTAAGTGCACAGAATTTGCAGGTGCCATTAATTTCCCCCACAGTTTGGTGTCTGTTGTTAACTGGAGGCAAGAGAGTTGTCAACAGGAGAGCACACCTGCAGTTCTGAGGCTGCCTTAAAATCAGTGGCAAAACAGCTACAAAACCCAGAATCAAGCTCAGGCAAGCTGATGAAGCCTGCAGAAGAGCCATCCCAGCAGGACAGGGCAGCTGTTGTCACCTGTAGAGCCAGGCAGGCACAGTTGCTGTGCCCCTAAAAGGACCACGAGACCCACATACCTGACAGCCTGTTAGTGCTGAAGCTGCTGCCAGCCAGTCTGGTCTCTCTCCTGAAGAAGAGCCCAGGTGATAGATACCCAACAGGAGCTTTTTCATCACAAAAGAGGAAAAAAATAATCAGCAAGTGATACACTCTCCTAGTAAAGCTTCTTTCCCATCAGACTGTCATGGGTAACTGCCAAAAAATGTTCAGAGTGGAAGATGAGACAAGGAAAAGCTTAAAGAGGTTCATTACACCTGAAAATGAGATACATGTTCAGAGCAGCGGTCAGGAAAAGAGTAGCATCAACATTGTCTGCAGGTCTCCAGCAAATTAATGCATCTTACCCAATGTCACCAGCAAAGGGCTGGTTAAGGAAGTGGAAACTTCATGATAAAACATGCAATTCTTGGTGGGATATGGTGAAAAGAAAGAGCCAGGAGCTTCTTCCCAAGGGAGGCTGGGGCAAGTCATGTGCTGGCATTCATCTAGAGCCGATGGAAACTGAAAACAAGAAGGATCACTTGGTTCGCAAGTGGGATTTCTGCAGGAGATAGATGACTGGCTGCATCAGGACAGCCCCTAGGAGAGGTGAGATGGATGGCAGTCATGACTCTTGTGCAGGTGAAGTGAAGCAGTTTTGAAAAAAATGGCTTTAGTAAGGTCTAGGATTCAAATGCAGTGCAGGGTTTTCATTAAGTATAAATAGTCCCTCATGTTGGTTTAGTATTTTCTTCTTATGAACTGGTCCGGATTTCAATCTTTGCTGCCTCCTCCATCACATGGCATGGCAACACCTCACAGTCACATGCTTCCTCTTCAAGATATTCCAAAGAGGTAGGACAGTGCAATTAGCAGCCTACAGCACCAAGCAGCATGTGCAGGAGCATAGGACATTTCTGGTTTGGCCATGGGATGACCAAATGTCTCAGCATGGAGCCACTCTCCCCCTGGACCTGAGCCTGGTAAGACACTCTCAGAGGACACCCTGAAGCACTGGGAGAAGTTTCTGAGCAAACCAGTATAGCGAGGGCTGTGCTGGCTCCCCAGCTGCTGACATGGAGGAGGCTCAGGGAGCATGAGGGGTGGGAAAGGGAAAGCCCATCTTCTTACAGGCGCAATAATAATGCAGAGGAGGGAGGAGAACAGTGTTCAGACACTAAAGTTTGGTCTCATCTGCATTTGGTCATAAGTGAAAGCTCTCCTAACTGCTCTCTGTAAGATAATCTGTGGTGTTTCTGTTGATAGGTTAAGTGACTCTCAGATTAGAAAGTGCTGAGCAGTGCTCCTGGTAGTTTATCTTTGCTAATGTTTCCTTTAAGATCCTATTCCAGACAATACAAGTGATGATTCTTTTTATAAAACTTGGCCATAGAAGTTAAATTAGCACAGGACATGTAGTACAAGCTCACCTGTGGAGATTGCCATGAGCCTGCAAAGCCATGTGTTACCTTGCAGAGAGGGGCCTGTAAACCAGGTGTATTTTAAAACTTCACAGTTGTTGCTATAAATTGTGTGCTGACACTCAGCCTCCAGTGGCAGATGTAAGCAAAGTCCCAAATAAGAGGTCCTCCCTAGGAAGTATATGATAGATTATAGAGAAGTCTAAAGGAAAAAATGTGTTTGCAGAGATGCAGGAGCTTCACCCAGTGAGTCTGAAGCTGTCAAAATACAGGTTGTCAGGATAATTGAAGGAAAACAGTTTCTTAAAGAGTAATGAACTAAAATGAAAGAAATGTATTTCCTCAGCTCTGGAAATAGGATATACTGTTTCCCATAGTGGAAGAGCCTAGTGAAACATTTTGGCATACATACATGTACTGAAGAGCTGCAGCCTCTTTAGGAAATTAAATAATGAGAGTGAATCAGAATAAAGGGAAGTGCCTTTTTGGAGCAGATGAAAGGACTCCAGATGTGTACACGGCTGTGACTGCTTCATATTGTTTGGGACTTTCAGTCCTCAAAACAAGAGAGACATTCCTGATGAAATATGTACGTCTTCACCTGAAAGCTATAAAGACAGAATCAAATCTAATGTTAAAGCTCAAATACAGAAAGGAAATGCAAGAGGAAATGAAAAATGAAAAAGAATCTCCCCTTGAAAAAACTAATAAAGATATTCCACTTCCCCATGCTCTCCCTTATCTCACATCACTTGGGGAGCATTGATTCTGCTCACATGTGAGCTTCAGCACAGAATATGCCACATATTGCAGAATGCAATTTCTTGCAAAGAACAATTGGAACTGAGAGCCCTGTCGTGCTTGTCCGCATTCCCAGCTCTACAGGTCATACACACACTGTCACTATCATTATCACCAGGTGCTCCCTGGCAGCTCTGTCATGGCCACTCTGGAATAAATCCAGCACAGGACAGGAACTACCTTGGGTTGATTATTAAAAACTCAGGCTACACTTACATTTCAAAAACCTCTTACAATGGTCGGCTGCTCCTTACAGAGTTTGGGCAATGAAATGAAATCAGGAATGCAAAACTAAAGATGATAGACCAAGCAGGTCTAGTCCTCCTCTGTGGCAATCTGCAACATCTTTGCCCAGCCCATGGCCATCCACCTGGTTTCTCATTATTTGCTTCTTCCAGGGCCCAGCATCCTGTGCAGCACAACCCACACACTTGCTGGGACCACACTTCTGAGTCCCCTTCAAACAGCCCTGTCAGACTGGCACAGCTCTGGTCTGGAGGACACAGCTCCACTTGAGTGTAGTTCAGGCATGGAAGGACTAAGCAGGAGAGCCTCTGCCAGCAAGGCTCATTCAGCCTGAATCTCGAAGAAGAATATCCTACAGTCCTGCCTTAGCTGTAGCTGTCTGTGATGACAGCACTCTGCACTCTTCCACTACTGCACGTTTCTTGCAGGCACAAGCAGGCTGCTCCCACCTGGAGAGCAACTCAGCAGGCCCTGCCCTGCAGCTGGGGTAAACACTCTAACCTCTGCAGATAACACTGCTAACATCAGATTATCCTTTGAGGCACCGGGGCTCTACTCTACCACATGCTGTTGGTGTGACTGCAGAGAAGGCACCACTGCCTTCATTCTGCACCTCCACCCTAAAGAACAGCATTTCTCTCCTGCACAGATCATGACAGTAGGATCATTAGAGGGATGCCATGCACTCAGGCCGTTAACAAGGAACAATCCCTAGGTAAATAATTAGCAAATTACCTGTTTGAAAACAAATAGAGAAAACTTAATTCATGATTGTTAACAGTCTGGCATCTTTCACATTAAAATTACACCCAATAAGCAATTTCACATTGCGGGCCTTGCACAGTAATATTTTCCTTTGCCAAGCCATTTTCCCAGAGTAAACAAAAACCTCTGAGAATGCTTATCTTAGTATAATACCTTGCAAGAAAAATAAACAGAATTATGTCCAAAATGAAAAACAAAATAGCATGTGTTGGTTTTACACCACTGGGAAAGCCATGAAACTTAATATTCCCAGTGCAAGAGGTTGAAGCTCTTTGCTGTCATTAGTGTATCCCTTCTATTGAACACCATCTTCCACTGCAAATCAAGTCCCAAAAAACTGGTGGAAAAACAAGAGGCAGAAGGAAGACAAGCCTGAATTGTGAAGTATATGGATGATTTGTTCTTATGGCATTAGAGATGACCAAAGTAAAAAGAGGCATTTCTTTTATAGTTCTGATGTATTTTAAGAATTTTGCACCACAGGCTGCATTTCAATTACAGGACCAGAGTGTAACAACAGATGGGACATGATGTGTAAAAACCACCAGTTTTCCAGACAGGAAGTCTCACACCAGGATGGCCACCCATATAGGACAGGGTAAGTAATGTGGGCTGGGGGCCTGATAAGGCAGCAAGAGAATTAAAAATAACTCTGTCACAGCTGCATGGACTGCAAACTGGAGATTTGGGCAAGAGAGAACTGCAAGGGTTGGATCCACTGGGATAAGCTAGGATCTGAGACGGCAAAATCTGCAGTTTGTCCACCAGAGACAGTCACTAAGCAGCGCAAAGACAGAACAAAGACAAGGAGGCAGATGTGGAGAGAGTATACAGGGTGGTGGTGAAGCCAGCTGTGCTGCCAGGTGTCCCAGGGATGCTGAGGTGCATGGGACAATGGACTTCCAAAGTGCATGCAGACATCAGAACAGAAAGACAACTGAAAGAGAGGCTTTTTGTGTCACTCACTGATTCTGAACATATTGAGTTACATTGAGTCACTGTCTCTTTTCTGCTTATCTTTCTCCATCATTTTCTGGACAGTTTAGATTATATTTAGAGTCACTAGAAGATCTATGCATTGTTTGTCTCATTCATACTCAGCTTAGACCAGCCTGATGGGGATTTTGGCATTGGTTAAGAGCACCAGTCATAAAATCCATCAAGAAGCAGGAAGAGACAAATAGAAAGTGGATATTGTGGACTGAGGTGAAATAAAGGAAAAGAGTGCCTGCAAGTATTCAATTAATTGAGAGTTAAGCTGCCACCCAGCAGCCCTGTTCTCTGTCACCTGGCAAAGGCAGATGGCATCAGTGCTGCCTGTAGGCAAAGTGTGCCCAAAGCCAGGGACATACTCAAAGAGGCACAGCACGAGCTCTGCGAAACACTTTACTCCCCATAGCACAGGGCTGTGTGAAAGTAGCCAACATCACAGCAAACCAGGATGAGCAGGACTGGTAGCTTTTAAAGCATTTTTAATGGGAAATGGTGTCTGATAAAGACATCATCTTTCTGGCATGTCATCACAGAAAATTTGCTACAGGCAGCCAGCTTACCAGGACAAGCAAAATATCACAGAAGCTATACTGATTTTTTTCTAAGATTGTTTGTCAACATCCTCATCCCCATCACCTTTGAAAAGGCCAACTGAGACCTTGCCTGATTCTAATTTCATAATTAGGGATATTAGGAATAGCTCTGCCAAGCAAGGTCTCATACCTGGGCAGAGCTGGTAGAGATAAAAGAGACGAGTAAAGAGGATGAGGTTTGACAGGGAACAATTCTGAGTTCTAGGAATCTAATTTTGCTTACCAGAATCTCTTCAGCAACAATTTTAGTTGCAGTCTGAGGGGAAAGGAGATGGAGAGGACGAGACAGGAACATTGTATAGAATGAGCAAAACACGGGGGAAAAAAGGAGGAGAAAAAACAACCTAAAAGCTATATTAAACAGTAGAACCCAAGGGAGAACAGGGAAAAAAAATGAGATTATTAACAGAGGAAACTGGCTGGCTCCACAGAGCAAACATTGGTAAACAGAAAAATTAAATTCGGCAGGATTAAACAAGGCATTAAACTGGTTGGGAAAAAAAGAAAAAGAAAAAAAAAGAAAACAAAGCCAACAAAACCCCAATAATCACATGCTCTCAGAAATAAGTCAAGTGGTTTTACTGACTTGAACACTCAACTGGACTAAAAAAGCTCTTTACTAAAGCAACCATAGCAAATGTATGCAAATTGCTGAGAGCACAAATTATAGAAGAATGCACATTTAAGGAGGTATCCTCTGCTGATGCTAATACTTGTCTCTTGATTCAGACAGCAAGTTTAAATGTCTGCAGTCACAGGCAACAGGAGCATGCAGAGAAGAACCCCATGTGTCTTGGATTTTATACATCCATATCCTTCTGGGCACTTAAAGAATCACCCCTTAAACCTCTCTAGCCATCCAGCTGGGCTCTTCCTAATAGGGTCATGGCAAAGAACAATTTCCCCTAACAAATGGAAAATAAAATCCAACAAAGGTTATCTTTAAGACCTGTCCAACACTGGTGGAAAGAACTTTAATGCCCCTGGAACTCAGGCAGCTCTCCTAACCCTGAAAGGAATTGGCACCACCACGAAAGATACAGGGAAGCTGTAACCATGTACCACATGCCCCATGAGGAAATGGCAACAACAGTCACTTTGGGAAATTCTGTGAGCAATTCCAAGGTCTGGTTCTGCACAAATTCCACTGGCACAAATGTGGACCATCTCTGCCAATGTGGCAGTATTATAACTGAGACTCACAGCTTGAAATCAAACCTTGGCAGAGTACTGGCCCAGATCTGACATAAATCAGCCTCTCTGTTCTTGCTGATGCTTTGGCACAAGTTGGCTGAGGAAGAGTTGTTGCTACCCCTTCAGCTGGAGTATGCATTCCCCATGCATTCCTTCCTGAGTGCTGCCACTCCCAGCACATGCAAACCCTCGGTGGAAGAAAGCCACAGGTGGAGGAGAAAGGTTTCAACATACTTAAAACCCTAGAAAAAACAAGATATTTTTCATCTGTGAAGTTCTTTTTAGCATGAGCTGTATGCTGTTATGCTGTAGCTGCTCTGACACAGGACTAGACAGACAGGGGAGGCTGCCATATCAGATGCCAGCTGTACTCCTGACACAAGACTTTGCCCTCCCTGGGGTCACAGCACAGGCTCATGGCACTGGTCTGCAGCTGGGAAGACCCTGTCCCTTCCCTGCCACCAGAGCACTTTCTCTCCTGCTGCAAAGGGCCATCGCTGCATCCAGCACAATTGCAATGGGGAAACTGGAAGTGTTTGAAGTCCATGACACCGGCCCAGGAAACATGGGCTTGCTGAACACAAGGGAGCTACTAAAAACACTGTTCAGTGTGGCAGCATTTAGGACTGTACCAGCGGCTGAGCCAGCGTCAGCTGCCTGGCAGGCACACCACACTAGGGCCTCACAAATCAGATTTGCAGAAGTGCCCCAGGGCTGGCTGATTACAAAGAGGTTTTTCCACCAGAGTTGCACAGTGTGAAAGTAAACACTTTGAACAGGCAGGAACCTGAAGCTGGTGCACAAGCTGAGCAGAAACAATCGGAGCCAGACTGAGTTTACATTGCAGGACTCTCCTCCACACTAAGGAGGAGATGTTGGCCATCACAAATGAGGTGTGGGCGGTGAACAAGACCCGAGTCTCTTGGTCCTAGGGACATCTGTCAAGGGAGATATTGGATATAGAGGCAGAACTTGTGTACCACTATTCCCCTACAGAAGCACAAGAATTCACCTGAATATTGAAGCTACTTTGTTCTCAGGGACATTTCTAGCACAATACTTCAATTTTTTTCCTCTAGATTCAGTGGTACCAAGACTCTTCCTGGCACCTTCCACAATTTATAAATTAGCAATAACAGTAAAACAATTGAGCCACTCCTGGGCTGAACCTCATGCCAGCAAACATGACAATCACCTCTTAGCCCCTTAAAACAAGTATCCTGTATCTCTAGTTCAGACCTGAAAGCTGCAGAGTACCAGCCCTGTGCTTGGGGTATAGGCTCCAGGGGATACTGTGGAAGATGGTCCCCATTATTTCCTGCAGATGGGACAATTGCCTGTCACGATGGTGGGAGAGAGGTTCCTCTGCAGGAAGCCAGCTCCCAAATTTAATGAAGGTTTCTCCTTCCAATTGCTTCACTGAATACCAGAGCAACACTTGCTCTTGTAACAAAATGTCACTTGCTTTTCAAGTACAAAATAAATGAGCTTTCCTGAGAAAATAATTGCCAGCTATTAAAAAGCTACTGTTGGAGCTTGAGAGAACTATTAAAATACAAAGAGAAATGTACCACATTCTTCCTGAATTGATACTTCAAACAAAACCTATTTTTGTTTTGAAATGTGGCACTAGAACAATGACCAGTTGCTTTTGTAAAGTTTCAGACTGAGAGCCATGTAATCATTTTCTAAGAGCAGCATTTCTGTGTTCATGAAAATAGTGGGGGGAAAAAACCCCACAGGTCAGTCTCTGCCTTAGGCAGCACAGGAGTCTCAATCCATCTCTCCAGTCTGCACTGGGGAATGTCCCACTCAGGACCAGAGTGGACACATCTGCTTCTGCCAGGGAGTCATCCTCAGGGAGTCATCCACAGGAAAACCCCATTTTCCTAACTTCCACTTTCTTAGTCCTCATTACAGCCTCAGGTCTTACACCAAACAACAACTTACTGTTGCTGTTTTCTTAAAAGCAGATTTAAACAAGTATTTTCTCTGTAACAATCAAATCCTCCTCTTGCCATTTTAGTGCTACTCGAGATGGAGCACTTTGAAGGAATCAGCTTTATAATATCCACATGCACAGACAGAATTGCATCAGTAACAGCCCAGTACTGTCTCATCTCTCTTACCCCTAGAGTGCCCAATTGCCTCAGGCCCATAATCTTGAGAATTCCCTAGAAAGGACAAGCTTGGGGTAGATTTTCTCCAGCCATATTGCACTGTACTTACACTGCTGCACTCTTCTTTTGTTGACTTTAAGCATCTGTTCTTTTCTGTCATCGCTCTGTCTTGATAAAGGTCTGGATGCGACACTTTCAGTGTACTCCCATCTCCCGGGAACACGAGGTACTAAAGCACAGTTTCATCTTTGCCACGAAACCTTTGCAGCACATGTTGGCATGAAAGTCGACACCATTCACTAACACTACTTACCCCTCAGTCTGAATTACAACCAGGTACTGTGACATGCTGCCCTAATTACACTGTCTAGAATAGCTGGGCCACTGTTCATTAAAAGAGAAGCCAAATTACTGAATCTCTCTCTCATCAATCTCTGCTGGTTGTTATTCCAATGACCAGGTCAGCATTGAGACTGCTAATGAAAAACAGGACCTGGGAGATGGCCTCACCAAGGACACAACTGCTCCCCCACGAGTCACAACCTCAAACGCACTGGAGCTGGAGACAAGCAAAACAAACACCATTGGAAGCCAAACCCTCATGTCAGAAAGCAGAGGCAAAAGACTTCACAAAACAAATGGTGAGAGGGAGATGCAGCAGCCACCTACTTACCGCGAAGTGTCCTAGGGCTAGTTCTGTCTAAAGAGAGGACATCCTTCAAGCTACTGTGGAAAACCACTCTGGAAGCTCAACCCTGGCACTGGAAAGGCAGTGCCAGCCAAGGCAGTCCTGTTGGCACCAGCTGCAGCAGGGTGGCACAAACAGTAGCTGTATCTGAATGAGGTGGTGGCGATTCCCAGTGTCTGACCAATGTAGGAAATATCCATGCCTTGGCCTGGCAAGTCTGCCTGAGAGCTGACCAGAGCCCCACAGCACCATTTCACATCCACGTTCTAATCACCAAATAATGCCAAACTCCAACTTAACCAGTTTTGTTGATGAAGCAGGTATATATTTTTCAAATCTCAGAAAACATAACAACATACATGAGAAAATTCTATTCTATATCCCTTAAATTAGACTTCCTCAAACCAGAAAGCAGGATGAAAAGGATCTGGTCTCCAGACCAGTGATCCAGAGCTAGAAAGCACTATAATTAGAATCAGGACTGACTGAGACTGAAGACCCCAGGTTGTTTGCAAAACTAATTAGCTAATGTCATTAGAAAGCAACAGAGAATAAGCAAGAGCTGACTCAGACTCTACAGCAATCTAAGCAAAGGACAGTTTAATAACTGTACTTACGATATGTTTTAAACAAAAAAAAAAAAACCAAAACAACCAAACACTTTATGGAGTAGATTTCATCCTCGGCAATGTCCATACATCTTGGACTTGGCAAAATGGCTTGGAGAAGAGGGTTTCATCATAGTAAACACAGCTACTTCACAGCAAGATTTATTAATACATCCAAAAGAAAGAAAGAAAATCATTTTGTCACACTATATACAGATAATACATACAGTGTTTTATACACATATTACATCAGTTTTTACACAAGAAAAATATACATAAAAATGTAAACTTTTGTATACAAAAACCCTTAAACAAATTAAACAAGGACCAGATAACAAAAGGAGACCAATCTATTATCATTTAATTGATTTTTTTTTTAAATGGTAATACAGTACATTCATTGAGAAGTATGAGGAACATGTGAGCCAACCTTTCCTATTTAAAGGGAAAGTACAAACACAAGCTTTCCTCCCCGCCCCTGGAATGCTGTCCGTGAGCCTCCAGCACTAGAAGCAGTGGTGTGAGCTGCCATTGCTGCCAGGGACCCTGCAGGGAGGGACCCTTCTTCTCGGGCACCTCCACACACCACACTCTCCCAAAGCGACACATCCACAGAAGCGAGCTGGGCTGGGCTGTTTGTGCGTATTAGCCAGTCTGCCAGCTAATACCATGAGACGGGACCGGCAGTGCCCGTTTGTATGTTCCCTTTAAGCAGTCATTAAGTGGATTAGCGTTGCTGGAGGAAGTTGCTTATTTTTCCCAATGTATGGTATGCTGAACACATGTGTCAGGGATGAGAGGGAAGAAGGAAGGGGTGTAAGAGACTGCTAATCCTTGCTACCATGCAGTTACTTCAAAATCAGGTACGTTTGCAAGCTACAATTCACTGGTTCAAAATACACTGCCTCACCTTTGCTTTCCCACTGCAACTTGTTTACATTTTAAACTCTAGTGACCGAACAACTGTATGAGGCTCTTTGTTACAAGGCTGTTTCTGATATCAAAGCATGATCAAGCTACCTTTAAAATGACACCAAACACAAACTTCTCGGAGACAGCCTTAAAAAGAGAGAGCATTCCCCTCTAAGCACTTCAGATTGTCCATTTACCACCTTCTTTTACTAAGTCTAGGATAAATATATTTACCCTTACTGCAAAAAGGATATTGGTTGAGCTTCTGACATCCGTTTTGCTCCACTTGTAGATAAACATTTTTGGGAATTGGAGGGAAAAAAAACCAAAAAACAAACCCAAATTTTAAAACCTCAGGCATAAAATAAGAAGGGAATTATTTAACATGTTGGTGAAAAAACAGTTGCAGAAACTCGAACTTGTTGGAAACAAACAGACGATAGATTCCAATGAAGGCTTCTCACATTAAATAAGTTAGACGGGTTACAGACATCTTCAATAAAAACATCCATCCTCCACAAAGTATGTTAAAATGAAACACAATAGTGATGCACTGGTATTTCTCCTAAAAAGGACAGAAGGACACGAAATCTCCTTAGTGATATCAGTACTATTGAATGTAGGAGGTGAACAATGATTTACAAAAGTATTGAGGGAAAAAGGAAATCATGAATCATTAATTATAATTGGACAAAAGGGGGATGGGGCAGAATGCAATTACTGTATGCCACAGAAACACACTTAGAAACTTGTGTTTTCATTTCTTTCACCTAAACAATGGTGGGAGTAAGGGCTTGTCTGCTTGCTTTTGTTTTTTCGTTTCCTTTTCTTTTCTTTTCCTTTTTAAAATAACAACCCTTCTAGTAAAAAATCAAAAGACAATTACAAATGGCTTTAGATAATTAAAAGTCTCCTTTTTAAAATAAAACTTTGATAACACATTTCTTCTATATAATGCAGCTTCAGTGAAAATAAGTAATAAGGGACAACAATTTGCAAAAAAAAAAAAAAGTGTGGAAAAAAATTGCCAACCAAGTTTCGTAACATATGCATGTGTATATGCAGGACACCTACACTCTATATACATATTTAATATAGGTATGCATGAGTATATATCAGGAGATAACCAACAGGTACATTCTCCACATACATAAACTGAAATAGCATAACAGGCGTGTGCATATCAATCTCCATTATCCACACGCAGTACACAGACATACCCATACACATGCCCCAACATATGTATCATAGAAGTCGTGTATGACTGCATGAAAGCTCAGATGGAACAGCACACCAGTTACCTTTTTCTAAAAGAAATGCAAGGAAGACAAAATTCCATGGCTGAATTGTGGCCAAGAAAAATTGTGTCATAGCCATATTGAAAACATGGAATCCAGTATGGCTCGATGACAGAACTGGAGCAGCATTCTCCTCTGAAACTGAAGCCTAAGTTACACAGCACTTCAATGTGACTGAGCAGGTTGCTGACAGGTGCTTTCTGCTAAAAGGATATAGAAGCTCCATTTAGCCAGAAAACAGAAAATAAAACACTTAAGCCCATAATTTACTTGCATAAGCAAGATCACCCAATACAGAATTAGATGCAAAGTGCTAGCATGTTAATGGTCAACTCTGCACTCCATCTTAAAATGTTTTATGGTAAACGTAACAAACTGTGTTTCTTTTGATATGTTTTATGACAAACCCATTGCTCAGAACAGAGCACAGGGTTGCCTGCTGCTAACTGCGTGTGTTATGGGAGACACAAATCAAACTTCTTTTTTCTCCCTAAGGTTGAAAATTGGAAGTAAGTATTTATTGGGTGCAGTTTTCTCATTTTGACCACTTTATATATAAATGCTGGGTTAACCTTTTAATATGCTAGGAAGCTTTGCATCAGGTTCCATGAAAAGTTTGTATTAATCCGCAAATCAATCACAGTCCTACTGAATCACAATTGAAGCTGAGGAAGTTTGCATAAGTTCAAGCAGGTGCTCAGGGCCCAATTCAGCTACCACTCCAGTCACCAAGAGAATTTCCTTCATGCATAAGCAGAGCTGGATTGGGCCATTAAAGCTGATTGCTGCTAGCAAGAGAAACTGCAGAGATGCAGGGACAAGGAGCTGGAATGGAGGCAATGGAGCAGAGAAGCAGAAGAAGTTGGCATTTTGCAAGAGGCCTCAATGAGACTAAATATAAAACAAAAGCAGAGATATAGCAAGGAAACTCCACTGTGAGGGCTGAGGTAACACAAACCAGTGGTGGCCAAGCTCAGATCAGTCTCTGAGTCATACAGAGCCCTTGAAAGAATTTAAAACAACTTGTCTGGCACAAGTGCTTACCTGTTACACTTATGTTACATGGCTAGTCCCTCTCTTTAGCTCACACACTCACTCATGTTACAGCTAACGTACAGGTGTGTGATACAAGTTATATTCCATTTATCAATCTGTATGCATGTATATATAGATTTAGATTGACTGCATTCATACATATTTATTGTACATCATGAGGGCAAGTCCACATTCAGCAAAATGCTACCATTATCTCATATACAGATATAACTCTCTGTACAGGTATACACAAAAATGGGTCTATTCTCCTCCATAAAGGCATAAAGATTTATGCTTCTAATTCCCATTACCACCAAATAAGCAGAAGAAAAGGCCTCTGACAACTTCCACCTCTCCCTACCCTTTCGCCTGTATGCATATGTGCCAGAAACAAATTGTGGGGAGAAGGAAAGGGGGAGGGATGCCTGGGGGAGTATCAACATAATGACGTGGAGGGGAATATTAAAAAAAATTGCCAAAAATTCAGATTTCTGTTCAATATTGGACGCTCTGTTTTTCTAAAGAGGTTTTTAAAGTCACCAGGATCATCATGCTTAGAAGTGATACCGTATGAATAAATAACGATTAGGTTGCTTTCTCCAGGCTAAATGGAGCAGTATGAAGAGTAAGCAAACCTGCAAGAATGTTTCTGACTTCTCACAATTTCAAGTGAGAGCTCTCAAAGAAATCTTCCTTCTCCAATGACGAAGAAATGGTAAGTGGTCACAATCAAATTCAGAATTTCACAGCCTAAATTAAACTCCCTTGACTGAATGTGTATTTTGTTCTGCAATCTCACAAGAGCAGTTTTGGAGCAAAAATTGACATACACAAACATCCTCAGAAGAGAAAAAAAAAATCTGCTTTGAAGACAAGATGCTTTTATGGAACGGAGACCACTGCATAAACAGCACCCCTTACAATCTAATTGGAAAATACAGGTATGCTGATTGACAACATTTTCCAACTCAGACCATAGGAGATTTGGGTATTAATTTGCAAAGATACAGAAATTCTCATGTCTCTCCATCCCACTGAATGCAAACCTTCCCGTTCAGTTTGTCCTCAAAAACTCATTTCTTCCATCACTCCTTCTCCCCTATTTGTTTTATTTAAAGGCTGTCTTTGGGAGCTTGGTATTTTCATGGCATTTTAAACAGGGCTCAAAGCAACTCATTTGAAAAACAGTAAAATTGACATGATATCAGAGTTAGCCTTATAACAGAAGATTATATAGTAGAGAGTTTCAGTTATTTATACAACAGTGAGGACATAACAACCCCCTACTAAATAATCACATTTCTACAATACATTCCATCACCTCTTGACTACTTTTCTCTTTACAAAACTATGACCTACATACAATATACACATTCATATCGCACATACATCCCCCCCCAATGCATATTTTTTGTGTGTATATATAATACATACATGCACACAAGCAGTCTAATCCTATTTATAAGTCACAGTGGGAATTCCTTTGTGAGGAAAGGAGGGGAAAATTCCTGAATAAGACACTGTAGATTCCTAATGTTCCAACTTTTCAAATTCCAACTCACAGAGCTAACTGGAAATAAATACATTAAAAAAAAAGAAAAGGTCTTACAAACTTGGTTCACAACTCCCAGCTACAGTAGTTGGATTTTTAAATTTGATCTATTTACCCTGTAACTAAATTTCTAATCATAGGTACAAACCACGGATAAATTATTGCAGAATGTAACACTCAAAATTTAAAAAGAGTTATAGGAACAGTAATGTAAGGGTTAAAAAGAGTTCTATACTTGTTGATACAGGATACCATTTTATTTTATTTATATATATATCTATATATAGATATAGATATCTGCAAGGTAGCAAAGAATAGCTGTACACCTTGACACGGCAAAGATCCAGTGTAAAAAGGTGCTTCACTAGTTTGTTTTTCCAAAAAAGCTTGTATATAATTTTATAGCTATTAAAAACACATATGCAACATAATTCATTACACTCAATACAGCTTTAGTATAAAACTTATAATTTATGAGGTGATGTTAATAGCATAAATTAATATACCATTTCTCTTAAAATCTACAATAAGTATTCTGAAAGCTCATTGGGGAAGGGTATTTTTAAATAAAAAGTTTAAAGCTGAGCGTGATGAAAAAGATTCTGTATGTTGAACTTGAGATGAGAGCCCCGAGAAGAGAAAGAGTCCGTAAGCCAGACACTGTTGACTATGAAACTGAACAAAGATTTCTCCTCCTTGCACTCTCACTTAGGTGACGCTCTACCTTAAATTATTATTTACTTTTTAAACTATTTACTTTTTTCTTTTTTCTTTTTTTTTCTTTTTTTTTTTTTTTTTTTTTTTTTT
Source organism: Cyanoderma ruficeps (assembly GCA_008694505.1). Classification (NCBI taxonomy): domain Eukaryota; kingdom Metazoa; phylum Chordata; class Aves; order Passeriformes; family Timaliidae; genus Cyanoderma; species Cyanoderma ruficeps. Next base: position 23,688,642 of record VZDJ01000594.1, read on the forward strand.
TNTTTTTTTTTTTTTTTTTTTTTTTTTTTTTTTTTTTTTTTTTTTTTTTTTTTTTGTTAACTGCCCTTATTTCCACAAGGAATCCCTGAGACATACCCAAAACTGTACAGTGAAGGTCATCACTGTTCAGAGAAACTGGTTCAACCCTTTCTGGTAGGATGTAGCTATTTTGCATGAGAATCAAAATGTCCATCACTTCAGAATGCATCTATTTGCACCAGAACCAACTACACTGTTTAAGACGCAGGTTAGAGAGTCATTTCAGGGTAAATCAGTCCACTCCAAGGTAGAAGCCAATGCCATCGCAGTTAGCTACATCAGAGCAATCTGCACCAAAGTTAAAGTTTTCCAGAGGGTATCTGGGAACGTTACCTATCCAGAGTTCATCTCCGTGGGCACCAGCTGACAACGACAGAAAGCAGGTTAAACATTAGCATTACTGGACCAAGATCAAAATGCCTATGTGCTCGACACGCGGGTAACTCCGGACATCTCACTGTGTGTGTGTTGGGGGGACTAGCAAGACGAATAGGAAGAATGCATTTTTCTACAGCAAGTAAGTACAGTTCTATGGTCAAAAGGCCAAGTTTCATCCTATTCACTTCCAGACCAAATTCTCTGACCTAGAGCAGACTGAAAAGGTGCCAACACTTACTTCAAGGAGACAGATAAAGAAAGCCTTCTCCAACCATTGCTGCCAACTTACAGCCATGCTCACTGTGTCCTTTCATGCTTCCACTACATTACCTCATTCCACAGCAGCTAGAGAAGGAGCAGAGTAAAACACGGGAAAGCAAGGAACTCAACCACCATAAGAAGTACCAGACAGCAAAGGGAAAACAGTCACTATTGTTTGGGGTTTTTTTCTTAAAAAGAGGCTGAAGACACAAGTGAGAAAATTGTTTTAAGATGCATCTTTTCTAACTCCTTCTCCTCCCCAAAATTTTCTTTCCCAGCCATAGTGTTTTTGTCTAGTTTTAAGGACAAGACTAAAATTTTAACTGATCAGAACTAAGTTCTCTTATGACCAGACCTCTCCTGAAGTGTAAGTTTAAGTTTAGTGAACACAAACACAGATTTCTGTCACCAACCCTCCTTACTTTTATTTGGGCTTGAGTGTATTAAGAAAAGGTAATTCAAATTTTAATTCGTCGCTTTCTACTGATACACATTTCAAAAGAAGAGGAACTTCTGAGAAGGTAAATTCTTGCTAAAAATGCCTGTATATTCATTGTTAGCATGTGCACTCCCATGATCAATGTACCCTTAGCATCTAGTTCATGACATATTAGCATGCTGTGAAACATCTCCCTACTCACTGATCTGAGAAATACTTTGATCTATTGCACTGTCATTTTAGCATCCAAATATATGTTATGAATTCCAGAAATCTCTCCTCCTTTTCATTTTACAGGCAAATTCGCTCAGAACCACAGAAGACTTACCAGCCGGCATAACTGGAGAAGTGTCTGAGAATGGGAAAATAGAAGTAAGAATGATGAAGAATGTAGAGTGGAAGGAAATAAAGGAGGTATGAGAAGTAGCCCACAAATCCCCATCATTAAATGTTACCCAAAAGATCAAAAAGACCTTGTGATCAGAAGGTGAGAAGGACCTAAAGACCGGCCAGCACACCAGCCCCAAACTATTCCTTCAGTTACTATTCCTGCCACCACTGGACCTTGCACAGGAGACTCCTTCACATGTAAAAATACAAAAGAAAAAATACCCCAGTTCCACCAGGGAAGCTGCTTGGACAGCCACACAAATGTCTCACTGCCAAAGATCACTGCAGGTAACTTTTCTATTGTTTATTGGCTGAAAGCACCTCCTGCTACCGCCCCGCGTCCTGCAAGTCTTGAAAGGTTAACTGCAGGTAGCTGGCTCTTGTAAAGACTTTTCCCTCCTCTCTGCCCAAAAGCTCATACTGTTGGAGAATTCATGAGCAGATTTAGCTCACTGCAGCACAAAGACAGGGAGAAACACCCTTGGAAGCCTGACAATGCCTACAGGGATACACAGCAGCAAGGAGGCTGCAGGAGCCCAGGGAGCAGCTGGAGCTCAGAAGCTGCATAGGTAGCCACCAGGGCCAGCTTCTCAGGGAAGAAAATTGCCCAGAGTTTATTGTACACCTTTGCAGGACTCTCTTGGCAAGCAGATTCAATCCCAGACTGTATTTAGATGTCATTACAGCAAGACAAAGCTTCAAACTGAATTTGGCTACTGGTTTGCAGGTTCAGTCCTAGGTCTTTTGCTTGGCCATGCCCCTAAAGCCAGTGGCAGCTCACAATGGAATAACCTATTTTTTCAAAACTCATCTTCCTTTTAGTAAAAAAAAACCAAAAAAACCCAAAAAAACCCCCAACCAAAATAAAACGCCACTCCCCTTGGCTTCTCTTTGCTATCAGGTCCAATTTCTCTTTGAAAATTTCTTTTTTCTGATTTTTGCCTAGCAGGCGATAAGCTTCTCAGGGCTTTCAATGCTTTCCAAATGAGAACTGCAAATCTCCATTTTCAGCTGGAAATCTACCTGTTGCCATTTTCTCCACAGTGCCTGAAGCAGACTTGCAACTGTGCTACCTCTCAGCATTATCAATTTAAAGCCCTTACGCTCAGCCATAGAGGGAAGCATGCTACTAATGAGAAGGGATCTAAGCAAGAATCTGGAGGAACTGGAAGGCAGGAGGAGATGAAGTTCTTGTCTCATCATTATGAAACCAAAGAACAAATCAACTTTGAGGTATCTAAGTGCATATGGTTCCCCTCAAAGCTGGTGTAAGGTCTTCCTAGGTGAAGGAAACATCAAAGCATGTCTTAAAGAATGCCTTATGCAGGAGGAGAGCATGAAGCTATTCCTGATAAGCCTCTGTACACTATCAAAATTCATCTTGTGTTAAGTACTTTTGAACAGAGACTGAGGTGCTATTATTGCCAAAACTATGTAAATGTTATTCTATTCTATGTCTATTTTTTTCATTCTTTAAAACTCCAATCTTATGTGAAGAAATTAACTTTTACGTTCGACTAGCCTTATTCCATTTGTCAACACATAAAGGACACAACAGGTATTGAGCCTCTGAATTGCTACACTGGCTCTTTGGTGAAGGGGTGACAAGAATGCTAATTGCTGTAAGAACTGATACTCAAAAACATTTGTGAGGGAGCATGGATTCTACTTGGGAACCATATAAATAACAGCCTCAAGGACCACCTTAACCAGGCCAACACGATTTCCCAGAGGAAGAGACGTGAAATATCTCTCACTACACATACCTCTCAGTTAGACCTCTTGCATCCAACAGTAGGACACTGATGCACTGAAGTCAACAGGTTGTGTGGGAGTAGAAACCCACCTGGAATGATCCACCTTGTAAAGCTAAGATCAAGACCCGTAACTGCTTGGTAGCCATGTAACCATGAAATTGGTAGTAGTGAAAAAATGAGAGGTGAACCAGGAAAAGGCAAGAGTGGTGGCCCGTTTCAGAACACTGTGGCAGACAGGACAGAGGGATTCCTATTTCAATTGTACACAAACTGAAGTTCATTTTTGAAAGTGCAGCTTTATTGCAAACTTTTAGTTTGCTCATGGAAAAATATTACGCAGTCAGTTTTCAGGGAAGAGTCGTCAAGCGATATACAAAAATTGAAATCTAAGTGGGGGAGGAGACTTGACGTCCTAAGCTACTTTAAAGAAACACAGGTACATAAAGGCCATTGATTTCAAACAGTAATCATGGACCTGCACAGCTCTGACAGCTTTTGAAATTCCCTGTCTAAATCAATGCACAGATTAGGAGCTGGGTTCTGTTCTGAGTTAGACCAGTACAAACTCACTGTGACCTTAGACCGGAAAGCGCCTCTGTAATTTATACCAATGCAAACTAGCAGAGCTTGGCTCTCTTCCTATCCTTTCTTCCCCCCCAGCATTTGCTAAGAAAGAGAAATATGATGTGGGGCAAATACACTCTGCACTAGCTGCAGCTTCATTAGAAGTTTGATGGGCACAAGAACCATTTCAAGACTGAAGTCCTGAAACCAATACATAGAAATTAACACCTTCTAAAATTACATGAATACACAAGCAGATGAAAGAATTAACCATTTGGTATACTAGATCTCCACTCTTTTTCAGTCAAACATCCCAGCACATTGAAGAAGGTATATGAACACAACAAAAATCATCTGCAAATCAAACAGTTGTCTCCTCAATAAAGTATGGGTAACATAATACAAAAATAAATAAAAGCCTTGTCAGATTTGCCTCATTCACAATATCACTGGGCATTCCTCAATCAGCAGGACAATCACAAGTAGGATTTCATAGGCTTCAATTAAACTTTTTATGTGATTTAAAAACATTTAAGTGTTACAAACATATTTAAATCACCACTTGAAATATTCGGCTTATATTATTAAGATCTATTTTACCAAGTATGAAATAATGACTTCATAACAGAAACATGAAAATAGTTTTTGTTTCTTCCACCCACATACACTTGCAATTTCAGAAAAGGACATAGTCATCATCCATACTCTTTTATATTTAAAGAGGACAGATCATTCAAGGAAAGAGGGATAGTATGATTGCTACAATAGTAAGAAGTCACAAGGCCTATCCCATTTAAACTCTGTTCCTTAGGAAGATGGAAGGAGAGGTTTGGGTCTGATATTTTGGCGTGTGCCTGAATGCTAATGAAATGAATTCCTATAGCAACTAAACTTCATTCAGTGATCCTTTGCTCAGAAAGTTTATTAGGCCTCCCTGTTACATGTGCTTGCCTCTCTTATTTTCCTGAAATAGACTAGAATGCACACAGGTAGGACTTTTTACTGTAAGGTAGAAGAAAATCCATCATCTACAGTACGAGACTGAAATGTAGAATTTTCTATTTTCTCTCATTTGCATCTCTGAAACAAACCAAGAAGAGCAGAGACTTGTATTAAACAGGAGCTACTTCTACAGTCAAAGTCAGAGTATAGCAGCAAGTTTGAGTCCTACAGAGTTATAAACAAATTCCTTCTTGATGAGAAGATGCAAGTAAACACCTCAGAATTTCTCCTGCTATTACCTCTTGGTTTAAAAAACAAAATTAAAAATTAATAATTATTTTTAAAAATCTAAAACCTAGCTGACTCCTTTCTTTAGGAACTGCAATTACTACCAAAGAGTGAATACTGTCGTTAGCAGGTGATCAGTACAAACAAAACCATCCTGCAGACAGAAGGAATTGTTACCTATTTTGCCTTACTGATTTCTCTTTTGGTTAGCCATGACTGCTGATAGGTGCCTGCTAGTTCCTTACATACATTCAGCTTCCCAAACAGAGCACCAAACCCTACAAGTGTTGGAAAAACTGTATGGCTCTCAGGGGTTTAAAAACTGTCCAAGAAAGTCCCAATAGTTAGACAGATTGTGAGAAATGCATCCATTTGAAACTTAAAATGGGTCTGACCTAGCCTTGTGTGGATGGGCAGAACAGCAACCTAATTCTTCCTGTTTCAGCTGGGAAATTCCTGTCAGCCTGTGAGGTGAAGAGTTCTGGACAAAGACACACTTGAAAAGGCAAATCATCAATGCTACAAGGCCACTGTAATTCAGCAAGGAAGGGAACTTCCCACAGGAATCTTCTCTAATCCATGATCTAGATTTCAATCCTTCTGTTTATCTTTCTTTTTTTTTCCCTGGGCTAACTTCCTATCAGCTTTCAAATTTATGGGCAACCAGTCAACTGATCCCTTTGCTACTCAGTGAATTACAAACCATGATAGTAAAAAAACCCCAAAAATCAGCATGCAGTAAGAACAGTGACCAGTTCTGGAAGAGGACAACTCCTACATCTTCACCAAAAGAAGAAAAGGAATTGCTGCTCCCTGCACCCCAAACACACACACACACACACAGAGGAGGTCAAGAGACTATTTCAAGAACCTGCCAAACTCATCCTTGAATCATGATCTTGATTTAGGATTTCAGTGCACCACTCTCAAATCAATGTGTGCAGCCAAGTTTTCCATGCCAGATGCTACCTTTGGGAAAAGAGTAAATTAAAAAAAATAATAATAAATCAAGAGACTTCTGCCCACTGGAAAACTTTCTACCAGATGCTAATGGGATGGCAAGCACTGATCCGAACCCTAGGGAACAGTAACATGCATCAGTGATCTGAGGTATCTTCCCATTTCTAGGTCTTACTGCTGAGATCAATTACATCCAGTAACTGTGCTGTATCCTTAAGGAATTATTGGGGAACAGTGAACCTGCCTGCAATAAATGAGCACCGGTGCCTAACAAGCACATGTGAATGCTACAGCAAGGTTCACAGAGGGCTAACCCTGGTCAGTACTGAAGCAGGGGTTTTCTTCTCAACCCCCTCTTAAAAAAAAAGGGAAGAGAAGACAGACAAAATAAAGAGGAAGGAAAAAAGGAAAGATAGAAAACACAGGTCCCCCATCTACCTGCAGGGAGCCAGGCAGACAAGCTCAGTTGGAGGTGGTGAAGGGCGCGGATGCGTTATTGGTACTGGTAGCGGTGGCACCGGTCACTGCGAAGCCCGTGGGAGGAGCTATGGAGCTGTGGCTGGGCTGCAGGTCCTTGGGAATGCCACTGTGGGAGCTCAGCTGGTGCCCAAAGGCTGCGCTGAACTGAGGGAGCTGTTGTTTAGGGGAGGTGGAGCCCATGAGTTCAGCGGAGGCAGGACCCATGCCACTGAAACTGGTCTGCGGTAACCCCGGAAGCACACTGGAGCTGTTGGGGGTCACAGTGGCGAAGGCAGGCTGTGTGGTCTCTGAGTGCGAGGTGGTAGGTGGTGTGGACAGGGAGGTGGACAGGAGGTGTCCATCTGCACCAAGAAGGTTGCTAAACGGAGAGGGGTCCCCAAGATTGACAGGAAGATTTCCCCAGTGAGTTCTGGGGTTGACCACCCCGCTAAGTGGCACATCCAGCTGAGTTGGGAGCAAGTGCTGTGCCATCATGGGCATCTCTGCTGAGAAGGTAGCTGCCAAGTTATCACCAGAAAAGGATGTGGTGTGAGGGGATGTGATATGGTCACTGTAGGGAGACGGCACATGCTCACTATCATAATGGCTTCCATGGGGTGAGGAGTGTGAATGGTCACTGCTGTATTGCTGTCGTGAGGTGATCAGGTCATCTGCCTTGCTCAGCAGCTGGGCAGGGTGGGGCCTCTGGGAGGCATGGCTGCCATCATGAAGTCCATGAAACTGTCCCGGGAAGGCTCTCTCCCCAAGGCCACTCTGGCTTATCAGAGTGGCAGAAGTAAGGCCAACGTTGGCTGGGGCTGAGAACTGCCCCTGGATCTGCCCTGCCAGGGGCGTAGGTGGGTTGGACAAGGTAGCAGAACGGAGCAAGTTCTCATCCAGCTCCAGACCGGAGAAATTATCATGTACTATACGCCCATTCAACAGCTCCCCCAGATCCGTGTTAACCTCTCGACTCAAGGACTGCATTCCTGGAGCTCCAGCACCTGTAGAGAACACCCCTATCGCTCTATCTGACAGCTCCTGAACTGGCACACCATCTGTCTGTGTAAGTACTCCAATGGTACTCAGGCACTCAAGAGAAGTTACAGCCTGTAGGGCCCGTTCCAGTTCTTCAGCCTCTTCTGTGGTCGGAAGAAGATCTCCATTTTTACCTGCAGAAACAGGGACACCACCAGTTAGTGCACTGCTCTCAGATGAGCCTGGCCCTGGCACTCAGAGGATGAAGATGTACAGATAGCTCGGTACAGAGTTGCATTGTATGACAACCTTCCAGCACGGTTTGCAGTACACAGAAAGTATCATTCATCAGTGTTCACTAGCTAAGCAAGATAAGAAAACCAGGAAATTACACCTTCCTTTTCAATGGAAATCCCCCTCTCCCCCTTCTCTTCCACACACTACAATAGGAGATGCCTCTTAAGCTTCCTAGACTTAAAGTGAAAATGCTTTAAGTCTTTTCACTCAAAGAATTTAAGTGAATGCTTAAGACTTAAGCTTAAGTAAGAACTTCTTCAATGCTGCAACAACACATAGTCCACAATCCCTCTTTCTACTCACCACATTACAGCCTGGACCTAAAATTTACACAGGCAGTATGATTTAGGTTAATTTCAATTCAAACACAGTCTGATGTCGTGTTATATCAGAAAATGACCAAAGAAATCATGCACCAGGCTGTTCTAATTTCTTTGTTCTATGTTATAGGTAGTGAGCTTTAGAATGCAGAAATTCAAGCACATTTCTGATCAAAAGCTAGTTTCAAAAATGTATTTAAAGATTTTATTCTCACTCTCTTCTCTTTTTATCAAAGGCCAACATTGACTGTGATTCCAGCCCCACTCGATGGCAGGAAGATGCCATTACTGAGAACATTCTTGATTAAACTGTAACCCTGACAGGCAGTAAAAATGTAAAATGAATTATTAAAATACTAAACTAATTACGATTTTCAGAGCAGTAATTATATGAGCAAGCAGAGAACTATGCACACAGCCTTCTTAAAGTCTGCTTTACTTTAGAGCTCACAAGCAACACAGCAAATGCACACTTCCTTCTCTAGAATTTATTACCTCTGTAGAAAAGCAAGCAACTCCTCAAAATGCAGTTTAGAAACACTCACTTCTTCAGTTCACTGACTGTGTTCATGCTAGCATAAAATAAAATGGTACCTTCAAAGAAATCAAAATCTTGCAAGTCATCGGGCAGCCGTGGCAGGACATCAGAGAAGTCCTCCTGATTCAATTCCAAGTCATGTGGAATGTCTGTGATTTCATTGGCGATATCATCAGGCAGCTCATCGGCACTGAGCTCTGGTGTGGAGGGGCTCCTGAACAGAAAGGAACATTAGTCCCTGGTGTTCAACTCTGCTTGCTCCAAAGGACAACTATCAGTGCATATCCATCTACAACGGATGCTTCCCCACACATTTTTTTCTCCATTATCTAGGAAAAAATGCTTTTAGGTAGTTTCTTTAGGAAGCTTACACTTAGGCTACTCATTAATTACATAAGAGGCAATATCAGGAGCAAGATATTTTACCCATCAAACCCAATTAATTGCTCAAATCCAAAATGACCCACTCTAAAGGTTTTTTCCAACAGCCACATGGAGATGCAATATTTAGCCTTGCTCCAGATGCTGCTTGGCAGCTTTGCACAAGTGCTCACTGGCAATGCTCAGGCCAGCAGTGGGAAACTGAGCAGGAACAGCACTGACCGAATGTGGGGTATCTCTACTGGCAGTGAGACACTGGCAGGCATGGTGAGGTTCCCTTGGGGCACTGCAGGAGGAATGGGTTTCTGGGGCCGGCGTGGGCCTCGCCGTCTTTTCTTCTTGTGTTTTTTGGTAAGTGCAGGTGGCTTCGTTTTTTTCCTGGGTTTCCTCTGCTGCTGGTGCTGAACTTTACGGGAGCTGTCCCCTCTCAAGAAATTATCCTTTGGGAGCAAAACAATACCAATGGGAGCATATTAAGAACATGTATTACTTTCCTTGCTTTTTTCACCCGGGTCATTCCACAGACATGTGGAATGTAATGTAAGAGGGACTGTTAGCTTACATCCAGACACAGTTTTAAAAATTGAGCTGTTTCCTTCCTCATTGACCTCAATAGGAAAAATAACATAAACCAAATTATGAGGTATTGTAACTAGGAGATTGTGCAGTGTCACTTTAAAAATTATCATAGCAAACCCTAACTAAATACTGCAAAACTGTAACCTTTAGCAGCACTCCTGTAAGTATTAAAGACAAAAGACTCTTGTGAGGTGGTGTTAATGTGGATAATGTGCAGCAGCTGAATCCTCAAGTGCCCACTGACATAACAGAGGGACAGCACTGAGGAGACAAAATTAATACTGCTGGACTAGGATGAGGATGTGGATAAACAATTATGGCCTCATTGCTTCAGAACAGCAATCACTGACACATTAAAAAATAAATCAAACCATCATCAGTCTTCAGTTGCCATCATACTGGGAATGGCAGAGGATTATATTTGCTACAGAAGTAAACCTTGAGGGATATACTGAACCCTCACATTTTAATCCAAAAAATTCCACAATGCACAATTATTGGGGAGGCTGGACAAAAACAGTAACAAAAAACTTTCAATAACCCAACAAAACAAAACAAAAAAGGCAGTTTTACACCTAATTGAAGGTAGGGCAAGAAGCCTTGAAAGAGGGGCAGCGCAGAAGTGAGTTTGTGAATTATCCTAAAGGTTTTGTACTGAAATTTGGTGTCATAAAAGGAGAGCAGAGGACATCAACTTCATTTCTCCATTCTCTCAACCTGAGGTAGGCCACTGCTTTTTCTCTGGGATCCATGGATCCCTGAGGGAGGTTAAAGATAAATTCTAATAATTAAAGCATAAATAAAGTATCAAACCCATTATTTGCATCCTTTTAATTGCTATCTACATTTCCTTTAGGAAGTACTTTGGGCCCCATGTACTGAGACTGCTTAAGATGCAGTGTTCTTAATACCACACCCATATTATATTCAGATCCAAGCACCAGGAGTGAGCACAAATAAAATGACCACAGGATCCCTCACAATGATCTTCTATTTCTCAATTCAAGACAATAATCAAATTTCCTCCAGTGAAGAATATTCCCATGTATGCTTTATTATATCCTCAAAACTATGTAAAAGATTTTCACAACATACTTTAATACGGGAGTTAATAATTGGGAATGTTTGGCAAGTTTTACCCTTTTAAGAAAAATAATAGCAAACTCTTAAGTTCATAAACTTGCTAGTTGTCAAGGAAGAATTCATAGGAAGACTGGAGTTAAAACTCTTGATCTTCCCAACACGCATCAATACAATGATGGCTTTGTACTCACCATTTTTTTGGCATGTTCTTCGCACAGAGGTGTCTGATGTGTAATGTCAAAAACTGGCACAGAGCACTGTTGACCATCTGCAAACTTGGCTGTGCAACTCGAGAAGAGCTGCTGAGAACGGTTCAGTAAGATATCTGTGCATTTCCGCATCAGGAATAACACGAGACAGTGATGGAGGAACGCCCTTTGATTTATCAATCTGATAAAGATCAGAGCCTTCAACTCTATCTATCCATAGATACTATTTTTAATGAGTGCCTTAAGTTTGCTATTTAAGTTCAAAGCTAGGTAATGCTCAAACCCAACTTTTAAAGTGAAAAAACTGCATTCATGCAGAATCTCTAATGATTTTATTATATACTGAGATAGTTTTATAAAAGCAGCCATTTCACTAATGAGTTCTTAGCAAAAAGAAGCCTTTTCCTGGAGCCTTAATCAATAGATCAATAGTAGCAGTTGGAACAGTGTAGTCAACAGGACTATTTCCTTACAGACTAATGACAATCCATACTGAAACATTAAAGAAAGAGTATTTCTTAATTCAGTCTTTTAAGGTACATTCTTGGCATTTATCTTTAGAGCACAAAGAAGTTTCAAGATCCTTCCTGCTCCTCCGAAAAAAAAGATGTGCAAGCAGACAGAAAGGTCAAGTAAATCCACACATAAGCTTGCTGAGATTTCCTTCAGAAAAATCCTTAGCAGGAGTAAAAATGTTTCCAGACTTAGAGCAAATCAAACAGATATTTCATTGTGTGTTTTTTTCAAACAACATTAGAAGCAGTCTGTCCATCTTGAACAGTTCTCAGACCTCAACATCACTATGTATGTTTATAAAATGTTAAAACAAAAAGAGAAAAAAAAAAAAAAAAGAAAATTAAAAACCTGCAGAACAATCCAGATAGCAGACTGGATGGATGGGTCAGAACCAAGAACACGCTCACTTTAGAGAAGAAATGCAGAGAGAAAAAATAGGCATACATGCAAAATCACTACTCTTGACTACCCTGCTCTACATACAGCAACAAGCAAGACCACTTAAAATTAAAAAAATATCCAAACAAAAAAAATCCCATGAGAATCATGAAGCAAATCCCAAACACAGCTGTACACCATGGTGCTCTCTCATAGAGGTTTTGAACTGCTCTGCAGGAGATTGCTTTTAAGTGGTCTGCAAAAAATCAAGCAATAAAAACAAGGCATCTGCAAAACAAAAATATTGGAAAGGTGCTACAGTCTGATAGTAGCTGAACACATCAGCACTAGTCACTTTTAATACCAAAACCAAAAATTCCAACAAAATGAGTCACCCCAACAAAAGCACCAACGATTCTTCAGCTAAAAACAAAAAAGACAAAGTCTGCAGAATTTTTAAGCATTACAGGTCATAAGCTTACCTTCTTATAGTCTTCAGAATCAAAATCTAATCACACCTAATATGCCCTCTTTTTTCTACGACCTACAGCCACTCACTTTGACATCCTCTCCAGGCTTTGCTTGAAATTTCAAGCACAGGGAACCCCTCCTCACCTGGACTACGCCGTTCTGTGACTCCTTCTACTCTGCTTCTTTAAACAACGCAAAGTATGAATTGCATCTTTCTGGTCAGCATAAGCCATCTTTTTATACTATGTATGAAAACCTTTTTCCATAAAGCTGTCACAGGAAGGTGGTCTATTGGAACCTACCAAGAGCTGTATGAACGCCAAAAGGCTGAAAATCACACAGTTTGTACCAAGTCATTGTGAAGGATGATCATTTTGTAAAGGTTTCTTGCACACACTAAATACAGCTCACAAAGGAAAATGATGCTCCTATTACAGACACCAGTAGCAGACTACTTATCCTCACTGTGTACAGACCCAAATCACACAGCCAATTAAAAGCAAAGGAGTTGATGACACACTAACAAATAGGTATTTCTTTGTGAAAACTTAGTTATCATGCAAAAATCTAACAAACAAACAATAATCCTCCTAAACCAGAACAGCTTCCACGCCTGAATGCAACTCCCAGAGTTAAGAGGATACGCTGAAAACAGTGCCTGGTGAATGGAAGGGCCTTGTTAGTGCACTGCTCTCCCTTCGAAGTTCCACTGCAGGTTGTTGGTTCTGCATCTCTCTGCCTTGCTTGGCTTGTGCTGAAAAGAAAGCACAAAAGAGTTTACAGACAAACCCCCAGTCTTGGGTGGTTACTCAACACAATTATTATACTGAAGGTGGCACAGTAGGATGAAAACTTGTAACACACGTGTGTGCCATGATCCAGATGGGTGCACACTACTACCAGGCTCTACACAGGGACACTGAATAGATGTCAATGGCAGGTGAAGGTGTGACTGTAGTAACAGGATTATTTCTTATTTCACAGGGGCTTAATTGTAATGAGAGGTGCTATGTGCTACTACCATGTAAATATCACAACACCTTGCAACAGAAAGGGCAGCAGTAGGTGAGTGTCAACACAGGTGACCCTCAAAATGAGGCCAGTCTTTAGAATTCAATGTACTGAGTATGCCTAGATGGGAGTCAAGTGCACTTCCAAGCCTGTTCATAAATCAAAACATGCCGAGCATCCCCAGAGCTTACATGCAAGCATGTGCTCAGACAAACTTAGACTGAGCTCTGGAGTGGCAGAGCCTGAGCGTGCTCAACATGGATAAAAGCTCTCCTTCATCAACGTGCTACAGCCCAATCCACCAGCAGGTGCCCGGAGCTGGGCGCTTCCCCAGCGCAGCCTCTGTGCTTTGAGCCTGAGCTGCAAGCAGGCGACCAGACAGCAGTGTGGACGAGTGCTCAAGCGTTACACAGCTCGCTCGGGGTGAGCCTGCTCTCCAGGCATGTCACCTTCATGGAGATAAAGCTGGCGATTCCAGGGCTGACTTGCACCTCTGTACACGTTGTTTTCTAGGTTGACAAAAAGCTGTCTGTAGCCTGACTGTTTTCCTTCAGCCATTTCTGTCATCAACTGCACTTTGACTGAGCAAAGTTTTAGTTAGCAGTATTACTCCTGAGAAAAATTTTGCATCTGAAAAGATTCTGTGGTTACTTAAATTGACTAGAGCAGTGATGACAGGCATACCTGGCTTTGCTGGTCTATCCAAAATAATGTAAACTTTTTTTTTGCTTAACAAAAGGCAAAAATAATAGGGGAAAAAAGCCAGCAAGAGCTGGTCAGTTCAGGTGAACTTTTGCTTGTAGTTTAAGCTTGGAGACATTCATACACAACTTTGTAAACTACTAAAGGACTTCTACATTACAACTCAGAGCAGCTTTTCAGAATCAGTCCACCTCCCCAACAATGAACCCTCCAACTGTCATGAATCACATCCCACTGTCGAGGAACAAAAGCATCCCATTAAACAGAATATACTCTCAGTACTTAGCTCCAATCTGCATCTCATACGATCCACTACACCCCATAGTCACACATCCTATAAGCAAAACCCCAACAGCAAAAGGATGCTTGTGATACCCCAAATGTAACACCTCGGTTCAGACTTAGTCAGTTCCTGCACTAATATGAATCAACCAACTCTCCATATGCTGAGAGCTGGAGGGATGTTGACATTATCTAGAAAGAATTCCCACAGAAGATAACCTTCGAAGTTGTTAGAAGTTATGTATTTTGTTGCCAAGTTTTATTCAATGTTAGATTCAGTTAAATCTAACAAAAATCATGAGCTTAAATTTGGTTTTCTACGAAGATAATTAAGAGGAAGTACAGATTTTTCAAATAAAGCTGTCTAAAAAACAAAATCTGAATTGAAGCAGTGAACTGCAGATCAGACTGCACACCTTCTACTGGCATAGCAAAGGACCAGATATTTGGGCCCAGAAACTGCTGAACAAAACATCCACATTTTATAACATAAAGTTGGAGAAGGCCTGTCTTCATGGAAAACGCCATACATCACGTTCATTTTACTCCACTGACAGGCACTCGTACATCATGTTTTTTCTGCCTTGCATGACTACAATTTCAGAGTTCATCATTTCAGCTGCTGCATGCTCAGCCCATGTGTACTCTTGGCCCAGCCCCAGGCTCCTGCAGTGACAGGGCAGGTCTAACCTGGTACAAGCACAGGTAGCCCTCCGGAGTTCCTGTAGGAGCTGCCCCGCGCGCTCCGGCTCCCTGCTGGCCGCCTGCAGCAAGGCTTTCCGCAGCGTGTGCCGGCATTTCTTCTGGCGAGATTCTGCCCGCTCCAGGCGGCAGAGGTGCTTGTATTTCTGCTGAAAGTAAGTGCAAAGTCTGGTCACCCTGGAACTCCGGTCATCTGCATTGTCATCATCGGACCTGAAGAAGGGAAAATAAAACCAAATATGTTTCAAGTTACTACTTTTTTTTTTCCTCCACTAAGCTAATTTGTCATTTTAATAGAATTGTTAAGTTGGCATCCACCTTCTAGCCACACAAACATCCAAATGCTGAAATCACGCAGTGCTACTTGAGAAATAGCAAGAGCAGGATCCCTTTTAAATTCTAAAGGTATTTGCTCTTCTTAGTATGTCATTATTAGAGATTACATCAATTTATCATCAAGTTTGACACATTTAAATGTCTAGAGCCTGCTGTTTGAAAGAAATCTATACTGTTAACCTTTATTTACTGTAAATGTCTCAGCAAATGAGACCAATGCTTAAATCAAAGTGCAATTAATGGAGAGGACAAGAGTGGGGAATTGTGTAGTGGAAATTTATTGAGGAATGATCATGCTGGAGAAAATGGGAAAAATCTAACAAGTACCTAAACTGCTGACTTCTTCCAATTCCTTTTACTCTGCCAGGTGGTGTATTCCTTTTTAAACCAAAATACACACCAACACAGCTAACAGCTGATACTGATTTCCCCTTGCTGCAGAGCTGCAGTTGTTTTACAGTACAACAGTAGAGAAGAAATTCACATTTAACTCAAAGATACTGAGGGAAAGATCAGACCAGGGCTAAGCAATGACCGGATGAAGAACTAATCCAACTCTTAGTTGGCTTAAGAAAGCCCTTCTCCATTTATCTTGGCTCCCTAAATGTCCAGGCACATATCAACAAGACTATCAAACCATGTCAACACATTCAGTTAAATGAAGTAGAAGTTACAAAATTTAAAATCATCACTGGAACTTGTTAAAACAACAAGGTCCATGAAGCTACCCAGATGTTCTCCACAACAAGCACTAGTTTGCAGAATGAGTTTTTTGTTCTTGGGTCAACAAAATACACGTGCTGAATCTAAGCAGACTCTGTTCAGTTTTTCCTCCAGTTTTTTTCTTATAGAACAGAGAAACTTTTTGCCAACTGTCCTATCTGTAACACAAAGAAAGGGCAGGGGAGAGAAGAGAAATCCAAACAAACGCAGCAAATCAAAAGCCAGCAATGTTCGGAGCCCGTGGGACTGAATGAGCTGACACCCAAACCTGCAAAGGAGGCCACACTGAGATGCAGGAGATGTGAAATATGAACCATGATATTTACTAAATAAAGTAAGATCCAGAAACGCAGACAGCAGATCTGTCCCTGAAAGGCAACGTGGTGAAGACCTACTTTCTTTTCTGGAAACTCTGACTCTATTTAGATACAGGCCAAATGGAACATACTGCAGCCATCTCCACTAAGGCTTTCCACAAAAACCCCGCAGCAGCACCACTGCCTTTGACACAAACGCAAGTTTTTGTGAAGTGCTATGTAAAGTCAACCATACTATGAATTTTGTCTGTTAAAACAGATTACAGCTTATTTTCTAGAAACATAAATTACAAGTAATTAACCTCTGCATTTACATGCTTAGCAGCAAAGATAACCTGTCAAAAATATTTAACATATGTAAAGCTTAGAGTATTTTTACATCGAAAATAAAAAGAAAATAAACTATTAAGATCTCTTAGGAAAGAATGCATACTGGGGAAAACAACCTGTTTAGAAAAAATTGACTGTGGGCTATTTAATATAGATTCTCCTTTCCCAATGTATTACCAAAAAAGGAAAACATGGATAGCATATATATTTATTGGTAGGTTTAATATCTTAGATATTTCCTTACTGCTCTGGACCAAGGCTTTTAAAGAAAGTCACTGATTTAACTTTAAATATGGTTAAAAATTAACTTTAAGAATAACAAGAGTATTTCTTAGGGGGAAGAAGTTTCTTTTGTGTGGAAAGAGTGTTTGTAAATGTACATTTCTCTGTATTTGAGACTTTTTACTTCTCTCACATTGAAAGAGTCAGAAAAAATGTCACTGTATGCTAAAATATTTTTGATCTTCAGTTCATGAGATCTTTTTTAAAAATAGATGAAGACATATATCAAAGGTATAGAAAGAAATCATGCCTGCAGTGGGCAAGGGCTTATTTTGAGCCAAAATTTCTAAAAGCCAGTTTCTAAAAGCCTGTTCAGAACTTTGTTCCCAGGTCAGTAAGATTAGCCAAAACATTTATACGTTCAAAGAAACCTAAAAATATTGAAATAAAACCTTTTTTCTTCAGTAGGCATGAAAACGAAAGATTCTTTTATTGTCGTTCTTACATAAACAAGTTTGCCAAATTCTATTTAGTTTATTCTCCTAAGCTGCATATAGAACTTCTGAAGTTCAAGTTAACATGTGGCATTTCATTTTTACAAAGATTTCTGAAAGTTCACACAAGCCATTTGATAATCCAAAATGCTTTCTCCCAACCCTTCCTTTTCAGACTGTCATGTGAAACAACAGGGGGATTATTGCTGAGTGTTCATGAAGAAAACAAAGACAGCACGAAGCAGCAGAAAAGAAGAGCAAAAGGGTAGCACGAGCAGCCAGGCACCACCAGGGAATGAGGAGAACATGCTCTCTATTCTGAGACACCCCAGCAACTATACTTCAAATCCCTCCTTACAGAGCTTTTTGAAGAACCTTCCCTTCTTTCTTTTAGTTATTCTACTTATTGGGAGTTATTAAATCCAACTTCTGACAACACGGTGTTGATATTTAATCCTTTGAGTGAGTTGGTATGAGGAGGGACTCACACTCCTTTTTCAAACTTGCTACTTGAAAGGTTTGCTTTAGCTATATTTCAGTGTTGGAAGTGAAGAAATACTTTGTTATAAAGTCATTTGTTTTCCAGCACTTTCTAAGATACTAGACTCAGTAATCAAATAATCTAGGGGGAAGCTTCAGTAATCTGCAGCAGGGAACAGCCCCTTCTTTCTCTCCAAATTGCTTCTCCCACAAGGGATTCCTCCCACCCCAGCAACCTTCTCTGCCAGCACCCAGCCTGCACTGTGCCCACTGCCAACTCCTGTGCTATCTGAACTCAAACATTTGTGCCTGTCTCGAAGCACTGCATCCCGAAATCCTGGGAGCACAGGAACACAACTTTTCAAAATTAAAGCACAGAATAATAAAAGCAAACATTTGGCCCGCGTTTCCACAGATGATTGCAATATGAATTTTACAGATTAAAAGGCCAGAAGGCAAGTGAACCAAAAAATGTATTATTGTTGTTGTGGTTTAACCCCATCCAGCAATGAAGTACCACAATGCTGCATGCTCCCTCTCCCTGCATGCTCATTCTCCCTGCTCCCACCAGTGGGATGGGGAAGGGAATCAGAAAAAAACCACCTTGTGGGTTGAGCTAAGAATCGCTTATTAATGGAAACAAAGTAAAATAGTCTACTACTATTTATTGTAATTTTAAAAAAAAGGAAAAAAAAAAAAGAAAAAGAAATCCCAAAAAAACCAAGTGATGCCTTATACAGTTGCTCACCACTCATGGACTGATTTTCAAGGCCACCTCAAGCAGCGATTGGCTCCCCCCAGTTTATATCCTGGCCATGATGTTCTGGGCTGTGGAGTATCCCCTGGCCAGCTGGGGTCAGCTGTCCCAGCTGTGCTCCCTCAAGGCTTCTGGTGCACACCCCCTCTGGCAGAGCATGGGAAACTGAAGTCTCCTCGACTTAGGGCTAGCACTACTCAGTAACAACAGCCAAACCATCAGAGCATTATCAACGTTGTTCTCATACCGAACCCAAAACACAGCATTGTGCCAGCTGCTAAGAAGAAAATGAGCACTATCCCAGCAAAAAGCAGGACACTGTTAAGACATTAATTTTAAGCAAATCTGGTAAATTTTTGAGAGTTTAAGAGCAGCTAGAGTATCACACAAGAAGTTCAACAGAGGTTTCCCCCACAATCACACAAGCAGAAATGCTGAGAACCAGCTGTCTAGTAAAGCAGAAATTAACTGTTCACTTTCTTTCAATAGTCTATTCTAAGAAGCATTCCTCCCACTGTCTTCCATGTAGTCAACAGGAAAAAGACAGAATGCATTTAGCTAGTGGGGACCACAAGCTCAGATACAAATAAACAGAGAAAAAAGAGCTTTAATTTTACTATGAAAACCAGCAAGTAAAACCCCTAAGTTTAGGTATGTGATTTCAAAAACTAAAAGTTTTGGGAAATAATCTTCATTGGTTTTCTGGTAAAGTAAGTCACCAGAATTCAGAGTCGTAACAAGTCACTGGGTGACTTCAGGAGTCACCAGTCTGCACCACCAGATTAGCAAGACAGAGTCATTTTGACAAATCAAATCTCCCCAGAAACAGCCTGAATTAATTCATCTTCAGCAGCAGACAGACCACACTGCAGAAGTGTCAAAGTGAAACATTTCAGGTAATAAAAACCTCTACAGAAGTTTGCAGAAGGGGAACAAAAGTTTTAGAAGGCTAACACCAAGGGGATGCTTATCCATGATCAAAGTTAGTAAGGTTGCTGAAGAGCTAAAACTGAGCAGGCTGATGGAAGTACAAAGGCAGCCAGCAGCATCCAAAAATTTATCCATCATGGATAGTTAAGACAATATAACTATTTAACTGAGGTGCACAGAATGCTAGAATGGAACAGAAAATGTGAAGACAAGGTATTATTTTCTCTCAGTATGTGAAAAGAGTAGGAAGAATCCGAAGGAAGTTAAGACAAATAGAAGACAAAACACACGGAGATGACCTTTATAAGTTGACAAAAAAATAGGGATCTATGGAAGAATCAAATCAAATGTCAAAGAGAGAAGAGTGCAAGGGAAGTTATTTAATAGATATATCTGCTGTGAAAAATTACGTATGATTTAGAAGTCTGAAAGTCTCTTCACGTTTTCCCAAAGCATTTCATTTAGAAGTTGCCTTTTAAGTTAGAAGTAATATTTGTGAAAGCTCAGTCTGAAACTGCTGGTGCCCTAAAAAATGACAGTCATTCGTAACAAAAAAAGACCCCTTTATTTTAAAAAAGTGAAGTCTACACTCTGCTTAATAGCTTTGATTCACTGAAGGCTCTTAATATTTAGCATCCTGGTGAAAGACATATAGCTTTGTTGTTCACCTTGAGGACTATCTTCAGAGATGGCAGGAAATCCTAGCAAGTTTTAGAATTTTCAGAATGTAACAATAAAATTCATTAACCATTATTCTAAGTGTGATAGTTGAAAAACAAAAAAATAGGGGAAAGTTGTAGTATCAAAAAGTCTAGTTGCACAGTGAATGAGAGTCATGTTATAGAAACTATAATCAAATTCTAGTAAGACCCCAATTTCTTTGTTAATAACATACAACAGTTTTGTTACAATACTACATCTGAGATGCTTTAACTGTGCCTCTTCAAATTTACATTAACAGACCTATATAATCATATCCTGCTGTAAGTTTAGATTTGTGACTTAGCAGTACATAGAGACCATCATAAGCCTTTCTGCACCAGCAACTAATTCCTGCTCAAAGGAACCAGCAGCTAAATCCTTTTGATCTCCTAACTTCCTTCCAATGCTCAAAAGTACTGAGAGAGGTTTAGTCAACACTTAATTATTAAAAGAAATACCATGGCCTTTAAAAAAAAGCACATTAGAACAATAGCCTGCATAATTATTACAAGAATTAATGAGTAAAATGTAGCAAGTTTACTGACAAAGTTATTCACAACCAGTAAGTAGGAAAGACAAGAAACTAATAGCAACCCCATTCGATTCTAATTCAGGACCTCCAATCATCAAGGCAGACAAGTTCATTAATAAATCCCACTAAACTCAATTAAATTCAGGCAAACAAGCTTAAATCCTTTCCTGATGCATCCTTCTGATAGCAGACTGCACAAAGGTCTCTAAGTTAGCTGGAAACTGGGACAGAAGGCGACAAGCTGTTCCATAGCTATTACAAACAAATGAGTTCAAACAATCCTTTGTTTCAGCAAAACACTTTGACAAGTGCTTAGGTTCCACTGACTCCACTTGAAGTGAAGCTCACATTTACATGATTTATTCCATCATGGCCAGCATGAATACTAAAGAATCATACTCACTCAGGTCTCTCATAGCCGAGGCTTTCTCGGATAGACCATGCAACCTGGTAAGGGGAGGTTGGCTCTGAATCCTCCAACTCTTCTCCACTGTCTTCAGACCAATCCAGCCCTAAGAGAATGGAAAACATGAAAGTTGGGTGAAAAGAGCATCTACCTTATATAAGCTTCTGAGTAACCTTTGGCACAAAAGATTAATGTATAGTATAGCTGCAAACATAATTACATTTGATTAAATCACGCACTATTCTCAATTATACAGGAAAAGCTACAGTAACAGCTCCATTACAGTGTGCAAACAGCATCCACTGATTTTTGTCACACCTTAGTTTTCCTTTTAAAATCCTTACTGGCTTCTTTATCCATAAACAGTGGAAGAAAAATCACCCACTATCTTACTCACAGAGAAATACTAGTTTTCATAAGCAAGTACGAGGTAAGAGAGAAGTCCCTGTCATGAAGAACTGACTCCTTGGTAAATTTTAATACTATATGATCTAAATAGGCCAATTTCATTTCTGGTTATATTCTGACCCCTTCTCTGTGCCAAGACATAAAAGAATATAAAAACTGTAAGACACAGCAGCATGGACAGAGATAGACACACAGCTACCCAGGAGGTTCCTCTGCTCAGTCTCTGTAATTGCCTGCCAAATGCACATATTAGCATGAAGAAAGAGCTATAGAGAGAGATGCAAACACTCCTGCACTTTCACCAAGCAGCATGTTTTCACTTAATGATGATGCAGCATGATACACTTAGGGTGTGCTCCAGCAGCCTCAGTTAGACAACCTACACACAGCTGTTGAACAGGTCAGCCAGGAAGAGGTCAGTAACTTCTCAGGTGGAACATTTTATCTGGAACTTTATCTTTTGTAGTTTTTCCTACTCTCTCTTCCACATCCAGTGAAATTCTTGTCACTTTCTTGCAGCAGGTGGGATAAAATCCCTCTGCTGCATTTACAAGCTAGCATTTTTTGCTTTTTCATTTTCTTGTGTTCTCCTTGAGCATCTTCATTTTTGCTAAAACTAAACTAAACAACTACATCTGAGATGATTCTGAAGTCAGAGGCCTTGAATCTAGGAAATGCATCAGTACTCGGTCAAGCACTTTCAGAGTTAGACACACACATGCTTGGAATACAATCAGGTAACTCTTTATCATATAGAACCAGCACTTTAACATGAACCACAGATATCAGCGACTCAAATTTTCAGAACTTCAGCATCCTAAAAAAATTATTTTTTGTTCTTATTTTTTAAGACATACATTTGAACTAAATTAAGATATCTTAAGACATTTGATAAAAAGTCAGAATTATATTTATGACTTAAATGTTTCTTTTTTTCTGTTGTCTCTTCCATAAAGGAATGAAAAAACAACTTAATCATTCCACAAAGATGTCTACAATTGACAACCACATAACAAATTGTTTACCCGAAGTTTAAAAACAAAATCAGAAATTGAGTTGTTTTGCTTCTCCTGGGCACTTCAGAAAGGAAGGAACAAAATCTAATCCAGATTCAGCTATACCGACACTGAAGATTGCAGTTACATTAATATCCAATTACATGGCTCTGATGTTGGTACACATAAAACTGGCTTAATCCTTTGAAAGATTCTGTGCAGTCATCTCTAGTGCTGCTCAAATATAGAAAAGAAATCCTGAAATTCTCTGAACTGGCATACCTAGTCTTCAATATTAAGGCTTATAATCAATAAATTTTCCACTCTCACATAATTAATACGTAAATTCCTTTACTTTGCCAAATATAAACTGCTCTAAATGCATCCACATAGTTATACATCTGCCTAACATGTATAGGTCTGGTTTTTATTCTTACTATGCCTCTTTTTTAGGAAAACATATTCTCTTCACCACTTGAGAATGTAGACTATTAAGCACAGAAAGGGGTCTTTCTACAGTCCTTCAAAACACAGGTCATTTTCTAAGCTATTGAGGTCTGTGACACGCAGAAATGCCTCTGGAGTGGCCATTTCTCTAAAGACCTGCACTACATATAGCGCCATCAAGGCTGTTTTCTGAAGAACAATTTCCTTTGGAGATATGCTATGGGATGCTAATTTTCTCCTGAACAAATAGTCAAACTATCCCATGAGAGCCAAAGGGCAGATCTTAACAGCAAATTAAGAAAAAGTTATTTGAAATAGCAAAAGTTACAGATGTTTGCAATTAAATAAGACATTACATAGTGAACGTCCGGATTTATCTGAAGTCTTTTCTTTATTTTAAACATCATAAATAGTGTTCCTAATTTAAGTCACACAGACTCATATTTCCTTTTCCCTGACAGTATTTTACTTGTTAGAAATGTACAATCTAAAACTAAGCAGAAAAGTAACTTGGGAGGGTGAGGAAGATAAAAGGGACAGATGTCCTTTTTAACTGTGAATATAGACCTTGCCTAGGTCTATATTCACAATTAGACAAATTAGCCACAAGGTCAGTTGCCTTTTCAAAGCTTACAGAGCACCACTATCATAGCACCAATTTGGTTATATTTGCTTATATTTTTTACAAGCAGCTATTGATTATTATATGTAAGGGGAAGACTATTCCTGCACGGTATGCAGACAAGACTCCACCCTTCCAAATACCTTCTGTAACAGTGCTGCTCTCCTGAAGTGGTCTTTTCCTTTTGTTCATCTATATTCTATACATAAATAGTGCCCAGTCAAGAAAAATTTGCATGTGTTCCAATTTTCTAAGTAAGTCAACCGGAATTTTGAATCTGCAGAGATTGATGGCCCAAACTGGCAAACTTTTGCTTATATTCATTATGTCACATGCACTTATCACACACCTAATGTTTCAATCTAACTTTGTCCACTCATGCAGGTACCGCTACTGTCACCTTTACTACTCGAGTTGCAAACCTTCTACATGAGGTCTCTATAATCCAAACAACGTTTTCTACACCTCAGTTTGATTTCTGAAATGGTTAACAGAACATTAAGAAGAAAAAACAACCAAAGTGCCATAAACCATTTGCGATGGGTCCAGGCATTCCATTCATAAACAACAGGGCTAAAGAAATGCCAAGAGATTACCTAGCTCAGGGTTATTTGGAAGGACCACACAGGAATTCAGGACAGGGCTAGGAAGACAGTCCCCTTCAGGCTTTTGGTTTCAGGTTAAAAAGTGTGCCTGCAGTGCATCTATTACCTACTCACCTAAGTGAGGAAACAGATCAGTGTCCAGCTGCTGTTTTCGAGTGCACAGTTTCACCAGTCTCTGGAGCCGGCTCATGCAGGACGAGTGCGGAGAGAAGGCTGTGGCTTTCATGAGGACCCGGTCAGTCCTTGGCGGGTCCGTGACAGGAGCCCTGGTGGGTGGCAGGAGGGGCAGAGGTCTCTTGTTGGACAACTGCCGTGCTTGTGCTATAGTGTGTGTGGTGGGTGCCACTCCCTGCATTGGTAGGCTGGTGTTCAGAGGTTGAGGTGACTTGCAGACTATGCCCTGCGGTAGCCCTGTCGACTTTAACAAAGCTGATGAAGGTGGCAGATGGGAGTGCTGCTGCTGCAGAGGCTGCTGCTGCAAAGGTGCAGGAATGGGGCTAAAGTGCTCTTGGCGAACTTTTAAAATCTCTGTCTCTCTCTGGCGCTGCCGGTTTTGAGCCAACTTGCTCTGCAACTTTTTCTTCACTGTTGCCCCTTTCTTTAGGTCATCATCCTCCTCATTGAAAGCAAAGGGGTCTTCTAATTCCGCCTCCAGGTAGTGGAGAGGAAGCCTTGCCCCTGGAGGGGAGAGGGACATCCCATCCAGTCCGTTGGGCATCTTCAAGGCCAGGGTGGGCACGGTCAGACTGAAGGCCACAGCATCCATCTGATGCCTGACCTTTACCTCCTCTATGGGATCATTCTTTTTCTTCCTCTCCTTTTTGGGTATAAAGCCAAGTACCTGCAGGTGGCTGTTGCAGTACCTTTGAAAAGTAGAAGCAGTCAGTTATTAACTAAACTTCCCTAAGTAAAATCTGAAGACAAGACATCACTTAGGAGAAACCCCTGCCCACATCTCAAGCAAATATAAACTGAAAAACAAAAGGTTTTATAAGAATTGTACACAACTGCTTCTAATACAACAGGTAACTGTGGTGCTCCCAAACCAGCAGGAAAATAACTTCTACAAGTGACTATTTCTAATCTTAAGATATAAGATTCTTCACTCATTATTCATATGAGAATCACATACAATCATTCAAAATCTTAACTCTCTAAGAGGGTAAACAGTCAGAATTCAAACTGAACAAAACAAATGGACAGTCTGATACATAAAGCAGCAAGAACACAAGCCATTAACTTATCAGTTCAAAAGCTCCTTTAAAAAAGTACATTGAAGACTATTTCCTTTCATTTCCCCGTTCCTTCAGTGGAAGCAGTTAACATTTTTGTCAATGCACACATTATTATTATTATTGTTATTGTTATTGTTGTTGTTGTTATTATTATTATTATTATTATTATTATTATTATTATTATTATTATTATTATTATTATTATTATTATTATTATTCCACTGTAGTAGGGAGCAGTTTCTTATAAGGACAATCTCAGTAGATTCTGCTATGAAAGATCACTACTGAACAAGTAGCATAGATACTTAAATTCTGTTTTAGTAGTTTAACATGATGAATTTTGAAGCCAGAGGATCAGCTGAATATTCTTGAACAAAAATCTAGTTTAAAACAAATTCTCTGCTGCTAGAAAGAATTTACCCAATGCCAGAAATATGTATACATACAATCTACAATCACAGATTTTAAGTTCTTCTAATATGGAAAACTTTCAAAGTCATACTATTAAAAAAAAAAGGCAAAAGGGTCTTTGAGAATCTGTCATAAAAGTAAAAATATTTACAATTTATGCCACAGATACTAAAACGTAAGCTATTAACTTTTGTTTGATTGAAGCAGCATGTGACAGACATTTAGGAACCATGATGTGATCCTTTTCCTGTACACCACACTCCTGCCTCTGTAGAACCCACCAACAACCAAAATTTGTCCTTGCAGAATTCCATCTGTAACTTACAGCTTATAGAGGACCAAAGACACAAGGAAAGAGTGATGTCTCCATCAAGGTAATTATGGACAAGATATGAAATACCCATGAAGGTATTCTTTAAAATCTGATCACTATGAATCTGAGAAGAGTAAGTTTTGTTGAAAAAAATAGGTTAAAATTATATTTTTTCTGGTCTACATAGAGCAAATAAATGGCAGAAAAGCCCGAAACAACTCCCCCAAAAGGTTTAGCACTTCAGTTTAGTCACTTGCAAATTGTCCACCCATTTCTAAAGAAACAATGTGTGAACAGCTCTAAAGGCTCCTTAAAAGGGAAAAAAGAGAAAGCAAATTCCTATATGCTCTTTACTGGTCTCCATATATGTAGCTTCTTGAGAAACCCACACTCCTAAGATTTCATGAATCAGAAAATGCTGAAAAGCATTGCTACTTATTATTGCCTAAATAATCTCTTCATTACATTATGTTGTAAGTAATAAATAAACCTAGATGAGGCAAGCTAAAAGCCAACAACTCGTGCAGTCCTTATTAGAACACACTGAAATACTGTCAATTCATACTGAGAGATGCACTTCTAAAAATAAAATTATATAATGAGGGCTCAATAAAGCTTCCCTTAAAGTCAACAAGCGCTGTTTCCATATTTAAAATTAAGTGCTTTTTAAATATTTTGTTTGAACAGTTACCACAGCACTTTTAGTACAACAGAAGAAAAAAACAATAAACAGACTAAACAAACACAAGGGAATTATTTTCCCTCTTATACCAATAAAAAGAGTGTTTTGCTCAACCCAAATGCTTCCCTTACATTGTTCAGAACTTAAATTATTGTCATCCTGTGCTTATGTTGATGTGAGGAGGTAGAACTGCATAGTCTGTTTTCATTGCAATAACAGTAAGAAAAGAAACAGAAAAGGTGAGTAAGTCTGTGGAAAGGTAATAGCCTTGCTAACATTTTCAAAGTTTTAGGCTATTAAGGGTTTCTCTTGTTCATTTAACTCTAACAGAATCATTTTTATATGGCAGAGAATAAAGCTTTGGGTCTTACAGCTGACCATACTGCCTCACTGAGGGCCAACTGGCTCCTCTGGACACAAACCCAGGGATGCCAGGCTATGACATTCAGATTCCAGTACTCCCTGACTTGGCTCTGTGCTTTAGGCTCTGTCAACTCCCTCCCTCCCAGTGTAACCAAGGCTGTTACACCTTAGACTAACAGGAGCAAGAAGAAACCAGGAAGAGTTCAGTCTTCTCTGGGTAAAGAAGACTGCACACAAGCAGTTTTGGCTAGGCATAGCTCTCATCAGCATCACTTCAGCCTTGACCCTGCCGGGCTCTTGCCAGCCCTGTGCACAGCCAGGGGGGCATGCACTCCCATTTCCCCACCCTGCACATTCCAGGATGGCTGTTTAGCTGGCCCTGGCCTAAACTGGCTCTGAGTTCACACGGTGCTGCAGAGTCTGCATTAGCAGTTCAAGCTCCATGGAAGCCAGATTACTGGGAAGACAGGAATCAAATCTGCAAGTAGCACAGTGCTTTTCACATAGGTCTGAGCATGAGAGCCATCAAGGTCAAGCTGGCCCTACAAGAGCCAATTCTGACAAGCCTGTCTTAGAGGCCCAGTTTGTCGCTTCTATAACCTGTGAGTTATGCACAGCTGATAATATCACAGTAAGTGTCTAATACAGGTTTTCTCCCCTTCCTCACTGAGCACCAAAGGCACTATTCTGTAGGCAGGTAAGGTCAAATGAAGTCCACACATATGGTGGGTTGATATCCATTAAAATTATCTAACATGAAGCATATAAAATGTGATAGGCTCTGAAGACTTCAGCTGGACAGTTTCCCACATTCACTGGGAGGGCAAGAATTCAGACAGTGAGGTTTTCTACCTACAAATGCATTCTACTTCTTAGTACACCCCAGTTTGGTATCAATTTCCATCACTTGCTTAAAAGAAGATCCAAATAAACTGGGGAGCAGCTTGTATATCAACAAAATATTTAAAGATTCTCTTAAGTGAGGAGAATTAGTGACAAAATAGTGTTTAACCCAACTAAATTGTAGTAAACCTATATTTAGAAATCAAGTTGCATTTCACTATCTTTGTGTATATCTGGTTATGAAAGAAGTAGGAGACGTATTCAGAGAAAACAGAGATACAAAACCCACGTGTGCATCATCCCACATATATATATTCTTTAAAAAAACAAGGTAGTGAATAGAAAAATCAGACTTCAAATAAGGCAATGAACTCACGTACTATTAATAGATTTAATTTGTAGAATGTTATTGGTTAATAATAAATCTAATAATCTGTCATCATATTAACCATCTTTGTGGCTGGTAGCATCTCATTTGTCTGAGGTCAAGTGATAATTCTTAATTATTTGTGGACAGACTATGAAGCTTTTGGCATGCATTTTCTTGAAATACTTTTTTTTAACAATCTCTAAAAGTATGAAAGAAGATAGCTGTCAGAGCATCATACAGCCTGCTTCTGATCATGTACAGTTACATGTCTAAAACTGTGACAAAATGACCATCTGACAGTAATTCTCTACACAGAAAATGAAAGGCTATGAGTGAAGAACTCAGACACTGCAAACATCTTTATATTGAACAGTGTGAAAAAAGTCTTCTAAGAAACAGATACAGGTTTGCCTGCCAAAAAAAAAGAAATTTAGAACAGCCACAGTCTTATCACTAGCATTCATTAAATGTTATTGTTAAAATTAAACTCTGCCCCGAGAAACAGTCTTTTAAAATATTCTTTCAAAATATCACATCCTCTCATTTGAAATTAAAAGTTTTTCTCTTTCAGACACCTGCTGTCCTCTTCAAGTACTGTAATGTGACACTCGACATGCAATTGAATTATTCTAATATAACATACACCAGATGTCATGACCACACTTCACTTTAACTTGAGAAAAATCAAAAAGAACAAAGTGTGAACTCAATTCAAGGTGTAAAGAAAAATCACAAATTCCATGGGAACATATGAGATGTAAAAAAGTCATTAAGTACTATTACTTCTATTGTTTTTCAGTATGACCCCTGGTAAACAGGAACTCTCTCAGTCAGCTCTTGCATCTGAAATTACAGCATACCATTTGTGCTAACAATTTCTATGATCATTTCTGTGAGCTTATTTCCAAAGAGCCTCAATTGTATAGTAGCAAAGAAACACTCGCTGACTGTCAAATTACAGCTTAAAGTTATTCATCTTGTGCCATTTGAGCATTTGCCCTACAGCTTTTGACAAACATTCATGTTTTTTTCTCACTTCATCAGTCTCCTCAGCTGAAATGGCAGGTGAAGTGCAAGTTAATTTAGAGCACAGTCCAACTGTTGTTTCAGACAAGAGAGGGAGCTGTGAGCTGAGAAGGAAGTTCTATATGTAGGGCACAGTGGGAACACTGCTAATAATGCAAAAGGTTAGTGAATGGCAGCTAATAATGTGAAAGGTCAGTGAATAGTGGCTTGATTTTTTTGGCATATTTTGTTCATATTTTAGGTTTATAAAAGCATTTCTAAGAGAACAAGTCTCAGATAGTTAACACACACATTAATTAAACATTGTGTTACCGGCAAAACCTGCAATGACAGCTCTGAAAAACAAAGTCATTTATAGATGGCAGCCAAGATTACACAAATTCTGCTATTTCAGCCCAAGCAGGACCAATGAGACTGGTGTTCAAGAAGTTTTAAAGAGCAAGGAAGAATGCCCTTGTGGTTACACTATGGGCTCCAATTCAGGAAACCTGCTTTTAGTTCTCAGCTCTCAACAACTTCAAGGACTATATTTTGCAAGGAATTTAATACCTGGGCACTCTGGGCATCTTCATTTGGGCAGGGAGGGGGAGAGAAATAAGAGAAGCAAAGAAGGAAGGGAGTATGTGGCACTTTTCCAGCTGGCTCATCTGTTATCAAGTAATATTTATTTTATTCCAGTGAAACAACACTACAGATCAGCACCAAATCACCAACACTGAATTGTAATTCTGGATTTGTCCCTATATGTCACTGCTCCCCATGTCCAGAAGATAAGGATTTTCAACTGCTTGTCCTGAAAAAGCAGATGGAAGTGTGCTTTTGGCACTGCTGGCTAAACAAGCAGGCCTTTCTAAGAGCATGTACTGTGAGTGACAAAGCAAATGAGTTAGAACAGCTGATATTGTGTAGCAGGTTTGATCCACAGTTTATAGCAAACTTGAGAAAAGCAGCGAACTCTCCCATAAACTTCCCTGGGATTAAGTTACTGCCCTCTCGCTGAGTACTTGACTGCCACAGAAAATAAAATAAAATAAAATTTATTGGTCTTAAAACAAAATCCTCAAAGGAACATCCTGGAATACAATTCACTCAGGCCAGTTCCTCCCTCATCCTGAAACCAGGCAGCAACTTAAATAAAACATTCCAGCCACTTCCCCCTTTGCAGAGAGGAAACCACAACTCACCTACGGTCCTCAGACTTGGGGATGGGGTTGGTGCAGCGTTGGCTGTTGTACTTGGCCACATATTCACATTGCTTGAAGGGGGCAGTCTTGTCCTCCAGAACGTGTCTGATACAGAAGGCGTAGCCGTTAAGTCGCCTCTGCTTGCACAGTTTGGGGCTATATGAGCACAAGGGCTTATTGTCAACCTCAGAGAAGTGTATGTGTTTGCCTTCATACATCACGTGACTCTATTCCTTGTGAACATCAGCTGAAAGAACCAAAATATTGAGAGAAATCACATAAGGGAAGAAAAACTGCGTTCAGTTCTAGGTTGTGTGTTTCATTTTGGCCAGAAAGAAGGACCCAAAACAATACCTGATTTTAAATCTTCTGTACCATGTCAATGTTATGAGAGAGCCCCAAGGACACCACTATCCTGGAATGATGATGAACCAAGATGAACCAGATTGTCTAAGGAAAATATCAAAAGGGTCAATGTCAGTCAGAATAAAACAGATATTGCTGTAGTAAGTAAATGGGCACAACCAAGCCTGTGGTTCATCTAGCATCCAATAAAACAACAGCACAATAGTTTTCAATCAGTAGTCACAGATCATTGGAAAACATGAAACAAATTACTGGGGGAAAAAAAATTCTACTGCCACAACACTTAAATCACTTTAACAGAACTTCCCTCATCTACCAGAAAGTGATTAGAAGCTACAAGTTGAAAAAGGTTAAGTGTCAGATTAGATCACTTGCTTTCATAAATCAAGCTGAAAGATGCTTAACCCATTTGATTGCAGAGGGTTTACTTCAAGGTATCTTTGCTTACAAAACCACCACAGACTGTTTTTCTCTGCAGAAGTATTTTGCTAGTCACTGCAACAAAGCTTTTTTTTTTTTTGAGAAAAGCTTTCTTTACCACACCTGATGACCAGTCTTTCAGACCCTGTAGCTCCTTACAATTTCTACAAGCATCCATAAGCAGTCCTTCCTGAGGTCATCATGGTTCTTCAAAGTTTATCCTGCCTCACTGTACTTATTTTAATGAAATGCAGGCATTAATATCAGTCAGTACCACCATCAATGCCAGAAGGGCTGAAATGTTAATTCAGCAAGAGGCCGAGTGGTTTCCCCTCTAAAGTAGGTTCCTACAGTGCAAATCCATGCAGCCATAAGGTACTTTTTTCAGTTCCCTACATTATGGAGGTCTCTGACAATCATCTTTTAAAAAAAACAAAATCCCCAAATCATCCCAAAGCAGTTTCAAAAAAATTAACAGTACATACATTCTGTAGCTACTGTGATACACTAAGCTTAACCTACCAAAGGTAGCTTTTATTTGAAAGGTCATCCTGAAGCATTGGAATGAACTCTTTTAAACATTGTGTATTCATTCAGTACTCAGTTCAGTTTCATATGTTTTATACACCAAGGGAAGGAATGTTCATAGAAGTGATAGTCAGGAAATATGTAATATTTTAGAGGCATGTGACAAATATACCAATTACCACCTCAATGAAATTACTTGTTCCCAAGGCCCAAAATGGCAAGAGCAGAATTGCAAGGAGGAAGCCTATACAGACTTTGCAGGAAAGATGGACTTTCCTCTTGTAAAGGTACAAGCCTCCACTTTCTGCTGTAAAAAAAGTACCAGAAGATTATGACAAAGCACTATGGCACAGGGGGATCTAGCAAAACAATTTTAAGTCACTAAGGCAAAACAAAACACCCTATCCCACAGAGTAAACAGCATAAATCTGGCCTTCATTAGCATATATCTAGCTGTAGAAGCAGAAAAGCAGAAGAGTACTAAAAGATTTAAAAGCATACTTAAAATTCTTGGAACAGCTGTACATGCACAAGCACAGCATACAGAGCCTATGAATGGAGACAGGTGCTACAGAATGTAACTACTGCAAGCAATCTGAACCATTATTTGACAATAATGGTAACTTTGTATTTCCTCTTGATATATGTTTTGCCTTTCCGTGCACACAGGGAAGCAGCCATCCCTAGAGGCAGAGGCCTCGCACTTGCTTACACCAGAGAGCCACAACATAGCACAGACACCTAGTCCAATTCCAATCACCTTTCCCAACTTTTCTCAAGGCACAGAAGCACATACACTGTATATACATACATCTATATATACATATATGTACACTTGAAACCAACCAGTCACTGGACTATGACTTTCCACAACACATCAGTCTTAAGAACAAGAGTGATTATTGTTGACTGTGCCCTTCAAAAAGACAGAATGGGAAGAGGGAACAATCTCTTCTTCAGCATGTTAAGGACCAAATATTCCTTTCAGTCACCTTGGCTCAGGCAGATACTGACATACCCTTCAGCATTATTCAGCAACTACATGAAGGAAAACATGCATCTCATGGGAACACAACCCATTACAGGAGTTGTGGTCAGTGTTTTTATCCCATATGTTTGAGAGATGGACTCTTCTATTACTATGGCAGCAGAAGTAATCAAATGAGTCTTAAATACTTGCATCTCATACACACAACGTTGACAGAAAGCCTTTTGCTGGAGAGTCTGCTTCTCTCAGTGAATCAAAGCTTGTATTAGGTGGCATACTGGACTGGACATAAAACTTGAAAGACCAAGTGTATCTTGCAGCTGGGGTGACTCACATGTTGCTCTCTGTTCTCCTCTGATTTATCACCTTTTTCTAAACTACTGCTATCATGCTTTGCAGAGTTTCTGATGGATCACTAACTTTCTCCTCTTTTGTACAACCCAGCTGTAATTCTTTTCTGAAGGTTAGCAAGCAAGAGACCAAAGAAAAAGAGTTCCTCAGGATGGCTCCAAAGTCAACAGTGAGAAATGCATACCTTGTGTGCCTCCGCTAAGCTTCTGTAAAGAAACTGCTCCACAGTTCCCAGCCACTATAATCCTAGATTTGTTCTTGTGGCCACAGTCTTATTTTTGGATTTAACTCATAATTAAGTGTTATTTTTGCATTTAACTTGACTGTGTCAAGGCAGGCATGGTATTTCACTTCTCACTTGTCTGAGAGATACAAGGCACAAGGACTATGCCATATGAAACATTCACACAAAAATATTGACAATAATCCCCAGGGAAACTAATGAGCATGAAAGTGAGTTTTTGTGTCTAAAACTATATAAAAAATATACACTAAGAGAAGCTCATGTAAATATAATCATGTTAAAAATCAATCAGTGCAGCTAATTCCTTGCAAATAGTGCAAGGAACATGAAAGCCAACCAATATTATATTAAAAAAACCAACACGGCAATTTTCTCAAACTTGCAATTATATCTTTATTAGCAGATTCTCAAACAGACTCCCCAAAAGACATGTCACTATGTGGATACACTGCCAGGATCAGAGACTGAAGTTGGACTTTATCTAAAAAGAGCTTTTTTTTTTTTTTTTAACTTCCATAGCATACCATATAAGAGCGTGTATGTGTGTATAAATATATTTATAAAAATAACAAAGACACTTAAATATTTTCACTCTGATTTCATCTGATGCGGTTTTATTTTTAACAATTTACAGGAGTTCTTAACAGACCTTTTGCTGCTACGTAAAAAGTAGCACAAGCATGGAATAGACACACATCACTTAACTGAAGAGAACTGAAACTACACTGAGCTAAATAGTGGGTGGGGGAGAAATTATTTTTTGTCCCACAGGATTCAGCACGAGATGACGGAAGCATGGACTTCCCCTGGAAAAAGCAAATGCTTAAGCAGCTGTACTTCATATAAAAATATCAGAACACAAAACTTCCTGAAAGCTGTTTTCGGTTTTGCATTTACACTCTACACTGAAGATGAAGGAAGGTTCAACAGAAAAAAAAAAAAAGCCTGCATTTGCTCAAACTAACTTTAGCCACAACCTGTGAATGAGAAACCAGAAGCTGCTTCTTGAGGAACCTAGATTTTCCCTCAACAACTGATTCTAAATAAAAGATTTTGAGCTAGTCAGAAACAAGAGGGCAAATAACAGAAGGGAATCCCAAAATGCATCCCCTTGCCAAATGATGTAATGACTGAGGTTTAAGAAATCATGGTAGGGAATAAGGTGAATACAGAGCAGTCACACCAGATTACGCAATACTGCAAATAGGGGTACCTGATGAAGTTAGTAAGAGATTGACTCAAAACATATCAAGGAAGTATTTCTTCATTTTTACTACTCACAGGTAGTAAACTGCTGGAGCTTGCTGTCACATGAGACTGTGGAAGCAGACAGTACCATCAGGTTCTAAGAGACAACAGAGAAGTTCATAGACAACGGGGACATAAGTGATGCACCCAGTAGCATGACAAATTTAACAAATATGGGTGGTGGAGGACTAAGAGAAAAAAGGCACAAAAAGAATGTCTGGGCTTTCGTGCCCTTGCTAAGGAGCATCACTTATTCCTACTGCCCAAGACAGAACATCAGGTTGGATCCATGCTAATCTGACCCAGAGGGTATTTTTCACATTCTTATGAGGTTATCACTAATATTTGTAACTTCATAACACATTCACTTCTCCCCTTGTCCCAGATTTTATCCTTGAGCAGCTAACTGGAAGAAAATCTCCTCCCTCTGGCTAAAGTCCTATCTGGACATGTGAAGAAGAGTAACAAAACTTACCACCCCAGCAAGGCTTTATAGCAAGGACAGGCAGGACACAGAGCAAAGTCACACTCTGAGACATCAGCACATCAAAGAGCAGAGCTATTTGTCCTGCTGAGTGCAGCCTGGTAGTCTATAAGACAACTGAAGGTGGTTTGCACAATAACTACAAAAAGAGAAATTGAAGATTTCAATACACACAGGTACACACCTGCCCAACTGCCAACACCTACTATCACCCTCTGGAACAAGCCAGCTCCCAACTGCTTTTAGTCCCGGCTTTTCAGTGCAGGCATAATCAGCTCCCTTGCAGTGCACATCAGCTCCAAAGACAACACAGTCGTAGCTCTGCACCCCACATACCCTCTTCCAAAAGAGTTAAACAGTCCTTCAGAGAGAAGCTGGAAAACAGCGCTGCAGCAAACTTTGAAGGATGATCTTTACTGTAACCATACCCAAGCACCAGCATTATGTCATACAGAAATCTGGTACCTGACATCGTGAGTAGTCTACAGGGAAGCTAATGGCTTACTCACTAATAGAAAGCCCAAAGCACTAGAGCCTCAAAACTCAGATGGGTAGTTTTGTGCAAACGCTGTGCTGAAAATATTAGAGTATTTTAAATCCTGTGGGTTGATACATTCTTAAACATATGCTCAGAACTTGACATTCAATATACGTAAGACCCTTTTAGGCAATGGAATCCCCAAATGCATTGTAAATTGCAAGGCAATTATATGCTGGTGGTTAAAAGATGTATAATTAAGAGGACTGAGCTTAAAGCTTCACACATTGCATCCAAACAAAATCCACAACTACAGAGGTCTTTAACATGAAATTTAGGCTAGTATTAGCAAATGCAAACAACACAGTAAATTGCTTGGTGTGTTCATGACCTCTCACAGACAAAGTACACTCATCTCCGTATGTTCCCAAAACCATCAGGCTGAGGCCAGAAGTAGAACAGGGATCTACAAGAATCTCAGCTTCTCCACAAACACAAATAAGATAAATAGTACTTTTGTCATTTCCTCTTGACCAAGAAAGAACAAGTACCTGCCACTGTCAGACCCACTTCCTGAAAATGAGTAAACACACGGAGTGCAAGATGTTGGGAAACATGGAATTTCATCCACTCCAAGATGAACAGAAGCCATAAAACTCATGACAAAAAGACATGCACTTTTTGCTATTTTATAGCAAAACTTTTCAATCCTTCTAAGTAGGAATCTAAAACTCATTTTTTCCATTTAATAGCAACTAATACCTCTCTTTGAAAACAAAAATGTTTTGTTCTATCAAGAGAAGCTTTACCACATCTAATTGTGATCAACATCAACACCACAAACTCATAACTTCTGTCCCTATGCTGTGATTTAACCATAAGTTTGGCTTAGTTCTAGTCTTTTAGCAGCTCAATTCTCTACTACACTCAGCTACCAAACCAAGAATGCTGCAATTGTAGAAACAAGAGTCTTTTTGTCAGCAAATGCATTCAAATTGAGACAGAGAACACTGGGAAGCAACCAAAATCAACTGCAAGAGTTCCTGTACAGACCACTTTTATTAACTAGAGTATAGTCCTTACTCGGGAAGGCCTCTGAAGAGCAGGTAATGCAACATACGTGCAAGCACCCTGACAGATCAAGGCATTTAACATGTTAAGATCTTACCAGGTATTTTTAGTTACCACCTGGAATCATATTTTGGACTACTTTTTTTCATATGTTAAGATCTACCTAGGAAGAAAGAAGCAGTACTGCCCTCATTCTGCCTTTTTAGAAAGCTTATTACTTCAGCTCTGGCAAAAGGCAGTTTACATTGCATAAGAATGTCCAATATATTAACAGAAAAGCAGCAGAATGTTTTAGGCAATACTGGTAAAACAGATTATGTTTTAGAATATAGCACAATAAATACAGAATTAAACTTAAGCATTATTCCTAATAATAGCAACAGCTAGAGAATTTACAGACTAGCAGCTAGTCACAATCAAGAGCAGAAAACATAACTAAGAGGAGGAAAAAAAGAAGTCTTTGGTCACAAACTGAACAGGTTCTTTTTGTTTTCCTACACCAAATGAACTTGAGCAGGAATTTTCATTTCAGCTGATTCACTCATCTGTACCTCATAGTACCTTAGAGAAAACCTGACAAAGTTAGCCCGGACCCGAAAAAACAACAAACATTTAAGACTCTACAAATTTTAAAATTTTCAGAGGAGTTCTAAAGAAAAAAAAAACCTTACATAGGAAACTTTGTAACTATTGCCAAGAGTACATTCCTGTAGATTTCAAAAAAAGTAATCTCCTAAACATGGCTATTCCTGACCTAAGGTTCAAGATGGGCTCTGTATCTTGAAAGTCTTTTGGACAAGGATTTCTCTATTTGAGCAGAAGGTCTCAGGCTCCAGTCCTGCTATCACATCCTCACAGGGAGGTTGTCATGCATGCTTATTTCAATGTAGTTATAAGGAGATCTAGGTTTTGCCAGGATGAGCGGGGCTGCCTTCAGATACAGCAACAAATGGATCCATGGGACATTGCAACATGGCAAAAATGTGCTTTAAAAGCATTATCTCAAAATACCAAAAGCAAGATCCTAAGATAGAGATTAAACATACTACAACATATCCTGCACCTGTACTTGGAAAAAAAAAATGAGTCCAAGTCTTTTATTTATTCAAATAACAGATAACCTGCCCTTCCATATGAGGTTAAACAAAAACACCTTTGTCTTATTTTTAGTCTCAATATTACAAAGACAAATCAGCTTATTTTCTCACAATACAATATCATTCTTGCTTCAGTAAGAATACTCAATAAATAGACCAATAGAGCTCCTCACAGAGGAGCCTTTCAGCAGGTATAAGCTATTGGAGTTTCAGCGTGATCTTACAATAAATTTGTACCTCCTGATGATTTACCATACCATGAGAACATGGTATACACAGTTCTGCAGCACCAGGCCCTTCACACAAATTCATTCTCTCATCACAAAAATACTGAACATCAACATAACACCCAGTACATAAATTCTGGGTTGTTTTCTGTAAATAATTTAGCTTTACAATTAATAAAACTTGTGTAATCTTTCTACATACTACAAACAATTAATGCAAAAGGCTGAATTCCACCAGGTCGTGACAGCTTCATATGAAACACGACCGCTCCAGTTCAGCCATCAGCAGAGATACCTGGTGGGCACGGCCTGAGCATGAAACACTGCCAGCACAGGTGAGCCCATAGGGGAGGCACCTGTCTACAGGGGAACGGCGCATTGCCCTAATTTTGTCAATTTTATTTTTAAGTCTTCTAATCCTCAAAACCTGAAAGGCCTTAAAATAAACCTGCACTGCACGTTGTTGAGTAACAAAGTTAGAACCAACTCCATGTATTTTAATCAGATGGTAGAAGGCTTTAAGGTGAGTGTCACTGTCACTTGCAAAATTCATTTGAGGTTACTTGTACAAAGCCATTATCGTTTTGACCTAAAAAGACACGCTAAGGAATATTTGACCAAAATGTGCCACCTCCCGCATTAGAAACCGGAGCTATTTCACCTGTGCGGGGTGAAGCGCGTTGGTGGGTCTTCCAGTGCACTCACTTCACAACTACCAGACGTTCTTTTCCCTGAAAGAAAGGATCCTTTCACTTTCAGTCCTGGGGGGCAGCAGCACCTGACACAGACTCCCCCCAGCCCGCAGGGACACTTTGGGCGCCCACTGGGACAAGAGAGGGGGCCTTGCCGTGTAGGGGCTACTGAGGCGATCCCCTCCCCTGGCTGGGGTGACAGTGGGCTGTGGCTCCTGTCCCGCGAACAGGTCCTGGGACCGTGGGGTGGCCGCGGGACCCCAGCCCGAGCCCGGCAGGACTCAGAAAGCCGCCGGCCCCGGCATGTGCCGGGAAGCGAAGGTGCAGCCAAGGCAGCCCCCTCGCCCCTGCCCCTCGTTCCCGGCTCCGGGGGCCGGCCGGCGCCCCACGTGCCGGCAGCTTAGGGGGCGGGGGGGGACACTCCGAGGGCTTCCCCGCACCCCCAGAACCAGCCCCCACTCCCTCCCAAAAAGTTGTGCGGCAAATCCACCCGCCGCCGCCCCGGCCGAAGGGGGTCACCGGCGGGGGGAAAAGGGGGTACGGGACGGGCGGGGGGGAACCTGCGGCCGCATTCCGAGGCGCCCCCGCCCCGCCGGCACCGTCCCCACGGCCGCGGGCGGAGGGTGGGCGGCGGCGGCGGCGGGGGGGGAAAGCACCCCAAAAACGCCGCGAAACTTTCCAGGCCGCGGCCGGCGCAGCCCCGCGGGACCGGCACCGCCTCCGCCGCGGCGGCCCCGCACCGGGCCGGGGGAGGGGGTGCCCCCCCACCCCGCCACCGCTCATTAAAAGTCATTTCGGCAAATTAATGCCGCCCCCGTCCCCCCGTCCCGCGGCCCCCTCGCCCCGCGCGGGGGGCGGGGGGGTTTGGGGGGGGAAGAGCGGCCCCAGCCGCGGCGCCCCCACCGCCTCCCCCCAGCCGCCCGGCCCCGGCGGCGGCGGGGCTCGGCCCGCTCTGGGCCCGGGGCCCGGCGCGGGGGGCCCGGCGGGGCGGGGAGCGGAGCGGCCCGACCGCGCCGCGCCGAGGCCTAGCGCCCCCCCGCCCCCGTTCTTCCCCACCGCCCTTCACCTCCTGGGCAAAGGCGCCGCGCCCCGACCCTCCCGCTGGGCTCCGGCGGCCGTCTCACCCCCCTCCGGCGCTCCTCCTGGCGCCCGAAAGCTTCAAAAACCCCCCTGGCTCCCCGCACCCCCTACTGCGGCCTACGCCACTCCGGCCGATCCCCGGCCTCGCGTAGCCCGCCTCCCCGCCCACCCTGCACCCTCCGCACCGCCTGCCGCGCTACGCGAGCCCGGGGATGCAGGCCGGGCCTGGCTTACCTTTCCAGCTGCTTTTTTTTCCCTCCTCTCTCTCCTCTCCCCCCTTTCCCTCTGTTGGGCTGACAGATCAGAGTTTCCTCCCCAGCAGAGGGACTGGGAATGTGCTCGGGCTTCTGTGCTGAGGAGCTGCTGCCCCCCTGTCTCTGAGAAGATCCTGCTTTTTGTGGGAAGGAAGCTTTGGGGGCTCTTTATTATTTTAAAACTACAAAGTGCTCAGAGGGTAGGTGATTATTAAGGGGAATCCCTGAATATATTCTCCAGCAAAGAAGGCAGGGCTGCTGGGGCTGCTCAAGAAGAGAGCCAGCAGCCTCCTATAGCACCACTACAGGCACCGAGAGGACATAACATCAGAGAGCGGCTCCACTGCCCTCCAAAACAACAACTTTCCTACCATCTTGGAGGTAGTAGAGAGGGAGAGAGGGAGGGGGAAAAAAGTACAGAAGGTTTTTATAAAGTGTCAATTTGGAGGAGGGAGCCAAATGGCCAAAACAAAATATTTTATCATTTGTGTGACTTTTTATTTTAAATAAAAATGAAATGCAAAGGCTCGTGGCTGAAGAAATTTATTTTTTTTTAAATAACCTGTAAAGATCAACTCTGGAAAAAAATTAAAGGAGGTACGGTAAAAATATTTTTTTCGTAACTTCGTTGTTCTTAAATTAATGTGGGTTTTTTTCTGTATTTCTAAAGCTGATAACTTTTTTTGTCATTGCGTGATGGTTCTAAAAATTAATGTGTAATTGTGAAAGTTCGTGTAACTTTTTTTTTTTTTGGTACTCGTAGTCTTAGTAAACAGCTGAGATTGATGTCGGATAGTTTGGTGTAACTGTACCATAACGTCTTTCTCTCTCTCAAGGCATTGTAAATAAAATTGGATATACAGGTAGGAAAAAAACCCCCATATTCTTTTAATTTTTACTTTTTTATTTCTTTCTAGAGTAGGCTATGTAGAGAAACAATGGGGGATTTAATGCAAGTGAGAGGAACCTATAATAAATATCTGAGAAATTGCACTGTCATAAATTTAGCATTGTCTGCCCTTCAGTATGGGATGTGGAAAAATAGAACTCATAGCAAGAAATTTGGGGGCAACAGTTGAGTTTTGTTTTTAATGTTTTCAGAGCACTTTGCAGCCTTCTAAAAATCTGTTTCGGTTCTTTTTAAGTTACTGTTTTGATTTGGGGGCTTTGTTCTTAATATTTATGAATATTTTTCCTAACTTACAGAGTTGAGAAATGCTATGAATTTATACTACAGTGTCTTGTAATGTAAATTAATAGTATTTTTCTTTGTTGCAGATTCTTTTATTAGATTGTAAAAAACATACTAAATGCTGTCAAAACAATGTCAGATGCTGTGGTGTATCTATAGGTGAAGACACTGATCACTGTATTCAGCAGATCTGTGATAATGTTTCTTGAAGTAGTATTATGCACAGCCCTATTCAGAGAGGAATTGCAAAGGTGCCTTTTTATTTGTCCCGAAGGAAGAAGAGATAATTAGGAGACTAATGAGCTATACATTATGTTTTTTCCATTGTAAAAATTATTCAGGTGGTATAGACTAATTGAACTGCAGTCAGACTAAGGTTGTATGGATGAAGGTCCTGAATTACTTAGTGTATTATCAACCTCTTCCTCTCCCCTGCCAAATCTGAAATATATTGGTTTAGTTCAGTTCTTGTAATCTTAAAAAAAATTAAAATTCTGTATTTTAGGTATATCCGCATTTCAAAACATACTTTGAGTTTGCCCAGCCTGCACGGTGAGCGTAGTTCGTGCGTTCATAGTGGGTTTTCATTTAGATAAATAGGTTTTAATTAAAGTATAATTAAAAGTCAGCTGGTCTTTGTGTCAAACTGTTTTGCAGGAGTTTTGTTTAGCAGGAGTTTTTTTAGATGATGATTAGTCTACCTAGCTCATTTTAATAATCCAGAGTGTTGCGCTCAATGGAATTGTTGCATGGGAGGTGTTTTTCTGTTATTTGAGGTTTTTTTCTGTTTTTCAGTTATTAATCTGCTGATGTTAGAAAATTACCAAAAAAACCCAACCCAAATATGTTGCTCCTGTATTGTATCTCAAAAGAGTTTGTATTTTGTATAGAAGTAATGCAATAATTAGGGTCCTTCGTAATTAATTTTACCGGTCATTATTGTATGCTTTGGAGCATGAAGTATAATTATTCTTTTTGTAAGATGTTTCAACAAAAAACTACTTTTATATCCTATACCTAAAATTCTTTACAGGAATGACAGGGATTACAAATGTTGGTCAGGTATGGGATGATTGAAAAACCGCAAACCCTTTGAAATATTACAAATAAATTATCTCAGTTGATTTAGGAACTCAACAAATGCAGCATAAACTAGTATTTCCTTTTCTTTTATTCTAAATAGATAGATAAAGGGCCAAATTCTTAGACCCCAGTTCTGCAAGTGCTTGCAGACCTTACTAACACTTACTAATTTAGAAGTGCTTGAAGGATCACTCTGTAATTCCTTGCATAAAACTCTTACCAAGTTGGTAGGATTTTGCTAGAGTACCAAAGTCAGGTTTCTGTAGAAAGTGATTTCTTGTATCAACCATTGTGTTAAACGAGAGAATTGCTACTTTCAAGTTAATTGAGTAGTTCAGTATAATTCAACTACAGTTCAAGTTCTCTTCATTGGGCTATTGAAGATAGGTTTTGTGGTTTTTTTTGGGAAGAGATGCGCACCATGAACAACTGATCTATGCTGCATCTCTCTGTGCTAATCTTGAGAATACCTGTACAACACACTTAGTATCTTGGAATTTCATTTTTAAAATGGGTTGCAGATGAATCAACATTTTAGAGAAATGGCTGTGAATACACTTGAGCACAGAAACAATATTAAACCTTTTCTTTAGCTTATGTGTTTGACTTTGCAGCTACTGACTGTAATCGGATTA
Organism: Cyanoderma ruficeps; assembly: GCA_008694505.1. Classification (NCBI taxonomy): domain Eukaryota; kingdom Metazoa; phylum Chordata; class Aves; order Passeriformes; family Timaliidae; genus Cyanoderma; species Cyanoderma ruficeps. The sequence goes on from VZDJ01000594.1 coordinate 23,731,737, forward strand.
CTTGCCTGCCTAAATTTAAACACACATCATAGTAGCGTACACATTTTGGTGACATCCTGAGATCTATTTGATGTGTTTTAATTATGAACCCAGAAGCTTAATGCCAAGCAAAAGGAGAAACATTTTGAACCTGGAAGTTTGAAATATGTAAACTTGAAATGGGATACTTTTAGCATCTTGTACAAAAAAAAAAGAATTAAATCTTTTTCAGGAGGAGAAAGTAAAGAGGAGGAATTTGCCAGATCTTGGTTCTGTGGACTATTGTGTAATCATTGAACAGAGAAGTGAAAATTTGTACTTTATTGAACAAAACTTTATTTACCTGAGAGTAATTTGCTTTTCACTAACTTATTAAGAGATGCAAATATAGTTTTGTTTTGCTGAAAATAAAATGTTACACAGTAACAACCTAAAGGAGCAGTCTGCTAGCTTTAGTCGTGTAGAATGAAATTATTTTTTAAAAAAGATTTGCTTATCTTAATGGACAAGACTCCTTAATTGGGACATACATTATGTTGATAGGTAGAGCAGTGCTCTGAAATTACACTGGAGAACAAATTGGACTCTGAAACTTCTGTACAAGGACAACGTGTAAACCTGAAGCATGAAAGGGCCTCTGTACAACATTCAGAATTGTACTCTGGAACTTCCATTTCTTCAGAATGGGTCTGTCTGCCTTGATTTAAATCTGCCTCATCCCTGCACCAACTGCTCCATCCAGTAAACTTATTGTACACTTGAGCACAGAGTGGTCAGAGAGCATTAATGTTCTGTAAATCACAGGTTTCTGGCTAATGAGGCATTCTGTGCTGATGTGTCTCACTTGTGTTAGTAGTGAGACACAGGGCAGTGACGCAGAGAATAAGCTTTGTGAGTCTAATAAAGCCATGAAATAGGTACTTTAGGTTGTACACCAGTTGCTGGAGGAGGCTGCGTCAAGAAATGAACCTTGACTTTCTCCCAAGGTCGTACCCACCCTGAGTGCAGACCTCAAGAATTTTTGGAGCATGACTTAGACTCTGTGCATGTGATGAAGACTCTCGGGTTCTCCACAAATAGTGTTATAATGTTGGTATCTTGGTATTATTTTTTGAAAGACACATACTGAGGAAACAATTCCAATGTCTTCAAATGCTTGCAAAAGGGATTAGCAATTAATTTAAAATGCAGGTGAATGTTGTGAAGGGGAAGAACAACTCTAAGTGCATAGATGTTAATTCAAGATTTTCATACGGGAAGAGCCACATTTGTATAGAAGATCTTGTCTTTAGGCATTTAAAGACTGAAAAGGGTGAGAAATTAAACACACCCCAAAATTATGATACAATCTTCTAAGCAATGTCTTGAGCACCTGTGATGTGGTATTAGTTTGTGTAAGAGTGGCAAGTTCTGGGGTAAAGCTAACCGTTAAATCCCAGCATATTAGTATTTATGGAAAAAATGCTTACTTTTCAACAATTCTTTAACATGGACATTTTATAGCAATGGTTGTCTCTTGCGAATCTGGGTTTGTTACTCTGCTGCAGTTGTATGTTTTTGATAACCAGCATGCTTTTTGCCACTTTCCAAACCGCAGAGTCCTTATGTCAGAAACACTGTCTATGATCTGAGGATTTTTCTCTAGGAAATATACCCAAGTCATGGCATAAATTGAGCTTCTTAATTCAGCTGCTAAACTCCTTCAAACCCATAGTTTAGTGCACTCCTGTGTGGCAGATAGCACAGCAGAAACTATAGGACAAGCCATATGTACAACAGAGTAACTTTGCTTGACTTTGTTTAAAGCCCCAAATGCCAGCAAAGCAACACGAAGTACACATGACCAGCCTTGTTTTCGTGAGTCTTAGGGGCTCATTAAAGCTTTTTTTCAGCAATGGGAGTTTTGCTGTGGAGTAGGAGTATAGCTGCAGAAGTATTTAACCAACTGGGAGCAGATGTATGCTAGCTATTACATGATAATATAATTAATTGATAGTGAACTGTACTGAAAATGGTAATTAACTAAGACTTCACTAATCTGTTCTTCATTAGCAATGTGTATTTTAATCTGCATTAAATAAATGGTATTGTCTTCCTAAAGCTCAGCAAAGACAAAGCAGTAAGACTTAATTGTGGGAAGGTTGTCCAGAGTATGTTGGGCATCTGTGGAGACCTCTTTAAATAGAGGACAAATGAATGGAATAAGCTGTCCCAGCAGAATGCTCTAATACCATCCCATTTTATGGGAAGCCCTCTGTTAATTCAAAGTATACAATTGTATTTTTACTATCTGCTTCTGTCTATTGATATTTCATTACCTGTAATTGTAGTGGTTAAGAAGCTCCACACTTTATCACCAGCCCTCACTGCTATTAGTCCAGTTACTCATTTACATTCAGGTTGCAGAGGATCTTGGTCACCACTGCAAGTTGGAAAGATGAAAATTCCCACTCGGCACCAAATCAATGGTCTCTTAAGTCTCCTAAGAGTAGCTTCCAACAAAGGTGTGGAATATCCTGTGATGGATAATTGAGAAATAAAGAGCATGCAGGACAGGATTTTTCTAAAATAGTTGGAGCTGAGCTAACATCAAAGCATAAGGCTTAATTAGTGTCTAGGGTCATGGGATTCCAGTAGATTTTGAAAGTTATTTGTTACACATGAAGATTTTTGCTCTTAGTATGTTTCTTTTTCATACATGGTTCTCATCTCTCATCCATTTCAAACATAAACACAGGTGTACAGATGATGACAAGAAGAAATAAAACTATTTCTTTGAGACATTAGTTAGCTATATTCAAAATTCAGCATTGGCTGAGACATGTCTCTGCTACCTCTAAATGCCTCTAAATCTCAGTAGGCTTCTCAGCATTAGGCACTGTGAATAGATGTGTACATGTAGCTGGAGGAAAACATAATTATTAACAGTGTTTAGCATAGCAGGCTTTGCTGATTATGGAATCACTCATTTTGTTTGAATTACAAGGCTTTATATATGTTATTTACATCTCTCTGTGCCATTTTTCTCTGGTGCTGAGCTATGGAGAGTTGGAGTAACCTGAGTACTTTTGGACACTTTGCTGACATCATTCCATCAATATATGTTACTGTAAAGTGTCTTTTGGATAAAACCTTACACAACAGAAAGGACCATGTGTGTAAGCCCACAAACACAGTGAAGGATTTGGTGTTCATTTCTGAACTAAGTTTTCCTTGTGACTCTCTGTAAACTTTAGTGTTTTGTTCGCAAAGGCCCTTGTGTCCATTTGGCATTTTATGAGTAATAATAATCATCTGTTAACATCTATTAATAAATTGAAAATGGTGTGTTGTGTTTGGCTTTGGTTTTTTGTTGTTTTTAAATAGGAACTTTAAAACTTCTCAGGTAGTTCTGGGAGAACTTACTGCAGTTGTCAGGGAGTCCTTAGCTTTTAGCTGCTCTCCAGAATTCCCCATTTACTTATTGCTTTTTTTCCATGTTGGTAGTCACCATGAAGTCCTCTTCTATCCGTTTGCTTCTCAGCACTTTCTCTGTTTGTCCTGTCTGTGCCTTAAGAGTCATCTTCCAACCCTTCAGCACTACAGGTGATTTCATCTTACTGCATATTCGAAGGACGGCAAAACAAATTATTAGGAGACTGTCTTGTTTTGGGAGAGGAAGTTTTGGCTTAGCCATTGTTTATTTTATGAGGAGCAGGATTTTGGGGACAGAGATGCAGTTATATTACCTTTCTCCTTTGGATTAAGGCTGATGCCAGTCTGCCACCCTGCAGCTCCTTTAGAGCTATGACCCTGTGCTATTTTTCTGTTGGTTTCAATATTAAAATACAGTACATCTCCCAATCAAGCATGCAGCAGACTGTCTTGCCAAAAGAATCTTAGCCTCAGAAGAGGCACTGATCCAAAATCTTCTTGGGGAAATGCTACAGACACCTTCTTTTCTGCCTTGAGCTATGCTTCAAAATTCATTAAAAAATAAGTCAGTTCCAACTATTTTTATGACTGGTCTAATTTTGCTGGACATTTCAGAGTCTTGCTGTTTGATTTGAATTCCATTAGGTTTCTTTTTATTGAAGCAGCTCACTACACTGCCCAGGGTTTTAAGCACTCTCCCTTTGGAACTACAGGGATCTCCCCTGGGATGCTGGTGCTTTCACTAAGGTGGCTGTTGAACAGGGTTTGGGTTTTGTTTTTTGGGTTTGGTGGTGAGTTTTTTGTTGTCGTTGTTGTGGTTTTTTTGTGTTTGTTTGTTTTGTTTTTTTTTTTGGTGGGGTTTTTTTTGTTTGTTTGAAATCACAGCTTTAGACTTACATACTGAAGTCTGCCTGCAGTTATAGTTTCTCTTTAATCTGAATGCACCTGGCCTAAACTTGCTTGAAAGTGTAACTGCATAGTATGGTTTTACCTTGAATTAACACTCCCTTTGCCTTCTCTACTCCCCACAAGCACCTGCTGAAGACAAGACTACAAAAAGGCAAGGTTTAATCTAAGTCATGTTTGGGGTTAATAGTTTGCACACAAGAGCCGTGTTTACACAAGGCTGTGCTCAGAGAGGAAGATACTTAATGACCAGCCCCATCCATCTCTCCCCAGACACATTCCTGTTCCTTGGCAGGCTGTACAGGCAGGGGTGCACAGGAGCAGGCTGAAGATCACTGCACCCGAAGGTAACTGGCCATGCACCCGCTGAGAAGTTCTGCCAGTTGGCCACCAGATGGAAGCAGGGCTGCACTCGGGGAATTGCAGGAATTACATCTCCTCCGGGGCTGTGCTCAGCTCCAAAACAAAGCGTAACAAAGCCCCTGCCCACCCCCGCAGAGTCGGGGTAAAGGCACCCACAGCCTTGCGTGTGGAGTGAGCTGCACCAGCACACTGATGGCTCGGGCAGTGTTATTACTTGGCTGGTCAGCACCTTACCTTAGCACCAGGAACAATACTCCGAGCGTGTTTATCTCCCACCATCCCACCTCTTCATTGCCACTTTTTCATAATTCTCTAACCTGAGGTTGCAGCTTCAGGACCAGCAAGTAGTAGCACTATCTGTAAACCTTTTCTCTTAAATAAACAGAGGTAAGTTGTGTGAATAGCCCTGTTTCTCTAATTTTTGTTCCAAAATTTTGCCCAGCCTATGTCACTTCCCTGCCTTTACAGACCCTCGTTATCCTTTTGTCATTAGCTGGGTAAAAGTCCTCATGTGCACCAACTGTCCAGCCACCAGAGCAAACAGACGAGATAAGGGATGGGCTGCGCTCTAAACTCAGTGGATAAGAATGCTAATTTAGATTTCTCTTTCCCATCTAGTTTCCAACAGTCAAATTTATAGAGAGCCTTGTTGCTATTACTAAGTTTGGCTGAAAAATTCTCTACTTAACTAGTTAGGTGGGAAAGAGTAGAAACAGGACATTGAGCACCACATGTGCTTCTTCCCCTTCTTGCTTTTCTTGATAAAGGCTGGACAGTTTTGGAACAGAAACAAGAATCTACTATACATACTAATTGAAGGATGTAGAGCTGTCAAAAAACCAAAAAGCATGCCAGAGCTCCCAAAGTAATGCTACAACATTTAAGGAAAAAAGAAAATCTAAAGCTTTTGAGCCTTTATAAATTCTAAAGTGATAAATGACTTGTTGCACAGCTGAAGTTACTCCTCTGCATTTGTACAACATGGGGGTGGGAGCAGGGGGGGGGTGACAAAAAGGTTTTCATCTTAGGAGCCTAAGAACCAAATGTTTTTCTGAATACAAGATTCAGTTACACCCTTTCTTCCTAAACATTTTGGCATATGTCACACACATTTTTCTTTTGCTCTGTACCAATAAACCCCTGTTCCTCGTAAAGAAGTAACATTCCACAAGGACAGGAGGAAATTTTCATGCTGTACTTGGAACTGTGAATGGCCACATTAAAACCAGATTGCAGTCTCTCTCGCTGCCTCACTACCATGCATAGCAGGATCTGAATAAAATGAACAGTTACCCTTTTCTGTACCACCACAAGAACTGACTCTGTTGGTAACTGGAGATGGCAGGCTGAGTAAAACCATGTCCAACATTTAAGACTTAGCTCATGTGAGGACACCGTGATGCACCAGGATAACCAGGAAGAGTCTTCTCTTGGGCAAAAGGAAAACAAGTTTTTAAAAAGTTATATGTTTGTTACTGAAAAAATTTAAGCATGGAAGAAAAAAGGAATTTTTTAAAACTAAGACTTCTACAGCACCACCCCCATGCACTCAGTATTATCCTACACTGAAAAGAGTAGCTTATGAAAAATTAACACCATTTTTAAAAAATAATACAGTTGGAAATTATAGCTTTATGATACTGTTCCCATTTTCACAATTCCTGGAAGAATTACACTGAACTTTAGTAGCCAGTTGAAAAGGAAGTTATCCTTCTTCCAAATTTACATTACCAGCATAATACAGAGGAGAGTCACTGTTCAGAAGCTATTCTAAAGTATAAAAAATCCTCAACCACCCAACCAAAAAATACCACACACAACTCCTTCTCCCACTTTGCTATATAAAGATCAATCCACAGAGAAACTGTTCTGAGACTTTTTTCTGTATTTGAACTGGTATCAAGGCCTTTACTCTTTTTCCTAATTTTTAAAGCAGTTCAGTATGAGGAAGCTAGGTGAAGGCTGCTTTTTTTTTTTCTACATCAAAATTTTTTGTATTTCCTCCAAGAGTAGTCTCAACTGAAACTAAATGAAGAAACATACAAGTATCCAGAGCAGAGATAGGTCTGACCATTGGCATAAACCAGGTATGAGGGACAACTTGCTTTATAAGTACATTACAAAAATAACGTGTTCACATTCTCACCAGGGTTTGATATTAACACACCTGGATACTCTGGAAGGAAGTTACAATCTAGTATTTTTCCCTGTAAACACCTTCCTAGAAAATCAAGATTTGCTTACTGAATTCTTTTCATGGAAGAAGCATGAGCTACATGAATAACACAGGTAATGGGTGGCTTGGTATTTATAATTTATTTGTATACAATCATCACGTTCCCTGCCTCTGGGTACAGTAAGTTGGGTGCTGCATGTTCCCTCAGACACAACAACAGTCCTATAGTATAATGGGGCTATGTGAAGTGATGAACATGTGCATGAAGGAAGAAAAAAAATACAACAGCCTGTCAAATAGATTTTGAAAAAAATGTATCAGTCACAGCAGTTAGCTGCAACAAAAGCCTAGAAGAAGGTGGTGGCAGTCTGATTAGTCTCTAGCAGATGGATGGCTCTTCTACTGCATGGGCACCTTCAACCACAGCTTTCACACATTTGGCCATTGTCTGGGATGCTCTACTGATGGAATCTGTAAAAAAATAAAAATCCAAACATGTAAATGCACAGACACAGTACAAAATAAATTTAGTACAAGACTGGATACAAAGAGGACAAAATCACTTAGTTGAAAATACAGTCTGTGCTTTATGTAAATTCCAAATAATTTTACCAAAAAATTTTGTTTCTTCAGAAGACTCAAATCCTATTAATCTTAGCGGAAAGCTTTAAATGAATCATAAGAACCTTACTCTAAAGTTAAGTAAAATATTCTGATTTCAGAATGGAAAGACAACACTATACATACCTGTCATATAAAAGTCTTTTATTGTGAGCTGAGGTGGAACAAGAGGATCAGCAAGAAGCTGTTGCTTCGCTAACTGTGGTAAAAAAGGAAAAGAAAGTCACCTGTGTGATAGATGCTTGTTACCAAAGCATTTGTTTAGTGAATTCTGCATTCAGTGCATTCAGTGTAGGTCAAAAAAATGCTTCTCATACCACACATGAAGATTTTTCAAAAAAGCATTATGCTATATAACAGCACTAAATGATGCCAAGCTAGTTCACTTTTGCTTACCTTTGCCAATTCATTTGCCTGGATGAAGTAGTTTGCTTCTTCCACATCATCATATCGAACCAGATTGGGTGATACTTCTTCTAAACGCTTCCGTATTTCATCAAGGTTCTCATAAGGCAAGGTCAAACCAGCCAACTAAGAGATCCACAGAAAGAAATGCCATCAAATCTAGGGGTTTAACTCAGTGGTTTAGGTTACCAATCCACAAACATCCATAAAGTAAAATGAGGAAAAGTCTACACTCCTGAAAACACAGGCAGTTAGAATGCACAAAGTGAAGCAAAGTCACTGTTCTGTTGGACCTCTGATGCCTACATAGCCAACACGTCCCCATGTTAAAAACCAGGCTGTCCTGTTTGCTATACAAGGATAAAAAGAAAGGAAGTACTTTTCTCCTTCCGTACTTGCATTTTCCTTAGCTTACCCCCAAATAAGATAAAAGTTGATGCAATTATCAATGCACCTTGTTCTCTCTGAGTAGTGAGCACATATTTGACCTCATCTAATGATATCAGATCCTGGACTCAGAGTCTATGCTGTTTTCTTTCTAAAAAGCAAGAAACTGCATGTTCCCACTAGCTTCCTCTAAAGCACTTCACAAAGACCTGCAAAACTTGCAAAGCTTCACCCATTATGCATTCGAACAGCATACAGCAGCTACAACATTAGAGCTATCCTCAGCAGGGAAACAATATGATTTAACTCACAGAATTAATATAGGATTCAATACAGAACATTGCTTCTTAAAACTATGTGTTTCCCTGAAAATCTACCATTTTTTACATTGGAAAATGTTTACAAAAGAACTTAACCTCTCAGTATACTTTTATTAGAAGCAACTTATAACAGCAACAGTACCTCAGAGACAGCTCTAATAATCTTCCAGTCTTCCCTTGCCATCCCAGGAGGTGTTACTGCTACTCTTGTCTGCTGGGCACGACCTTCAGTATTCACATATGTGGCTGCCTTCTCTGTATAGGCTGCTCCCGGGAGAATAACATCAGCCATGGGAGCTCCCACATCCCCATGATGCCCTAAATACATGGGAAAAGGAAACAGTACACAACCATATGAGACAGAAGTAAGCCAAAATAAAAAGAAATGCTTTACTAAGACAGAATTTCTGCGTTCCCAGAAAAAGAAGGATTTTGTAAGTTTTGCTTAGGCAGTAATCTGAAGCCCATGAGCCTGGCTGCTCTGAGGTCTTACTTGGTTAATAGTCTGGGGAGAATGAATGGACTACAAGCACGAGTAAATGGTACTTCAGTCTTTATAGTCACTCAGATTTGGGAGGGTCTTGGAACAAGGATTCTTAGATTAAGATAAGATCATGTTTTGGTAGGAAAGAACAGCTGGAAACCAATGCTGTTCTGTCTGCCAGGTCTGAAGCTATGTTTCAGAAGCTCTGTACTGATTTATATTCCCTTATTAATCATTAACAGTTTCCCATCTTTACCTAAGAAATAGGTAAGAAGTATGTCAGGTATGTGTTAGAAGTTCCCTTTCCTGGCAGAAAACAAAGGCTAAAATTCCTCAAAGGATTTTATGCCACTGTTCACGCTTTTTCCCTATCTATTAAGATAGCAACATTCTTAATTTACATCCATGAATTACCTTGATAGATGATAAAACAGTCCTTTGTCAAGTTTTGACGTGTTATACAACCTGAATCTGCTCCCAAGAGATACAATACTTTGGGAGGACTTTTCCTAATTGCTTCCACTCCTGGTTTGAAACCCAGGTCCAAAGCAGCGACTTGGCTTGCAACCCTGTAGGAACAAATACATCATGACTTTAAGTAATTTCAGAATTCTCCCTTTCTCATCAGAACAGACCTAACTTCTTTTTCTGATTAAATATTTTGAAGATATGTAAGAGGTTCCTAATAGTAACAAGACAACCACGAAGCTCAAAGGCAGCTGAAATTTTTCACAGAGTATTGAGTTAGTTTTGCATTTCAACAACTTGACACCATTTAAAGTTTTCACAGAGAATCTCATCTATTTAAGATGGGATAGCAAAAATAAAGGCAGACATTGAAAGTCAGGACCTAGTGGCAGGCAGCTCACTGGTGAAGCTTGATGCTCCAGATGACATTTCAGCTATGAATGGAACTCATCAGGCCTTTAATTTAGGGCACTCACATGGAAGATGAAAGACCAGCTAGGGCCATCAGCTACTTGAAATCGTCAAAGTCTTAAGACCACTATTCATTTATGCACACATAAAAATACTTTTAAAAGAATGAAACAATAATTCCCATTTTCTGGCAGTCTTCCAAAGCAACAGTTTTGCATAATCCTCCACAATCAGGTGCAAGTCTTATTTAAAAGAAAAAAGATTCTCTCTAGAGTACAGATCTTCCAGTGTAACTCATTTTGTCTGACAGAGTGAGACATAGAGGGTTCAGTAAGTTAAGTTGCTTTTTGCACTTCAGGTAGAATGGATCGTGCACTGTAAGTATGGAAGTCAGTAAGAACAACTGCAAAACCATACTTGTATCTTGAGTGTTCTTTAACTCATCAGTATTTTGGTACTAAATATTTCAGTTTCAGCAGCAGAATGTTATATTTGAGTTTCCTTCAGAGGACCAAGCCCTGCTCTAACTATACTATTTTTATATCAATGAAGCTGCTTTTGGCAGAAGAAATCTGTTGAGTCTCCAGAACTGAGAGCCACTACATTTGGTGAAATACTCTTTCCTTTACAGAGATGGTCAATGTGACAGTCAGAATTTTAGAAAGGGAGGGGTGAAGGACTGTCCAAAGAAAAGCTTGTCTATTAAAAGGAGTAATATCTTGACAAACTGAATAGCTGAGATCAAAAGCTCTCAAATGAAAATTTTTGAAGCCTTTCTATTAACTATTCAGTTGAGAAGCTGCACAGTAAAAGAAATACTAAAAAAACCCAAAGGAAGAAATCGTATTATTTAAATATGGCCATTTTTGTTTTTTTCCTTCCAATAAAATGCAGTCATTTAGCAAGTGACACTGGTCTGCTGTGCATCCTACTGGGCACTGTGGTAGATGTTATTAAGCTCTCTTGTATTCTATGTCTAAATTGAAACCTTAAATTCTACATTTGAATATCATAAATTAATAAAAACTCATGGAGAGCCAGGTCAAGGAACCCGTTTTTATTAACAAGTTTTTGCTAGCTTGTATTTCTGTTTTATATATTCCCTACAGGTTTTAACTCAATAAGCTGCTTGTGTGTATCCAAAGCACTCTGTACACATAGGCTGTGGTAACCTGTGTTGCTCCCAAAAAAAGTTTCAAAGCAAACCTGTGTAGGATGTTCAGGACTTTCCAGTCAGCACCAGCACCGCTCTTGGCCCTGGCATTCTGTGCAATGGTGGAAACAGCAGCATGGATGGCGGCTCCATCATCACGCTGCAGGGCCGCACTGCCCACCACCACCATCGGCTTTTTGGCAGAGTCCAGGACCTGTGCAAGCCAAGAATCAGAAATTCATTCCACAGCTACAAAGACAATTCTTGGTACAGATAATGTAATAAATCCCCAAATTTCTCCTGAGTCTTCCATGCATACCTACGGTTCCAGAATGGTCACTGTTTCATTTAGAGATAAAGCCAAGAGAAACTGCTGTAAGCAGGAAACTACCTTGTCAGTACAGAACTGTATGCTTGATAACCACACATTTAAGTGGAAACAGCAGCACTGGAAACAGCCTGTTTTATGTCAAGAAATATCCCAGGAGCTTCCTGCACTGCGAAGTTTTACACACCTGAATATATTACTCAGTTTATACATGGTGCACACTAATCATTACCTCAGCTCTGCATTTGATTAAAAGCAAATAACCCCACCTACAACATGGTACTTTTCTTCAAATCTGTCTCTGGAGCATTCAGATTATTACTCAATACCTGTGCAATTTAACAGTCACACTCTTTAAGTTCTGTATACCTTAGAGAAGGCATGTTTGCCAGAAGCAATGTCCTGAAGTATCTGTGGGGACTCTCCTAGATGTTCATACGTGTAGGTCAAATTCACAGGAGAGCCAACAAGGGCCACTTGCAAGTCATTGTGAAGCCAGCTGAAAATACAACCAACATTTTATAAAAATTAAAGAAATACAGAGTTTTACCCAACCAAAGCCACTAATTATAACTTCAGCAGTAACTTAAAATAGGATTTCAAAGGAATTTAAATGGCATTCATTGTTTTGTTAAGATGCAGTTTAGCTTTATTCTGACTGTTAAGCAAGCCTCAAGTTTTTTTAGAAGGATTATTTCTCTAGATATATTCCAGAAACAGTACAGCAACACACCTTACATGACAAGTTCGTAACTCAGTTCACTCCTCCCCTCAAGCCTTTGCCAATTCAGTTTTAGAAATTCACTTATTTCTTAGATAAACATAAAAATTTAGTTGGTTAGAAATTTTTTCTTTTTTGCAGCTTCTCATGGCACAGACTTATAAAAATACAAGAAAATATACATTCAAAAGTCTCACTGCATTGTCTCCTTTCAAAATTTCAACACTATTACTGTTTAAAATTATGTATTTTCAAATATCCCAGCATTAAGAAGGACAGGGCTTTTATAGACCTCATTTGTCTCATACTGACATAACTCATTTAAATTGAATTAGCTACATTCAAAAGTTTGGGAAAGCCACACTACTTGGCAAAGAAAATCTTAAACTGGAATGACTGCTTCTAAACTCAGCACATCTGATTTGTTACAATACAAAAACCAATAAGCTGATGCTGAAAATAAATCTTTAAGGAATATGTTTTAACAGGCTTCTATAAAACAGAAAATCTGAGGTGTCTGTGTAACGTAACAAAGGAATAGATGTCTGAGTAGATGAACTTAATGTAAAATGTCTAAGTGAGAATGAACTAGCTCTACGCTACAGGATACTACCATTTTCCACACATAAATCACCATTCCCTTTACTAAAAGGTGAGCTAAATCCAATGATCCCATCTGAATGAATGCTCTCAAGTTACTGCCTGCAGCTCCAACCGAGCACTGTATCAAATCCAGATGGATTCACATGCTTATTCACCACCATGGAATACGAACCTCTTTCGAATTCTAGCATTAAAGAGCGGTGCCTCAAAGCGTGGATTGGTGCCAACCAGGAGGAGGACATCTGCCTCCTCCACCCCAGCAATCTTGGTATTCAGCAGGTAGTTAGAGCGCAAATCTGTGCTGTAACAAAAAGATGTAAGAAAGCAGATGAGAATTCAGTAGAGGGAAGGAATGAAGCTATGGTAAAGACTGTAGATACTCAAAATACTTTTTCATCTCAGGAAAAGGAAGAGCAAGAAGAGGTTTCTCAATACAAATTACTAATTGTAACTGTAAGTTTTCACACCATAAATAGAAATAGACTGACTTATCCAGCTTACAACAGAGTGTAACTGGTTTTCAGTGACTGACTGTTAAATTGCTGGAGCTGTACATACAGTACAACATGGGGTAAAGTGTGCAACCCTTGCTGGAGTAGAGACTATGAATCAACTCACAATCCATAAATACTATGTACATGTGAGTATGGTAAATTCAAATAAATCCTGCTAATGCATCAGCAATTGTTATCCCTGCTAATTTCAGAATATTGCCATGAGCTGACCTGTAGACTGGAAAGTTTATCAATGTATTAATTACAGACAGACATTGCCTGTCCTCTTACCCAGCTCCAGCAGTAGGAAAGATCTCTTCAGTGCAGAGTGTATCACAGTTCACTCTATTCAGCAGGTCTTTCAGAGCTATTAGTGCTTCTGCATCCACCAGCCCTCCTACAACTGCTGCTATATCCTTACCTTCCACTGCCTGGAGCTGGAGAGAAAGGAAGTATAAACATAAACAAAAGAAACCGCTGAAATAAATTCTCCTTTAACCCAGGTAAATATTTGTTATATTAGGGTGTGTCAAAGTCAGCAGTGCAACCGCTGGCCTGGAGTAGCACAAATGGATCAGTGGTGTCTGATTCCTCCCAGGCAGAAACTCCAGCTCCTTCAGAACTCATGATAAGCAAGGAAGAGCTCTCTGTATTCTATGCGGGTCCCTTCCACTTGAGTTATCACTCAGGTGTAGCTAATTCTCATTTGGTGTGCTGAGAGAGGAAGGTTGGTGAATGCTTTTATTTTAATGAAGCCACAGTGCAGACAGAATACAAACTCCCATAACACAAGCTGGTAGTAAACTTAACTCAAAGGTATTATCTGAGAAGAAACAGCTTTTGTAAAAAACCCTGCTACTGTACCATGGGCAAAAACATCCTTGAGGAAAGTTCAATTACAGTTATTCAATTCTACTTCAACCACAAAAGATTTTTAATCAAAATCCAGAGCAGTCATGCAGCACTTCATTTGAGCTGCAGAATCAATCACCACACAGGGAAAGCACTGAGGAAAGCACAATTCAGAAATAAGTAATACAGACTTAATGTCTTTGATGGCAAAAGTGGTGATAGCACAGTTTAAGTAAATTTAAAGATGTCTTCAGATAGATCAGGAAAATTGCTTCCTCCTAAATTTCTGAAGAAACAGTTTACTTTCCTATTTAAATAAAAATAATTTCTGTCCCAATGCTCCAAATGAAACCATGATAAGAAGAAGTTCTTTAAATGGTCCAATCCATGAAACAGGAAATATTAGTAAAAATAAGAAATTTAAGTGGAAACAATGGCTTAGCAGTTAAACATTTTCCTCTAACCTTAAAGAAAAAATTTTTAATATAACTCATTTGATATTAACGTTCATAATACATCCAGCTTTAGAAATTAATTTTAGACTACTTATATTGAAAATTTTTCTTACCACACCAGCAACACGAGCTAATACATCCTCCCATGAGGCATAAACAAATACTCCTTTCTCATTTTTGATCATTGGCTGAGTAAGTCTCTGACGCTTCAGACCATCATAAGCAAACCTAAGTGAACACCAAGAATATTATAAAAGGGCAAAGACAAAGATAATTGTGTATAATTCTGTGAGTTTTCTAATTGCAAGCTTTTAGAAAAGAGAAAACCAAGAAATATTTCCTTTGAAAGTTTAACTTTTCCTTCTCAAAAACACACAAAACAATTAGTAACAGAAATAAAAGTTACTGCGAAAAAAATGTTACAAAAATCAGAATATTAGGAAACTTAGCAATTTCAATTATAGAATTAAAAAACATATTTCATCAATTATTCTTCTTCACTGTAGCTTTACAATACTAAATACCGAAGTTGGTGCTACAGTGCACATTTCTGGTTCTGCAAAGTGTGCCTTTAATGCATGTGTAAAAACAGGTGGGTACAAGCACATCCACACACCTTGTTTTGTCAGATATCCATTCCTCATTGATATCTTCATGCAGCCTTGGCAAAATTCTCATCACTTCTCCAGTCCTCGTACTCACTACGATGTTGCTTCCAACTGCATCAAGAACATCAATAGACTCTACCTTCCTGTTTAGAAGAACAAATAAACCCCTTGCAGTCTTTCATATATAAGCAACAAGCGTCTTATTTTTGGCCTGAATAGAGGTGATTTTCTTCATAGTAACTGGAATAGTGCTGTATTTAGGATTTAGGGTGTGAATAGTGTGATAACACAGGGATGTTCTAGTTGTTGCCAAGCAACATTTACACAACATCAAGGACTTTTCCGCTTCTCACCCAGTCCCACCAGCAAGGAGGCTGGGGAGCATGAGAAGCTGGGAGGACACAGGCAGGACAGCTGACCCCAGTGGGCCAAAGGGATGTTCTGCACCACACAGCAGCAAGCTCAGCATGTGAATTAGGGGGAAGGTTGGCTGGGGGCTGCTGCTCAGGGACTGGCTGGGCAATTGCAGTGTGCATCACTTTCTTTGTACATTCTAATCCTTTTATCATTATTGTAATTTTCTTCTTCTGTCCTATTAAACTGTCTTTATTTCAGCCCACAAATTTTACATTTTTCCCCCAATTTTCTCTCCTATGTCCCATGGGGGGCTGAAATGAGCAACTGGCTATGTGGTATTTAGCTGCCTGCTGAGTTAAATCACAACAGTCTTTTAAAGTATCCAGTGTGGGGCATGAAGAGTTGAAGTAACAATAAATCTGACCAAACTGTGTGAAAACAAATTCATTATAAGCGCTCACTGTATTAGTTTAACAGGTGCTGCTCTCAGGGTTGCTGCACACATTCTCAGAGCTGGGTTCTGTGACACCTTGCTGTCTGAATGTGTTCCTTGTTTGCTGTTTATGGTCTCTGGAAGGTGTGTTAAGGATGTCATTCTGTCACAGTATGTCACCGGGGAGGCTGATCCGGTGTTTGCACTCAGCGCCGCTGCGGCTCCGTGCTGCGGGAGCCTCCCAGCGGACACGGTTGGTAATTACACCCTCCACCTTCCGCCTGCCCCCGCTCTCCAGACTCCGACAGCTCTCGGGCATTTGGAATATCCTTGGGATGGCCAAACCAGCATGTTCCTATGTCCAACGCCAGGCTGGATAAAGCCTTGAGCAACCTGATCTACTGAGAGGCATCCCTGCCCATGGCAGGGGTGGTCGTAACTAGATGATCTTCAAGGTCCACTCCAACGCTTAAAGTTCTGTGATTCTGTCTCCTGAGTATGTTTCAGGTCTTGTATAGGGTTAAACAACTACTTAAGAAAATCACACAGAGATCTGCTCTGAAGCTGAACAGCTTAGTTTCACAAGATATTTTAAATAATATCCTCAACAATTAGTGAGTTAATGATTTTGTATTTTCCCTTATACAAGGAATATTATGCATCTTTTATTAAGCAATCAGCACGACCTACAAGTCCAAAACATTTTAGGTTAAAAATAAGGGAAGAACAGTCTACAAGCTATAACATTCTTCCTTTTCTTAAATAAGCTGTAACAAAATTTGTGTTAGATTCAGTCTATGGGAAAGTCTACAGAAAATAAAAATCAGGGAAAACCCTTGGTACCACAGATGGACCAAGACAAAGTGTACAACAGAGAAAGGTGTGTCTTCAGTCTGAGTTAAGACACCTACCTTGTCTCCCATGGGCGTGCAGTAAAGGCATATGGCTTGGAGGTCAGAGCACCAACTGGGCAGATGTCAATAATATTTCCTGATAACTCCGACATAAACATTTTCTCAACGTAAGTACCAACTTGCATATCATTTCCTCTTCCAGTTGTTCCCAAGTCATCTACCCCTGCAACCTCACTGGCAAACCTGGTAGGTGCACAAAGAAGGAGAAACATATCTGGCATGTACAGCTGCAACACAGAACATTTTTCAGCCCTCATCTCATTTTCTTAAGACAAAACATTAGTTCATACACCTGAAAGAAGAAAACAGTTGTTTAGATGCACTAGTCAGCACCATCACATGCAGGACTATTTGCAGAATTTCATTCAGAAAGGGCTACAGAAACTTGGGGGAGTTATATCAAAAAACACAGCAGTTCAGTACTCACTGTATTACACAAACTGAGTCCAAGATTAGTCCTAACTAACAAGTTCCTTCTAGAACTAGTTGGGTACATTGTATTCTTTTCCATCTGGCTCAAGTTGGCTAGTACAGCATCTCAGGACTACAGAACAGCATAAATATAGCTACCAGAGGCTATCAAAAAGAAATAAATCTTACAACTTGTGGCTGAGGAAGTCACATATCCATTCTGGCACCAACACCATGGGACCAGTTCTGCCCTGCAGAATTCTGATTTCACTTTCATGCACTGGCCATCTTTCTCTGTTTCCTGTCTGGTAGCTCCAGGAAACCAGCTATCAGTCACTAACAGAAATAAAATTTTTAAGTATCATCAGAAAAGAAATTTTTAAAAAACTGACTACCCCTCATGGGGCTTCCTTCACTAGTAACAAACTGAGACAAACATGCCTGCTTAGTACTCTTCTCAGTGAAAGTAAAGGACTTTACCTGATGCATCGAGTGCACTGTATACACCGAGTCATGATGGTCTTCACTAAGGGGCCAATGTTCTTGTCCTCCACAGCACGTTTGCTCTCTCTAAATCTGCTCCTGTCACTGCCAAACATCATTGACTGGTCCTACAACAGACAACAGAACACACACATATCCAGGCTGCTGGAAAGCACACTTTCACCTAAGACAAGACCATTGTATGTAAGTCTACATAATTTAACTGGATGTTGTACCTGTAGATCACACTCTCCACCCTGATCACAGATAGGACAGTCCAATGGGTGATTTGCCAGCAGGAACTCCATTACACCCTCTCTGTTAGGTTCAGAGAATGAAGTTAATGTCAACATCATTTAGCAAATAGTACAACTAATCAGCCAAAGGAGACTAAAATAAAGGTACCTTGCTTTCCTGGACTTCTCAGAGTTTGTCAGTATATTCCAGCCCTTCATAACTGGCATGGCACAAGCAGCAACTGGCTGCAATCACCATAAAAAGCAAGCATGAACACAATGTATTTCTTCTCAGCATGGGCACAAACCCTCACCTCCTCCCTCCCCCAGTTCTAACATAGGTATCTGTTATAAATAAATAGAAACAAAGAAGTCTACAAGGAAAAAAAAAAGAGAGTAACTGATAAAGCCACTAGAAGCCATATTTATTAATAATCTGCTACATAAAAATGTTAAATTAGTTATGATTTATTTAAAGTTAAAAATTCTACAATTTCCAGTCCCAATTTAAGCAGCTACAGCATTAAGAATGTCAGGTGTAATCAAAGGCAAATCAAAGAGCTTCAGCAGACATCTAGAAAACCCCTAGAACTGAAGTTCAGAGTATGAATCATTTACAAGACATTTGTTTCCACAAAGCCTGTATAAAGTCTTGGAATAAAATTCTTCTCAAGATTACTGCAAGATTAACAAAAACTCCTGCTTAGTAAACAACCAGGAGTAAAGTAGTAAACAACCTCTTACTTTTCAATCACATCATGACTTCCACCTTAGTGATAACCCAACATTTCCACAGACACAAAACTCAAACAATGGAATTGAAGTTGGGGTGAGCTAAAAAATTTTATGTGTGAGTATAAATGTGTAATCCAAGACTGAACTCCCAAAGAATGTGCACAGATTTCTTAGTACTGCTGAAGGCAGTGTTCTTTCCTGAAATCAACTATTTCACAACAGATATCAGTGCATTAAAATATAAACTACTAACTAACTACAATCTTTACTTAGAATGAACCTGTAGGTACTAATTCTACAGCTAAATTCATACAGTATCCGGAGTTTATTATTTCTGTAGTATCAGCTGAAAATGCGTGGCTGAAGCTTGAACTACAAAGCATAAAATGCATCTAACAGCAAACACACAGCTATCAAATGCTCATGTCCAAGAGCAAGATAGTCCATAATAACCTGAGAACTGACTCTGACTCATTAAGCAGTCAGTGCAGTCCAGTGGGAAGATGAGAAAAAACTGCTTTGAGCAGCTGAATGACAACAATTATTACAAGATTTAACACAGACCCAAAGCACAGCAAAAAAATTCCTATTGAGTTCCACATTGCAATTGCTATGAAACACAAAGAATACCTTTGGAGCTTTCTCTATTTCCACAAGACACATCCTACAGTTTCCAGCAACAGAGAGACGATCATGGTAACAAAAACGAGGTATCTGCACTCCAGCCTTTTCACAGGCCTATAAAAAAAAATAGAAATGAAGGAAAATCAAATCTTAGTTAAGACTTTTCAGTTCCACCTCAGAAAACACTATGCAGCTTTTCAAAGACTAACACCATCAGCACTCAAGAACAGAGTGCACTTGACCTTTCTTCTTAAGAAGTGACCATAAATAAAAAATTGTGACGGAACAAAAAGAAGTCAGGATATGAATTACAAATACAGTTTCTCTAACCTTTGTAAGTGATTGGGGAAACGAGAACTGACCTCTCTTTCATTCTTTCCTCCAATAATAGAGAGAATCCTCTGCAACAGGGCACTAGCAATACAAGTAACTTTTTAAAGAACACATACACTCTTTAAGGAACAATGCATGAAAGTAAAAATTAAAAAACATTAAGAGAGCAACAATGGACAGAATGATTCCTGGTAATTCAACAACACAGATACTGTGTATAAAGGTACTCCAGCACAGTCAATCTTCAACTTCAGCAGACCCAAACTCAAAAGACAACATGACAGAAGAAGCGACAGGAGGACAAAGCTAACAGATTTCCAGAGAACAGATGAAGACAGCCCTTCCTGCATAAAACCCCCACAGCTAATGGGATCTAAGCTGCAGCATTATAGCTATGCCTGCCAGAAGAAATACCACTGAATTTAATAAAAAAACTCTAACAAGATCTCATTTTTCTGACAATTTCTACCAAAAAGAACCATATTAGCTAAACTGAAAAGCTAATTTAAAAAATAGCATTTAAGAAAAATTTACACTAGGTTCCTGCTGGGGACATTCTAATGCCTAAATAAATTAGGAACTTGTATCCAAAGAGCAAGGCCTATATCTTGAAATAAATTGCATACTTTAATGTTCTAACTCATTATCCCACATCTTCATTTAATGGCTTCTTAAAAAAAAACTTTACTTGAAATTTTAGCCTGAAAAGTGACAACGTGCAGTACAGGCTGGGAGATCCAGGTTCCCTTTCTTCCCAAACCAAGAATAATAAAAGCAGCTAAGGAAAAGCACTCTGAATCATAACTAAAAACTAAAAGGAGACAATCCTTCATTTACCCAAAACACACTGTAACAAGACACAAAATGTACAGGTTCTGAAAGACTATAAGGTCACATAATGTTCAGAGATAGAAGTTCAACCAGAATTTATTGATGTCTGTTATTGCATTGCATAAAGTTTTGCAGCTGGGATTGATGCTGCATGCATCTTCTTTCAAGCAACCATGGCATATTTTTCATTTTCAAACACTGAATTGCCCCAAGGATTTCTGTCACATGAAATTGCATTACAGTCAGTTAAAACACCCCTAAAGAATAGCAAGAAACAATGTCAAGGAAGGTGGCCTTTTGCTGGATGGAACAGAACATGCTGCCAAGAAGTGAGATGAGAGGTCCCAGAAAATTGAGACTGCCATTCCCCACACCTGCAGTACTGTGGTTCCGGGGTTCACCAACACAGGATGGCCATCCACAAACACCTCTATTTGGTTGCTGGCTGCTGTTGCAGTTGTACGCCCTGAAGGACATGGAAAAGAAAACAAAAACAACTTCCACTTACTGTCAGGTGGAAACCATCAGATCCCCCAGTCCTGATTTTAGTTACAGAGTGCTGACAGAATCCCATATCTACCAACAGTGCAACACACAATCCCTTAGACTGCAAACCGAGTATGCATATGTGCTCTTCGATAAATGAAATGCACATGTATTTATCACTAGAGACACAAATATAAACTACAGACGCTTACCACATACTCTGGAGGACTGGGTGACCCCAGCTAAGGTCCTGGGGACAGCAAGCAGTCGAAGCATGGTGCCTTGGTAGGAGAGAAAACAGCACTGTTGTTATCAGTTCAAATGTTTGCTGGCAAGTTTTAAACAGGCAGAGTAAAAACTTCTACACAAGCTGCAAAGGAGCACGTATGCACACCTATACGTACAGTTATGGGTGAGTTACCTCCTTCAAACGCAAGCTATGATTCTCTAAACATCACACACACAAAAATGTCACCGAGCGGCCTCTCCGCCTGCAGCGGAGCGCCGGCCCCGGCCCGGCTTCCCCATGGACCGGAGGGCGCAGCTCGGCGGTGGCGGGCCCGGTGTCGCCATCCCCGGCGCCGAGGGTACGGCCGGCGACACCTCTACCCGGCGCGGGGGTCACCTTGGAGGCGCCGCCGCCCGCCGGGCAGCCCCCGGCCCGCCGCCCGGCCCGTCAAGGACACCGGGAGCAGCGGCGGGCGGAAACTCCGGAGCAGCGGCACCCGCGCCCACCGAGCCCGCCTGCAGCGGCACCGCCGTTACCTGGCGCGGGACAGGCGGCGGCGCCGCGGGACGGCTGCGCTCCGCCTCGGCCTCTATGGCGGCGGCCTCGGACCTTTCCGCCACTGCTCTCAGCCTCCTTCGGCTATCTCCGGAGCCTTCTTCGGCAATCTCCGGAGAGGGCAATCCGCGCTCGGCAACCTCCGGAGCTAACCGCTTCGGGTATTTCCGGCAAGCTATAGGCGACCGATGACACGGGCAATTTCCTCCGCTACCCCAGAGCCTTTTCGGCCACCGTTATACGTGCTGCCCTTCCCTCGGCAATTTCCGTCCCTTTCCGTCTCTTTCTTCGCCCAACTCCGGCAACTTCCGCTGTGCCAGCGGGGCGGGGTGTGGCGACAGTACAATGTTACAAAACCCCTATAACACCGCAAACCTTCCTAGGGTTTATAAGAAGCCTCGCTTTTATTACTTCGACGCTTTCCTGTACCTCTAGTGCCCCATCCACTGCACGGCCCGCGCTGCAGCAGCCGACCTAGGAGGAGCTACCTCGCAGGTCGCTCTCGCGGAGGAACACACTCGCGTTTAGCGCTGCGCAGTAATCCCAGCGCTATATAAGGCCGGCGCAGGCGCGGCCGGGCCCTTTCCCGCGGCGGTGGAGGTCGGGGCGGGCGCAGCGTGTGGGCCGCGCGCCGCCGCCATGGGCTTCGGGGACCTGAAGTCCGCCGCGGGCCTCCGCGTCCTCAATGACTTCCTGGCCGACAAGAGCTACATCGAGGGGTGAGAGGCGGCGGGGGTTTGCTGGGGTGTGGGGAAGGTGAGTCGGGCCTGGCGGAGACGAGCGGTGGGGACGCGGGAGGGCCCTGAGTCACCTCAGCAGCTGCACGGGCGGCGCTACTCGGCGGCTGCCGCTGCTCCACGTGTTCCTGCGTGCCCCGAACAAGGGAGTTAATTTGGCTTGCTTTTCGCAGGTACGTCCCGTCGCAGGCTGACATAGCAGTCTTTGAAGCGATCGCTGCCCCGCCGCCTGCAGATTTGTTCCATGCTCTCCGGTGGTACAATCATATTAAGTCGTATGAAAAGCAAAAGGCGAGGTATAGTTTAATTTTGAAGCTGCAATATCTCCCTGAACTAACCTACAAATTGTTGCGTTTGTTTCATCGAGTTTGAACAGAACCGGTTTTCAATGTCACCACGTGGCATTTTGTGTTGTAGGAACACAAACAGCTCCAGAAACAGAGCAGACCTCTCCTGTCAGTACGGAGGACAAAATTTACTAAAGGCTATGGAAAGAAAGGGAGATATGGAAAGAAATAGTATTTCTTTTAGTGGCTTTAAATGTTCATGAAAGGGCCTATATTGGCATCCATGGAGACTGCAGGCCTCTGAAAACCTACAGCATAAGTAGGGTCAGTATTACTACAGTGCTTTCTCTGAGCCTCAGTCCTCTTCGGAGGAAGCTTTTCCAAAGATGGGTGGCTCAGTCTCCAGTCTGTTTCTGAAGCTTTTGTAATGCTAAAGGGGACTGAGACTCTGAAGTGGTTTCACAAAATCCACCCTGGAAACTGCTTACGGTTCCTGAAATCAAAAGCCAGTTTTATGGCTCTAGTAACAGCAGTTCACATTATCAAGACAACTGTGAGCTTATTCTAAGAGAACAGGAGCATATGAGCTGCAAGAGAAGGTAAATTCAGGGAGTCCTGTTCCCTTGTACTGTTGAGAGTGGAGTGAGGGTTTAGGGTAAAGTGTGCATTGAAATTTAGGAAAGTAGTAAGTAAGAAAAGTAGTAGTTACCTAACTAATGTGTTTTCAGTCACTTCCTAGTTTTTAAACAAGTGAAAGTAGTTCTAGGGAAGCATGAACAAGAAGTTGGTAAATCCTCCTGGGCAGAACACAGTGCAGATAAGGGACAGGCTTTTCTTATCCATGTACTTAGGTGGGCGGGATCATACCAGCTTTGATGAGCTACAGCAAGTAGCACAGATTACTCAGCTGCCATGTCAGGAGCATTGGGGGCTGTCTTTCATGAGGTTCTGATTTCAAGTAGCAAAATTGGATTTTTACTCTTTTTAGCACAAGGTTTTCATTACAAATGTATTTGCAGGTGTAGTGATAAACTGGCAATGTTGGTATTGACGTTTGAGTAGGTTCCCAATATCTGCATTTTACTTTCAGCTTGCCAGGAGTAAAGAAGGCTTTGGGAAAATATGGTCCTGCTGATGTTGAGGACACAACAGGTGCGGCCACGGATAGCAAAGATGATGATGATATTGACCTCTTTGGATCTGATGATGAGGAGGTACTTGTTACCTGTTTGTATTACTTTCGTTGCTTTTTAGAAATTAACACAGGTGTGCAGATTTTCACCTTGACCTAGTTGAAGTCACTTATATTTCTGACCTTGGTAATAGATCCTACTTGCAATCCTCAAGTGTAGCTATCTTTGTAGAACAGGAAAGCCTTGAAGGTAAAAACTCAAAAGTTAGAAAATAATGTCTTGGAATACAGGGAACTGTCCAACTTTGACTGGTTACATGATGAGTAAAACAAAAAATCACCATCTTTCGGCTGACAGTTGTGATGTTTTGTTTTTATCTGAGTTGATGCCAGTCGGTTTGGTAGCACTTTCGAGATGCAGAGGTTTGGTGCTTTTCTGTAACTGTAAATTTCTCTTTCAGGAAAGTGAAGAAGCAAAGAAACTGAGGGAAGAACGTCTGGCCCAGTATGAGTCAAAGAAGTCCAAAAGTATGTGTACCCAGAACTTCACAATCTTTTATGCTTGAGTTAATTTTAATGCATTTGAACAGGATGGCTAGAAACACTAATTAACTGTAATAATAGATCAGCTTGACTGGAATGAGACAGGAGTAATTTGCTTCACTTGGATTGCCAGGGAGCCCAGCCTTCCCATAGCAAATAGAAATGTTAACATGCTTTTTGTTCTGATTCATACACTCCTGCTTTTTCTTCCCAGAGACTGTGCTTTCTAAATAAATGGAGATAATGTGAGCATTTTCTTTTAAAAAAGTTAGTCCACAGCTACTGGTCTGGAACTGTTCAGAACTGTAACAGTTGCAGTATTCCCTCTGTGGAAAATAAACTGTTACACAACATTAGGCTCCTTCTCAGATGTTCTGAAAAGGACTTCCTATGTAACAAACACTGTCAGCTACTTAAATCTGTGTATGCATTTATGTATCTACGATATCGAACATTGAGATGTGAGCTGCAGTACTTCAATGTATGTTGGTACCAGAGGCCTGTCACAGCAATGTGAGCAGGTTCTGGTTCATGAAATTGCCTAAGTTGCTCTTGTAAAGCCAGTTTGCAAGTATATTCATGAGTTTTTTTGATTCCTACCTTTTTATGCCGATTTTCTTCCCCCAGAACCAGCTGTTATTGCCAAGTCATCCATCTTGCTTGATGTAAAACCTTGGGATGATGAGACAGACATGGCCAAACTAGAGGAGTGTGTTCGAAGCATTCAAGCAGATGGCTTGGTCTGGGGATCCTGTAAGTATGGGGAAATTCCAGAGCAGGGAGAGGGAGAGTCCAGGCCCTTGGGCTAATACATGAGTGGTTGGATTTGTGGTCACTGTAGCTGATCTCTGAAATGCAGGTAACAGGAACTGCAGTACTACAGTACTTCAGTGTCTTTACACAGTCAGAGAAGGTGTGTTAGTGCACTGGCCTGGTTAAGATTCAAATACTGGTTTTAAAAGCTGTAAAGCTTAAGCTCTGCTCTCCTGCATCTCCCTGTTCAAGTCCTGATGCAGCAAACAAACGAACACCTTTACCCACGCACATCACTGGTCTGGGGAAGGGATAAAAAAAACTCTCAATCAGTTGTAATGAATGCTGGGTTGTTAATTAGATGGTCCATAATGTGGGCTAAAGGCTGGTTTGCAAATTCTGCAAATTGCTTTGGTCAGTTCATTCTTAGATCTGTGTTTTTAAGATTCCACCAATTAAGAAATACTAAATGCTTTTTTTTTTTTGCAGCCAAGCTAGTACCTGTTGGCTATGGTATCAAAAAGCTTCAGATCCAGTGTGTTGTTGAAGATGATAAAGTTGGAACAGATATGCTGGAAGAGAGAATAACAGCTTTTGAAGATTATGTACAATCAATGGATGTAGCTGCTTTCAATAAGATTTAAGTCTTGATATAGCTAGAATAAATGTTGTTGCAAAAAATGTGCGGTGTCTGTGCTTGTTACAGAATCTTAGAGTAATCCAGCTCACAAATGTAAGGTTTTCTTAATGGGTAAAGTAGAAGCTGAAACAGAATTTCGAGGTTGCTCTGACATCTCACTGTAGTACCCAGGAGCATGAGCAGAGCATCACTTCAGCAATAACATTCCCGTGGCTTTAAAACACTGAAATGCTCTTTCCTCCATCTGCAGAGGAAATTGCTTCTTTGGAAGTGTCTGGAATTCCTCTGGAAGGAGGGATGGTTTTAAGGGAAAGAAGCAGGGCTCAGTCAAAGTACAAGCAATATTTTAGTGGGTAAACAGTATAAATTGCTTTTGTTTAGTAAGAGTGGCTTTCATTGACAGCTGAAACTCCAGTGAGAGTGAGAGGAAGCTAAGCTCAAAGTCATTTGCAGTGCTCTACATAAGGCCTGAGACTACCCTGGCACCTCACCAGTTTTTTGACTTGAATTTTTTTTCCTCTGGCTTGGAAACATTTGCAATGGAATTAGGGCGAGTTTTGTGTTTTAATTAGCACAGCAAATAATGTTGAGGAGCCGCTTCCATGCAGGGCACGGGCGGTGCCTGTGGGGGGCGCTGCGAGCCCAGCGGTGCCCCGGGTGTGGCGCCTGCCCGAGGAGCGGGGCGGGAATCGGGATGTACCCACGGGCTGCGGCCACTGCAGGGCTCTGCCTGACCACCACCACAAACTGCACACCCGCCCATGGCTTAAACAAGAAAAAACAGCTGAAAATGTAAACACGTGAAGGATATAAAAAGTAGTGAAATTAATTGCAGTTTGAGCTGTTTACTCAGCTCCAGATTGGTTTTGACATTTCTTTTAGCGTTCGAAGAACCAATCAGGAATAAATCCCAAAAACTGTTTATAAGAATGATACAAATGTAGAAGCTGTCAAAGTTGTGAAGCTTCTAAACAAATTCATAATTCTAGGCCTTGCATTAGACTGCCAGGATTTATTGTGACCATGAAATGGAATCCTTTTTATGTGCTGTGTTGGTCACTCTGAGATGAAGATGCCCAGTGTCAAGTCTGACAGCAGCAGCTTAAGTAACTCTTTGGGGTTTTTTTCACAGAGCATCTGTGTGGTTATCTGGCATAGCAGGTCCTCTCTTCTTGTTGAAACGTCTGCCAACTTCAGATTATGTAGGAGCTTTGTTTATAATTTGTTTCAGGAAAAAAATCTGCCTGCTAGAGGCTTAAAGCACAGTTAAAGATCTGAAAGTGAGTAGTTACAGGCTCACTTTCCACCTTCCATAAACCTGACTCTTAAACAGTTCCCTTTTTGTGGCAATTCTCTAGCTGTTGCTTCTACTAAATCATGTAGCTTAGTTTCACCAATTCTGTTCATGGTGCTGTTAAAAGCAAGAAATTGGTAAACACCATATCAGAAAAACAAATTATTTAAAATTCTGCCTCAAAAATACAAGTTTTATTATCTCCGCCATCACTCTTTCTGACCTCCCATTCAATGCGCTGCTTACCTTGATACTCTTTTGGCTTTCAAATTAAAGCCCAAAGCGGATAAAATGCTTTGATTTATAGGTGGCAACTTTGTTAAAATATGGCACTGAGTCATCCATGTGACCTGCCAGACTGGATTTGTGTGTGTTACATTTATGCTAAGGGCATACATACAAACTCTTTGGTTAGTGAGATTTCTTGTGTGTGGTGGGTTTTGGCAGGGTTTCTTTGGAGTTTTTTTGGTTTTTTTTTTTTTTTTTCCCTAATATTAAAAAGAAAAATGCATAGAAATGAAACAAAAAAAAAACCAAAAACCAACAACAACAAAAAAAACCTAGAATGCACATTGTTCCCAGTGAAAAAACAGGCACGTATGTGGGCAAGAATATTCCACTCACTCCCTATATATTTGTGTTAGGTGGTTTTGGGTAGTGTTTGGGTATGTGCTGGTATATTACTGTGTCATTGTGCCTGTGAAAAATTGTCACCCTGGAATAAATTAGTCTAGTATCCCAAGTGCACCCCGTAACAGAAAGTTCAGTAGAAAATTATTTAACTTCAATATTTTCCATGCGGGAATACTGGGAAAGCAGTTTTAACAAAAACTAATCTACATAAAAGCCTTCAGAAACACAAACTGTCCAGGAAGAAGATAAAAGTAACTAGAGCCTGTCCATTATGAAATGTGTCAATAGCTATTTCTATAGTATCTCTTTGCACGATGGCATAGATTCCTTTCCTTTTTCTGGCCCTTTTTTTCTACTGTGATGAGTTGAATGAGTGCTCCTCAGTCCAAGCAGCAGAGAATTGTTGGTATTGTTTTGGAGACTCTTTGGAAACAGAAACTTATAGCATTATCTGTTTTGTTTAGATATCTTGCATTACTCTTAAAGAAATGATTTAGATAATTCTGTAACTGATCTCGGTGTGAACGGTAGCAGTTACATTGTACAATTGTTAATCCACTTAATGCCACAGATCAAGGCTGATTTTGCCCTTACTCAATTCTATCCTCTCTTTTTCTCCTGTCTACTTCAGGCCACACTTTCTGATCCTTTATGCAAGATGGGACATGTATGCTCTCCCATCTGAAAATCAGCCTCTGTGCTGTACATAGGAATATGTGTGTGCATACAGCTGACAGCTGATATGAACTTTAAATCCCATAGTGGAAATGGCCAGGACTTGATTTCACCTTCCAAAATCTTTGGGAAGGAGCTGTTACAAGAAAAGCCAGTCACCATACATTGCTGCTAAGAAAAGCAAATGAACGTGCTCTTCGGAAACAACAAAATTTTATTACTTCACTTGGACTACAGCCAGGAAAGAACATCATTCTCAGGAAGATGTCAGGGAACATGTGAAGAAAAACTGCAAAATGTTTGATTTAGGCACATACAGCAGAACAGTGCCAAAATATTATGATGAGCAACTATATACCAGGCAGCAAATGACTCAAAGGAAGAATGCTGCTTACCAGCTTTCCAGCCCAAAGGGAAATACTCTGAAATTCCACTGATCCTGCCTAACTCCCTCAGACTCTGAAAACAGAGCCCAAAAAGTAGTTACAGACCACAGCCAGGCTGTTTCTACATGTGCAGTTACCAATATTGGATGTGCTCATGCATACATATATATTTTACACAAAAGCAAATCTATTTATATATAAGGCCTCAATTACAGCAGAAATGCTACTAATGTGTTTGTAGGCCACATAAACTAGGTAAATTATCTGAAAGTCAGTTTTATTCTATAAGCTTAGGCCAATAACTAGGAAAAAACAATTCAAATTTACCCAAAGCTCTATGCTTTTACTTTCAGTGGACTTTTGTCCCACATTCAACTTTTTAAGTAAGTGGTTATGCATCCGAAATTGGTTCACTCCACATAGGACATATATATGTATTTGCATGGGTGCCTGTGTGATTCTGCAGTAAGCAACAAGTTGGAACAGAATACAGCATAACTGGGACTACTTCATCTTTCTTATGGGAGTGGACTCCATTTCCTGGATGAACTGTCTTGCCTCTTATTTGGAAAAGAAGTCTGAATTTGGCTATAGACTTGTAACAGAATACTGATGAATTCACTCCACCCTTTTTTTTAAGCTTGACATTAAGGCAAACAAAATGTTGTATTATTTCTTTACCTTTGCTTGAAAGAATAATAAAGAGCAATACATAGTTGTAAACCTCTGAAGGACTAAAATTTTAAACATAGAAAAAGAAGTGTGGCACAGAAGCTCTAAGAAATATTTTTCACTAATTCTTTGCACATTTTGAATGAGCCTAGTATCTATATGGAATATCTGCTCAGTATTTTGCACCCAGCTGGTGCTAAAAATACAATAAGTGACCCGAAAACACAGGGTATCCTGTCTAGTTTTGAGTATAAGATAGAGAGCATTGGGTGAAGATAGGTTTTATTTCCATATTTTTCTTTTTTGACAATAGAAGGCAGCAAGTCACTGTTCTCCATCTTGGGATTCTTCTCCAGCTGCAGAGTGGAGCCACTGATAGCTTCACTTAGGTGAGATGTAGCCAGAAGATTCCTCCTTGGGGCAGTGGTAGGCAATCATGGCCCAGTGATGTACAGCCACAGCCTCTTGGATGAGAATGCCTCAATGAAGAGTGGTATCAGCAATGGCAAGGAGGAATATTTTTATTATGTGTTCTTTTGATATCAATGAGGTATGGAACCACAGCAAACCAACAGGATTACAACAACATTCCTCATCAAAAGCCCAGTCAGAGTAATTCCACCTATGCTGATAATTTTCAGTTCAGACTGTATGTGCATTCCAAGGGCACGCATCCAAATCATATGTCCCTTAAAAACATTTCAATTAAAGCAGCAAGTGCAATTAAGCCAGCTCTTTACAGAACACTGTATATGCAAAGATGCACATCTGACTGGCAGATGTGAAGTCAAGAAGGCCTCCAAATCTCCTGTCAGCTCTTTTGGAGAGAGCTGGTGGCGGGAGCAGTCACTGGGCAGTTTCACAGTAGTGCACAGGCGCGTTGTCTGAGCTCCACAGCTGCTCGCTGACCGTTCCCGAGCGGCTCACCTCCCACAGGGCCAGCTTCAGCACCTCAGACACTGTGCTCTTCACCTGGGCTTGGAACTTCTTGCTAATCAGAACGTAGAGGATTGGGTTGAGGCAACTGTTGATGAAGCCAAGGCCAGTGGAGAGGGGAATGCCATCCTGTAGTAAGTCATGCAAGTTTTCATCATGGTGAGCAGACAGCTCCACAATGCTGAATATGTGATATGGTGTCCAGCAGACAAAAAAAGCTACAACTACAGCAGTGATGGTCCAGAAAAGTCTGCTAGAAGTCAATACAGTTCTCCTCTTCACTTTGACAATCAGCAGTGAGTAGCAAATAACCATTGTCACTAAAGGAAAGAGGTAACCAAACGCAAGCCTCACCCAAATGAGAATGTGATGTGTCAGCAAAATAAGTTCTCTGTCATGCACATGGAAGTTGTTGTAGCAAATGGTGACATTGTTAAGAGCAGTAGCTGTGTCCCTAAAGTATAAGGCAGGCCCACCAATAATTGCAGCTGACATCCAAATGACCCCACTCAGAATGAGAGTGTTCTTTACAGTCCTGTATTTGTAGGAAAAGACTGGGTGGACAAGACGGATGTAGCGGTCAAGGCTGATGAATGTCAGGAAGAAAACACTGGCAAACATATTAAGTAGTGCAATGAATGAGTTCATTTTGCAGAGCCACTTCCCAAAAGGCCAGTGGAAGCCCATTGCCACGTATGTAATATAGAGGGGCAGGAAGAGAACAAAAATGAAATCTGCAATGGCCAGATTCAGGAACCAGAGCGTGGAAACAGATTTATCCCACTTAAAGCCCATAAACCAGATGACAATGGCATTGCCTGGCACTCCCAGCAGAAACGCCACACTGTAAAAGAAAAGGGAAATGATATGGGCAATGCTGAGGGAGGACTGGGGCGACTCATCTTCCTCAGACAGATCATAGAAATAAGAGTAGTTCTCAAAATCTTCAAATGCCATGTTGCAGAGTGGCTTTCTGGGGAAGAAAAGAAATGAAATGGTCAAAGGAGAAATGTTTTACAGCACTGTAAATAGTAAACTGCAATTAAGTTCTTGGTCATAAACCAAAAACATTGCCTTAGTTTGGCATATCTATCACCTTTTATCTGTCAGTTGCTAGCACAAAACTCCTGAAGAAATTTGGTCACAGCCATTTCAAGAAATGTTCAAATCAAAACAGAACTTGAAATCTTCAAGAACTGTTTTCCTTACATTAATTTCTTAACAGACAGCACTGAGCACAGTATCACTGATAAATTTCTAGGAGACCAGATGCAAAGTTTTACTGAAGTATGATTGTGCTATTCTTTTCTGGTCAGGTTTCATACTTTACTGGTCTATTCCTACATGAAGCAAGTTTTATGGATTATATCTGCCTAAAATCAGAGGAGCATTAGACAACTATGTAGGAAAAAAAAATCACTTAAAATGCCAGGAAGCCATCTTTCATAAAATTTCACCCACTGCCCCTGCCTAAATTATAGTTAACAAAATGACAGACAGCGATTTCTCCAGCAACTAGAAGTTCATGGGTTTATTAATCTCTTTAATGTATGTCTCTGTATCAAGAAATGATGATTTTCAGGCCCATTTGGCATATTGGATTTCCTTAACACAGCAAAGAATGTAGAGAAGGAAATATATAGAACATACTGCAGTGAGCTGAGAAACAGGTAATAGATGAAAGAAAATAAAACTTCCTGTGAACAAAAAAATACACTGTAAGAGCTATAAATCAAAACATTTGTGTGTCCTTTAAGATAGAATTACAGAATTTTCTCAGTTTTCTTCTCTTGCAAAAGCTTCTGGAACTTCTAAGTACAATATAATTTTTCACAGAGAAATTCTTTCTGTGGGTGGAAGAGAAGGTGAGGGGGAAGGGAAAGTGGAATATAAACCAAAACTGAGGAGAAAAAAAGAAATTAATGGGAAAACAGACAGGAAACAGAGTTTCAGCAACAGAAAGAAAAGCAGTCAGAAGTTATTTCACAGTATTATTTCACAGTGTTTAGTTTGCAGTATAGACAAAGCTGCAGCACATCACAGGTGGCCACAGTCAGACAAAAGTTTCCGCAATGATCAAAACAATTATTCTGCTAAACTCTGTCATCATTTAAAGCTGAATTTTTTGGCAGGACTCAGCTGAAGACCTGTGCCTGAGAGCAGTCAATTAGCTGTACTATGATTTATCTTACCGCTAAATTTCTGAGTTCTATCTCCATTCTGAATCCAAAATTCAGCCCGCGCTTTTGGAAGTCAGCCCTGCATTCCTGTAATTCCATTGATTATAGCATGCTGAGGACAGCAGGAGAGGGGTCTCCAGAGCACACCGTCTGCAGAGCCACATCTGCAAACTCCTATTCATGCACTTACCTTTCCCCCAAAAAGGAGTTCACTCAGTGTGAAAGGATTACTCACACCAGTGAAGCTACGCATGTGCACACGCATTAGCAGGATTAGACTTCTCATTTGTAGATGGATAGACAGGGAAGCAAAAAAAAAAAAAAAAGGTTGTGTAATTTTATATCTCTTGATTAAAAAAATATGTAGTAAGAGTCAGCACAGCCTGTTCTGTCAAGAAGGCTATGATAGTATTTGTGATTTACATCAGGCTGAAAGAATGTTATTTGGTTTGCTGTCCTGATAAATGATACTTATTGGACTGCATTTATATAATTACATGCCTCTTGGGGGTGGATTCTGCATCAAATACCACTACCACCCATCTGAGTAATTTTTTCAAACAGCTTAACAGCTGCTGAAAGAGGAGTATAAACATGGAGCAGTACCACTAACATCTGGAATATTATATTTGGACAGTTTCAGAGGACAGTCAGGTTAAGAACTGGATTTTTAAGTGCGTTTGCCTATACAAAAAACTATACCTTCAAATCAAATTTATGCAACTGAACAAAAAAAATTTCCAACTGTAATGACAATGATAAACATTTTCCTACTGCCCAACAACATTAATTTTATATTTAGCATTTTAAAGATGATGTATTGCAGAAGAAAAAACACATACCCAAATAAATGCCAAATATTTCCCAAGCCTCCTGTAGTTTAAAACTCCAATGAAAGAGCACACCTTTAGAATGCAATTATTTTTCCAGACTTATATTTTTCCTCTTCTCTAACCCTAGTCTTCAATGCAGGGACTCTTTAGCAGTGGGAGTAAAAAAGCAGAAGAAATATTGTTTACCGCTGCTCCCAGTGCACAGACACTGAAATTAGACTCTATGGCTAGGGCTCAGCAAAGACTGCCAATTACATTTGTAAAGCCCATACTTCTGACATTGACATACATGAATCACTTCTATAAGTGATATTCTATCACTTAACACTTGTGGTGTTAAGCCCTATCCTGAAAAAGATAAGCAGTAGGTGATTGTCAGTGGAGTTATACTGGTTTACATCAATGAGGACACAGATTTTTTCCATTAATCATAATTCAGCAGAGATGTTTCTCTGTGGTCTTGAAACATATAATCTCTTAATACATGACTCTGAAATTAATAAATTTCCAGAGTCAAAATAGTCTCACAGTTCAAGTCTAGGTCTTGTAAAGAAATCTAATTGTACTCCTTATTCCGTCACTAATTTCCTGTATGATCTTTGACAAATGGCTTACATTCCAAGCTGGAAAAATTCTCATGAACGTGTTTGCAAACTGAGGCTCAGTAGAGAAAACAATACTTTCAGAAAGCAGTTTCTGCTTGGCTTTAAGGCAACTGCTAGAAAGGGTAAGGGAGGTTTGGTGCAGTTCACTGGCTCAGTGTCTGCCTGTCTGGGGAGCCAGTGCATGGAAAACATTTTTCAATAAACAGGAAAGTGTGGTTAGAGGCCTACCAATGAGCATTGGGAGCAGCCACAGGTTACAGAACAGTGTTCTATTGCATATGGATTAATACAACCAAGTTTAGATTTCATCCTGTCCTTTTATTTAAAATTTTATTTTAAATAATAAACCCTGTGTAAAGTGTACGCTCAGCAGTTGTTTGACAAGTCCGTTCCTGTTTGCTGAGCCACAAGCAGCTCTGAAAACTGAGCCTCCTTGATTCAGTTGCTTAATTATGAAAATAGTTGACCAGGAGGTTTCATTTCCTGTCCTCTTCTGTAAAACAGAAGTTAATTTCTAAATGACTTTATAGGAATATAACAGGATGGCTCTTGGCACTTTTAGATCTTGGGACAGAAAGCAGAATTACTGAGAAATACAGATCATCAGGAAATATTTCTAAAATACAAAGCCACAGAACTCTTGGGAAGAGACTTCACCACATGTTGCATGAACAGTCTTTCTCTGCATTTCAGCAGGGAATTACAGACCTGGATCTCAGTTGACATATTCACAGCTTTCCACTAAAGGTACCTAGAGTTCGTGTCCTCTGCCACTGTTATAGCTAAGCCATAATGACAACTTGGGCAAGTGATTGGATCTGCCTAAAATAGAACAGCTCTTGTCACACTAAGAATGGCCTTAGTTATGACAGGGGACCAGTACTTTGGAATCTATTCATGGCTATGCCACATACATCCTGTTCGACCAGGGGAAGTCGTTTGACCTCTCCACACCTCAGCCCTGAGGTCAGTGCAACGGTTTTGGAATTAAATTACATCGGCTTTCAGTCTAAAATAGAAGAAAACAAACAAAAAAGTTGCAATTTCCATCCACTTCACTTGAAGCAAAGTCCTCCTGGGGGTTCAAAGTTCCCTGGACACCACACAAGTTAGGACCTAACTGAATTACACAGGCACTCTTTACCACAGATTTGGCCTCAGCCCGCACAAACTCTCACACTTTGGGTCTTCATTACTTTTGAATTTTACAGAAAGGTCAAAGGGAAGAGTCTATTCATTGTCTATGTTAGTTAAAAGTTACCACAAATATTTGAGCGACAGTTCCCAAATCTGTTTTCTCAGTGTGATAAACAGTGTTTAGAGCCTCTGCCAAGCTAAATTGGTTCCAGAGGTCACAGTAATGGGTCCTGACTTACTAGGAAAAATTATGGTTTGGAGGGTTGGCTGTCTCCACAGTTCAGTTCATAGAAGGAAGATATTACAGAAACCCTCCTATCAATGTCTTTTTGAACAATTGTGAGCACATCAGATAATCACATTCTATGTGTATTATCTGTGGCTAAAGGAATGCTTATTTGATTGCATCACTTCAACTTCTGCCATTTGTAGGAGTCAAAAGTTGGAGAACAACTTAGTTTCACAAAAGGTCACCTAAAGCCTGCTTGTCATACTGTGTGTCAGCAACTTTATCCAGTTGAATTCAGTTGAAAGCCCCTATAATTTTTTCTTGAAACTTTTGAGGTGACAAATTTTGTATGTATCTAGCTTCAAAAACATAGACTTGAAATTCACCTGGTAGTTTATCTGTGAAGTTCAAAACTCAGAAGGCTGAGCAAATTCATTAGAGGTACACATGTATTTCTGGCAAGCATTTTACAAAGACATAGGATAGATTGGAAAACACACCAGGAATACTGATGAAATTACAGACTGTCATAGACTCATATTTCTCCCTCAAAAGGACAAAGCCAAGATAACTTGCCTCTCTGCAGAAAAATTCCTATAGCAGGAGGTTCCTGATACACTCATACTACAAAATTAAATCATAGCTATGCTACAGATTAAGCCTAAAGTTGGCCCTGCAGATAAAGCTCCTAGGTAAGGAGCATTTTAAGCCGGTATACACAAAGGCAGGATCAAGGCTTGTGTCTATGTTTTCTCTTTCATAGACATGTACACAAGCAATTGTCTTTTAGCTATCCTTTTAATGGTGATTATATATATGGTAACCTAATTACTTCAAGTGTCATCCTGAATTCAACAACTAGAACGGGTCACAACAGATACAACATGTGACTGGAAATGGTTTTGAGCCACAATATAGATGTATTTGTTCTAGCAGATAAGAAAGGAATGCAAATAATCATTCTCCATTATGTCTCTCAGTGAAGCAGTTAGAAATGTATTTGCAATGTACTAGCTGGACATGTCCTAGAACTTAGGCCAAAACCAACTTTCTTCAAGCAAGGCCAAACACTTTAGTCATAATACACCACCTCATCCGTGGTATTGAAGTCCTTTGACCAGATAATAGCCTGATAACACTTTACACAAAGTGCATAGGATTAACAAATTCGTATAGCACAGACTCAGTCAATATTGGTAAATCTACAATTTCAGACCACCACTTCTGCCAACAAAGAAACATTAAACAAAAAATGGAAATTCCAACCTTATATCTAAATAAAGCTGCTATAGTAGGAAAAGTATTGCAGTAGTTCCCTGAATATAAAATATCTTCCAATATATTTCCACAATCAGGGACCTGATAAATGTCTGCAACCAGCAACTGCATATCATCGAAACTGATTCATTTTTCATGCTGATCCCAAGCACCAAGTCTCCCACTCCCAAAGATGACAAAGAAACCCAAATGTTCCCTGGATATGCACTGGCGAAGGGGAGGGCAGTTGATAACTCCATAGTTAGTACTTGTTTCTGCTCTTATTCCCTTCTGTTAATACAGCTAAAAGTAAGACTATAATTCTTAGTATTTCTTTAGAATATAAGAAGTTGCTGTAGCCACTGCAAACTACATAACCACAAAAATCATACATCGGATTCAGGAAAATGACTGGTCGTATCTATAAAACACTTAAAAGTAGCACCATTTTTAGAGAAAAAAAATTCTAATATTCTTACAAAAAAATTAGACATTCAGCTAAACAGTGATATTGGAGATTTAAAAATTGCCTAATGTATTGTATGTGTCAGCACTGCCAAAGTATTTACATAATCAGTCATAATGCTTCACTATTCATAACTCTTACTGAAATGAGGTTCAAGGGAGAAGTATCGTCAGTTTGGTTTACTGGAGAATGCTGAGAATGACCTACAGGAAGTCTCTGATCAAACCAAGTGCTAAATCTAGAATCCCTGCCTAGTGGTTCAACCACAGCCCTATCCTCCTTTCTTAAACTTAGCACTATCCCTTTTCTCATGGTGAAGTGAAGAAACCACGGCTTCACCTCTGGGAGACCTTTCCCTTCCTGAAGGGAGGCTCCCTTCTGTGCCATCATGCTCATTGTGGTGGAGGAAGACAGCACTCACCTGGGCAGCCCTTACAGCTCCTGGTCTGTTTTCTCTGCACGGAAGAGAAAAGCAGCCTGGATTTCCACCATTTGCTGCCATCCCCACTGTTCTGTCTCAGCAGTCCCAGGACATGCCTCAGAGCTGTTAAGCACAGCTCAGGGATGACAGAGCCCAGCAGGTACACCATGGACCCTATTGGCTGTCAGGTAACACACTAATCAAGTATTGTTCCATGCAAGCCTGACGTGTTTTCTACCCCTCCTCAAACGCCAGCAGTATTTTCTTTGGCTATAAGCCATCATAACAACTACATGCCTAGAGCAACAGAGATATCTGATTAAAAAAAATTAAGTGCCTCAGCTTTGCAGTGACTGGACTGATGCGATAATGAACGCTTGCATTTCTAATTAATTATGGCTTTTTACAATTTTCATGCAAAAATTACTTGGAATTTTTACTTTGCAACTGTTTCATATATTTGTGAGGAAAGAATATTTTGTCTAGCATTCATGCAATCATTACATTATCATGCAGCTCTGAGCATGTTTTTTAAATGGTTGTGCTATTTCAACAAACACACACTTTAACCACAACTCTCTCCTAACAAAAAACAGTAAAGTGAGAGTAGAGGATACAGAGCAAATGCAGAGATTTTTTTCTGCAGTTGATTCAGCAGACTAATTAAAGCTAATTAAACATATATTAGACAACAGCTATTCAAAAGGTACTGCAGGGTAACAACAGGTCATTACAGAAAAAATCCAAAGTACCACTCTGTCCAGCAAGATACAAAATATCTATCAAATAACAGATAAAAAATTGGTCACAATCTGCTATATTTACAGTCCTTTTAACAAGAAGAGTTAAGAAATAACCCCAGAGAAAACTAGCACCACAACTCATTCCTCTTATATGCCTTCTTATATCCTATTCAATTTCACAGATTAATTTCCTAGTCACTTGTTACAGTATGCTTGGTTGTGTACTGCCCTCTAAATTGATCTCTGTTTTCCTAGGTTTATTCTACCCCTCATTTATGTAACTCATCAGTCTCTTCTAGCATAAATGTAATATTGCTATGCTTATATTACTCTTGACACGTAGTCATGCATGGGCATATCAGAACATCCAATTCCAAAACACTGTTAGTACATATCTTATCAGCTGGAATGTTTTGGATAACAAACTTTACTATGTCCTCATAGTTAATATACTAGGATCCCTGTGTACACTAGATTAAAAGGGTGTCTACTCCTGTATCAGTGTTATTCTAATTTTCCTACTCATACAAAGCCAACTTTCAGATCAAGTCTGTAATAAGTACTGGCTTAATTCCTGCAAAACTGAAAAATTCACATTGTTAAACACAGTTTCAGGAGGACTGGATATTTATCTATTTCCCTAACATGGTATTGGGAACACTCCCCAGCACTAAAAGAATGGATGGCACCTATGATTAAGGTGTTAAATTAGGAGCTTGGAAATACTGGTTTTACAGGCTTCCCATATTACCTTTACAAATCACTTTTCACTTGACTCTGCCAGATATGGTACAACACCCTCAGTTAACATTACTCAGGTTTCTTAAATGGGCAAGGGTTCTTAATGTTTCCAAAGTATCTCATTAAAATGATGTGGGGCTGAAGATCATTAAAAGGGAAACACTAGAAAGAAGAAATGGGAGTGTAGAAAGTGGAATTACATTGACTCTACAGGACTTACTACACATCACTTTCTCTCTCTCCTCTAGAAGCCCTCAGAAGGGAATAAAACTTGCATGCCAGGCTCATACTTGCTGAAAGAAGCAAGTATTTTATGTTGGGAAAGTACCCAAAGGCCCTAGAGATCAAAGCCTCACTGGATCTAGGCACTATAAGCATATAATGAAAGACTGTTCGTGCTTTGTTTATAATTAAATGGAATAAACATCTACAAGAAGAGCAGGGAAAGGAAGAGATGTATCTTGTCCAAAGCCAAACAGTACATTTGAAGGTAAAGTTGGAAGCAGAATAACTTGCCAAAAGAATAAAGTAGCAAATATCTTCAGTGGATAGAGGAGAAAGATGCTGGCTCTTCATCCTTGTGCCTTTTGATTCTTGAAATACATCCTTCAAGAAGTATCAAAAAGGGACAAGAGAGCCTGGGTAGGGGAAGAGAGAGGTAGAATGCTACAAAGTTTTTGCTAGCTAACGTGCCTGGCAAGAACTGGAGACTTCTACAGAGCTGGCCTTCACAGATAATCCTTGCAAGCAAACTTAACTTGCAGCAATGGGTTTTGTTAGCTTCCCTCTGAGCTCAGTAATGAAAACTTACTGTATCTACAGTAGGTCTGTTCAGCTCATCCAAAGAATTGCAGCAAAATGCTGGGCCAGGTATAACAGAGCTGCAATAAACTAGCAGAAATTCCTTTTGGAAAAGAGCAACCATAGACTAATAAGCAGATTTTTGGTCCTGCTTTAAGGTCCTCAACCTCTGGAACACACAGAAGAACAAAGAGCACAGAAGTAGCTGCTGAGCTTCCTTGGAAGCACTACATGCTACTTTTGAGGACACATAACATTTCCTTTTTGTCTCAGGAGTGTCAAGCACACTGTAAAAGTAAAAGCAATTGCGAGAGAGTTCATCTCCACATAATGGCATCTCCCCTTCTAGAAGCAATGTCTCTTGGACACTGCCTACCCCAGTCACAGCAATCCCTTTCTTCTGCTTGAGAGGCCAGGAGAAACTGCTCCTCACAGTCAGCTCTCTTGTGCAAAGCCAGCCACAACAGAGCCCGGCACTGTTGTGAAACTGCTAGCTTCAGACTGAATGAACACAAATTAAACCATTATCAGAAATAATGACTGCAAATTAGCCAGACAACCAGCCACCACAGTAAGAGAGACAGCTGAACTGCTGGCACATACCATAAGACAAAATAAATAAATAAGCAAATAATAAGACCATTCAATAGATAAAATCCCCTGGAAACTTAGCTGCAGCTTAGTGCTTGGAATAGCAGAGTTATTAATACAAAATTATTATCAAATAACAGATCACAAACTTCAAGTGTCTGTAAAAAACACAAAGAGAATAAAATTCTTTAAGACAACTGGCTTTATTAGGAAACAGAAATAAATTTTCCTCTTGAAACAAACAAAAATTGAAGCATTTCAGAAGCTGCTCATTTCGTTGTCAGCAGAAAATGAAATTCTTGAAATTAAAAGAAAGAATGTATAATTACAGTACATAGGAATTGCATTATTTTAATCAACACTTTTCATCTGTCCTCACCATGCAGTAAAAATCTGTAATCAGATCCTGTCTAGGAATCCTTAGACAGAGCTTCCCTGACTTATGGTCCTTTTCAACAAGGGCAATTAGAGAATCCAAACCATAAAATCATTCTCCAGAGTCAAATAAATTCCACTGTGCCACAATCAAAGAGATTCTCAGTTCAACAGAAGTGGACTCTAGTGTCACTCGTGGCACATAAAAATCCCTAGGACTGAAGTAAAGTTGATAGGACCTCTATCCTGTCTGCCTGGCAGAAGTTGATAATAACTCTTTAAATTTGGCCAGAAGTTGGAGTGACATTAAACAAAAGTAAATTGGGTTATCAAAATATTTGCATTTCCCAGTTCTGAGGCAGAACAATAACATTATGATAGTGAAAGTAAGCTATCCTATCATAAGTAAATTAATCCTGAAATCAGTTTCTACAAATCTGCTCTGACAAACTACTTTACCTTGACATGCCCTTAGTCACTCTCTTCTCCTTAGCTATGAATTAGTAAGCATTTTATATTATTCAGGGATACGATATTTTCTTTTCCGTAGAAAGCAAATGTGTGTTAATTCACTCACAATGCTCAATGTATACATGTTTTCTAAGTCCACGAAAACAGGTCTGCATATTGTTCGGCTTGCAAGATCCCATCTAGAAAGGCAACAGGTGACAATGGCACTGTTATCACTAAGTGTGAATAGGAGGTGGGATCTATTCCTCTCTCATTGTGTGGTAGTACACAAGGCTTCAAATCTTATTGTCACTTACAATACACTTAATGAAAGCCAGATCCATATCCTACCTTATTCCACAATGGTTAGGGAAAACACACACACTTTCCAGCTGAGATCACAGAAACCTTATTTAATCCTGCAGAACTGTAATTCTTCAGAAGTATTTTGTTAATCTGCTATTTAAATTGAAATTATTTCTAGTTTCTGTTCTAGAATCTGTTCAGAAGTGATGTATTTTTAACTAATTGTACTGGAAATTGCTACAGCTATAGACGACACACTATCCCTGAGCAAATAAAAAATTTAAAACCAACACACTGTGTGGGGACACAGAGGGGAGAGAGAGATTTAAGTTAAGGTCACTTACCTTTCGCTGAGAGGATTAAACTTGAAGTGTGTATTAACGTATTCAAAAGTAATTAAAATGTAATTCACGCATATTTTCATATCTTTTCTTGGTCCTGGGGTGGTTCAAAGTAGTCTTTGAAGTAAATGAGTATCACGTTCTTTCTTCCATGAAGCTTTTTTAGCCAGTGTATGATAGACCACCTTACAATGTTTGCCTGTTGCAAGTGTCACTGCAGCTGTAGAGACTCACTATTTAGAAGGGAAGGGAGAGAAAGATCTTACATTTAAGAGAGTTTGACCTACCTTGCTTAGTTCTTTGAAACAAAAGGCACTGTAAATCAGGGACGTGAGCTCTGTAGCAGAAGGAAGAATGAAATGATCTGCAGAGTTCTGAGTCACTTCAGTGTGATTCCAGCTGCTTCACTTGGCTACTGCCTTCCTTCTAATAAAGCTGCAGAATGATATAACGCCGTGTTTGTTTTCAGCTGAGGAAGTTGTTTCCAACTTCCCTTGGTTTTCTAGACCCATTTTTGAAATATTGCCACGCTGTATAATCCCAGTATTTCAACAAAAATAAATGTTAGACATTTGAATGAATCATT
This sequence comes from Cyanoderma ruficeps, assembly GCA_008694505.1. Taxonomy (NCBI): domain Eukaryota; kingdom Metazoa; phylum Chordata; class Aves; order Passeriformes; family Timaliidae; genus Cyanoderma; species Cyanoderma ruficeps. The sequence goes on from VZDJ01000594.1 coordinate 23,774,262, forward strand.
TTGGTCAGTGTCCAAGCAAGCAACAGATGTGGTGGCTGATGAATGGAAAGAGACCTTACAGTTGTGGGCTGCTTTTTGTTCTGCAGAGAAGAGGTTGAACAGTATTTCTTTGTAAGCACTCTGGTTTATAGAAAATAATATTGAATGAGCTGAAAGATGTTTAAAAAGTCACACTGAAAGCATCATTTTGTAACTGTACACTGTGATACATCCATTTGGTATTTAGGATTATTAGATTAATCTCCTTTTGTATGTAAGAGAGAAGTGAGCTCTTCAAAACACTAATTAGTAACACTCTCTGTCAGATAGTGTAAGACTGGTCAGGAATTTGAACCGGATTTTAGGTGACTGGGCCTGACTCCCAGTTCTGTAAAGAGCCTGATGAGGTTTCGTGGCCAGGCCTCAATCTCCATGTCGCTCAATTTCTCAGTAGTAAAATGGAAATACTATTCCACAAGTATCTACCTACCATAGCTTACCTGACTCTGATGGTACCACACTAATCATACAATTTTAAATCAGTCACTCTACCCTGCCAGTGGAAACAATAATTTAACAGTGGTACTCTCCTGTCACTAATGCAAAACATGTTCAACACCGATTGAATCTAGTCAAGAGCAAATTTTCCAGAAATCAAATCTGATTCCAGTGAAAGAATTAGAAAGAAAAATCTCCAACAAACCAACCAAGCATCAAAAAAACCCAAACCTCACAGAAGAGTGAAGTACTACTTGAGATCAGCAAAACTGGGATCTCAGTATCTGGTAAGCAAGGCTATCAGTTCTTAAGCAACTTTCTTTAGGTTCACAGACCACAGATTCTCTTAACAAGAACCAAAATTGCCATCTTTGTCTTTCCTCCTTGACAGTTCTTCTTGTTCTGCCAATATGACTTTAAACACTGAAAGTTATACATGTACATTGTACATGAGTGGGAAAGCCTCTAATTCCGTGAAAGGAGGATGGGGATTATGTACAGAGCCCCTGGACCATAGGGAAAGGACAGGGGAGCAGGATCCCTGTGAGTACCTGGGGACAAACACAGGGGGTTGCCTGAGGAAAGCACTTCACTTGTTTATTCCTTGTATTTTAAAGATTTCCTGTTTTTCTAGGTAACCAATTGGTGAATCTTCACTAATAAAAGTTCTTTTAACAGTAATTACCTTCTTTTGTAAATACTGGGATAGGATAAATACAGGCATCGTTTAACAGAAGATCTGCTGAGGGTTTTTTCCGCCTGTAATGGCACGAGTCTGTGTCTCGCTAGGTATTTTGGGAAATCTAGTTATTGTACGGCAGTTAATTCAAAGGTTTACTCAGTACTATTTCAGCAGGACAAAAGAGGAAATTAAGAGGTAGGTAACCCCCAGACGTGATCCACAAAAAAGATCAAGCCCCCAGCAAACAGTCACAATTCGTGAAGGAAGCATTCTGGAGAGTGCAAAAAGATTCTTGCAGTTTGGGATTGTCCTCAAGGGGCTGTTCCCTTCACCATAAATTAAAACAGGCTTGTGACTCCTCTAACATATACTGGTGTTGATACCTCAGCTCTTCCATCCTTCAGAACCAAAGAAGGATTAAACCCCACACAGCAATTTTTCTCATCTTTCCTTACCACTGCACCAAATATGAAATACCAAATACTAAGGGCCCAGAAGTCATTTCGCAGAGGAAAGTTTTCATAGGAAATGTGTTGGGTTTTTTTCAAGAAGAGCAGATTACTGCATTTAAAATAATTTTCTACCTCTCTGTCCTACCTACATTTTCTATTGAAAAGGACTTTTGCTTTGATGAGCAATTACCCAACTTGCACAGTATAACCAGCATAGTAACATACCTGGGAGAAAAAGAAAAACAAAACAAAACAGATTTTTACGGACACAATTGCATTCAATCTGAAAGGGTTTAGTTCTGCTTGTTTTCTGTTTAGATCTAAATACAGCACTTTAGTCATATATAGTTTTGATTAACCACAGTGGAAATCTTAAATCCCTGAAGAATGTAATCTTAGGCTCTAAATCTTCCATTGTTTTAGTTCCTTGTATGCTCAGACACAGTAAAACTGGAATGGTGAGTCACAAATTACGTGGCTTTTTAATATACACTTTTATGCAACCCATTAACCACTGACATCATTTGAGTGCGATCTTTTCAGATAATTTTGTGAAAGTTATATGCTTGGAAGAAAATGAGTGAATAATAATAAAAAAATTACCTTGTTTACATTTATGTCTTCTCCTTTCTCTGTTTGGAAGTTATATTGCATTTTGCCATGTTATTTGTGCTTTTTCAACTGGGTAAGTTACCAAAGCCCTCGAATTTTTACTCTACATTAAGTATGGCAATATGCCAGCGAGCTCTGAAAAGGGCATGCATTCATGAGCATACAGTGCATGTGGAGCTTGCAAAGCAGGGAAACACAACTTTATACCTGATGAAAAAATAATAAAGGAGAGGATTTACATACAGATAATAGACATTAGGTCATCCAGCAGCAAATAAACCAAGTCTATTGAAAAACAAGTTAATTTTTAAAATAATTTTAGTTAATTTTAAAAGCATTCCTCATTCTTTGGGGACGTTTTAACCCTATAAAACCAAACAAAAGCACAGGATGAATGGAAAAAAATACACAGGGGAAAAACTTTCAGAAATGCTTACTGATATTAACCAAAGCACAAATTACAAAGCAGTAAAAAAACCTCCAAAAGTAACTTTTAATTTATGGATTGCCAACAATTGCCTGATAGTTCTGACAATTATACCCACCGCTGGGACCACTGGATCTTATCAAGTTGCCTATTAGGATGAGCAGATAATCTCAGAACTAATCAGCATCCCATCAATGTTACTTAATTCAGTTAAATTGTACAAACCACGAATTTGCAAATTAGATCAAACAAAAGATATTTAGTTTTTCTCAGGGTTAATTTAAACTGAACAACGCAAGAAAGCAACTACTTACTGTTGTTTACAGTTCGGGGTTTTTTTTTAGAAAAGTAATCCTTCACTGTTCCTTTGTCCTCACTGTTTGAATACCTCATCGACTAAAATCCACCCTGGGCGTTTAACTACCTGACAATCAGGAAAATGGTAATTTCCTCCCTTCCTGAGAAACTAATGGCTATTCATGCCTATCCTTTAGGTAAAGCTGTAATGTTTACTTGTGGCTTAACAACCCACTATACACCAGAGTCAGCAACTATGACAAAATTCTCCAGCGACACATTTGAACAAACCACCCGATGAAGGAAGGTTTGCCTCATTTAAGCAGGTCCACACCTCTTTCTGTGCTGATATTAACGATCTGAAAGATTTTAATGCAAAACACACTGAAGAAATGCAATAATTCTGCAGATTGAAGAAATTCAATAATCCTTCCTCATTACTTTAGTCAGGTCAAAACACACAAGCATACATTGCTATACATGTATATGTGAATGTATGGACATACCAGTTCAAGCTGCAGCAGTTCATCTAACTCCTGCAAACGCAGTCAGCAGGGTCTTACATTCTATGAATTAATGAATATTAGAGATTAATTTATTACAGTGTATATTTATGTGATGTATGTATTATATAATGTATGTAAGGTATTATTATATAATGTATTTTTATATGATACCCGGGGAAAATACCATTAGAAATACCCTTTCTCCTCCATAGATATTGCTTTTATAGGTGCATTTTTTCTCATTTTCTACAAGTAGGAATTATTTTCTACATAACTTTCCAACCACAGGTATTCAAGCTCTGTATCCGTATGACAATAATATAAGAGATTATATCTGCCACTCAAATAACACTTGAAATCCATGGAATTTTCAGAGTGTGTCTTGACAACCAAACTTCTGATATATGTCATTGAGCGCTAAAGCTTATATTAACTGAATAGCTAACCAGCCAGCTCAACAACAGTATTTTTCCATTTTAGCCAAAGTGCTGTCTCCTCCCACAGAAAGGAATGTCAGTATTTGGAAAAATGATTTCAGAGAGATCTACAGAGATTAGAGGCACAAAAATAAGGCTATGCAAACTGTAGCTGTTTCACTACGTACTCCACAAAATATTTTTGTATCTTCTGTACTGGTATACGAATTAACCAACTTGTTCTTTTTCACCTCACATAAATTACCTGCAACTACAGTTACCTCTGTAGACAGGTCTGAGGAAGGAGGCCAGAATTTACTGCACCTTGGATTGAGTCAGATGTCTCAAAATCTGCCCAAAGCCTAGCCAGTCTAAGTTCAAAGAAACCCAAAGCACAGGGATGAACTTTAACCACTCCTCTTCAGGATTTAGGTTGCCTCCACCCACTTGGAATGCAAGACACAGCATAATTGCTTATGCCTATGCTTACAACAAACAGAGATCTTATTTTCCATTTAAAGTGCAGACTGAATTTCCACTTTTTATGTCATACGTCTTTGCATTAAACCCCCAAATCCACAATTCAAATAGGATTATGTTATGATGTTACAACAGGAAAAATTCTTGACCCAAGAGGTGCTTCTGTTTCACCTTCTGCAGTCAGCTATTAACAATTCACAGCCAAGTTGCTGGAGACTATTTTGATGAATAAGAATGAATAAAGCAAGCAGACTTGCATGAAGCAAACAATCCCCAGTTCCTGTCCCTCACTATTCTAGAACTAGACTATTGCTCTTGGCTACCATGATCACCGTGACACAGCTGGTCCCAAACACAAACAAAACGGAGAGAGGGAAATTAAAAAGGATTCCATTTTCCAGAAAAAGACACAGAGCAAAACTGAGTGTTGACACAAAATTTGGGCAGTTCCCTGAAAATATATGCTGATAGTCAGGGTGTCTATACAGGTCTCATATGTGATCAAGCAAGACTGCTGCTTTGCATCATTAATGCTCAAAATCTTAACTAAGGGAAACGCGTGTGCACACACAATTGTAGAGCCTGCTGGTTACTTCATGAGCCATTGACATTCCATAGGAATTATGAACATGCTAAGGTTTTAAATAAGACAGTAGTTCCTTGCAATGGTTCCTGAACACCAAGTGCAAAGCTGATGCATATCAAATCTAAATCAAACTCAATCACCTATAGCTGTTCTGAGCATGTTCTGAGGTGCTTCCGGTTTGGTGGTTTCAATACATATTCATTTGTACTTCTAAAGTTGCTTTTTATAGTCAGCTACATTTGTCAGACTATTTTTCTGTTTAGTGGATGTAAACATATTTTGTGAAACACGTGATCTTGACTCCACAAGGATGTAAGTTATTTATCCATAGCAATTAATGTGAGACAGGGAGAACCAATGCAAGTTTCTGTCTACTGCTCTGCATTTGTCCTCTCTGAGAATAGTTTTGCTTCTAAATCCTAGCCAGCTCTCAGCCTGAGTAGGGAGATGAAAAATCCCTATAAACCTGCTACTTGTGATAGAGGCAAAGCAAATTATTAGATGCTCTGAAAAACACTTTGCTAGTTAAGGGTATAGTGCATAAATCAAGCTGAACTCTTTCATTGCCTTCAATAAAAGCAAAACTACCACCATGTCTAACGTATCAGCTCAGGGGGCTCAGGGAATGAGGCATGTGACATCAGTCTAAGCAAAGAGACAGCTGAACCCCCCAATATTTATCTGTCCATTCTAGTTCTAATTCTTAAGCTCTATCAAGACACATAAAGATTAATTTTAAATCCTCCTTACTTTGCAATCTATTTTTTAAGATGCCTATATGACCCAAATTCAGCACTTAGCATGAACTTCAATATGGAATTTACATGAATATTGAGACAGGACTTAGCATTTTATGTAAAGGATATTTAAGTTGCTACTTGTCTTTTCAAGACAAATAGGCTCCCTTTTAAGAGAAGAGAAGGGAAACTTGTGGAGAAGGGAACAGCCACTTCTCCATTTGCCTAGCTGAGAGACTAGGCAAACGGAAATCACACTAATTGTATGTACCTTGGGTGCAAACCAGAAATTGAACTCCAATTACTTCAGTATTAGAAACACAATCTAACAACATAGAATAGATCAAAAAAAGAGAGAGGCTAAACTCTGTTCCAAAGTAATAGTATGTGAAATGCTGAAGAAACACAAACCAAATGAAAGGCTTTTTGTTTAGAAGTTTTTTCTCCCTCTTAAAATTTTTCTATGAAAACCCCTGTGTTTTCAAACTGTAAGAGAAAGAGACTTTTTTCAAAGGCTAATGTTTTTGCTTACCAGCATTCCTAACCTAAAATCAAGTTTTGTCCTTGGGAAAAAAACCCAGAAATTCTCTTGTTTAACTTTCTGCTTACTTCCTGAATAGGATAAAGAAATCTTTCTTTAAATTATTCCCATGGTAAATCAGAGTGTCCACTTTTTCTCAGATGTAAGAAAATACGTTATGTGGTTTATTGCAGGAGCATTAAAATTTTTTTACATGATTCAGAACAGCCGAAGCAGAGAAAAATAACACTTACTTAACTACTTTGGGAATACATTTTGACCCCACCTTAAATTGACTGCAGAACATCCAGTGACTCAACATAATAGTATATATATTTGGAACTCCTCAACTCCTATAAATTACACTACAGACAAGGAAGCTGCAGAAGCATTTTATGTTCCGGATCATCTTAAATTCATATCCATGTATTTGAAATCAGAAAAGTCCCATTAAAATGGATGAATAAAAACGTTTAATTCAGAATATTATAAGGGGTAAAAACTGGTTCGAAACTTCTGGGAGCTTGAAAATTCTTGATAAACAGAATTAATAACCTTCCAAGCAGCTTTGAGAAAATTATCTTTTTGTATCAGAAAGACATTATTGCCGGCTGGAGTAATGGGAATTAATAATTACTTATGCAAAAATGTCTTGAGTTCCTATATGACAAAATGTGAGGTAGGCTGTAAGGGAGTATTAGTCATCCACTATACTTATCTAAAATATTTCAAGACACTCACATTGGTATCTGATTAAAAAGCCACATTTATTTGTTACCTTATCTGTTAATAAAAAGGATGTTTTAAAACAGACCAAAGAAAACATGCTATGCAGATGACATTAATTCGTTTCTGAGTGTAAGTGTATTTCAGTCATGTTATCCAATTGTGGTTAATACAAGAAGTTACTGGTGTTTCTGTTCCCTTCACAGCTGAAGGCTCTCGAGCTGCAGAGTCCCTTCAACATGGAGGAAATTGAGTAATTTTATACCTTTCCATTGCATCTTCCAGCACAGACATGTCAGAAATTATCATGTATTTCCAAAAAATTTGGTAATCAGCAATTAAGCCTGAAAATATTGCAAATCTCATGGGTCAATCTGACTATATCAATCAGACAATTTTAAAATTTGCGTTATATTTGAAAGTAGATATGAAACAATGGAAAAACAGAATAGAGAAATTCTAAGGAACTGCTATTTTTGAAGCTATAAAAACCTCCATGCACAACATGAAGGTCACAGAATATCCTGCAATTCATGAGCAGTCACCTACAGGCAATCCCAAGCCTAATTACTGACCTAGTCCCTTCCTTTATGTCACTACCCTAAAAAAACAGGCAGAGTAATTTTGGAAAGAGTAACTGAAAACAGAAATTACTGTAACAGTAAACTATTCAGCATTTTACGATGAAAATGAGTTCTCTGGAAGCAGAATGCTCTTTAACATACAAACTTCTCAACTGCTGATTTATTTTCTTTGGGTTTTCTTTTAGAACACAACACCCAAAAAACAAGTTAATTTAAGCTAATGCAGAGATTCAAAACAATTGCAGCAAAGCTAGGGTATGGATTTGAAATCTAATGTAAGATGATTAGAAGCCCATCATACACAAACTTTCTGAAAACACTGGATTTGGATACATTTTGTAGCCACACTGTTTAAAGCGATGCATTCAGAGTTGTATCCTCAGCTGTTCCTTCTGGACAACCTGCCAGCAAATGCACAGCAGCAGCAGTCCTAACAGCAGTAATAAAACCCTCTGGGATCATTGCATCCCAGAATTTTTCCCAGCACTATTATAATAAAAATCTCTATATTCTGTACAGATATACAGAAATAAAATATAGAGAGCAATTTTAATGGAAAAAAATGCATAGAACCCACAAACTGACAGCGTAAGCCTGTGAAAGCAGCAGCACAGCCTCCAAATAACAATAAAAAATAGACTAGGGGAGGATTTTATTCTAATAGGATATTGGGAAAAGAATCAAACTGTATAGTATTTCAAGTCATGTTTAAAAATTTAAGACCAGATTACAAAAAAGTAAAATATTATTTTTAGGAGACAACGGTCAGCCCACACATTGCAAAAGTGATTTTTTTAAAACTGTCTTTTAAAGCTTCTAAATGATATTTCAAGCTTTTTTCTTGGTCACTACCCAATCATGTTTCAACTATAACACAGCTGCCAAGCTTTTTGGTTGATTAAACAATTAAGCAATTAAAAAGAAAGTTTAAGTTTCAAATTTTTAATCTTAAGAAGGTCATTCTGGCAAGAAAATGAGAAGCAAAACCAACGGTCTTTATAGTATCTTTTGTTTTGAGGTTAAACTAATATCCTGCATACTGAGGATATTTTTATTATTAGCTCAGGTAAAGGTCTTATGCTAAAATTAAAAAAAAAACTTTGAATACAAAGCAAAAAATAAAGTTCAGTTTTAGATAATGAGAAAGCAAGCAGAATGCCCATAATAAATTTGTCTCTTTCAAAAAAAGAGAAAAAATTGGTTTTGGTTTTCACTTGATTTCAGTGCCAGATGAAAGCAAATAAATTACCATTATTATTTTTTAAAAACCATAATTTTTTATTCAAAAATGAGAAAAATGCCTATAATAGAGAAGAATCAGTGTGTAATAGTAATCTGTCCAGCTGAGCAAACTATTTGAGTAAAGCAGAGCAAAGAACACAAGAAGCTTTGTTTTGTGAAGAGATTATCCTTGCCTTTTACACTAGTGAGGAATTATTTTCCTTTACTTTGAAAAACCTTATTAAATATCACAAAACTCATACTAAAGTGGAAAATTGGAATACCACAGCGGATCAGATAATTATTCCATAAGTCTCATACCTGATATCAGCCAGTGGCCAACATCAGATTTTTCAGAGAAAGACAACAATTACTTCTTAGGAATTAAAGGTTTTAATACAGTGGCAGGCACTATGGAACAGCCACTCAACTGTAAAGTTGGAAAGATACTTTTTCCCCAAGATTACTCAGAATGTGAAGTTCTCTAAAATCTACACATGTAAACACACTGCCTTGTTGTAATCCAGGCTAAAACCAGCAACCCATCTCTGGGAACATTTGGCAGAAGTAATCTCTGCATGGCTCAAGCCCCAGACCATCAACTGCTGTCAGTCAGTCCACACTTAGCTCAGATCCTTTGAAGAACTTTACCAAAACAATGATTTGAGGCTAGATTAGGCTTATAACATCAGAATGAATACAGTATATATGCAACAAACTAAAAATCTAGCCCAGAGTTTCCTGTCAGCTAGTTTTACCTGACTTGTTTTTCTTTCATCACGTTCTCTCTTTTCCAATCTGAACTCAGCTATTGGAAGAGATTTGAGACCCCTTAGGAAAGAGTCTATCTTAGTTAATTTGTCTTAATGATTTCATAGATAAAAGTTTGACTAACATTTGGAAAGCGGAAGTGAAAACCACAACAAATCCAAATAAAAGTAGAAACCAAAGCAGTGAAATGTATGTGGCAGTCTTTAAAATCTGAATACATAAGTAAAGATACCAGCAAAGAGAAAAAAAATGTGATGCTTAGATAAAGTATAATATACAGGAGTAAGTATAATTTTTTAAGGGGAAGGGGAGTTTATAAGCACTACTCAACGTTCATGCACATATGTAAGGAGTAGTTTCCTAGTGGGGAAGAGGAGACCAAAGGAAAGTAATCTCTCTCAATACCTTACCTGGATTTGAACCAAGGTGCAACCTCAAACTCATAAATACAGAAAGAGTTGAAAGCTAAGAAACACTTGGCAACACAAGTCTAAGTTCTGCTATCTTTGAGTGACAGTCCAAGAGATAAAACATTACATTCTATCTTGCAAAAATATTCAGGAACATTCTGAGGACAAGTATGGCATTATAAGACAGACTGCATAGATTTCCCATTGCTAAAAAGGGCTTCTGTTTCACATGAGCCATTCTGGAAAAGAAACTTCAGTGCCTCAGCTATGTAACCAAGCTTCCTTTGTTTCAACAAGTCATGGAGTTAGCTGAGCCACAGTAACTCGCTAATCCTGCCATAAACCATCATAAAAGTTAACTATTTTAGGCTAAGATAACATGTCTGTATATGTGTTTGCCACATGTTTAAACAATGAAGCTCTGCTGACGTGCAGTAATTTGGGCACGTGCCTGAGCCTTCCATGCGTGCAAATGCTCTCAGCTGAAAGCTCCAGTTTTCCCAAGCTGTGTGTCATACTAGGCAACAAAATATCATCAGGTAAGTTTTGTTTTGTAATAAGTATTTGTTTTTCAGCAAGAAAGATACATTCATAGGTTTGCATGTATCAAAAGAATCCAACAACAACTAAATTCAGCCCTCCTAAAGAGAGGCCTTCCCCTACTCTTCTGTTATCTGAAATTCATGTTGAATTACTTGCTCAGCGTGGGTCGACATTTCTAAGCTATGGTTTCATAATCACATAGCCACACAGCAGTGCCTTTTTACAGCAACTTCTTTAAAATTTCCATGTTACAGTGCACGCAAGATTGTTTTCCCTCCATTGCACAATCCAAGCCTGTATCTGCACCTGTCTTCACACATAAGGGCGTTGTGTTGACTTTTTGTGTCTGCCTGCATTGCTTGAAATACCCTGCTGCTTCAGCATAATGAGAGAAACATGCAATGGCTGGTTTCCCACAGGAGATGAGATAAACGTTCAGAACCCTGCAACTGAAGAAAAGAGAACTTGAGGTAAGGTCACACTCTTAAGCCAAATTATAAGAAAAGCAGCTCTAGCATTAACTCTGATAAAAGTCAGACTTTAACGTTCTGATAAAACCTACTTGGAACAAGCCACACCATGTAAAGCAAGCTATTTTTAAGGGCCGAAAAAAAATGGGTAAACCTTTTAGCCTGCTCTCAAGTACACGAAATAGCGTTATTCGAAGGAGAAAATGATCAGTACAGTTGTTGAAATGAAACTCAGCCAGGACGTTACTTTTCCGTAACCAAAACCCCCCGGGGCTGACAAAGAGACGCCACCCCAAGGCGTTGTGGAGCAGTTTTCCAGCGCCTGGGCCGGAGGAAGCGAGGCTTTGGGGCTCCGTGCGAGCCGCGCTGACCCAGCTCCCGACAGCCCTGCCGCATGGCGGCTGCGGACGGGATCCCGGGCGGGTGGAGTGCGGCGCCGAGGGAAGCAGGAGCCCGAGCCGGGCCGGGAGCAGCGGCCCGGGAACTGCAGCTCCCGCCACTCCCTTCGCGGGGCGCGGCCCGCCGACCCGGAGCAGGAAGCAGAGGATGGCGTCCCTTGACCCCAGCGCGGCACTGAAGAGCGAACGGGGAATGATGGAGGTGAGACAGCGCTGGGAGCAGGGAATTGGGAGCGGGCGGACGAGCGCGCGACCGCCTCAGCGTCCCCTCAGCGCTCGGCGGCGGGTGCCGGCTCCCGGCGGGGCGGGCGGAGCTCCCGCGGCCACAGCCCTGGTGCCTCGGCTGCCCGGCGGCCCTGCGGCTCCTGCGGCTCCGCCCCGGGCGGCGGGGCCCGGCGGGAGACGGGGCGAGGCGAGCACCGCGGGCTTGGTGCGGCCGGGACGGGGCCCGCCACTTGCGCTGCGGCCGGGGGACAGAGGCCGCGCCTGAGAGGAGCTGCCGCCTCCCTGTTTGTGGTGGTGCTGTGGGAAGTCAAGTCCCTCCGTTTAGGGGAGTGTTTTCCCTCTTGTTCTCCCTCTGCCTGCCCAGCACAGTTGCTGTCAGGTGAAGGGGTGGCAGAGGTGTTTTTTGAGGAGCAGTTTTTATTGCCTTTTCACTCTTTTTATTTTACTTGTTGTGGTGCAAGAGTGACACTGTCTGGAGAGTTTGTCTGATAGCTTTGACACCCAGATACTATGAGAATGCACCACTGATTTTTTTTTTAATTATTGTTTTTAATTTTGTTTAATGTGTATGTTTCATACCTTTTGGTTGCATCGTTAAATATGATTGAAGCTTTTCATTCTCTACCTGCTGTACACAGAGTAATTCAATTAATCCAAAACAAAGCCTTGGTTTTAGAGACAGCTGCTGAAATAGTTTGGTTAGAGTTTTACAAAATCAAATATTTCTGTATATACCTGGTTATTTATAGATTTGTTACAATTTGAAGGAATTTTTTGTTTGTTTGTTTGTTTGTAAAATGTTTAAGCTTAATCTTGAACAGATATTATTTACTCCTAATCCAACAGTTTAAGATAGTTTCCACTCTAAATATCTTAACTAAGGCAGAATTATGCAGTCTTTCCTTGGACATCTGAAAGATCCTTTGTGGATTTATTGATTTAATTATAGTCCCTTTTTTAAAAAAGTAAGTATCTCAAGCCATCCAGATTTTAGCAACGTAAATAAGGCATCGACATAGCAGATTTCCTTAATATTATTAGCTTGTGGGTTAAACTTGACTTCCGATGGTAAGCAAGCTGTATGTAGTTTGAGTTCAGACTTATTTCTCTGTCCCGTACGCTAGTGGCTTTTCTAAACACTCATATAAAGGGAACAGGTTTTCCTCTAAGAAATTCCTTTAAGACAATAGGTCTTCTTCAAACCTTCAACATACTGCAGTTACCACTGCTTAGCATCTTTCGAGGTGAAACTAAACATTGGTGTGTGGAGGTGCTTTAATCTCCTTTTGTGGCAGTGGATGGGGATGAATGGTTGCGGTGTCCCCTGCTGGCTGTCAGCCGCTGTCTGACTGCCTCCTCCGCGGTTGCTACACTTACCACACTTTTAGCCTTATCTTAAGATTGTATGTGTACAGTAAGACTTGAAGTAGCAAGAGGTTGACTTCAAGCAGGTAGAACAAGTTATTTTACATAAAGCATCACTCATGAGGGATAGTTTTCTGTGTTTTTCCTTCGCTTTCATTCGGGTCTTGGCAGTGTATAGGAAATAGAGCAGAGACAGCTGAGATCAGTTGATTTATCAAAAAGGCTTTTCTCAGCTGCCAGATGAAAATGTTTATAGGAACAGCTGGGGTTTCTTGTTTATTTTGTTTTTTAATATTATTACATAAATTGCAATGTTACGGGAAGTAGGAGGAGTTTGGTGTTTTGCTGGATTGTTTTGTTTTGGAGGGTGAAGGGGGTGTTTGAAGTTGAGCTCTTAAGATATTCCTTCTGACCATAACTGCTATAACAAGCCCAGGTATTTTATTATGAGCAGTGTGTAGTCTGGGAAATGACTACAATGTTTAGTACACAGGGCCCATGAGGAAGAAAGAAGAAATAAAGTTATTCCAGAAGGAATGGTTAACATTTATATAGGAAAGACTGTCAAAATTGCTTCCAAGTTAAAAAAGATGTGCAGCAGACTTCAAAAAGGTATATCTATTTGTTCAACTGTTTGCAAAATGCTACAGAAAGATTTATATGCCTTAGGGCATGGAAAACATGCATTATTAATGTTATTTTAAAAGGCTCTTTAACTTCCATGTTGCCAGATGGGATGAGAGAAGTGTCCTGTGCTGCAAATGGCCTCCTGTTCGACATTAATTGCTTGCTAGTCTGGAGTCAGCTTTGGTGGATGAGGAAGGTTGGTGACTCTAAGGTAGGTACTAGAAAGCTGATTCAATGCTTGCATTCCATAGTGTAAAAGACCTGTGTGACACCTGGAAGTCCTTTGTGTTTGGGCACCCTAAAGCACATAACTGCTTGTTGCTGCAGTCATATTTTTATTAAAAACTCTGAGATTCAAAATGGATTGACAGATCTTTTGAGTAGTAAGGATTACTTTTCCAGTCTAGATAATTACTTTGTGTGGTGTAGGTCTCCTATGAGTTTTCTTACATATATCTCTTGTCTTAATTGTTAAGACAACTTAGGAAATTAAGTAATTAAATTAATTTGGCGAGGTTATTGCTTGATAACCTAACAGAGTGTGGGCTGTGCTCAGAAGTATAGTATCTGATTTTATTAATTACAAATTAGCCACTTCTATCACAGCTAAAACATATTGTTAAATGTAATGTTAGGGTAACCTAAAAGCAGAAATTTCTTTTTAGAATGCACCTTCATTTAAATCAAGTATTGGTCTGTAGGTAAAACAGTTTGGAGCTTCTAAAGAGCTTGTAGCTTGGACTGAAGGAGGAGCTTCAGGATACAATGAATAGAGGATGGACTGACTTTAAAAATTTTCTGCTTACAGATGTTTGAGAGAGTCAAACGATCTGATGAAGCTTCTGCTTCTTCAGCACAAGGTAAGAAGTTGAAAAACTTCGAAGTAGTTTTTCTTACAGTTACATTTAAAAACATAATAACTATCAACAGAAGCATTAGTTCACCTCGTAGTTCAATTGCATACTTTGATTTCTTAAATTTCATCATGAAGCTTAGGTGTAAGGAGTGACTTCTGAATCATCCGCAAAGTTTCCATGTAGGTGTAATTTTCTTGTCCTCTTCTAAGCTGTTTGAGACACTTTACATTTTATCTCAGTGATCATGGGTGTTACAGTACCAGTGCAGATTGCCTAGTCTTGAGCCCAGACAAATTAGTAGAAAAACTCACTCACCTTGGATAGGAAAGAGTAAAGCTTATTTTATGAAGTTGTTGGATGAACTTTGCAGACAAAAGGATCCCTTCATGCTTTTTTGAACTTACTAAACGTTTTATCTTCCTTTAAAAGAGTAGTTTTGACAAATGCACTGTAGGAGAAGTAGCTAGCTGCAGGTAAAATTCTCCATCTCCTTGATACTCTGTTGATTTTTGTTTTGTACATGTGTGTTTGGTTTATTTCTTGGTTGTTGTTTTTGTTTTTCTGTAGGAATCCAAAGACATGGTGTTGAGGGCTCTCCACAACAGGACAGCAGTAGCAGGTAAGTAGGTGATGCTCTAACTAGCATCCAGCTTACTGCTTACCAAAGTAAAATGGGAAGAATCTGCTTTTCAGCCTTATCTGTTACCTTGTGTAATGGATGGCAGTGACACAATGTGGATTAAGAGTATGATTGGAGGTCCTTTGTATCTTATACCCATGTACTCTTAAAAACTGTGGGGAAGGCACATTGTAGTCCCAAAACTACTGTGTGGGTGTCAGGTGTCTTTGGTCTTTTTTTCTTTTATTTCAAAATACTAACAGGGGAATGAAAAGATGACTCTGCCTTTTTCTTTAGAAGCAATTATTTTCAGATTTCAGCTAACTGTACCTTCCAGCAGTTATCATCTGTTCAGCATTTAAAGAAAAATCTCTTTAGTGAAATTTGCTTGAGAATAGTTTATAATACGTAGTCTCACTTACCATTACAATTCTAAAATAGAATTTTCTATCTTGCAGGTTTTTCCCATCTTTGTAGTAAGATAGATATTTAGAATTTCTGTGCTAAGGACATGGAATAAACAACCCACAACATGTCTTGATAGTATTGCCTGCTTCTTTCAGTTTTCACAGAAGAGGACAAGAACATCCTCGGCCTGGAGCATCCACTGTGCAAAATAGACAAGGATACTGCAACTGTTGCCACGTACACTACAGTAATCTGGAACAGGTGGGACAGCTTCTGCATAATTTGGAAGCAGATAGCAAGGAGTACCTAAAGGCTTTATCAGCTTATGAATCTCAGATTCTTCACTGAACAACCAATACTGAGCGAAAAATAAGCAGTTTGTGAATTGCACAATATGTGCCCTAAGAAGATACGTTGTTTATTTGTTACCTGTTGTAAAAGATGCTGGTGGAGTGGCATGGCTGCCACATTCTGCTTTCCTGAAGTGCCACACAGCTCTGGGTTGCATCCATTATGGTTTTTTCTGTGTCTTTAATCTTGAGATCTATATATATATTGAAGTATTAGGGTTATAGTAATATGTTAGCTATCCAGGCTGGAGACATTCGATCAAGCATTTTCAGTTCTTTTGTCAGTCTCCTCTCTTACAGACTTTTTAAATTAGAAAGTTGAAGCCTATTTTATCTTCTACACTTAAGAAAATTCTTGTTAGTTAGAGTGAATTATAGGATGTTTGCTCATATGAAGTTCAAGAATATTATATGTAATTTATAGATGCATTTATAATATTTGTTCTGATTAAGAGACTTGTGACCAGCTGTGAGATTTGTGAGAGTATTTATACTAGTTAGAAGAGATTTATCAGCAGTTACCAGAACCACTAATTTGAGTTCTGACTCAGAAAGATGTTTCAATACATTTTAGTATTATTTGAGACTGCCTAAGCATACTTAAAAATCTCAATTAAGATTTTAAAATAGTAAAAGAAGATTTTTCTTTTTATTTAAATATTTTTATAGTAATGATGTAATGTTTAACCTGGGAAGGAATCTTTAGGAATAGGCCTGTGTGTTGGCAGTGGTATTAGACTAATCATCTGTTTTATCTTTCACCAGCATATTTTCAGCTCCCAGCACAGGCATTTTACAACATACTGTAGGAATCGTATGGGTACCAGTAGCTTGATGGAGCGTTTCCTGCAAGATGTTTTACAGCACCATCCCCACAGATACCATGACAGCAGGTATAATACAGAAGGCTTTTTTTTTTTTAATATGTGTTACTGGAATGCATGTGTTATGAATTCCTGTTTTTGTTCTATTCCTGAGCAGTAAATTTGGCTCACTTGAGGTGAAACTTGCTCGATGAAGACAATTGCTGTTTATATGAAGACAAATAAACTTGACTACTTACAGATTTGAAACACCACTGATAGCATTTATATGTGAAGACCTGTAAAAAGAAGGAATATATAGGTCAGCACTTGCAATGGCAGACTGTACAATCTCACATGCATTTACAAATTCTTAAAATTTGAGCTTTATGTATTTTATTTTAAATATTATAATTCTGGGCCATATATATATTTAGCAGTATATTTTATGTATGTTTTGAAAGAGTTCATGATTTTGGTTTGTTGATTATGTCAGGTAAGTACATGTTTATTTTTTCATCATCCATGTATATTCGCATTAGTACTTGAATTACATTAATTGGCCAATTCATTAATGCTCAGACTGTGAAAAGTGTTCTCTTTATTTATCATGTGCATGTTTCAAGAGTGATAAGAGGATCAGTGTGTTAAATTTTTCTCTGTAGATGAAGGAAAATCAATTAAGCCTCATTTGTTATGTTTTCAAAGGCAGACAAAAATCCTAGTTTGATCCCAGTACAGTACAGTAGTTCTCAATATACAACTCTGTCCTATGTCTGACAAACAAGCAGACGGGTATTTTGTCTGAAAGCACTCATTGATATTGTCAGGGATGTGACAGAATTACCTAATATGCATATCTATGCCAAACTAGCCCAGGACATGATGTACACATCACTACAAGTAAATAAATTTTCCTCCCATCTTAAACAATTAGATTTAATTGCACTATCTTGAGAACCTTCACCAGTTTTTGCCATGAGAAATACAGGATTCACTTTAAGAAAGCCTTCTCTTGAGGTGTCGCTCATACAAGGTTGATCCTTTGGTGAATGAAACCTACTAACAAGGAAAAACAATCTATCTATGTTCCTGAGTTGCTGGAAGAAGGAATAGAATGAGAAAAATAATGTACAAAATCTAGATTAAGTTGGAGGAAGAAGGGGGAAGAGTAATCCCAAATCTAGACAGAGTTTGGAGGAAGAAAAGCTAAGATGGAAAAGAAAGCATGAATAGAATAATTATGTTGTGGTCCTGCTCTGAAAAGAAAGTTGTGGTCTTTACTGACACCTGAGGTAAGATTTTGATTCTCTTCTTTCTCATGTTGAAACACTTGGATTTATACATGGTTTCACTCAGTTCTTTAAATAACTGCTTTTATTATTTAGCTGAATTCACACAAGAGATCTTTACATGTAATTTTAAAAGATTATGGAAATATTTGTAAGACTTGATTTGTTTTACAGAACGAGTATATCTAGTAGTTATGTGGAAAAAGGAAAAATTCATCTGAGCTTTGCCTTGTACTGAATTTCAAAGGATATTGTTGTTCTCCCACAGTAAAAAAATGAAAAAAAATAAAACCAAACACCCACAAACCACCAAATCATTCCTTCCTCCAAACTCTTGGTATGTAAGTTTTTTACCTAAAGTAATAGTATTGAGCATTTTAAAAAGTAAATCTTCATTGTACTTAAGGGGGTAATATGTTGCAAAATGGTCAAAAGTTCTTAACTATATAAAACTGCAGTTCTGTTCTCTTCCCCCCAGGGACGATAGCTTACAAGTCATTTTTGAGAAGTGCTTGTAGGCTGTTAACTGAGCTAGAGACCTAGGAGTTTGCTGTAGTTTCTCCATTAGAAAAATCTGTTTCGTTTTACATTCAGTCTTTCAGCAATGTCCAGATGCCAGAATGCAAAGATATTTCACACAAAGATGGAAGAACTCTGAAGTTAAGGAAGTTAAAAGATTATTTCTGTTGAATCTGGCATTCCCCTTAGGTCCTGTTTCAGAGCCTAGGGGACCAAGAATGCATGCAAGAGCAAAGCAGCAGTTCACATGATAGGCATTGTTTGATCATCTGATGTATTTGATTACTTTGCATTCATGTAGTAATAATTCTTTTTAAATGTTTCATTATATGAGATTTCTCTTGCTTAATTAGTCCTATATCCCTTAGCTGTATGTAGTCTTAGTTATATAACCAAGAAAATTACTGTACTATAAAATTTGTTCACAGTACCTCTGTTAGCTGACGTCTGCCATGTGCTAAAGTAAGCTTCCATTTGGGTCTCAGGAGGTCTGGTGATAGTTTTTGAGTGAAACACAATATTCTCTTCTTCAGTTATATTTACGTATTTTAAAAATTGTTTTCATTGGATTTGCCTGGCTGCTACACATGGAAGCCTTGTGGGTTCCTGTGTTGCGTAGGAAAGATAGTCCATATCTGTCATCTGTGTTAATTCTGGAAGACACAAACCCTTGTGTTTGAGCCACTCTTTAAGACAGAACTGCCAGTTTACAGAATATATAAAAATCTGTTGTCACAGCAAGGCTGAACAATCTTAACTTGGCTTCTTACAGGGGTGAGTCAGAAGCTGTGGTATGTCTGAGAAACAGTAAACGTGGAAGTCCTTGGCCTCATGTGCAGAGTTCCTATCAGGCAGCCATGTTTTGGGGGAAAAGGGCATTGATACTCAACAGTGGTTTTATACTGTGTCATATTACTATGTTCCATTTCTCTACAAAACTTCATTTTAAGTAATGATACTATGACTAGTGAAATCACCTCTTTATAGGCTTACCACTTCAAACAAAGGAAGTATCTTTACTTTTCCTGCTTTGCTGTATTTATAAAATTATTGTAATCTATGCGGATGATTGCATAAAGAGGGTGATAGACTAATGCTCAAATTGTTATCTTGAGCTTTGTGGAGCATTTTGCCCTCCATAATTAAAAAAATTGAGTATCTCTGCTAAAGTAGCAGAAACAGGAATTTCAGTCTGTTCAGAAATGATGCAGTCTAGGTAATTACTCTTAAAACCCCCCCACACTGCTGTTGTTTGAAAAATTTTAAGCATATTTACAGTATTTATATGAGCTGTTTTTTCTCCCCTCTCCTTTAGACCAACCTATGATGACATGCCACTCCCTGCCACTCTGGAGGCTGCTAGGATTTCTTGCCCGTCTTCAGAAGAGATGCAGCAAAAGAAGAACAGTGAGAAACAGGAGATTTCCAGCAAACACCAGGAGTCCATAAGTGAAATAGGCTCTTCTGTTCCATGCCTGTCTTGTGAGGGCACAAAGAAAACTTTTGTAAGACAAGCAGGTTTTCAAAAGCTTCAGAGAGGCCAGGAACGTGTTTCAGGAATATCGCAGCAGTCTACTGGCATTTGTAGCGATAAGAAATGGGTAACTCTGAAAAATGCTCGAATTGCAAATCGTAGCCATGAAGGACAGTTTACAGCTGTGAGCCCTGTACCTCAGCAGTTTTCTCTCAGTCCTACAAGTCACAGTTCCTCTCTTAATCCTAAAACAGGAAAAAATGTTAGGGATTCGGCAGCGTCAAATCCGTTTCTGCTTAGCGGATGTTACGAAAGAGCAATGGAGGTCTGCAGTAGTGATGTGTTATTGAACCCACGTTTGAATCCTACTCCAGCACTGGTTCACCCAAAACGCCCTTCAGTTTCTCATCAGAATCCTGCACCCAGCCGCAGCAATTCTTCCTTTATTACCTCAGGTCAATCTCTCTCAAAGCGAGATAGTTCACGAACTCAGGATGAAACTTTGGTGTCTGATCTCCAGCTCAGGGATACTGTGGGTATTAGCAGCTCCCTAGATCTTGGGGCATCCCCACAACTAGTAAGATGCAAAAACATGAAGCCAGACAGAGGTGATGAAAGTTCAGTGGATGAAACTATTGAAGATGTGATTTTGAAATACTGCCATGAAACTACATCTCAAGAAATTTATTTCAAAGAGGAGAATAATCCCAGTGTACCTTTTTCATCGCTTCTGGACCATACTAATTTAGAGGGCTCTGAAATGAGTTTTGACTGTGATGCACCAATACAAGTAGGAACAGATATACCCAAGGCAGCTATAAAAGATATAGAATTCCTGAAAGAGGTCCAAGTATGTTTGCAAGATAAGGACTATGGAACACAGCTCTCTTCTGTTTTAAAAACTGAGTCATTAGAGAAAACAGAAGCAGTGAAAAAAGATGTCATAGTTCATACTGAAGAACCAGTTCTTCCAGCCCTGCCTCATGTGCCTCCTTCTTTTGTGGGAAAAACTTGGTCTCAAATAATGTATGAAGATGATATAAAAATCGAAGAACTTGTGCGTGATTTCAGGGAAGGTCGTTTTCGCTGCTACTTTAACAGTGAATCCTCAGCCAAGTGTACAGGGAAGAGAATGAAGAAAAAAAAGCAGAAGGATGAAAAAAGGATTGATGTTATTGAGGGTAATAGAACAGAAGATGCACCAGTTAAAGCATTGCCAGAATTTAATGATGCTTTAAGTGGTGGCTCTGATTTGGATAACCCATCTTTAGCCTCAGATACACTATGCAACCCACAAATTGTGAAAATGCCTAGGAAAAGGACATGGCGCCTGGCTTCAAGGTGTCAGGTGGTTAAAGTCAGCCATGGCACCCAAACAAGTCTGCTGAACTACCCTGTAGCAAAAAGGAAAATGTCGAGGAGAGAATCTGATCCAGCCGATCAGAAAGCAAGCATTGCATGGTTGGAGAATGAAAAAACTCCAAACATGAAAACTAGACTCTGTGCCCTCAAACTTCCAGAGTCCTATAGCAAGATCATGAGTCCTGTACAGCCCAAGACAGTGGTGTATGTACTCTCGTGTCCAGAGGTAAAACAGTACAAAGGTAAACCTATAGATATTCCCAAAATGAGGAAAAATCGTCACTCCACAGATAGCAAGGACTCTGTAAGGTATAAATACAAACAGTGTTCTCTCAAATATTATGATCCACTGACAAATCGAATTCTGAAAACTCCTCCAAAGAGTACAGTTGGAGAAAAGGCCAAAAAGCCCTCTCATGTTCGACAGCTTTTCAGAAGCCTCAGCTTTGATGCGAACATGAAGAAAGTAGCTGATACACAGAGAGAAAGCACGCCATCAAAGTCACTCAATCGGTCAGACTTCTGTAGTTCTTCTTCAGCATCTTTCCTGCCAGATCGAGATAAAGGGAATGATGCAGCCTCAAGTCAAAAGGCAAGTGAACCCTCTGTTTCCACAGAAAGAACAGATTGTCTTGTATCTGAGAACTCTTTTAAACACCTAATCATTTCACCTTTGAACTCTGTGATAGAAGGAGATTATAGATTAATTCCATTTAATAGAATTACCAAAACTCCTTTGACCTCCATCAGGAGTGAGTGGTTAGAGAGGGAGACTCCAAAAGCAATATGGAAGAGAAAAGAAGGCACTAATAAAGACCCAGTTTTTTCCAGAAAGGCTGCAGGATCTGTCAGATGTACTATTGGGAGGAGAGGAAACAGAGTAACCACAGGCAAACAAACGTCCAGAACTAAAAAACAGCAGAAAGAGGGGATGAGAAGACAACTTCAGCCCTGTGCCCAGAAATCTGCTTTTTCCATCCATAGGTGCCAGACGAGGAAAACTACAGTGGGAAAGCACCCTAAGAAAGAAAAGCCTGATGCTAAAAAATTAAAGGTGAGGAGGAAACCAAAAAGAGCCTTTTTGAACTCAACAGTTGTAACAGGGATTCCTGAAAAAAGGCAGAAAGTCACATCGGAATCTTTTCCCAAGAAACCAGAGCAAGCTTCCTCCAAAGTCAGGAACTGGGAAGTAAGTGGAGATCGGGGTCATCCTGGCACTGTGAACCGGCCCTCTAGAAGAACTTCTTCTGTACCATTACTTCGAAACTGTCTTGTTTTACCAGGTGAGAGCTAGCTACCAAAAGAACTTTTTTGTTTCTTTTTTTTTTATAGCCAGCACCTGGAAGAAGGAAGGGGAGGAAAAGGAAGTCATAGACAACGCAGTTGAAGTGCTAGAGCTCCAGAAAGCGCAAAGCCAGTCTAATGTGAAACAAACACAACTGTAAACTCAGCTCTTGTTCCTGGAATGTGGGGACACGATGCATTGCACTGTTCTACTGTGTAAAACTGCAGAAGTCATGGATTTGATTTAAAAGCACTTAGAATCATATTTACTAGTCTTCACTTGTACATCAGCAAAATGACCTTGAATGGTATCATATTGTTATGGTATTATCAGTGCATGACAGTGCACTATAATAAGGTAATATAGAAGCTGTGTTAATTAATTGTGCCTATTTTAATTTTTTCACGTAATTCTAAAGTGCAGAAGATGACTCAGTTGCTATGCTAGAAATTTAATGAAGATACATCAATTGGGGCTGAATTCTGTGTATGTATTTTGTGTTTGTCTACATGTGCACCTTCTTCAATACATAATATATACTTGCCTATGGAATGGCATTAAAATTAATACAGTATGATACAATTCAGATCAATTCAGTGCTTTCTTGAAATGTAATATAATTTTACACATTTTTTGTATTGACTTTGTTTCTGAAACCATGTCCAAAGCATTTTTTTTGGACTATAAGTCACTGTGGACTCTCGTCAAGCAATAATGGACCATGCTGGTAAGGAAATATGTCTCCTTAGGGGACTGTTCAAATGGTGGTGGCTGAAGTGAAATTTCAAATTCTAAAAGAAATACAGGGTTTGGTTTGAGGGGGTTTTTGTTTGTTTTTAATAGCTTATTGATTAAGTTTGTAGGTGAATTTCACATTCCTTAGTGAGAGGGATGGAAAAGTTATAATGCAAACAAAAAGCAGTAAGTTGTTTTACAATGTCAGCCTTGAGTTTGGGGTTCTGTGCTTTTCTGGCTTTATTTGGTGTAGTGTTGATTAAATTTTTATGGACTAGAGTTCAAACTTTCGTTCTAAACTTCCAGTAAAATATTTAAATAAACCTAACACAGCATTCATCTAAATTTATTAGAGTTCAAATATTTTTTAAAAAATTTGAATTTTTTAACCTGGTTGAATTAAATGTATATTCCATAGAGATTCACATTTGGCACTGATGTTCCATCTACTATGGTTTTATGGCAAAAAAACCCAAACCCAAGTTGTTTTAGCTTGGTTTTCTTTCTTTTTTTAATAGTTGTTATGATGACAGTTTAGTTAATCAGGTTAGGAGACATAAAGCCAGTCTTAGGGGTGTTTCTCTGCTTTAAAACCCAAGATTAATGGTTCATTTATAGTAAATTAAGCACGTAGTTAAACATCATCAGAACCCAGACTTTGGTCTTCAGATCTTCAGTTTGATATATTATATAATCTATTTTACCTTGAAGGACTTCATAAATTCTCTAGTGGTACAATGCATTTTTCAGAACACAAGAAAAACGTGGAAAAGACCAGACCTGGCTGTCTCTGACATGGAACATATCTGTGCATTTTCCCCTCAGACAACAAAACCAGTCTTGATTCTTCATTCACTTCTTTCTGAAGTGTCAAAGGTCACAGATTTGGATGGAGATAAAGGTGAACTTGGAAATGGTTTATTTTAATATTCAGTATCTGAAGGAAATATGAAAGCTGTCATCATAAACCACATGTTCAGAGAATATTTGCAGGATCTTTTTAATGTATATGCGTATTTCCCAAGATAGATAAAAGATGTGCATGGTCAGCTGGCAAAGTAAGTTCCTTTACAAGTCAAATATGGTCTGACAGATTTTTTTTTTTATTTGTTTTGTTTTAATTTATTTTATTTTTTATATAAAAGTTGATTTCTATGGATGAATTTTCCTATGGTTGTCGATAGACACAGATTCTTATGACTGTATTGCAAGTCACTGGAAAATGAAGGGCTATAATATAAATTCTTAT
Source organism: Cyanoderma ruficeps (assembly GCA_008694505.1). NCBI lineage: Eukaryota > Metazoa > Chordata > Aves > Passeriformes > Timaliidae > Cyanoderma > Cyanoderma ruficeps. The sequence continues at coordinate 23,798,747 of VZDJ01000594.1, forward strand.
AGCCCTCAACTAATCGTGCCTGTATAATTTAATATTTTGTCTAATGTAAAACTGATGTTTTTAAAGCAAAGTTTTAAAGGAATGGTTTTTATAGAAAGGCTGATTTTTAGATAAAGCAAAAGAAGATTTTTAAATAGTTTGTTTTAAAGCAAAGCTTTAACTATAGATAAGTCCCATTCTAACATATTTTTATGATACAAAAATGTTTTCCTAACTTCTTCCATTTTATTTTTCACAGTATTTCACACGTGAAAAGCATGCATTATTTTGTGTGTGAATAAGTTTTAATGCACATTGTACTTTAAAAACACTAGCGTGTATTTGTTTAGAGTCAAAATACTGTTCTCCATGCTCATTCATTGTACATTTGTCTTACTCCAGTGCACAACTTTTCCTTGAAATCTTGAGTAATAAAAATGTGTTGAGGACTATAAAATGACTAATATTTTTAGACTGTAATGTCTTTTTTTTTTGTTTTGATAATAGGCCCTCTTATAAGGGTGAGGTTTTTAGAAGAAAAATGTTATATTTAAATAAAAGTGTAAGTAGCTATATATTTTCCTTTAAAAAAAAAGAAAAATAAAAAAAAAGTATGAAACGTAAGAATTTATTAGAAGAATATGACTTGGGGTACAAGTCTGGAACCATTTCTGTGGTTGACATTGTCAAAATAAGGTTTACTGTAGGCTTGGATGTTAATCTGTGCCTCGCTTCTGAGTGTTCACAAACCTCTTCTGTGCATGCTCAGTGACCACTAGGAAAAAGAGGAGACTGTGATATGAGAAGTAAATGCAGAAACTGCTTTGGAAAGAGAATGATGAACATATTTACAAAACAAAGTATTGCAGAGATACACAATATCATGTGCAAGAAGGAGAAAATTCTGGGGTCTTGTGAACTAGGCAAGTACTTTCCTGTTAGATAAGTTATAGAGTTTCTGCCCTTAGGGAATAGAATGTTGTTTCATTAGCAGCGTGGCCGATACTTACGTGATTGTGAAGTCTCCACAAGTGGCAAACTTGAGAACTGAAATATTTTCTCCCTGAAATTGGTGGTGGGTTGGTTGTTTTTGGGTGCTATTTCTTGTTTCTGTTTTTGTTTGTGCTTCTTTTTTCCTTTTGTGTTTTTTTTGGAGGGGGACTGGGTTCTTTTAATGTTAGTGGACAAAGATGTTTTGTCAGTATGTTTGCATGTCTTAATATAGAGAAGCAAGAAAAAAGCTGGAATACAGAGGAATAAAGTCATGCTTTTTGAATTAAGATGGCAGCAGTTAGAACTAGTACCTTTAGTAGCTGAGAAAAATGTTGCCATGTCTTCTTCAATACACATGCAATTTTGACCTGTAAGTTCATAGTTTTTATTATACATTTCATAATTTTTAAAAATTCTCTCCCCACTTAAAGTACTCATTCAGCCTTTCAAAACAATCTTATTTTAAGCAGATAGATTTTCATTATTGACTAGTGTTGTGAACCGTGAGTGTGACCCAGTCATAATCTGTCAGGTGCTAACCAAACATAAAACAGCAGTCCCACAAAACTTTAGATATCTGACACTTGCATGTTGCAGTTCTTCAGCTAATTTTCTGATAGGATTTTTTTCTCTCCTGTTCTTTCTGACAGGTTTGTATCCACTGTTCTCTCTGGGACTCAGATAAATGAGGTATTTCTGTTTATAAGGAGCCTATGGCTTCATCTGAAGTTGTGTTTAAGGTTCATGCTAAATTTGTGCCCAATTGAGAATATGTTTTGTGGTTTTCATGTTCTTATTATTGATAATGTATTTTGCAATAATTTTGCTTGATGCAATTTTTTATCTGCTTCTCTATCTCTTCTGCCTGTGGTCATTTGACACAATGTGGTTTTGTAAGGATACAATGATACTACAGACTGGTCCAGTGCTGTTGCTGGATGCTCTTTCTCTGTATCTTCTCTTCATTTTATTTCAGATTTATTGTTTCCATTGTTTTTCTCAGTCATGTATTTGGATTTCTTTTTTTATGTTGTATAGAGCTAAATTTCAGGGCAGTATGTTCTGTTTGGAGGTAAATCAGTGACAGGTGACAGAAGATGTCCCAGTCTGAAGTGCAGAGGGCAGGTTGGTGCAGATGCTCCTGTACTTGGGAGTCTGCTTTACTTCACTGAATAGTGTGAAACAGGAGTGGGAGAATGATTCCTAATTCCTTTGCCAGTCTTCCTTTCTTTTTCCCTTAGGGTCACTCTGCCTGGGAACAAAGTAATCTGAATTCATACTGGAAATAAAGGTTTTTCAGCTTTTGGTGTTTTGGGGACAGATAGGAAAAGTAAAATGTATCTCTCTCACTAATGTAACTAAAATCACTGAATTTTTGCCTTTAATGTTATATCTGCTAAATTACAGCATTCCTGATAATATTTTTCAGAAAAATTGGTAATAGCATAGCTCTGAGCATGCCCAGAAGCAAAGGTTTTGTTCCTTGTTTGTTTTGCAGTTACAAATTAATTCGTTCCTTCAGCAGAACAAATCTTGTCTTAATAAAATAAATACTGAGTATGTACTTTTGGAGTTTCTTTATTCTTGAAGTGGAATTTACCTCGAAGCTATTTGCTGTAATTTGTTGTGGAAAGAACACCACAGAGTGCTGTGGAATAAGCTACTACTATGAAGGCAGACAGTTGTAATTTAAACAACTGTTCACAATGGTGTGATATCTTGACTCAGTGAAGCCAAGATTCATCCTGTTCTGTGCCAGCTGAAGCAATGACACCCTAGGATGGCATTGAAAAGATGACAGATGCATTTAAAATGTCTAACTTCATTTTGGCAGCATGAAACCAAGAAGCCCCAACCACATGGCAAGCCAGATCCCTGCAGAGCTTACTCATTAAGAGATTTTTGAGAATGTGCACATACTATATGAGGGCAGGGGCTGGAAGTGTTATAGTCTTAAGCAGCTTTCTACTTTATGCAAAACAGTTTGGCCTCTATAATCATAGACCAAATTAATGCAGGCAGAACTCTCTTCAAACCTGTGTGCAACAATACTTTTAAGACTATGGTAAACAGATAACTGGAAAGTCTTGAACAGTATAATACCTTTTTCTATAAATTTGGTAGTCATTTGCTGTTTGTAGCAGTGCCTGTTTAAACCAGTGTGATCTTTTGCAAGAGCAATGCACACAGATGTGTCAGAACAGTAAATGGCTGAGAGGCAGAGGCATGTGGTTTCCTGAGGCTAAAGTAAGTTAAAGTTTCAGGACACATTTTGCAGTTTTCAGTCCATACTTGAAAATAGCCATGTGTTACGTAGTTGGCTGAATGAAGTTAATACTGTGCTATCAAATAATGATCAACTAAAGAAATAATCGTTCAACCATCTAAACATGGAATTACAAACATGATATTATAACCGAAGTTTAGGTCAGGTGATTGCTCTTTCATAGGAAATAAAAGCAATTAACAATATGCTTATAGAGTGTTTAAGGGAGATCCAGTCCAAATTGGTGTGTTTAAGAGTTATGATGGAATTACTAGCATAGTTTTAGTTGGCTTGGGATTCACTGGAGTAATTAGTGTTATAATTATTGTGTTTTGATGGTTCTGGAAGTCATAATTATTTTCTTGGAGTGCAGAAGCATTTCTTATGAAACATAGGAACACATCATTATTGCAGTTTGTGATTTAACGGTTTCAGCATTTCTAAACTTAGGTTCTTTTTTGTCAGTGTTCTACCCTTAAGGAAAACTGAAAAACTGCTTTTCCCAAATACTGGGATTCATAAACAGGTTTTTCAGTACCACACATCCTCAAATATAATTGTACTTCAATATTTTAAAGCTGGTCAGCTTCTCATATTTGCTGTGTCATACTGCATTAAGGTTGGCACTGGTGCATCTGAAAATGTTGATTATAGCTTACTGAGTTGTGATGAATATTGTGAAAAAAAAATTGCAGAATCAAAATACACCCTTGCTAGCTCATGCAGAGAGCTTAAATACTGTGCTGGCCTGAAGATTGTGCTGTAAGAATGAGCAGAGAAGCTGAAGGCAGAGTCCTTGGCATACATGTTCCATCCCTTGTGGATGCAAGGCATGTATGTGACTTGTTTTTTATTACACTGAAAGTTTAAGATGAAGAGGAAGGTAGAAGTGATGCATAAGACTTAAATATGTATTTTAGATTGGAACTAGATCAATTCATTTCAGCTTGGGTGGAGGTTGTTTTGTTTTCTCAGTGTTTATTTTATCTGAACCTTGGCAAACAGTTGTCAAAATTCATCTGCTCCTGTAGTGGTGCCGCTCAGAGTCTGTCACTCATTATTCTGGCATGTTACTTTTATTTGCTTAATGCATGGACAATACTTCTCTTTACTGCTGCTTGTTTCATACTTTCAGCCACTGGTAAGAGGGGAAAGCTTGTGCATGTACATCCTTTTGAAGGCTAAAGAGAAAAGTTGTAAGGCAGTACATGGCTACCAGCAGATTTCTCCACATGCCAAAGGAGCTCTGTTAAAACTCAGGTCTAATGATGAGTTGCCCAAATGATGATAGAAACACTTTTCATTTTATGGGCATTAGATGCAATCTGCATATAATTAAAAATAAACATACTGACTTTTTGATGACAGTTATTTTATGGCTTTCTAAATGTGTCTAGTGCTTTAATTTTTCGATCTGTTCTAGCAAATTGTCATTTCCCGAGTTATTGCCAACACACTCTAGTTCTGATTGAATCTGGAGTCGGTAATAATGGAGTCAAAGTCAGCATATTTTTTACCTACCACAATTAGTTACTGTTCATACAGCACTTTTTGTGGATGTAAAGAACTGTGGATGTAAAGAAAGTGTTTAATATTATCAGGAATTATCTTCTGTATTATTCTTATTTTAGACATTAGTGTTAAATTATTTTTAAAAATGCATGGTTACATTTATATTTTTGTGAATATAAATGTGTATTTGTCATTGATAAGCATAATATTTTTTATTTTTAGAGCTCAAAGGAGAGCACTAATGAAAAAGTATTTTACATATTTTTATTTCGAATTTTACAGAGACTACTCACTTTTTCTGTGCTTAGCAAATTTCTATTTTTCCTCCCTCACACTCCACCATTTTAAAATAAGAATTCATCTGCAATGCAGAGTTCTCCATCTTTATTTTCTCAGAGTAGGGTGTGATGAGTGTCATTCGACTGTATCACAAAGATGGTTTTATGTAATTATGTAGGTATTGCATATGCCTTCATAGCTACCTCTGCCTTTTCATGAAAGCTGTGTAAGGGAGCCAAGCATCTTTGCCTGGCCCATGTCCTTTTGTCTTCTTTTATTGCTCACGCCATCCTTCTCAAGCTCCCTATGCAGCCCGTGGGTCACCTCCCCTCTTTTACTTTATTTCATTGAGCTCTACAGTATGTTGGAGAGCAACCATTTTTAATTCACGGGAAGAAATGAGGTGAAACCATTTTCAACCAGTTTTTCCTGTAAGACACTCACATTCTAGTGAGTGTGTGGGGAAACAACAAAAATCTGACATATATTTTGGCAAGCCTTGTGTTCCCACCATCTCCCCCAAGCTCACAGAAGCGCAGTAAGGGCTGAGGTTGGCAGGCACCTCTGGTGGCCATCTGCTCCATCCCCTGCTCACAGCAGGCTCAGCTGGAGCAGGCTGCTCAGGGCAGCCACATCCCACGGATTCTGAGCATCTCCAAGCACGGACATTTCACAGCCTTCCTGGGCAACCAGTTCCAGCACCTGGCCACCCACACCCTCAGAGTTAAAAAGGTTTTTATCTCTATGTTAAACAGTTTCCTGTGTTTCAGTTTCTGTTCCCTGTGTCTTGTCCTTTCACCATGCTCTGCACGTTTGTTCCCTGGGTGGTAGCTGGACCAATGCTTGTGTCACGTGTCCCTTGGTGTGCAGGCACTGTCCACGGGGGCTGTGGGGAACAGCTGGCACTGACACCTTGCCCAGCTGTTCCAGGGGAGATTTTCTTCAAGTGGGGAACCCAGCTTGTAAAGGGGAAGGTGCCAGTGAGTACCTATGTGAGGTTTGGTTTTCCTGTGTTTACCTGGCTTCTGTGGCAAATTGAGTCCTTTAAGCCAACTTTATAAGGCTTGATCCTTCTTTATAGCCTGTAGGAGTTGGGTTGTTTGCATTTTGGTTGTTTTTCTTTCTCCCCACTAGATTTTTCCGTTGTTCTCTTGAATATTTGAAGTTACATGGGTTTGCTGACTGGAAATCTAAAACTTCATACTGATGTGCTACAATTATAATTTGTTACAAGTCTCTACACTTTTTAGGTATGCTTTCTTAATGACTCGTGGTTTTTTTCCTGTTTGCTTTTAGCTCCATTTGTTCTTGCTTGAGACTTCTGTATTGGTTTACACTGAGACCAAGATTTTGCTCTAACTGGCTTAGTATTAATTTGGTTTGAAAAATATTTTACAAACATGGCATTCGGGGTAACTTGCTGTGGCTTATTTTGTTACAGCTTTTTTGCACCATAAGTTTCTTATTGTTTGTTTTGCTTCTTTCATTTGTATGCACTTTCTTGCCTGTGTTCATAAAGAGCCTCTGTTTGGTGTCCCACTGCTGATAATTAGATTAAATGGCTTTTAATGAGGGCTGGAGGAACAGGAGCTATAAGAGCACTCTTTTGCTGAATTGTGCCGCAGTTGCCTTCTCCAAAGCAGGCTGGTGGCATTGTGCAAAACCCCAGACTTTTATTACTTTGTCACTTTATCTCCTTTCTTAACGATAAGGGATGACAACTCTGTAAAAATATAGGTATGTAGATTAAAAATCTTGTAGAACAGTTAGAATAATAACATTAGATTAGCACATTTTGCCACTGCACTCTCTCCTAAATTTGCTGTGAACAAAACCTTGATAATTTTGTGTCAGATATGAGAGAGATGAAGTTACAAACATTCCCAGTATGAGAACTTGCTGTTTGTCCCTCCTTTTATGCTTAAATTTATCTTTAAGAGGGCATTTTGTTTTAATTTTCTTTTTGTTTGAATACTGTGGCATATCTCTGTCAGCAGTCTAAGTTCCTTGTCTTAGTCCATCTTAGATAGAATGAGAGTTCTGTAACTTTTCTTTGTTTATATACTTATTTCTTTTAAGTTTTTAGGGGGAGATAAGTAACATTTGTCAAAAAGTGACTTATAAATGTGAGCTCCCCATCATCAGTTTGTGTGAAACTTGGTAAATTCTTTGATTACATCTGAAGAGGTGGGGAGGGCATGACTCTGCAACTCACTCTGAGATTTTATGTGAAATACTTAAGATGTGGTGAGTTTGAGTTCTTTTTCTCTTTCTTCAGCACTGTTTTAAAGAGCTACTTTGTGCTTTTAGCAGTGTCTTGACAGTCAAAATTCCCAGCCTGTAAATGGATTTGAAAAGAGTGAGTAGTAAAATCCAAGCACAAGTTGACTTGGTTTTAGCTTTCATTTTCATGTTTTTAACAGTTAGAAGTGAAGAGGACTACCATTTGTATCACAGTATCAGCTTTGTACTTTCAAGGAAGAAAAATTTTCTTTCTAAATGATAAGCGTGTTTGTATGCTAAGAATGGCTGCTTTGTTGAGGAAAGGTTGTGGTAGTTTTTATTTTTATTTAAAGTAAATATTTAAATTTAATGGACTTGCTGTAAGTGAAGGTCATGTAGCATCTCAGATGTAATTTTTGTAAGCAGGCCATAGGAGGATACTTGCTCTTTTTCAGGCTCTTGGTATTAGGTCACTTAAGGCACATAGAATTTCTCTTGCAATTGCAAAATACGCATCTACTACACTGAAAATTAAGGTTGGAAGAAGTACTAAGAGGCTGGAAACACTCTTCTTGATTAAAAAAATTCGTTGCATATAGTATGAAAGGCCTTTATGATGGCATCCACTATGCGATGTCGCGTCACAAGGTTTTATCCATTCATATTTGTGCATATACTGGGCTTATTTGTCAGTTAGGAGAGATTTAATTGAAAGGTGGACTTGAAACAAATTATGTTGGAGTAACTGAGACTTCTGTAAGTTTGGATGAGGATCTTAATTTTGCAGTTTGAATATGTGAATTTAATAAATACAGAAGAAAGTTAAAGTGTTGCTGTATCTGTTCCATTTGAAGGAGGGCAATAGGACATTAATTCAGTAAGTTACAGCCCAGATCATCCAAGAGCTAACTTCTGTCATCAGCAAGCTTCTGTCAGTTCTGTCAGTTCAAGGGGACCTACTTGTGAGCTGTATCTGAAATCTGTAACATTTTGTGCTGATTCAGAGCCAGAGCACTGCAGGTATGGCAGAATATTCATCCATGTGGTTGGGCTGAAATCACCTGGGGTCAACTCAAAGACCTTCAGTGCCAGGAACGAGCCTGGGTCAGGTTCCAAGAATGATGTGCCCTTCCCTGAGGCATCCAGTCCACTATTCCTACTCCAAGAATATTTGTTCATTTCACTTAAATATGAATTATTTTGATCCACAGTTATCAGTAGAGGAAAAGCTTTATACCTATAGCACACGGTCATTTCACCATGAGTCTACCTGCCTAACCCCAGAAGTTGAGTTGCATTACAGTTTCTTACCTGCTGCTTCCAATTAAAGATCTATTTAGCTGGCTTTTCTTCTTCTTCTTCTTCTTTATCGGCTTACATGTTGGACAGTGTGGAATCAAAGACCACTTCCTATCTCTCTGCCTGGAGCCAAAATGCTCATTCTTCCTGTGTTCTTAACTGGTGCTTTGATAGTATGTATCACAGCACAGGCGACTGCACAGCCGGGCTGCCAGCCTATGTTCTCCCAGCTGTGCAGCTGCTCCAGGCAAGCTAACTATAGCTTTGTTTTTGTGAGTGGCATGTCAAAGCCATCTATTTATAAACCAAATTAGAAAATGCCTTGGAACTATAATTTTTCTTTCAGGCTTCACTTTCAGCTATCCAGAAGCTCAGTGTTCCATATACATAGATTTAGCTATAAAATTTGAACTTGTCTCAAAAATAAAAAATAATACGTTAAAAAAACCAAAACAAAAGACCTTGTTAAATTATAAAATTTTGGAATAGGGGTGTAAGTCAAAAACACTGCAAAATATTTTTATATTTTACCTGTAAGATGAATTGTGAAGGATGTGGGGATGCACTAATACAATTACTCATATTTATTTTTTCAATTTCCAATTAGTTGTTTATCTTGAAAATATTTCTTAGTAAGAAACTGGTATTATGCTTGTTTTAAAGGCTAGAAAAATGAGGTAAGGTAAAATGCTTGAGAGAAGTATTTTAAACATGCTCACTTTTGGCTTCCTTCCATTTCAACTCAAAATGCTGACTAATGCTAGAAGTTTGAATGGTTTGGATGCTGGTCCAAGTATTTGCTTGATATTTATGAGGATCAGGCCCTAGGTAACCTGAAATGAATATCAATAAAAATGACATTCAACATAAATGGAGATCCTTGATCATGTGGGGTCAAGCAACCTTCCCAATCCACAAAAGAAACACAAACCCTCTGATTCTTTCTGATTTATAGATCAATATGTCAATATTGGAAGGACTCAACTTTTCTTACTTTGTAGGGGCCTGAGTAAAGTTGTGGAATTTAGATCCGGATTACCTAGGCTGAATGACACTAAGGCCTTGGATAATCCTTCAGTCTGTAAGCAGCCAACCTTTTCTCTGCAGAGCCATTCTCTGAACGTGAGAGTAAGACAGCATGAGGAGCCAGTAGACTATAGTTACCCATGGGTAGGTGATCTTAGGAGTCTATGCAAATGGTATTGGGAGGGTTTTCTGCATTAAATAATGGACTTCTCTCACAGATTCATCTCCTATAACTAAGCATTTTCTTTTAAATATAAACGGCTCTGTACCACTTTTAGAACACTTGGATTACTTTGTTAAATTATTAACCAGTTTTTATCATCAGTAGGGGATTTTTTATAGAAATGAGAGCAGGATCTTACTCACTGGTTATTTTTAAAATGTGCCAACGTGAAGGCTTGTACTTGTGACAAGGCTCATGAAGCTTAACAGAGCTGTTGTACAGATTTTAAAGGAATTAGAAAAATTAGAGATAGAAAACATTCTTTTTAGGCATAAAACTCCATCCAGGTTTGGTGCTTGCAGTGTATTTGATATTCTGCTTCTGAAACCAGTGGATGTTGAGTCTGCATGGCAGCTCTTGGTAAGTTTGTATTATATTTCAGGATACAGCTAGTAGGCTGAGAATATTGAAGCAAGGAGAAAACTGGTATTTAAATCTTAATTTACTGATAACTATGTTCTGCTTTGACACAAGACATGGGTTGGCAGTAGGCTGTATGTCATCTTCTTTCTCTTCTGCTTTTTCTATCACCTGCAATAGGGGCTGCAGGTAGAGAAGCACTGAGGTCTTGTTTTGCTTGAAGGCCTGACAGGAGAAAAGTTCAGCTGTAGGGAAATAGCTAAGTGGATTACTGTCAACTAAATATTTGGAAGTCCTTCCTCCCAAGTTCTCCATGATTTACCTGGAGGTTACCAATGTACTTGTTATCCATAAATTCCAAATCCTGGGCTAGTGAAGTGTGGTCAGGCATGGAGAAGTCTCTGTAATGGTGTCTGCCAAATCCTGAGGAGCTCAGCTTCCAGACAGGAAAGACATAGTCTCTTCCAGAGCTGTAGCTCCATCCCCTTTAGTAGGCAACTGAAAACAAAACTGTTTTGCTCCAAACTGTAATGAAACATAATACAAGAGTATATAAAAATCCACCAGAAAATGGAATTACCTTTCTGCAGAGTGCAACTTGTCTGTTGTAACTGAAAATATTTTGGTGAAGAATGGTGTAACAATTAGAGTTGAGAGAACTTGCCTGTCTCTTCCTCTAAGGCCCTACAGCATTACTTTTTCCAAATAAATTTAGAAGTCCCTCTTTTACATTTCACACACCTGTTCCAATTTTCCTATTCAGCAGGTTAATCATGGAAGTATGCTGAACAAGTATGGATGTCATGAAGGTGATTTGTGAAATCTCTGAGAACTTGCGTTACATGGCCATTTTTAACTAGTGTCAGTGTGCCCAAAATTAAAATTTAAGATTCAATAACATCACTTTCAGTGCCTAATTATATGCTGTGTTGTATTTCCAGTTTTCCTCTTTGGACTGTGCAAAACCAGATTTTATTTTCAATGGAAAATTACTAAATTTCAAAATTGGATATATGCTTTGTGCTGTTTATATAGCAAAATGCTCTTCTGACATTGGCAAGGCATATTCGGCAGATGGCTGGGGAGAGTCTAATCCTCTCCCTCCTGGCACAAGGAATGCTAATTACTATATGCCTTGAGCAAAGAGCCTTCTAGATATTCAGCTGCCTTTCCTATTGGGGCAGAAATGTCTGCTGGAGAATGTAATGGAAAGATCTCCATGTAAATTCCTTGAGGACATCTTTACAGTAAAAATGTAAAAAAAAAAAAAGTAAGAAATCTCTACCATCTTCAAATGACAGTTGGAAAAGTAACAGGATTCATGCTGGGTGGAGCTTGGGTTTGGCAGGATAAGTGGGAAGAGATTACAACTGCTTTCATCAAAACAGAATCAGTTTTTAGGAAAGGCAGCAAAGGATATCTCTGTCTCCTCCTGACACAGTCATCTGAGACCTGTGAAAGATGTGGCAGGAGGGTTACCAGATGAGCATTTGGCACTTCTTGTCTCATTATTTGCAGTTTCATTGAATTGACAGTGAAGCATTGCAGCAAAGGAGCCAGAAAGAGGTCAGAAAAAACTGCTTGCCCGACACGGGAAAATCACTCAATGAAACCTGAGACCTTCCACCATGAAAGTAACCCAGAGAGCTCAGGTCCTTCCAGAGCTGTACAAATTGGGAAGGCACGCCTAGTGTTGATCCAAGGTCCTTGTTCGCAGCTGTCTCATTTCCAACAGCGACATGACAGCAAGCCAAGGGATGAGAAAGACAAAAGGAGACAGTGCTTGCCCTAGCACCCGCTGAGACCTGGCTGTCCTTGCCCAACTCCTGCCTTTACTGAGCCCTTATCTGTCCCTGCCTCACCATTCAGCATGGCAGTGAGTGTGAAAGGTGACCTGGCTGCAACAACCTGGTTCTGCTGTGGGGCTGCTCCTGCCTGATGTGGCCGGGAGCAGGGAAATTCAGAGAGATAGCATATTCGCTGGTGGTGAGATTTCCTCCAAAGAAGAGCCTGAAGATGGCCATGGGCCAGAGAAGGAGCTCAGTGCCTGACCCTTGTACGTACCTGTGTGTGTGGTGGGGAGCCTTCTGGGCTGGTGGGAGGGAACCAATCACCCAAGGACCTCCTTTGTCTTTTTGTATTTCCAGCAAAGGCCTTCAGACCCCAAACCATGCAGGTCTTGGGTGTGGTGTTCAGCAATTTTCCCTGTGCATCCTCAGTCTTTTACCCAGGAGCTTAGTCTACCAAACAGATTCTCACCAAATAAGCCCCCCTGCCCAAGTCTGTCCCCAGAAGGTTGATGACACTTGTCAGCCCAGCATCTGGAGCTCGTCTGTGGCCACAGGCCCTCTGGGAGAATCACCCTGTTCACAGTTTATGTGGGCAATACTGACATGGTCTGGCTGATTTGGTGGCATCAGCCAAAAGAAACCCCAAAGGAAGATTATTTATCCAATATCTCTGCTTTTTAGAAGGTGAAGTTGTTACCACCTGCTATTTACCATATTAATACTCTAACATACCAGCTGCTAAAGCTTTCGTGCTGACTCTTTTCACCTGCCCCTCAAGGTCTCATTTCTGCTCACAGCGATGCCTGGGTAAGCTCTCAGGCTCAGGGTCATTGCTCCTGGTCTGTGTTTCTGCTGCTGGGAGCCCTGCAAGGTCCGGTGCCAGAACTGCAGTGGGAGCAGCTGAGAGGCAAATGGGGCAGTCCAAGCTGTGGTAATGAGCTGGCAAATGTGCTATCTCCACACCCCTGCTATGTGAGCATGTTACTTCCTCAGTGACCTAGTTTTATGAATAAAAAAGTCTTCCCTCTTCATAAGTACTGTAACAGAGAGCTTTATTAATATTTGCCACTATAAAGAAAAGGTTACTGTGTCTTAATTTTACTAGGTTGCTTTAAAACCGATAAGATTTTATGGAAGTTGGGAGATGGTTTGTGATCAGCTGTCACTTCTATGTGCATGCTTCTTCGAGAGATGAGTCTGTAGGGATGACTCAGGCTTGGCAACAAAAGATGTTCCTTCTGTAAAACGGTTACCTCTGAAAATGTAAGGCTGTTTCTTCATTGCTCTCTTGGAGAAGGGAGGGGATGATAAGATTGCTAGGATGATGATGAATATTTTAAATTTGAGCTCTCAGTTCAGCTGCGTGACAGCTCCTATCAGCCAAATAACATTTTCTACCCTGACTGGATAAGCACATTAGTGCTTCCAGTACAGATTCTAGTTTTGGCGCTACAACTGGTTGCCTTAACACATTTGTCTGTGACCAAAAAGGGTTCCAGAAACCTGCATTTAAATGTCACTGGAAGACTATTTGTGTCTTATCTAAGCCCAGACTGAGGGCTGTTACCATATGCCCATATCTATCTCAAAATAGAAATACCTAAATTCACTTGAAAACCAGAGAGAGGGAGATTTCAAGTGTGGTACCTCTTAGGAGGTAACCAGTGCTCTTTTACACTGCTCTGGGTGCTGGGCTGCAGTATAGATTGGGAAAGTCAGACTTAAAACAATTAGGCTCAAGAAAATAAGGTCATTCTTTAGCTAGCATAAAACAGGCTGACATTTTGAATTGAACGATTGAGAGGCCAGACTTCCTGAAGCAGAAATAGAATTGCATGAGTTTCTTGTGATTGTTACTTAGCAAAATAATGCAAAAGAAATACTACAATTCTGATCACAGTGGGTTTGATCTAGGAATTATTTTATTATTTTATTACAATGATGCTCCTTGTCTGCATCCATTCAGCTACTGTTATTTCCCTCTTAGAGTTTCTAGGTGGTATAATGTTGTGATATACTGTTGTATTGCTTAAGCAAAACCTGAATCAATGGATGGTAAAGGGTGTTTAAGAGCAGTTTTCTCTTCTACCAGAAAAGTTGATTTATCTGTAAGCAGAATGAGCAAAAAGAGATATTTTGTGCTCAGCAGGATCTCTTTGGTAAACCTCTCCTTGGAAGTTTCATGGATTATGCAACTATGTTAGAGAGCACCATAAATTTTGGGATGGGGCTGAAATAGTGTTTTAAAAAAATACCCCAAAACAGGCAGGAAAACACTGTCCAGTGAGAAGGGCCTTGAAATGTCTTTGGCCAGCAGAGGTCAGACTGTCCTTTAGACTGTGTAGTTGATCTGTTTTGTACCTTTGGGCATGTTCTCCTGCTGTTTAATGCTGCAATCAACGAAGCTTTGCCATCTGAAGCATATTTGTTTATGTATTTAAGAAATTCCTTTGCAATCTAGGCTCCACATGCAGTATTAGCACATGAGAACTGTAATAAAAATTAAGGATAATTCAAGTTTCTCTGAGTATATACTTTATTTTGCAGCCCTATGATTCAAGTTTTGTGTGTATTTGATATAGGAATACTATTTGGTCTGAAATCCCATTTTGTCAGCAGTGAGATTTTTAAAAAATTTTGGTTCTTGTTTAGGTACTTGATGCTTGCAATGCTTTGATTGTCAGTAAACTGGTCCTTTTCAGCTACAAGTAGGAACAGCTAATTTTCTGGAGTTGCTTGCAGTAAACAAACATTTTCTGCTGCAAGTTAATGCAGTTAATATGGTTTTCTTATTATTTATGTGAAATTCTTTAACTGTGATACTGTAGATGGTGCAACTAAATATGAATTATAGATATGAACCGCTTTTGGTGATGTCTTCTCTTTGAACAGTAGCTGGCACCTGTGTGCACAGACAACCGTGCCAAGCCCCTTGTGCTCATCTGCACCAAGAAATTGTTCTGCCGTCATTAAACATTGAGGTCTTTGGTTTCTCAAGGCAACAACCTTGAGAAAAGAAGCTACCTTCTTTATTTATGGGGCTTCTGGTGTCCACATGTGGAAAATGGGATGAAGAGATGAGATACTGAAAGGTGGTTAGTGTTGAAGCATTTCTTAATCATAAGAGATGGATGGAATTTAAGAGAGAAAAGCAAATTAATTCCTCATAAGAAGCAGTTTTATAAGAAATAATAGAAAAAATTATTTTTGAACTATGGGTTTTGAATAATAAACCTGTTCTTGGTAGTGGGGGGGGTATAGGAAAAGTAGCAGTTTTTCAATCATGTATGCTACAAAAATACTCCATGCAGGATAAAATTATGCTTCTTTGATTTCCAAGGATGTCTTAAAAATCATGCTACATTTCCATAGTAACAACAAATAATAATGTGTGTTTAAACTTGTGGTTAACTAGTGGGATAAGCAATTCCAGAAAACCATGGGGAACATATGCTTATAGAGAAATAATAAGATCTTTGAAGGGTGACTAAGTGTGAGTTCACGTGGGTGAAAGGAAAAATGAAAGCAGCGGGGTAAAGGACATAATTTCACATCCCCCAGGAGTAGGTTCTTGACATGACAATCCACATGGGAGGGCTGTGTGTGGCTCCTGTGGGTGTGAAAGAGGAGTAGCCTTTTTCATGGTGGGGAGGACTTCAGGTTTTTTGTACTCTAAAGATTTATGGCTGAGATTTTTGTCCAGAAAATTAACATGAACCCTGAGGGGTGCATACTCCATTAGGGAAAGACTTTTTGGATCTTATTTGCATTTGTACAAAGATGATAAAGCAGAAAAAGCAAACCCCTGAATTATCTGCTGCATTATGGCACTGGCAGCTCAAGTCTGGTAAAGCAGTAAAATATTGTTGGGTCGTGATCCTTTATGTGCTTTGGGAGATTGAAAATTTACTTGAGCTTCCTTCAGAAGCAAGAAATTAATAGCAGGATTTATGCAAAATATTCACTGGGATCTGTGCATAATTTTGATGTAATGTTACAAAACAACTACGTTGATGCTCTCTTTGACAGATGGGTCATGAGAATGACCAAATCTGTGACTAACCTTTAAGATTTGGGAATCCATAGGTCCAGAATGACTGGCAGGGAGAAGCTGAAAGAGGACTTTCTTTGGTTGTATATAAAACTTATAAGGAAATTACTTTAGAAGATCTTTGGTGTCAGGATCATAACACACCAATCTGTGATCCATGTCCAATATTGCAAGATATTTTTGTGATAAAAAATGTATTTTAGTAACTCATATATAACTCATTCAGAGTGTTGGGGACACCCTAAGGCTTTAGTGCAACAATTTGATAATACTTTGCACTGATTTTTCTTAAAAATTCAGACCATCTCTCTAGAGAAATGATGGTTAAATGTTTTAGGTTCTTTAGGGGAATCAGTGCCAAAGCCTAGATACAGCATCAAATAGGAATCTTCTAGGGTAGCAGGTTTCATGTCTGATTCATCCCTATGCCTAATTAGGGAAAGAGCAGAGAAACTGGTCCAAATTTGTCTATGAAGAAAAGCAGGATGCCTAATTGGATATAGCAGGTTTTGGGGGGGTTCCTGCCTGTTTCATTTTTTGGAAACACCAGGATTTTCCTCATGTGATGAACACTGCCACTTCTCAGGATTTTTACCTACCTTTTGTAGCATAGTATGACTGCAGTGATGACAGCAGCAGCAGGACAGGTATCTCTCTTGAATGCAAGACTGTGTACCTGAACAGCACCTCAGCATCTGCCAATTATTGAAGGAAGAATATTTCTATTTTGGGGTGAACAATAGAAAAACAACTGTAACACTTTTAAATTCTGTGTGTCCACACCCAGTGAACCATTCTCCAAGCAGTAGTAGCTATAGATAGTAAGTTCCTTTTCCCAGTAAGGTTCAGTAGCTCAAGCATGTGTTGTACAGGCATGGCCATATTCCTTCTGCTTCTCAGGCTAATGCAGCCTTTACTCTTTGGGGCCTCTCTGTGCTGAAAGATATTTTCAACTTCAGTCTCATGAAATTTTCACCTATCACTTGGGCTTTCATGCTGTAGGCTATGGGAGCCTGGCCCTTTCCACCAGTAGAGGGAATGAGCCATTAGTGCTAGTGTTGCCGCAGGAACAAAAGGGGGGCACAAGGACAAATGGGTTTATGCTGGGCATGAATAAATTTAGTCTGGAAAGGAGGAGGATTGCTTAGTGATTCTAACCATGAGCTTCTGAAACAGCTTTCCAGCAGCAGTAGAAGGGCTAACTCCCCAGTTACTCTCGAAGGCAATGTATGGAATGGACTGTGCAGTGGCATAGCCATGGGCTGGACTTGATGATTCCAGAAATCCCTTGCAGTCCTCTTCTTCTCTGTGCAAGTGTGTCAGGTAATGAGTGATGACATCATCCCTCCCCTTTCCAAAGCTGCACTGGAATAGCTGCAATCTGGCTTTTTTAGAACCTACCACTCGGAAATGTTTGATCAGCTGTAGCAAATGCTTGGGATGTAAACTCCATGTGTTTGTTTTGAAGGATATATAAATCAAAGTACATATCTAAGTAAGATTTCCCCTGCCACCCTATCTTACTTTCTTGACACTATTTTTACATTTTACCTCGCAAGAGTGAAACAAGCTAGCAAGGAGCAGGCTGCTGCCACAGCCAGAGTTAGAAGCGCTTGCTTATTTGAAGAGCAGCCTTTTTTTTTTTCCTGCTGGTAGCATGTGTTTGACTTGCTAAGTATATCTGTATCAGAACAGTCGACAAATGTGTTCTAGGTAGCCTCATTGACAAGCATGTTTCTGCCTCTGCTCTCTCTCTCATTAATAATTTGGACAATATGGTGAATTACTGGAGTTTTTAGTATGAGAATATTTCCATTGATGGCATAACCTCTCACTGTGGTGTCTTATGTACAATTTCTTACATGCAGTTGCTTAAATGCTGCTGAGGAATCTTACTAAACAGCTTGTAAAATCCTTTGGCTATGAAGGCTTAGTTAATTATACAGAAGGACACTGAATTAATTCTGAAATTAGTCTGGCACGTTTTTTCAAAATAATTTTTCCTGCATCCAGAATTAAATGATTGATTTTAAGTTTCACCTATATGCAGTTTGAAGTGCAGTTAATAAACCCTCTGACCCATTTGCTATTAGCAGCACAGCTGTGTTCCCTTTCCTTCCCTGCTGAACACTGGTAAGATACATTCTTTTATCATTTTACTTTTTTTCACTTGACCTTAACATTAACATTTCACAGTGTTAAGGGGAGAGGGCTGGCAAGTGTATCCTAATTACTGTGTATATTCTACCCTGGAGTCCTGGAACATGCAGTACTCACAAAAGAGTTCATTTGTGCAGTACCACTGGTGAGCAGAGTTATTAATGAAGATGTGCACACAGATCTCAGTAAATGAGTGACAGTTCTGAAAGTGACATTTTTTACTGCATTTTATTCTATAGTGTTACTGTGTTTAAAATAGTGTTGTGCCCAATATTGTACAGAGTTCCACTATTGTACATAGATAGGAAAACTGTTTTTAGGGCTCTGTTGAACCATGAAGAAGCAGGAGAAAGCTCTTCCTCTAAAGTGTATGAGGTTGACATAAAGATGGAAAAGTGAAGGGTAATGGAAACCCAGTTCTGTTAGATCTAGAGTTTGGAAAGTGATGTCTGCTTCTGAACAAGCTAGAGTCAGTGCTGTTTCCTGAATCTGTCTTATGTATTTCTCACATTTCCTGCCCCCTCAGTTACTGAGAAGTATTTAAAGAGGCTAAAATAAACAGAATAAATGAAAAGTACAGATTTTTCTGACTAAATGCTGGGTTGCTGCTGCATTGTTAGGTGGTGGGATGTGTAGCAAGAGATGGTCATATAATTACAAAAAATTGTAACAGCTATATTCTCTTTTACTCTACTTACTGAGGAGCTCTTTAAGAATAGCTGAACATGGAGAACTGGTAAGTATTGAAACATGAATGATTAAAACCAGTTATGCTAATGCAATGCATTGTTCATTGCAATTACCAGGTTACTTCTCAGTATAAATTATCCATACTTACACTGCATATGATACAAAGTAAGGAAATATGAAGTTTCAGTATAGCTTTGTCTTCACTGTTAACCCCCTGTTGAGAAATAGAGAATGGCTACCACCCTCTTTTGCATGCAGATTACAGGTTGTGTGCATTAGTTACATGCCAGCTAATGAGGTTCTATTGTTAAAAGTCCCCGGTGTAATTACCACTTTTTAGACTTGCAGCATGCTTGGTACCCCTCCTAGAGCTATTAGATTCCTTCTGTTATGTACAGCATTGGCTGGGCTATTTGCTACTGTAAATTAAAAGGAAAATTCTCTTAACAGGGGTCTGTCATTTTGTCCTGTGTGTACAGCACAGAGCACAGCAGGACCTTAGCTGAGCCTGCTAGTGCTGCAGTAATGTGAGTAAATCAGAATCTGACTTGATTACTGCCCTTCTCTGGGAGTGAAGTTCAGCAATAGCTGCTTCTGCCTTGCTGTTTGTGCTGCCTGCAGCCCGTGGTGTTTATAGCTTTCATTGGCCAGTGTCAGTCTGGAGCTGCCCAGCTGGAATCACCTGTTATTAGCAAAATGACTGGTTATGCTAGTGCTTTACTTCTCTGTAATGATCACCACTGTTGTAGGTTTGATCTGTTCTTATGGCATCCTTGCAAAGACTTTTTGATAAATCAGTCACCCATGTTTGCATCTCCTGAACTTGTCTCCTTCATCTGCAACAGAAATATTCCTCTTGCTGTTAAAATGAAAACCAGTTTTTGTCTGTGGGGAATATCCAGGAATATCCCACTTGCTTGTTTGTTACAGGACTTGTTACATACGTTCATGAAATAAATATTAGGTAAGAGACTACTGTTGAAATCTAGGAATTATCTTTATTTTCTACTAAGATACTGTCTTATTGTGCTCACTCAGATCAGTATTATTTATGCTTTGTAAGGAACAAGTTCTTTCAATCCATATTTTACATAGAGATTTTCCCAGGACAAGTGATATGGTGACTTTTTTCAGGTGACATCAGAAAACGCATTTGATTGTGTTGGAAGTTTTTTATCTTTATGGCTGGGTTAAGAAAGACTGAACCAACACCTTCCACCTGAGTATCAATATGAACAGCCAAGATTATTATCAGCAGTTCTGCATCTGAAGCCTTTTTTGAGTTGTGACACTATGAAATTTCCTCCCATGTGCTCACTGCCCCCCACCCTGCTAAAGGAGGAAGAAATTAGACAGCTCTGGGCAATCACCTGAAGTTGTGATGTAATGTCTATTTAACACCCTGATGGAAAGTATGTGTACACCTTGCATGGTACACATTTGCTCCCCAGCCAGTCTTGAAGTTCCAGCTGTCAGCTGTTTCCTGTGTCCTTCTGACTTAGATGTTTCTATTTCTTTTACTGGATACAGATGCTACAACAACCCATGCTTCTGGTATTTTGTTTTCAGACATCTGCAGTGCAATCTATCTGGGATTATCATAGTGTCTCTCAAAGTTGAAAGCAAGTTCAAAAAAAAAAAAGAAAAAGAGAAAAAGCAGCTGTCATTTGTAGTAGGACACTTCATATTCAGCTGATTATGCTCTGTGAACTGCATATGACCATCTGAGGGTTTCTAGCAGGTTTATGAGGCATAGCTTGAGCTACATGCCCATCAGAGCTTTGGAGAGTAAGCATGTCTGCTTTAGATGGTTCTTCAGCTGCTTATTTCTGCTGGAGGCTTGTACATGAGTTAAAAGAACTTCAGAAAATCTTTGCCCTTAGACCACCTTTGTACAAAAAGGCAATCATTATTTTCTACCCTCAAAATCTGGCCAACAAATTCAAGACCTAGTAGTTTCAGAGAGCATGTGTTTCCAGCGTTCATTGTTGCTAGACTTGTTTCTTGTGTGGTGAAAGTTTCTGGATTTTTTTTTTTATTGTCATGCTCATTCCACTCTCTTTCTCTTTGCTAATAAAATATTTTTTAAAAGTGTATTTATTTTAGATCTGACTGCACTGACATAACTGAGCCTTTGTTCTGTTTATATATTTATGGGAAGAAACATGAGCTGCTGTTTGAAATACTCTAGTGATATCTAATGATGAGGAACAGCTGGGCTGGGTGGGCTGCATGGAAAATGCCTGGAAATGTGAGATTTAATGAAGATCAGTTTTGTGTAGGAAACTGGTATAGCTTTCTCATTAGACCTAGACAACAGTGAAATGCTAAGGCACATTTTATACTTTTTTCTTACCCCTGGCAATACCATGGATCTGTCTTTTCAAAGTGTTTGTCTGCTACTACACCCTAGATTTTGAGTTTCCACAAGCAGCATCTATTTAACCAGCATGAGAATTCAGAATTATTTTTTTAAAAAACTAGTAACACTAGTGTTATAAAGTATTCTGCATGGTAATGATCTGTAAAACAACTGCTTATACTTTCTAAATTAAAAATTATAATGAAGTGAAGCTGGAATGTAGAGAAAATTATGTGAAACAGAACACTGTCTTTCTGGAAATCCATGTGGTATGCAGACTCAGATTAGAAGGCATAAACTGACAAATAAAAAAGCAATATCCAGGGAAAAAAAAAAAAGAGAAACATCTTTATTTCCTCAGCAGCAAGACTTGCACCAAAATAAAGCATATCCGTTCTTGGGTATTAGGAGCCTGCTGGGCAAAATGTTTGCTAAGAACTCCATATCTAAACTTGTCTCTGAACTCAGGTTTTCTGACTCCTGAAGTCACGGAATGAATACAAAACAGCAGATTCATCTTTTCATATCTCTTTGAAGTTATTTTTATCTTTGCAACTATTCTACATGTTGGTGGTTCACCCCAGGCATACTGGGCTGGAAGTATGAGAGATACTATTCACTGCACAGAAGTGCACCAATCCTTCTGTTTGCGGTCCAGACTGTCTGCTGCTGAACACAGCCGAGTGGATTTACACCAGGTCAGAACCTGACCATGCACCTCC
Source organism: Cyanoderma ruficeps (assembly GCA_008694505.1). NCBI lineage: Eukaryota > Metazoa > Chordata > Aves > Passeriformes > Timaliidae > Cyanoderma > Cyanoderma ruficeps. Next base: position 23,820,682 of record VZDJ01000594.1, read on the forward strand.
CTGCAATCCTCCTCTTGGTTTATTGTACACACATCCATTTTCTTTGTAATATATGCACACCTTTTTTTGGTAACATTTGGTTGTCACCTCCATCCCGCTCATTGCAGGGGTAAGCTGCAGTCAGTAAGGATCAGCGGGTCCCAGGGAGCAAAGAGAACGCCGGGGCGGGGGGATGCAGGGAACCGAGCTGTTAGCTGGGAGGGAGGAAAGGGGGAAGCCTGAAGCCCTGCGCAACACTCGAAGCAGGGGCTGCTCATGCATCCCTCTGCAGTAGCTGGGGACTGCCAGCTCTGAAAGAGCTCAACTTGCAGAGCTGCCCGGGGCGCGAAGACCGGCCTGCGCTGCTCTCAGGAGAACAAGCTGCCCCTGCTGCCGTTCAGTGTCTCCGGAGACTTCCGAACTTTGCTCAGCGCTGACGGATGTCAAAGTAATTTCACTCTGCGCGAAAGTTTTTAAAAATAATCCCTAAATCCAGCTGTTTGCAGCTGTGCCCACGTCAGGGGAGAGGTCTGGGGGCGACGCCGCGGGCAGTCGCGCACCCGCTCCCAGCTGACGCTTCAGCCCGTTCGGCCGCGCCCCGCCAAGGGACCCCGGCCCGGCGCAGCTGTGCGCGCGGCTGGCGGCGGTCACCCGCCGGCGGGCAGCACCTCACTCTCGGCTGCACAGCGGGCGGTGGCACCCGCGACAGGCGGGGCGCGTCCGGGCGGCGCGGAGGTGCCGGGAGCGCCGCGTCCCGCCGGGGCCCGCGGGCAGGCAGCAGCACATCGGACAGCGGCCGCTGCCCCGCCCGGCCCGGCGCGAGCGCGCGTGCGCGGGGCCGCGCGACCGGGGGCGGGCGCGGAAGGTGCGCGCGCGGCGCCGCTCGCCTGCCCGCCCGCCCCCGCGCTGAGGTGTCGGGGTGGTGCCGGTGTGTCCCTCACGGCGGCGGCAGGAGCCGCACGGGCGGTGCCGCTGCGGGGACCCGCCCGCCCCCGCGCTGAGGTGCCGCTGTGTCCCTCGCGGCGGCAGCGGCAGCAGCGGCAGGAGCCGCACGGGCGGTACCGCTGCGGTGACCCGCCCGCGCCGCTCCGCCCGCGCCCCCCGGGCACAGCCCGGCGACCGTGAGGGCTGTGCCGCGCTGCCCCCCCCGCCCCGGGGCGCTATGAGCCATGAAGCCGCCCGGCAGCAACTCCCTGCGGCAGCCTGGCTGCGGCGGCCGCCGCCGCCCCGCGCTCCTGCCGCTCCTCGGCCGCCTCGTCTCGCTGCTCCTGCTCCTCCATGGCTCCTCCTGCCCCCGGGCCCGAGCGGCTGCAGCGGCCGCAGGTGGGTATGGCGGAGGTGCGGGTGCCTGAGGTCTCTGCGGCCCCTCGGTCTCCGTCCCCCGCGATAAACCCCGGCGACATGCATTTCCCCTCAACCATTCCTTCCTCCCTTCCCGCTCCCAGCTTTGTGTACGTGTCTGTGTCGGCTTGTGTCACTCCGGGCCTCAGTTAACATTTCCTTGGCTTGCTTGCTTACACAAAAGAGAGGTACGTGCGGTGCCGGTGCTGCAGTGTGTTGGGTAGGGATGGTGTGCGTGGAAAGACGCCGGTGAAGGATGCGACACAAAAAGCTTCGGTGGGCTTTGTGTCACGGTGCATGTGGACGGCGATCTGCTAATTTGTCTTGGGGTCGGATTTTCGTGTGTGCTTTGTTGTTTATTTGCTCTTGGTTGCATATAGGTGACATGTGGAATGCTCTGAATGCAGCCTGTCTGTGCATCATGTTATTATTGTTAGTACATTGCCGTTACATTGTAATATCGTTATGTTGTTACATCGCGTTCATTGACTATCTTGAAATTTTAATGAGGAAAGATACAGGATTTCATTTCAAAAGCTGCTACTGAAGAAGAGGGCTCTTGTCAAAGTTAAAAGAAGTGGAAATCAATTCCATTTATATAATAGGAAGTTTAGCATTCAGTGCACATGGACTTTGAATTCAGTGTATGTTAGCAACACGGGGAGTATTCTTGGCTTTTTGTAAATTTTTGGTGGGTTTTTTTTTGTGAAAGAATTCAGCTATCCAAGAGGGGGCAGGGAGTAACTACATATCCATTAACTTGGGGTTTTTTTCTTCCTGAAGGTTGAGAGGTATTAAAATATTTATAATTTATGGCTGCATATGAAAATGTATATGCAATTAAATAAATAATGTTATTTCTGAAACCATTTTATGTGTGAATAATGAATCAAGTCTTGCTCAATGAGTAAGCTGTCTTTTTGTTTGCTTGAGTGATTAGTAAAATGTTAGAAAACTGCAAGAAAATATGTAGCTTTTTCATGGGAATAAACACATTCTGCCATGGAATTTATGGCTGGCATATCTTTCTTCCTCAGGCCTGCACTGGAATGAAACAGCAGGCGGGATAGAGGAAGTACTGGCAGATGAAGAGAATACATTTCAACAGAGTAACAGCAGTAACAGTAAAAATAACAGCTACAGCAATGCAATCCAGAAAGAAATCACACTGCCTTCAAGACTAATCTATTACATCAACAGAGACTCTGAGACCCCTTACCATATCCTGGATACCAGGGCAAGGCACCAGCAGAAACATGACAAGGTAGGGTAAAAAGAGGTTCATCTGCAGAATTTTCAAAACGGTGATACGTGATGTGAAACTGTGTTTTAATCTGTAGATATTCAAGACTTAATGGTGGTCCCTACCACAATTTCTAGGAATTAAAGGAGTACATGTAATTAAACAAGAATGTAATTTCCCTTGTGTTAACTTAAAAATAATTATTTTGAATTTCAGAATGGTTCAGAAACTGAACTGTAGATAAAAATGAGAATTAAGTGAAGTTGACTTGGCTAATCAGCGTAGATTCTGATGTCTTCACTTTTGGTACACCACCATCAACAAAATGTTTCTTCCAGAATAGCTCTGGACTGCAGAAGTATCTGCATAGGGAGCTTCTTTGGAATCCTGAACTTGCAGCATGACTTACTTAGCTTTGAGTGTGCTGGGCACTACTTAATGAATGCACCATTCATTTCCTGCCACTGTATGGCCAGTGAAGACCATTATAAAGTGTTACCATTTTTTTGTCAAACAGTACCTGCATTCTGCATTTTTAATGGTGAGGTATAATATTCCATTTTGTATGGATGCAGCTAGTAAGTTGTTTTTGGTTTTGTTTTTTCTCCTGAAATTGTATGGATTTGAACAAACTTTGGTTTTGTGGAATAACTTTGTAAAGAAATAAACCTGTCTAAACTATATCACTTAGTACCTTTTAAATGTATTTAATCCTATTTTTATAAATCTTTATTTAAAAAAATTAATTTCTTCCTACAGGGTAAAAGGTAAAGTGAAGGTAAAGAGGGTTTGAATATAAAGAGAATAAGATGGTAGGGAAGAGACAACAAAGGGAATCAGTGTGTATGATACTATTGAAGGACTTAGCTATAATGGAGTTCATACCTATTGAACAGCATTTCTCTTGAAATTTTAGACAGTGAATTTAATATGTTATATGTGCTTATGTTGATATTGATTATGTGCCATTTCAGATGTGCAATTAATAAGAAGGTACTGAATAATCTTTGAAAAAAAAAGTTGAGGTAGCTGTATAGTTTTATGTTTTAATAGAAAGAAAGGTTCCTTCCAAGCTTATTGAACATGGATATTGGTGTGTGCCTTTGGATGCATCTCAGTACACCAGTATGTTACAGTTGGCACAGGAAAGCTTTTTGTTTGTTGGAAACTGGAGCTTAAGAGAACACTACATTCAGACCTAATACTCTTTCAAGTGAGACCACTCTTAAATACACTTAAAACTCTAAGGTCTTGCTGTTCCCCTCTTGAGAAGAAAGAGATTTACAAGTGCTTCCAGACTTGCCTTTGGGAATAATGCTTCCCTCATGTTGCTGTATGTGGGTTTTTTTGAAATCCATAGGGGTCAATGTCCACCAATCTCTGCACTTAGCCAGCACTGCCCATGAGAATGTTGCTGTTC